>OZ010788.1:49298937-50498937 GCA_963932465.1 Maratus speciosus
AATGCAACAAAAAGATTCCGTCATTCAAGAAAATCGAAAAAAAAAAAAAAACGGCTATCTAATGATTCATAGATACTTACAATTAAATATAGTATATATTAGTTCCATTGTTTTAACAGAAATCATTCGTTTATATTTTTTTTCAAAATAGCACGTATTTTAATTACATTTTCTTTCGGTTGTTACGAGAAAATGGTAACAAAAATATATAATTACTATTTTAAAACTATTTTTCCTTTACTTTCTACAGAAATGGAGTACTTCCGTTGCCAATATTAAGCAAATGGCTCCAAAAACTAAAAAAAAAGTAATATTTCAAAAATAAGTGGAGATACAGTTTTCAAACAAAATGCATTTAAAAGAACATTTTTTTCCAATACGACGGTATAAAAATTAAAAATGTGCGATTCTTAGAAGTTTAAAAAATTGCTAAAGAGTATTTAATCGTAATGCTCTGTTTTACGGCTAGCTTTTGTAAGGTAACGTTATTTTTTGGACACAAAATAAGCTGGGAGAAATAAATAGCATACCGTACCGGGGGCTAATAAAGGAAACCGTGGACGTTACAAAACTTTAATTTGCATCATAGATGTGTGAAATTTTGTGGAAACACACATTTCACTATAAGTATATAGAAAACTTTGAAAGAAATTTCCAATCTTATTATAATTTTATGATAAAAAAAAATTAAATTTTAAAATGCTCTATGCATCTTAATTTCTGATATATTTCCTTGATTTTGCATTTTAATCACTTTAAACTCTCTTACAAATAAATCTGTGTATCGATTTGTTAATCCTTTGAATAGTACATAATTTTTTAGAGATTTTTTTCTGAATTCCATATCATTTTCATCGAAATTTTGCCTTTTAATAAGTTAAAAATCAAATTTAATTATCTTAATGAAGTCGAAATTTAAAATGCATACGCAGTTTCTTTGTAAGCAATATCAGGATTCTTCTTCATCAATTTCATGAATTTTAATGAAAAATTAAGACGCTTGGAGCATTTCAAAAATTTAAAAACGTTTAAATATCAGTTTTGGGAAAAACAGATTTAAAATATACTAAAGATCCGAAAAATTGTTTCTGTACAAAATTCAAACGCTTGTAACTTTGCGAAAAATAATCGCATCTGCATGCGGTTTTTCGCAAATGCCTCAGAACAAACTGGAAAATGATAATATGCACAAAAATAATTTTCAATTTTTGCTCAAACAAAGGTCCATGATCCTCTTAAAACGAGATTAAAATGTTCTACGGACTTTGAAATGTTTGAAAGATTCACTTTCAAGGATAGATAGGGGCCGCATGCCTGTAAATGAGTTTTTTTTTTTACAACAGGCGTCTTCGTCGGGAGAGACTGAATTTCATTTAAAAGCTGCCATTAGCTGACTTTCAATGAAGGAGGATAAGCAATTCGTTAATTTGCAATATATATACATTTAACGTCTGAATTTAAAAACCATTAAAACACTAAATAAAATAAATTAAAACAGATTTGAGCACAGTTAAAAAATAAGATTCATAAAAAATATACTAAAAAACATAAACTAAACTAAAACATATGCTAAATAAATACAATTTGTAAACGTTTTGCCAAGTGACACACGATGCATCATCAGTACAAAATATCCATTGCATAGCAAACATCGGAAAAAAATCAAGAACAGTTAAAAGTTAGTTATTTTAAAAACAGACAATATTCACTAGGGACAGATCGAGCTTCATTCAAAGTTTGCGATCACAATTGTCAACACGGTTGGAAAGTGTTTATAATTTCGGTCTGTCTGTTTTTCGTGTGTCCGTGCTGTGTAATTGTCGTAAATAAATATACTCGAATTGCCATTTAATTTTTATATGTTATTCAGGTTTACTATAGAATATTTGGTATTGAAAATGAACTGTGTAGATTTCATAGTTCGTTTACAGGGACATAAAAAAAATCCGTTACATTGGGGTCGATAGGGAAAATCGTTTGCGGTGCATTTTATTAATGTTAGCATATTTGAAACATAATGAGATCTATATGCATCGCTGAAATGGACTACAACATGCTTTCTCAGAAGTATAAAATAAGTAGCATTTATAGTTCGTTTATAGGGACATGCAAAAGAATTACATTACATTATGATATATCGGGGATTTCGTTTCCGGTGCATTTTTATGATGTTATGATACTTCAAACACAATGAAAGGTGTCTTAAAACTCTTATGGAAAAAAAATTGGAAAAAAATGAAAAAAAAAATTTTTTTTCAACATTCAATATCTTAAAATATATTTGATTTTAAGACACAATTTTTATTGGGATGAAAGATATAAGTACTATGTCTTTTCATTTCATGTATTTGTAAAAATGCAAGATGCAGAATTGGCATTTACTCGGGCCTCCAAACTGTCAGACATTTGACGAGCAGAAAATTAGCATAACAAATTACACGCAGGATTACAAAAAAAAAAAAAAAAAAAAAAAAAAAAAAAAAAAAATGCAACTAGAATGAAAATTTTGGTGCCTACTTATACTTCAGATTGTAATAATTATCCTGAACCTAAATAAATTTGTATTTAAAACATTTTTATATTTTTAATACAAAGTGTTATTCAGTTAATGCAAAATTTAGAAAATTTCAACAGTATAATTACCTAAATATATATATATATATATTTTTTTTAAATAAAAAGGGAATTTTAGGTTCAATTTATACAGACTAACATGAAACATATCTTTTGAAACTTTCTTGAAAAAATATTCAGTTGTTTTTGAAATATCGTGCGCGTATCCCCAAAAACGTCATTTGGAGAAGAATGACTTCGAAGTTTCGGAAACGCCGCTTCAGCTATTGAGAGGATATAATTCTAAAATCCATAACTTATTTTGTAATGGGAATTTCAAGGAAAAAATTATATCAAAATGTTCAGAAAAGATAGGGGTTTAACATCTAAATACAATAAAATTTTGAAAATTTTAAAGCTTTAAGAGTCCTGAGACGCCTTAAAAAGGACAAATTTCATCATAAAAGGACATTCTCTCAATTTATCAGAGAGGTACACCACAATAAGTTTCCTTATAGATTATGGAGTGCATGTCATTTATCGTTCATTTCCAGAGACATGCTAAAGAGTTCAGTTTCAGGACTGAGGATTATCGATGATTGCTGAAAGTGAGATTTCCGCTGTGGTTGCATTTTAAAACTAATCTCATTATTAGTGTATTACACAGATAAAACTGGTTTGTTGAAACAACTAAATTTTGGTTAATATAGCTCCAACCAAATATTTTGGTTGGATTGATCAAATTTTGGTTAGATTAACCAAATGATTTTGTTTATTAAACAAATCATTTGGTTAGTCCAACCTAAATTTGGTCATCCCAACCAAAATATTTGGTTGGTGCTATATCAACCAAAATTTAGTTGTTTCAACAAAACAGTTTTTTCCGTGTACGTGCAAGGCCGTAGCCAATGGGGGGATCACCAGGGTTTGAACACCCCCCCTTAATAACATTTCTGTCAAGATGACTATAAATATGCCATTAACTATCACTCAACACAGTCAAGATTCGAAAATCAACTGGGCGCCAGAACAGAAAGCGTAGGGCGCGCCAAATGAAGTTTTTTTTTGTCTTTACATACAAATATATATATGTATTTATATTGAATTTGCATAAAAATGTCTTAAAGCCGGAAAATCCAAAAGTAAAACTGAACCAAATGCATTGAAATTTACAAATATATAAAAAAGATTCATTTATAGTAGAAAACTGCAAATGAATTAGAAAAAAGAGCTTTTCTCTTAGGCATTATTCTTTCTCCAATTCCAAATGTACCGAAAGGCGAAGGGGGCTCCAAATGAAGATTTTGTTTGATTCAAACTTTTCTGATGAAAAGATTTCATGAAGCCTGTTCAATTTTTTTTCTCTCTCTCCCTGAGCAGTGTTGGACTTTCATTTTTCCCGTCTTGATATGGGCGAGATCGGGTGGCTACCCGGGACAATAAAAACTAACGGGAGAAGGAGTGCGGGCCGAAACTAAGGGGCATGTGCCCTGGGCGCCACTTGAAGGGGGCGCCAGATGAAAATTTGGTTTACCGTTTTATACAATATATATATATATGTGCGTGTTAAATTTGTGTAAAAAATATTTTTTAGCTGAAAAATCAAAGAGAAAAGCTGAGTAAAGTGCATTAAAATTGTCAAATATATAAAAAGATTCGCCTACAATATACAAGACAGCAAATGAATAACTCCGTTCTTTTTCTTATAATTACTTTTTTACATGCATATCGCCATACCTGGCCTTAGATGGGGCAAGGTCAGGTGACTGACTGGGGCAATAAAAACCAAGCGGTCGAAAATTCACAAAATGAAAAGTAAAAACTTAATAATTTTGTTGTTGTTGTTTTGAGTCACACATAAATTTGAAAATTAGCATTAAGTTGAGGAAAGTATGTGGACATATCAATCTATAAATAAGAAGAGTGATAATTCCACAAAACTGGTGTAGATAGTGCAGGAAGATATTTTACAATGCTGAAATTCATTTTTATGCCTACAGTAAATCCTGGTTTTTTAGTTCCTGAAACAATGTGACTCATATCACTATGACATTAAAGTACCTCAATTGTAATAAGTTGTAATGCTACAACAACAGTAAAATCTAAAAAAATGAAATAGTCTATAATGTAATATTATCTTAAATGACAAAAATTGCATGGTTCCAACAGAAAGAATACCAACAGTTATCTGCTAAGACGGAAACCTGTATAAAGCGGAATTATTTCCATTTCCTTTTGATTTTTTCCACAGGTTTTAATGAATAAATATTTGACAAAGCTGGTTATATATTTCAATATTATTACGTATTTTACTGTTACACATTTTAAATTTTAAAATAAGTCCGCTAATAGAAACTTTCGCAAATTTCTCTTTGTAAATTTACTTTGCGGGAGAAGGAGAAGGAGGGCCGCTCCAATATCCATGTTTACACCAGGTGAAATATATCTAGTTTCAGCTCTGGAAGGAGAGCACAAAGTAAAATGCTTTAGTAAAATCCTTTAAAAGAAAAAAAAAATTAGTATAGCATTTGCATTGGTACAGTAAAAAAATCTCTCACAGGGCGCCATGGCTAAAAAAAGCGCCCCTGCTTTTATCCTCCAAATGATTTTTTCTCTTCTTTTATCCTCATTGCCCTTGAACTTCCTCAGTCAGTCGACAAAAGAAAAGACGAATTTTGACAAAAGGTCTGGGAAAAATATCGCGAATTTCGTCAAAAAATTTCTGAAACAAATACCGAGTATCATTTTCGTCAATCGGTCATAGAAAAATTCACCAAATTTGACAAAGGATCGTGTAAAGAAAATCGTGAATTCCATAAAATGTTCGGCGGAAAAAAATGCGAATTTTGATAATTCGTCGTCGAAAAAATCGCGAATCTCGTCAATTTCGTCTAACGACCAAAAGAAAAAAAATTGCAAATTTCGTCAAATGGTCGCGGACAAAAAGACGACAGCGGTGATTCTGAGTAAAAAAAAAAAAAAAAAAAAATCTGAAATTCGCAGCAAATTTTCTGAACGGTTACAGCAGAGGAGGAAAAGGGGGGAAATCTCCCGGCCCCAATTATGCGTTTTATCGGCTGTCCTTTAGCAAAATTCGCGGTTTTCCGAGATCCTTCGACGAAAATTGTGTTTCTTTAACGCGATCCTTTGACGAAATTCGCGCTTTTCCGCAATCTTATGATGAAAATTGCGTTTTGTGCGATCCCTTCTTGAAATGTGTGTGTTTTTTACGATTCCCAGACGAAGTTTGCGTTTTTTCGTGATCACTTGTAGGAATTCGTGTTTTTTCCCGCGATTCTATGGTGAAATTCATTTTTTTCTGCGATCCTTTGAAGAAATTGGCGACTTTTTTCTGTGAACGATTGTCGAAATTGATTTTTTCGGCGACCATCTGCCGAAATTCGCGATTTTACCAAAGGTCGCAGAAACAAATGGCGATTTTCGTCATTCGGTCGCGGATAAATCATCGCAAATTTCGTCAAAAGAATGGACAAAAAATTGCGAATTTCGTCTAACGATCATAAAAAAAATCGCAAATTTCATCAAATGGCCGCGGTCAAAAAACGCAAATTTGGTCAAAAAGAATTGAGAATTTAACGAAATGATCGCTCAAAAAATCGCTAATTTTATAACTCGATCATGAAAAGAAAATTACGAATTTTGACAAATGATCTGGGAAAGAATCGTGATTTTCGTCAAAAGATCTCTGAAACAAATAGTAACTACCATCAATCGATCGCGGAAAATATATAATGCTAATTTGGACAAGTGGTGGCGGAAAAAAATCGATTTTGTCGATCTGACGTAGAAAAATTTGCGAAATTTGGCAAAGGATCGCAAAAAAAATTGCAAAATCTCCTTCAACGATTGTATAAAAAGATCTCGGAAAGAAATAAGTATTTCCGTCAATAGATTTGGGCTGGGGGGGGAATCGAGAATTTTGGAATTCGTCGAAAAATCGCGAATCTGTTCGAACAACTGTTCAAAAAATGTGTTTGGGAAGATGACTTTACAGGTGCTTTGAAGAAAAAGATCAAATATTTTCAGTAAAAAAAGTCGCTGAAATCCGAAAAAAGTCGCCTTTTTTCTTGAAATAGTCGCTTTTTAGTGGTTTTTGGCCTAAAATAGCCGCCATAGCCACCGGATGCTGAAAATAGTCACTTTTAGTAGCAAGTGGCAGCCCTGCAATTGTATGTTAAGAAAAATCGGAATTTTTTGAGAAATTGTGTCGAGCCGAACCGGGACTGATTTAATTGATTTTTTCATGGTCCGGGCTTGTTTTCACTGATTTTTGTACGCGCCGGGCCTGGTCGTAAACTGTAAAAATATAAAGGGGTCGGTCCCGGGTGGAACTTTTAATTTTCTCGCCGGGCTAGGCCCGGGCCTTGAAATGGCGGTCCTTGCAGACCTCTAGTGTGCCCCTCAACGGCGTGCAAAGAGGGGGCTAAAGGAGCGGTCGCCCCGGGCGCGAAATTTACCACAGTTTTATTTATTTATTCATTTTTTTGGCCGTCGATCATTTTTCGGGGAATTTCTTTTTCTATCATTATCATTTTTTCCCCTGTTGCTAAACATCATGAACTCCCTAACAAATAAGTACAATTTTCTTTTATGTTATTTAGTTGTTCTGAATTCCTAAATTAAAAATTAAACCTTTTAAATTTCCAAAATAAACGCGAAATATTTATTCGATAGAATTTATTTATGTTTCTGCATTTTATCAATTTTATTACAACACCTATCACAAAAGAAAGATTTTTTTTTTTTGGGGGGGGGGGGGAGGGGGCGCAAAATTGAAAATTTGCTCCGGGCGTCATTTTTACTTCGCACGACCTTGGTGCCCCCCCCCCCCCCAAAATTTCTAGTCACGCTACGCCTATGCTAGCAATATTTCTTTGATGTAGTACATTTCCGTTACTTTTAAGAAAAACGGGGAATGAAATTGTTTATTTGAAAAAGCGCTTGATAGTTTTTTGTTTGTTAAATGTCAATTTTGCTGCTGTTTTTTTTTTAATTTTTATTTAATTTAATTTTATTTATTTATTTATTTTTTACCATTTGGAAAAATGGTTATTGTTCTCTATCAGGGTAGCAAATCAAAAACATATCTGAAGCTTTTTATTGGTTGAATCCGCATTTTATTCGTTTTCTGATTGGTCTGTACAGTAATTTGTATTTTCCCTTTACTTTCAACAGAGATGGATACTTCTGTTGCCACTATGACAAAAAAGTAATAAAAACTACAAAAAAAAAGTAATAACTCAGAAACAAATTGAGATATAGCTTTCAAACAAATTGCTTTTAAAAGTACATTTTTTTCTCTATACGACGGTGTAAAAAGTAATATTGTGGGATGTTTAGAAGTTTAAGAATGAAATTTTATTTAAAATTGGTCGTCAGATTTCTTGGAAATCTGACGATAGAAAAGCCTTTTCCCGAACAGCCAATGAAATGCTTGGATAATACGTAAGTTTCAGGTGGTTAATACGTAAGTTTAAGGAAATCTGACGAGTCGCAGGCGATTTCTGTCGCTTGCAATTTTTACGTGTAATAACACTATTAATGTTTAATTCATGGCGTACGTAATGTATGATCAACTCCGTGCGACTTTTTATGTCTTAAATTTTAGTCTTTGAAAAAATCATTTTCCAAATGGTCGATGTAATTTGTTAAATTGCTTTTTTTAAATTTTTTTTTATTGCAGTATTACGCTACTGCATAGCTATCAATTTCTAAGATTTTTCCTTACCACTAAAACTTACCAGTAAATTTTGCTTAATTCAATCGCCGAAATGTAACAATTGTCAACGATTCAATAGGGCAAAAATTTGTATTCAATTTTAGAGGTAACAAAACCGTACAAATTAGCAGCTATGTGATTCTATTAGTATCATGGAAATTGCAGATTTAGCCTCTTCTTTCTCTCAAAGTATTTAATAGTTTTTTTCAATCGAACTTATATACCTTTGGAATGGATCATTATCTTCCGATGGACTGATGGCTTCCATTATTATGAAACAGCCATTATAAATGAAGTGTTAGGTGAAGATGAGATAGCAGTCGTAAAAAGTTAGAACTCTGATTTTCTGGTCAGAATGGGGGGGGGGGGGCGTGTTCCTTTATTTTTTGTTAAACATTACTTGTTAGAGAATTGAATTTAAGTAAAATTAGTCAGAATTAAATGTGTATAAAATAAACAATAAGAAAGAAAAATCATGCGTTAATCATAGATCATGAAACACTTTTCAACACATTCAGAATATTGTACAAATCTCCGTTTAGTAAGCCGAAAGTTGATATCTAAATAAACAATTTGGAAAACACTAGCACATTTGAAAATACAATTTTTTGAAATTACCATTAATATTCGGAAAAGTATCCGAATTCTTTTGTGAAGCCCCTGTATATGATCTATAGATTTGTATGCGTACTACATAGTATGCTAAAGTTTTGTTTACTTTGGAAACGCATAACACAGTTGAAAATTCCCCTTCAGCAATTTCCGCCAACAAACGGAAATGTACTTGAGATCTTTTATGCAGCCCTGTATACGACTTATAGGATTTATACACACCAAGTAATATACAAAAAATTAGTTAAATTAAAAAAGGCATTCCAGAACTAAAAACGAATTTCCAGAAATTGTCGCTTTTAGACAGTACTATAAACAAAACCGTTTTGTGTGACCCTGTAAATGAACGATAACTGCTAATGCTCACTATACAAATATCCTACAGTAAGTAAATTGCTGTATACATATTAGTCATGTATAATAATTTCAATATGTTTGAAAGAGTGAACATCATTGAAATACATTGCAAATGATTGTTCCCGTAGAACATAATATAACGGAATTCCTTTGAGCCTCTCTGTAAACGAACATAGATTAATTACATGCCGAATCGAGTATATTTACGCGAGTCAGAGCACGATTAGACACACAGACAGCCGGCCAAATCGAAGTCATAAACACGTTTCAAGAATGTTGGAAAGTGTTAACAAGTTGGAAATTGCGTGTAAAACATGGCAAATGAGGTGTGTTCGTACTATGACTAGTTTTATAGATATTCAGACCTTGGTACAATAGCTGTTGCACTCTTATGCAAAAATGTATGAATACGAAATTTATTACGATTATTTATATTAAATTCAGTAATACGGAAATAATCGGAATCCATCTTAAATAGGACGTCATCACCATGACAACTTAGAAGCATTACCTATCATGAGATATCATTGAATTAATTACGTATGATAGGATTTAACAGAATGAAGAAAACTTTTATTGGTATCTTTTTAAGTTTTAATTCGATTTTTATAAAATTTGAAATGGCTCGACAAAATTCTGCAACGATTACATGCATTAAATTCCAAACCATTCGGTTGGGTAGTTTTTGGGCCGTTTTATGCGGGCAGATGGACGGGCCAGACGATGATTATAGGCGGTACGTATTTATATAAATACGAATGCAGCTAAAAAGAGTAATAACAGTGGTCTATTTTTTTTTTTCTCTGTGGGAACTATAATTCAATTTAAAGCATTCGCCGTCAGAAATTCTAGTCGAATTAAGTAAATTAAAAGAAATTTTCTTTCTCTTTTTTACTTTCTTCTATCTTTACAAGAAGAAAGTATTGGATTCGTGAAAAATTTCGACTTCCGGTTTTCGATCACTCTGTCACTCTGTGAGTCTGTACGTGACAAAAATTTTGTGGGCGCTCTATCTCAAGATCTAATGCACGGAATTTCCCAAATCTTTAGATTCAGTTAGACCTTGATATAAACTGGTTCTGATTACTTTTTGATGTAAATCGCCCAACTGATGGCGCTGCTATGATGCATTTTTCACGATTTCCGCAATAGCTATATCTCAAGAACTACTGCACGGATTTCCATAAAACTTCAGATTCAGTTAGTCCATGATATAATTTGATGCTGATTACTTTTTGGTGAAAATCGCCCAACAGGTGGCGCTGCTATGCTGCATTATTCATGATTATCGCAATAGCTCTATCTCAAGAACCAATGCACGAATTTTCATCAAACTTCAGATTCAGTTAGTCCCTGATATAAATTAGTGCTGTTTAACTTTTGGTGTAAATCGCCCGACAGGTGGCGCTTCTATGCTGCATTTTTCAAGATTTCCGCAATAGCTGTATCTCAAGAACTAATGCATGAATTTTCATGAAGCTTTCGATTCATTTACTTCCTTGTATAAATTGGTCCTAATTAGTTTTTGGTGTAAATCGCCCAACAGGTGGCTACTTTTATGCAGAATTTTTTACAATTTCCGCAATAGCTCTATGTAATTTTTATAATTATTTAATGCATGTAATTTTTATAATTATTTATTTCAAGGTATGTAATTTTTTTTATAAAGAAGCTTCGACCATTGTGTTAAGTAGCTAAAATCGCAGTATTGAGAAAAACTCATAAATTGTGTTACACATTACTTTTTGTTTTTATGTTAAGATGATAAAATATTTTGTAAAAAAAAAAAAAAAACTTTATGAAATAATAATGGAAGCTATTGATAAAATGCCCTTTTTTTTTTTTTTTTTTTTTTTTTTTTTTTTTTTTTTTTTCAGAGTGAAACATTTTGTTTTACAATTACTCTCAAAGAGTTTTTTTAATTGCACAATAAAAAAAAAATGAAAAAATTCAGAATGAGTCTCTCTTTGATTTTGATCTCTGTTATTACAACGCATTTCCAACAAAGCAGGTATTTTTCTTGAAAAAGACTGTGCATAATTTTCTGTGTTTAATACCGAAAAAACTCATTTGTATTATTAAAAAAAAATCAAAACTACAACTTTCTCTTTTAATTGCATCAGCCATCATAAATACTACAATGCGAAATACTCTCTTTTGTACTTGCTGGAGTAATTGAATTCGGAATATTCCGCATCATTTTGTTCTCTCAATACTTGATGCTGTACCGTAATAAATTCGTTATTATGAATACGAAATTTATATTTCTCGTCTTCCAATAAAAAGTTTGCTTGCTCAATAAACTGTTTAAATTTCGCTTTACGAATTTTCCTCATTCGGCAAAATAATTCTATTCTGATGAATGTAGAGATAAATTTTCGCCATTATTTTTCACATACGATCGTTTGCAACGTGTGGCACGAAATCGCTTTCAATAACAATAAAGGATTCGTATCTGGCAGCAGAGGTAGGTAGCTTTTTCAGACGAACATAATGCATCTGAATTATGATGCCTCACGCTGGCAATGAAAATAAAGTTCATTAAAGCGTTTAAGTTTTGCTTATTATCTTTTGGCGAGTACTCGCAAATTTGGCGGGAAATGTTGCTGGAATTTCAATTTGAGAATGACTCTGAAATTTTCGTATGCTTATTTTAGGATATGTAGGCCGTTTCAGTGTAAAAATCTCAAAAGCTTGTTTTTGGCAATTTTCGAAATTGTCTGAATATCAGAGTTTCTTCAGCTTAAAAAAAAATGTTTGAAAGTTTTTTCTTTTTTCTTTATCGCGCTTCAGCAAAAAAAAAAAAAAAAAAAAAAAAAAAGTTATAAAAAATAAAATAAAATAAAATAAAAATGATGATAACTCTTCTTTTTCTTTTAAACATAATTTTGTACTTTCTGAAAGAAGCTCGGAGATAAAAGTGAAGCAAGTATAAAATTTTACATCTTTATAATTCTTTTTACTCAAAATCCATTACCTATTTATATTATTTTGTAAGTTTCTTTAATTACTAAACTTTAACGTTGCTATAAATTTATAATAAAAAAATAATCGAACGTTAATAAGATGTATAAATATTTCAAGTGTTCCATTATTATTAATTTTATATATATAAAGCTTTGCTTAATTTGTATAACTTGAGTGTAAAATAATACGAAAAAAATTAATAATTAGGAGTATACGAAATATTTAACTAAAAACTAAATAATCAATAAAAATTAAAAACTCTTGAATAAAAAATTAATGGGACAGTGTACATCATTAAATATGTAATTAAATAATTAATAAAATAAGTAATAATACCAACTTTATTTTTTTGTTATTATTAAGTAAATGTTAAAAACAATTTAATGAAACAAAGTTATTCTTTTTTCTTATTTTCTTTTCTTTTCTTTTCTTTCTTTTTTTAAGGCAAAATTTAAAGTCAAACTTTAGTTAGCCATTTAAAAATAATACTCCTATATCATATTTTAGGGGGGGGGGGCTTCTTAAACTGCAAATATAGGCCAAAAAAGGGGAGAAAGGAGGAGTGAACATCAAAATAATTGTTTTAAAATCATTGTAAATTCTATCCTTAACTCTCTTACACTTAATATAATATTCAACTAGGAAAAATCAAATTACTTCATTTACCCGTTTGGATCATAAATACATATATGCGTGCATTTAAGAAATTATTTATTTATTCATTAACCATTTGGAAAAATGGTTATTGTCCTCGGTCAGGGTAGGAAAATTGGTCCAGGAATATTAATGCTTAATCCATGGCGTACGTAATGTATGACCAGCTCCGTAGAAGTTTAAAAATTTACAGTACCGAAAATTGTAAAACTGAAATTTCTTTTAAAATCTGTTCATGATGGGTCCAGGAATGTTAATGTTTAATTCATGGCGTACGTAATGTATGATCAACTCCGTGCGATTTTTTATGTCTTAAATTTTAGTCTTCGAAAAAATCATTTTCCAAATGGTCGTTGTAATTTGTTAAACTGCTTTTATTTTTTATTTATTTTAACCATTTGGAAAAATGGTTATTGTCCTCGTCAGGGTAGGAAATCAAAAACATATCTGAAGCGTTTTATTAGTTGAATCCCGCATTTTATTCGTTTTCTGATTGGTCTATACAGTAATCTGTATTTTACCTTTACTTTCAACAGAGATGGATACTTCTGTTGCCACTATGACAAAAAAGTAATAAAAACTACAAAAAAAAAAATATTTATAACTCAGAAACAAATTGAGATACAGCTTTCAAACAAATTGCAATTAAAAATGCATTTTTTTTCTCTATACGACGATATAAAAAGTAATATTGTGGGATGTTTAGAAGTTAAAAAATGAAATTTCATTTAAAATTGGTCCAGGAATATTAATGTTTAATCCATGGCGTACGTAATGTATGACCAGCTCCGTAGAAGTTTAAAAATTTACGGTTCCGAAAATTGTAAAACTGAAATTTCCTTTAAAATTTGTTCATGATGGGTCCAGGAATGTTACTGTTTAATCCATGGCATACGTAATGTATGATCAACTCCGTGCGATATTTTATATCTTAAATTTTAGTCTTTGAAAAAATCATTTTCCCAAATGGTCGTTGTAATTTGTTAAATTGCTTTTTTTTTTAATTTTTATTTTATTATTATTATTATTATTATTATTGAGAAATTCCGAAAACATACAGGAAATTCCGAAAAAGGAATTTTACTTCATGTAATCATATGTTCTCTCTTCAATGAAGTTTATTCGGAATTCGTACAGAGATTTTTGAATTTTTAGCGAATATTTTTATGCGACGTTTAGTGTTTTTCGCATTTTGCGGCTACTTTTTTTTTTTATATTGCTAAAAATAATTTAGTTTCAAACTTTTAGCCTAATATTCTACGAATTTTGAATTTCAGCGATTTTTAATGCGATTTTTAGCCATTTTTCGTGAGTTTTTGCGTTCAGCGTCGATTTTTTATCATTTTTGAATTATTCCCGTTTACAATATTTTACCCCATTACAGTAAATTTGATCCCTGCGATTTTTTAATATTTAGCGATTTTTAAAGCATTTTTAAATGCGATTTTTAGCATTTATTTCGAGTTCTACGACGATTTTTTGACATTCGAAAATAAAATCTGGTTTCAAACTTTTAGCCTTATGTAGTAAATTTCGCCATTTACGATTTGAAATTTTATCGATTTTTAATGCGATTTTCATTTTGATTTTTAGCGATTTTTCAAGATTTTTTACGTGCCGCGTCGATTTTTTATCACTCACGAAATATTTCCGATAGAAATGTTTTACCCATTACAGTAAATTTTGATTTCTGAATTTTTTTAATATTTAGCGATTTTTAATACATTTTTCAATGTGATTTTTAATGCATTTTTAATGCGATTTTTAATGCATTTTTCGGTGCGATTTTTAGCATTTTTTCGATCCCCACAGTGATTTTTTGACATTTAAAAAAGGAATTTGGTTTGAAACTTTTAGCCTAAAATAGAAAATTTCACCATCTGGGATTTTTCAATTTTAGCAGTTTTTAATGCGATTTTGCGAGATTTTTTATGTTTCGCGTCGTTTTCTTGTCATTCTCAAAAAATTTACCATTGCAATGTTTTACCCGATTAAGGTAAATTTTTACTCCTGGGATATTTTTCTATTTAGCGATTTTTAATGCATTTTTCAACGCGGTTTTTCGATCCCCACGGCGGATTTTTGATATTCGGAAAAGGAATTTGTTTTCAAACTTTTAGCCTAATGAAGTAAATTTTACCTTCTACGAATTTTGAATCTGAGCAATTTTCAATGCGATTTTTAGCGATTTTTTGAGATTTTTTGCGCTCAGCGTCGATTTTTTGTCATTCATGAAATATTTCTGATTACAATGTTTTACTCCATTAGAGTAAATTTTGACCACTGCTATTTTTTAATCTTTAGCGATTTTTAGTGCACTTTTTAAGGCGACTTTTAGCGGTTTTTCGAGTCTCACGGCGGTTTTTGGACATTCGGAAATAAAATTCGTTTTCAAACTTTTAGTCTAATATAGGAAATTTCGCCATTTACAATTTTGAATTTTAGCGAATTTTAATGCGATTTTCAATGCGACTTTTAAACGGTTTTAAGAGTTTCACGGCTGTTTTTCGACATTCGGAAATTGAATTTGGTTTTAAATTTTTAGCTAATAAATATAGTACATTTTGTCACCTAGCTATTTTTAATGCGATTTTTACGATTTTTCGAGAATTTTTACGTTTTGCGTTGATTTTTTGTCAGTCATAAAAGATTTCCGATTACAGTTTTTTACCCTTTTATAATAAATTTTGACCCCTACGATTTTTAAATACTTAGCGATTTTTAATGTGATTTTTAGCGATTGACTGAATGACACGGTGATTTTTTTTGACATTGGTAAAAAGAATTCAGTTTCATTATTTTAGCTTAATGTAGTATATTTTGTACTCTACGAATTTTTATTTTTAGCAATTTTTAATGTGATATTTAGCGATTTTTAGACATTCCTTGCACTTTGCGTCGACTTTTTTCAATCAATAAAAGAATTCAAATTACGATATTTTACCCCATTTTAATAAATTTTGACCGCGGCTATTTTTGAATATTCAGCGATTTTTAATCCATTTTTCAATGCGATTTTTACTATTTTTTCGAATCCCAAGGCGATTTTTTGACATTCGGAAATGGTATTTGGTATCAAACTTTTAGCCTACTATAGTAAAATTTATCATCCGTGATTTTTGAATTTTAGTGATTTTTAATGCAATTTTTCGAGTTCCGCGGCAATTTTTTAACATTGGTAAAAGGATTTCGGTTTCTAACTTTAAGCCTAATATAGTACATTTTGTCCTCTATACGCTTTTTGAATTTTACCAATTTTTAATGCGATATTCAATGTGATTTTAAGCAATTTTTAGAGATTTTTAAAGTTGTGTCCATTTTTTGTTATTCATGAAGGATTTTCGATTACAATGTTTTCCACCTTAATATTAAATTTTTACAGCAGTGACTTATAAACATTTAGTGATTTTTAATGCAATTTTCAATGTGATTTTTAGCCATTCTTCAAGTTCCGTGACTATTTTTTTATTTTCGGAAACTGAATTCGATTTCAAATCTTTCGTCTAATTTAATAATTTTTTTGATTTAAATGTGTTATCCCTTAATATTAAATTTGTACCCTAGCGATTTTTTAAAGCGATTTTCAATGCAATTTTTCGGGTTTCACAATGTCTTTTTGATATTTTTAGAAGGAATTCTGTTTCAAACTTTTAGCCTGATAGGAATTTGATTTCAAACCTTTAGCCTATTTTGGGAAATGTTCAGCTCTGCTATTTTTGAAGTGTAGCGATTTTTAGCGCGATTTTCAATGCAATTTTTTAGCGTTTATTTTCATTTTTTAGAGTTCTCGGTGATTTTTTGAGATACAGAAAAGGAATTCAGTTTCAAACTTTTAGCCTAATGTAATAAATTTTTTCCTGTGCGATTTTTGATATTTAACCGCTTTTTATCGCGTTTTTTTAGCGTTTTCCCGCGTTTTACGACTTGACATTCATCAAAGGAATTAGATTTGAAACTTTTAAGCAAAAATAGTAAATTTTGACTTTCGTGATTTTTGAAAATTTTGCGATTTTCACGTTTCTTTGCGATCCGCTGCGAATTTTTGATATTATAGTAAATTCTGCCTTCTTTTCAATAAAGTTTATTCGGATACCGTACCGCAATTTTCGAATTTTTCGTGAATTTTTTATGTGCTTTTTAGTGTGTTTTCGCTATTTGCTACGATTTTTACACATTAGTAAAAGGAATCCAGTTTCAATCTTCTAACCCAATACATATATTTTTTCTCTTTCCGATTAAGCTTATTCGAAATTCGTGCACCGATTTTTAAATTTTGTGCGATTTTTTATTGTGATTTGCAGAGCTTTTTCGCAATTCATGCTGCTTTTTGTCGGACCCGGGCAAAGCCGGGCAGATTAGTTAGTGATATAAATAAAAAATGTTGACGTAAATTCACCTTAGCCATAATACTATAGGACATGAATTAAACACAAAATTAATTCGGTCAAAATTTACTAATTTTATTTTTTTTTTTTTGCTTGAAAGAGCTTAGTTCTCTGTTTTGTATTTTATTTCGAACCCTGATGACGAGTACGAGTGTACTTGAAAGTACAAGGTTTTTAGATTTACAATTTTCGTATTTTATATAATTAACAATATATTTTATTACAATGTTATTACAATTTTTTTTGTTTAATTCATGTATTATATTAAACCATTACTATTTGGGCAACAAATTAATAAAATTCGAACGATGGCGATATCTTCGAAGCTAATCAATGTAAAAAGCGAAAAAGTTTGAATTCGTAAAAATTCCTTCATAATTGAACACAAGAAGGAAATAAATTATTGTACATTTTTCTCATTTTTTTTAACCCTTTGCTACATAGTTGAAAAATGTTTATGAATTCGATTTGTCTGTCTGCCGACTGTCCGTGCTCTAACTTGCGTAAATGCACTCTGATTACTATGTAATTGATATATGCTAGTGCAGTTTACAAGGGAATGTTCGGTACTGAAAATGAAGTGTGTAGCAGTCAGTTCGTTTACAGGGTCACACTAAAGAATAACGTTACATTACGGTCTATGGAGAAAAATCATTTGTGGTATATTCTAAAGATGTTACACTATTTCGAACATATTGGAACTGATATATATATCACTGAGTTCCACTGCAAGATGGTTACTGTAGAATATGGTGTGCATAAAATTCATCGTTTATTTACAGGGATGCACAAAGGAATTCTGTTACAGTATTGTCTATGAATAATAAATGATGGAAGCGCGTTTTCAGTTGTAGTATGCATTTTCAAATTTAACTATTTTTTTTTTGCATATTTCTTGTCTAATACTAACTTTTTGATGTGCATAAATGTTATAGATTATATATAGGGTTGCACAAAAAGATCTCAAGTACATTTCTGTTTGTTGGCGGAGATTGCTGAAGGGGGATTTTCAACTGTGCTATGTATTTCCTAACTGAAGTACAGTATATATACAAATCTATAGATCATATACAGGGCTGCACAAAAAAAATAGATATTTTTAGAACTATTGATTGTGATTTCTGGAATTGAGTTTTCAAATGTGTTGGGCGGTTTCCAAACTGTTTACTTTGACATGATCTTTCACCTTATTAAACAATGAAAAGTGTTTCTTAATCTATGCTTGATGTATGATTTTTCTTTCTTGTTTAATTCATAAAAAATATATGAAGTAATCTATTATATCCCACATAAACATTTTAGTTTGCAGAAAATTTGCAGTAATCTTGCTTTGCAAACTTGTAAACTTGCAGCAAATTCAGCATAACAAGGCTGAAAGTTCCTAACAAGACTACAGCAAGATAACGCAAACGCCGAAGTCACCACACTTTGAACTTGCAGCTAACTTGTCGTGCAAGTTAAATTCTTGCTGTATCTAATTTATTGCAAATTAACAGCAAACATGTAGAAAATTTAGTTCTTTCATGACTAAAGTACTGCAAATTCTTTGCAAGCTAGTATAGAATATTTAGCTTTGTATTGTGAAAAATACTGCAAACTTATTGCAAAGTAGTAATCTTGTCATGCCATATTATCTGTTTACAATTATTACACTATAGTGTAACAGACCTGAAGGGGTTAAGCTTATATATAAGTTTAACCCTTTCAGGTCTATTGATGCATGCAAACGCACCGTCAGATGGTGCATGCATAGTTTTTATCGCCATTAACAAATAAAAGTAATATTTGTACTATTAAATAAGAGTCTTTTTTTGTATTTGATAAGTATCGCGTTTAAAAAAAGCGTTGCCAACCCAATAAAATTTGTGTAAGCGATGCAGTCCCGAAAGGATTAAAAATCGTACACTCGAATGGTGTTAAAGGTAAAAATAAATAAATTAATTAATTAAAACGATATTTCAGAAAAATCCAATAATACTGAGAAAAATCCATTTAAAAATTAAAATTTTCAATATAAATTTAAAATGGCCGAAGACGTAAACACAACTTAGTAACGTAACATATTTTAATTTGTAAGAATTTTATACGAAATAAGCTATAGATTATAAATAGAATGTTACTTTACAGAAAAAAAAAGAAAAAAAACTGCATTTGAAGCGTCAAAATAACAAATACCTTTTTCTGGGTTCCTTAACTTAACCAATCAATTAAAATGAGATTCCATAACAGTAACAACGATATGTGTGTCTTGTCTTTGAGTAGCACCCAATTTCTGCAATTTCTGCGCATGTGCTGATTGTCTATTCTCTCAACAGAGGGATTTTTTTGATTTCGTCACTTTCATGAATTAAAGACAGTCTTGCATCAGTTTCACAACAAACTATTCATGCAAGTGATGGGTGATGGTATATCTTGATGGAGATTTGCTGCGAATTTTTCAAGTGAAATTTGTCCCGGCAAGATAATACCAGAAAAAAATCAAACTTTCTGCTATGTACATGCTATCTGGCATGGTATAAATAATTAGTACGATATAGATTATGGAAAATTGAAGAAATCAATGATAAAGAGAAACGTAGGTTACATAGGTCGTATCATGATTTTTGTATTTATTTTTTGTTTTCCTTTTATGCGATACTTTGTGAAAGATCAGTCATAATGCGCATGAATACTTTGAATTAAAAACAGTTTTGAAATATTAATTATTTATTAATAATGCAATTATTAAAAATTCTTAACTAGAAACTCATACTTTTCGTGGTCATTATCAGTTTCAGCAGAGTTGGAAACTTCCTAAAACAAATTGTGTCCACTTATAACAATTAGTAGTTGTCAAGTTATGAGCAAATATGTAAAATACCGAACTTAATCCTTAACCGGAAACGTACGTCTGTGAGATGGTTGCGTCTACATATCTGCCCTTAATATTTTCTCTCTCCGACATTCCAAACTTATTTTTATGCAGTTATATTAAAAAATTGGTCTGTTAATGCATTACTTTTAAAGATTAAATGATTAAGTTTACTATTTGGTAACTTATTAAGTGTTCTGTTTGTGCATGGGATTTTCACGTTTCTGGTTAAGGGTTAAGAAACCTACTTTAGTTTAGGTTAAAGTTGAGAATCTCTTTCCTGCCACTACAGTAGAGTCCCGATTATCCGAGTCCCGCTTTGCCCAGTTTTTGCTTTAACCGAGTTATTTTCTTCTGATGGACTAGTGCCTTCCATTATTATGTAACAGCCATTATAAATGAAGTGTTAGGTGAAGATGAAAGAGCAGCCGTAAAAAATTAGAACTCTTATTTTCTGGCCAGAATGAAAAAAAAATGGCCATAAGTTATTACTTTTTTTTTTAATTATGGCCATTTTTTTTTTTTTTTTTTTTTTTTTTAACTTACAGAAGAAAATGATCCATTCCAAAGATATACGTTGGATTGAAGAAAACTAATACTTTGAGCAGAAAGAAGAGGCTAAACCTGCAATTTTCATGACACTAGTAGAATCACATAGCTGCTGCCAAATTGTACGGTTTTGTCAGCTCTAAAATTTAATACACATTTTTGCCATATTTAATCATTTACAATTGTTAGATTTCGGCGATTGAATTAGGCAAAATTTACTGGTAAATTTTAGTGGTAAGAAAAAAACCTTAGAAATTAGTATCTATGCAGTAGCGGAATACTGCAGCAAAATTGATATTCAACAAACAAAAACTATCAAGGGCTTTTCAAATAAACAATTTCATTCTACGTTTTTCTGAAAAATAAAGGACATGTACATCAATGAAATGTTACTAGTACCCTAAAAATGAATGAATTAAGTGAAAATTTATATTTCATCTCCTTAGTTGGTGACGATTTGTGTAAATCTAGTTTGTCCAAGTTTTTTGCTTATCAGAGGTGAGTTTGGTCCATATTAACTCGGATAATCGAGACTCTACTGTACATGTATGTTGAATGTTTGCAGGCCAACAGTATATTTTTGGGTTTCCGGATGAACATCGATACTTTTTTTAACACATATTTACCATATTATTATTTTAATAAATTTATTAGCAATAACACCCAATCTTCAAAATGCATTTCTCAATATTACCACAGCTTTCAAACGCACATTTAACGTGTTTTTCACGATATAACAATGGGAACTTGTATTTAGAATAAATGTGGCATGACTAAATCGAATGAAAGGAAAATATAAAGGTGTTTCGTTAAAAGTTCGCATGAAAATAAATATGTGCACGGTCTCTCTAGAAAATTTAGCTAAAAGAGTAGCCTAGAAAATCAGAAACAAAATACACAATATGAACTTTTCAAAGCTCACTGTTTTACTTAAAAGGCGACTAAAATAATAATAATATAGATGCTACAAGTTAAAAAATATACATTTTATTTAAAATTTCTTAGTACTTTCGGCCTGCAATTCCCACGGCCATCGTCAGAGAATATTTTTATTATTAATTGCTATTCCATTCATGCAAATATTTGTATATCAGCATAATCAGAGCTTAGATATCATTACTGCGATATTTAAAAGTGTCAATATATGATCCATAAATTGATAAATAATCCATCCCTAATAGTCAGCCAGATCGCAAATGTCTCTTTCCAGTGTTAATCCTATTTGGGTGTGGATGCATACCTTTTCACGGTTATTTAAGAGATAATCGACATAATATCTATTTTGAACCACCCCGTATACTTAATTTTATTTGAAGTATTAAAATCTTACTAGTACAGTGAAGGCTTTCAAGAGAATTTGCAGTGAATTCAGGTTTAAAGCATGCTGATGTTCTCTCGACAATTCTTTTTAATTTATCCCTGGAGAAAATAATTAGAAGCATCTACAACAACAGGGAAGGTACTATTATGAACCGCTCCCTACAAATCCTTGCATTTGCAGATGATGTTGATATAATTGCTAAATAAGAAAGTCTTGATTGAAACTTACAATAAACTAGAAACCGAAGGGGAAAAACTAGGCCTCAAGGTTAACAAAAGAAAAACAAAATACATGAAAATAGATCGAATGAAATCACAGGCAGCAGCAACGTTAACAATAAATAATGACTTACAATAATGAAGTAACAGAATTAAAATATTTAGGATCTATGATCACCTCTGATAATATGGTTGAAGCAGAGATTAAAACTCAACTTACAGCAGGTTTTTCTCTTCGAAACATTCTAAAATCATCTCTAATATCCCGAACAACTAAACTTAAAACTTATAAAACTGTTATAAAACCAATCGTAATTTATGGTAGTGAGACCTGGACCACTACACAAAAAGATGAAAAGTTGCTTATTACTTGGGAATGGAAGATCCTAAGACAAATATTTGGACCTATTAAAGAAGGCAATACATGGCGTATCAGGACAAATATGGAGATTGAACTGTTATATAACGAGAAAGATATAATAAATACTATTAAACTCAGAAGAATGCAATGGTTGGGCTATCTAATCAGAATGAGGGATGAGAGAAGCACAAAGAAGATATGTAATGGTAAATTAACAGGGAAAAGAAGCATTGGTAGACCTAGGAAGAGATGGATAGAAGAGGTAGAGAAAGATCTAACACAAAACCATATTATAAATTATAAATTAAAGGCCAGAGATCGGAAGGTCTGGCGAGGTATACTGAGGAAGATCAAAATCCTACATGGATTGTAGTGCCATTGTGTATGTATGTATGTATGTATGTATGTTAAAGTTAAAATCTTACTAACATGTCGTTAGCTTCCTACAATCTTAACATATAAAATATCCAATGTGATTTTATTTATAGCAAAAACCAGAATAGAAACGGGATAAAGACTACTTTCTGATCGAATACTATCAGTAATTATATATTTTAGAAGGTATCCGCTATAACGACCCAGATAACTATGAAGATGAACGTTAAAATTTATTCAAATCACCTGTTAACTTTAATACACGTTCACGAAGCTGATTTGATACTCAATCTGATTTTATGAAATGCGGCTAAATGATGAAAATGTACAGATGTGCACAGGGTATTACAGCGAGGTGTACGAAATCAAATGAATAAGATCATACAATCAACACTTAGCAGCTCTACAAAGGCTGTTTTTTACTTTTTCGATTTTGTTTTCAGGTTTAAAAAATAAAAATAAAAATGAGGATATTTTCCCTTTTGAAGCCGTTTTCGAGAGCGAAAATATCCTTATATAAAGAAAAACTTGTAAAAAAATTGAAAAGGTAAATAAAGGCTTTTGTAGAGACTGACCTCAACTATCCAATGCAAGCAAAAAAAAAAAAAAAAAAAAAAATCATTAAAAAATATGGAAATGCAAACGAGATATTTAAAAAGTTTTCTCCCATAGGATTAACATTAGCGAACGGTTTTTTTCGCGTGAGTGATGTAGCCTCTTAACCCTTTATCTACTGACGGTACTTATAAGTACCATTAAAATAACTTATTATAAAATTCATTTAATACAAATCTAATCTGATTAGTAGTAATACAGTTTAGAATGAGTAATAGATGCATTACTTTATCTTGTTCAAAAAACATTATTGGTTACACAAAACAAAAATATTTTTAAAAGGATGATGTCTTTTGCCTTTGCAACTTTTCAGCATTCTTGGCGTTGGGGGCGGGGGGGGGGGATTTTTCAATTCGGAAATATTTCTATATTTCTATTGTGAGAACGATATATTTGCACATTTCCTAATTCTACAAAATACTAAGAAATATATTTAAAATAAAAGATTTGAGTGGGGTTATAAATATTGCACAAAATCCGTATAAATTCAAATTTAAGTAATACTTCTAAATCCTTCAATACTTCGAAAATCCATCTATAATTTATTAAATGATTATGTAAATCTTCTAATGCAATTTCAAAAGCTCACGAAAAATGCTTTAGAAGATAAAATTTTCAAGAATTCATGATTCAGTACATAAAAGGTTAATGAGAAGTTCTCCCGCTAAGATATGATTTTTAGGGCATTTTCGGCATTATTATTATTATTATTATTATTTTAAAGACGTACTTAGAAAAAGGAGGGTTTTTTGCATTGCATTTATTGTACTTTTGCTTAAGTGAGTGAATATTTTCTGATAAAAATGTTGATACTTTAATGAATTATATCTCCTCCAAAGTTCACTACGTACGGCGTGCGCAATAAATCTGTAAGTGATTGCCTTTTTAATATTCAATCTGGAAAAAAAAATCACATGGATCCTAAATGAACATACACTTATGATAATCATTATTTTCAAAACTGTTTTAACAATCGAAATTATTAAAGAAATTAATCTTTTAACGGCATGACCTATAGTTAAAAAAGCGTAATTTAATTTACAAGAAACAATATGTTGGCAGCTTGAGCGGTTTAAACGTAAAAACATACACGGAAAAAAAAAAAAAAAAAAAAAAAAACTTCTTTCAAGAAAAATTTGTTTAAAATTTTTGATCAGTTCTTCTGTCAGCCATGACACCAGACTGTTAAACTAGTTGCCACAACTTAGATAGTAAGTGAAGAAAAAAAAAAAAAAAAAAAAAAAAAAAAACGATTTTCAGGACATATTCGAAACGCTTTAAAGGTTCAAAAAAGAAAAGAAAAAATTCCTTTCAAAGTTTTCCGGGAGAAAACCCCTCTCCTCCCCCATAGAAAATAAAACTTAAAATAATTGGACTGAATATTCTATGTTCACTAAATGGTATAAAGTTAATTTTAATAATGCAATAATTTTGTAGTCGACTAGTAATTTTCTTATAAAGGAAGTCTAGTTTTTTTGAATGAAAATGCTGTGTCGACGCTAACTTATATGCGCATAAGCGACATATATGCTTCCTTTTACTTTAACTTTCCGAAGATTGTTTGTGGCTCTCGGAATCTGTGGTAGTGGTTTTTGCTTTGGTTTTATGAAAATTAGGCTATACGCTGGTCAATCTGCTGATTATAAAAATAGGAATGAAAGTTCGTAAGTGAATCTTGGGTCGAGTTCTGCCTGCTATAGGATCGCGAGACCAATCAATTGTTGTTGGAATTAAAGTTCAGTTCACCATGGGCTCTGGGGGACGGAGAAATATAGAATCTAGCCGAGTGCAAGTTGCTGGGTAAGAGCAAATTTGATTACCATTAAATAAAGTTGATCTCCCAATCAGATCCGGCGCAACCATTGGGCAAACGCGGCCCATGCCCAGGGCCCCGCGCAAACTGGGGTCTTGCTAGGGCCCCCAAAGTCTATCTATACAATTAAAAATAACGTTTCGTCTGTATAAAATAATAATGTTTTCGGATTCAACTTCTCAGTTCAACCCGATTCTCCTCTATATAATTGAGCAAGTTTCCGTTATTCCTTACACTGAGGACGGTACGCTAAAGGCTACTCAAACTAGTCTGCTCAAAGTTTGCATATTCTAACGTTTTTAACGTTGCTTTTAAATTTATATCATTCTACGCCAAGTAGCATCTTAATAATTATTAATAATTAATAATACTTATTAATAATCTTTTTGCTCTAGATTTTTTTAAACGTTTCTTCGCGAGAAAAAATAAGTATTAACTTTATTTCTGACAGGCAAAGTTGATATAATTGCATAGATTCGACGATCCAGAAAGTAACCGTGGGCGCAAAAAATAAATATTTAAAATATTGTAAAGGAAGAGGAGTTTGCGAAATTAAAAATAATTATGCACATTAAATGTGAAAGTAGAGGTATTTTTCGCACATTTTATTATCCATATTATATATTATTCTATATATACAATTTTAAAATAAATTTTATTAGTCCAGTATTCCAGTATACGTTGGGCCCCACTAACTGCTTTGTCAGGCCCCCGTGCGACATTGCGCGAGAGTTTAGTGACATTTAAAATAGTTAGTGGGAACTGTGAGCTAACCTTTATTTTGCCGCGATAGTCTTGCTTGATCTCGAAGTTAGAAGTGATTAGAGTCGCCAGTGTTTTGTACGTAACTGAATTTTAAAACAAGTAAACTTGCATTTATTGTGTTTTCTAGTACTGATCTCATCTAAGGGCTAAATTACGGTTAAGTGTAAGGAAGTATAGGCTAAATTACAGAAGCTCCATCGCACCCTTTCCCTGTTTGATTTGAATAAACAGTGATTTTAAATATAAAATTTGGACTATGTCTGTATTTCAATGTGGTGACCCTGATGAATACGCTGCAATTTGAGCAATTAATTGTACTTAGTGTATGTTTTATATAAGAGTTTTATTCTCTTCACGGGTTTTAGGAGGAGACGAATAATATGGAAAATTTCTAGATCCCTTAAGCATCTCGTATTAATCCAGTTCAACTGTTTTCAGAATTTGACTATATCTGTATTATTTCAATGTGGCGGCCCTGGTGGGTTCGTTACAATTTGAGCAATTAATTGTACTTGTTAGTGTGTGTTTTACACGGGTTTTAGGACGAGACAAATAATATGAGAAATCTTATATATCCCCTAGTATCTCGTATTAATCCAGTTCAATTGTTTTCTAAGTAAGTGAATAATGCGCAAAACTATTTTTTTTTAAATTTCCTTTCTATAATTTTTCTAAAACAAACAAAAACAGATAGTTTACAAAATGCACAGCATGAACATTAAAAAGCTCTCTGATTTTACTTAAAACGTGACAAAGATAATAATATAGATGTTGCAAGTTAAAAAAAAATTACATTTTACTTAAATATCCAATACTTTCGACTTGCAATCCCGCGGCCGCGGGATTGAAACATTATGACCATTATTGGAAAACTCCCAACATTATTTTTCCTGTTTTTCTGTTTCGGCTAACGAATTGTATATACTTGCATATTTACGCTCCCCCTATTATTGTAAGAAAATGTCGGTAAAAAACTAAGGTTCGCGTACAGAACATGAACTAATTTAAATTAATAAAACAATGCATTTAACTTCATGTGGCCTAACGATTTTCATTTTAATAATACTTCCGTAAGGATCTTAGAAGAAAAAATTCTATTTTTTTTCCTGCGTCTATTCCTTTTTAGCTGCATTGTGCCAACGCTGTGCAGAGGTAATACCGTGTTTACTCGCGTAATAGTCGCCCTCGCGTAATAGTCGCACCCCCGTTTTGAAGCAGAAAAAATCGTCAGTAATAGTCGAAGAGATTTATTATGAGAATTTTTTGTCAAAATTTACACAAAGATTATTTGTAAATTTTATGTCTATAAAAATATTATGATAAAAAGAAAGATGGTATTTAATAAGCAGCACATAATCTGGAAACATTAAAACTGTTAAGTTACTAATTTTATTATTATTATTTTTTTTATATACCAGTAATGTTTTAGCATTAGAGTATTCAATATTGTGTAGTACATTTCTCCGCATAATAGTCGCACCTAGACTTTCACAATAAAAAACTGGCAAAAAAAGTGCGACTATTACGCGAGTAAACACGATATTATTAATGCAGTTTCATTAGTCCTGTGAATGGGATACATTTGTGCTGATTTGTTTGCATTTGCAATCTTTGGAAAAAGAACTATTTTATAGAATAAGATTTTATGTTCTTGGTATATACTGCTCTATTAAAAAAAAAAGGTAGCAATAGGATTATTAGAAAAGAAATTGGACTGAATTAAGTAGTTGTTCAATATTACGCCCCCCCCCCCCTTTCCTCCCGAAAAAATGGGCACTAATCAAACCACTTAAAAGTGAATGAGCATTTTGTGGTCATGAATCTGCTTCTCCGAAAAATATTTCTATTAAATCCATTAAAATTTCAAACACATAAAAATACATAATACATATACATACATAAAGATAAAAACTGAACAAAAAATTGCCTTCCACAGGGGGTTCAGGGGGCAGAACATCCTTGACGGAGAGGTCTTATTTTAGCTTTCTCTTAGTTTTTAATTATTTTAACTCACTTGTGAAGAATAAATTTTACTATATATATATATATTGTTTTCAAAACCAGCAGTGAAAACGAAAATTTAATTAATTAAATTTTAAAATCCAGGGAGGGGCAATGGCTCTTCCCTGTTCTTTATTGCCGGCGCCTCTCAAGAGCGGAGAACTACCATCGCCAGATCCAGAAACTTTGCAACCCTACTGGAAACTGAGCTATAGTTCTGAAACAGTGGCGTGCGCCATTTGTCAGAACAACCTGACGATTAGCAAAAGCATTCCCGGAGTCATTCTCAATCATTAATAGCTGTCTCAGAAGCTGAAAAACCGTTTAGATAAATCGCTCGTTAGCGTTATGGTCTTTATCTGACACTTTTTTGTCACTTTTCCTAATGTCGGGAATACAGGAAGTGAGGGAGCGGTTCTATCACACGGTAACGAAACTGTCGTGATTTGACGCTGCGCTATCACTTTGCAACAAAAGAGATCCAGGCTTTTGTCGCTCGGTGGGCTGTTTGAAAATGCGGCAGGTTTAATTTCGAGATACTTCGCCACATTTTTAGCCTTACCCGTGTAAACTGTAATTTTCCTTTTTATTTTATAGTCGTTTTGTGGTAATAAGTGAAGTAATAACAGAGTAATAATAAAGTAATAACTAAATAATGCTTTAAACAATTTTTAGAAATAGAAATAGAAAACAAAAACAACAAACATTAAATTTTTCCCCCTTCAAATATAATACAGACTTCATAAAATTTATGCTTATTTGTAAAAAAGTAACCAAGATCGCTTTTTACAAAATTTCGCTGTCAAATAAAAATAATAAGTAAAAATAAGTAAAATAAAACTGTTTAATGAGCGAATTAGTATTTTCCAAGAGTTTTTTTTAGTAAAATTTTTTATGTTGATATTTTGCAATAAATTTTTTTACTATCAATCTTTCCTAAGGATCTTTTCTAAATGACTTCAGGATATATTCATTTAGTACTGTTTGTCAGAATTCCTATTTATTTTAGAAATTTTTTTGTTCTATCAGGGAAAATATTTTGTAGTTCACAAAGCTTACCAGTGTTCTTGGGAACAGAAGAAAACAGTACAAAATGGTAATCATGTATTTTTTTTTATCTGCGATTGTTTTGCACCAAACACCTTTCATGCAACACAGTACTTAAAATTAATCAAGGAAGTTCTGAAATCCAAAAGGGCAATTTTCTGACTTAAGTTTTAATTTACTTTTGTTCGAAAATGCATGAAGCTAGCTGGTGTTGTTCAAATATTATGTAATTGAGCTGTTTTTTCCATTTTTTTTGCAAACGCAATAGATCTTTCGGAGAATAGCGTCAAAGTGGGCGTTTTGAATCGAATTTCCGCGTGAAGGAAGAAAGAGCACTCAAGAGTGAGCAAAAAACGTGTTTGTCACGTGATCAAAATGGCTTATAACTCAATAGGTAATTGATTGATCAACAAATGAAGAAAAAAAAACAGTTCAATTCCAAATCGTTTCCGTGGCCAGGTTTTCCAATTTTATACCTTTCCGTTAAAAAATGAATTGTAAATGTGTCAAAAAGTTTTGTGCTTGTTAAGCAGAACAGTGAAGAACAGCTTTAAGAATATGGAAAGAAATCTTTTTTAAATGGCTTCAGGAGATATTCAGTTAGTACTGTTCAGTTAGGCGCTGGAAGATTTAAGGGGACTCTTTACTCACTTGAAACACCCGATCGCTAATGCTAAAACTATGGGTAATTTCTCGTTTAAATTTGAATATTTTTAAACGACTTTTTTTGCATAGGATAGCTGGGCTTGATCTCTAATAGGGCTATTTTGTACTTTTTCGATTTAGGTTGCAGATTTTTTTAATAAAGGTACTTTCACTTTCGAAACCGGTTCTGAAAGTGAAAGTTTTTACTTTTGTTAGACCGATCATATTTCCTGAAATTTCATTTCACAATTTTTATAGATCGATTAAAAAGTTCACAAAAAATACTACTACTTCAAAGATTTTATTTTTGGCCGAGAACCTTAAAATACCTATTAATCAACATAAGATAATAAAGATCCCAACAAAAAGTTTTCGGTAAAAAAAAAAAAAAAAAGCGCCAAGTTCTCCTTGATGTTTCGGCCAGAAAAAGTAGTGATATCTGAAGTTCGCACAAGGGCACAAGTTAAAAGCCAAACATCCCAAATCTTTCATTGAAAATGGCTTCCTGCGACTTGGCCGTTAATGCCTTCTACAGCATTTCAAAATTAATGATTGGAAATTTCGCATTTATGAATTATTTAAATATTAAAATTAATATTAGTATGCAAAGAGGCAAATTCACATAAAGACATTATAAGTAAAAGATTTCTGATAAATATCATCAATTTCAACAAACAATAGTTTTGATTACAGATCATTTAGTCCACATGTGGTTTAATTGCCATTTCGTACGGTCTAAAGCTAAAGTCATTAACGTAAAACCTAAGAAATAAAAGAAAATTTACTTTCTTCAAATCTCACAATATGTTACATTATATTTTATTGTATAATATTGAAATCTTGTGCATTGACGAAAGAGATTTTTTTCGTTTGAACATTTATTATAGTTTGTTTGCATACATTAAGAGGTATTCGATTTATAAACTGTTAAAAGCTGATACTAATTATGTTTTAGCAATTAGGGATATTACCTTCTGAATACAAGTATTTTGTTATATTTAACTTCTAAGCATTTAAATAGATTGAAGTGGTTTAAATACTTTTTTTAAATGTGTATTTTATTTCTGTACTTTGTACCACAAAATGCCTAAAATAATCAAAAAATGTAGTTGTCATGTAGCTCATTTGTACATACTTTAAAATTTGAAAAACCCTCTCGAAGGCATTAACGGCCAAGTCGCAGGAAGCCATTTTCAATGAAAGATTTGGGATGTTTGGCTTTTTACTTGTGCGAACATCAGATATCACTACTTTTTCTGGCCGAAACATCAAGGAGAACTTGGCGCTTTTTTTTTTTTTTTTACCGAAAACTTTTTGTTGGGATATCACTACTTTTTGTATGTTTTTTCTAGTTTTTTCTAAGCTATATTAATATTAAAAAACTTAAATTTCAGTACTTTTATGTTAGCCGGGAGCAAATCTCCTAATTAGCATTTAGTTTTTTCGCCAAAAGAAGTTTTCGTTTTTCACATGTGTAAATTAGAAACAATGCTTTGATTTTCAAATAAAATATTTTGGTTTATGTTATTATTTGTTATTTATTTATTTATTTCTATGTTAAATATTCTATTAAATAAAATGAGGGAAATGCATCTATTTTAAATGAGATGACTGAAAAGTTTATATTTTTAAATGAAATAAATGCAATATGAGCAATAGAGTTAGGGATAGTATTTGGCGATTTGCCATTTCGTGCCCGGCTAGCATAAAAATACCTAAATTTATTTTATTGAGCTTTATAAATTCATACTTTATTTCTTTTTATATTAAAGTACTAGCCGCCTCTAGCGAGCAGTATATACTCTATTAATTGCATATTAAACGGTGCATCATGTTACTGTTATTCATAATTTAATTTACTTGCCCATTCTTTCTAAAAGTCGGAAGCTTTTGATAGAGAAATCAAGAACTCTTTACGATCATGGAATCACAACATATATTTTATGTTGTTATGTATTTCATTCTTTCATGACAAATATCTCATAACTCACTTATGCATGTTTTCTTATCAGTTGCGATTCATTCTCTAATGCGGAAATTTTTAATCTTATTAAGTAATCTTTTCTAATTGTATTTTATTACTGTATTTTAACTGATACGATTAGGTACAAGTGAAATTATTCTTATTAAATCCTTTGATAATATCTGCATTTAATAATAATATTGATAATATCTGCAACCATATTGATGCTAATATATTTTTGTTTCATGCTAACCTTTTCAATAGACTCGATTACGGAAGAATAGAAGGTCTACGGGCTCACTGCTATGATCCATTTGAAAATCTATCATTCTTCTCATCTAATCGTGTTGAAGAACTAGCCAATTTGCAATGGTTTTAAGTTTTTAGCTAATTTTATTCGAAACCTGAAAACTAAAATGCGAGGAACCGGATTATAGAAGATTCCTTCTAACGGTACATATCGATTAACAGGTTACATATTATAAAATTATAATAATCATAAGGAGAATTGTCAGTTTCGGTGCTTTAATAGTTTCCGTAAATTCTATTTATATAATACAGAAGTTTCAGCAGAGTAAAGCTTAACAACATAGTCACAGTAAGTATAATAACAGTACAATATATTAACAATAGCAGAGGTTTTGTGCAGTGACGAAACTACTGGCACTTTGGAAATATTCGTACGTTATATTATTTAACTATTCAGATGATATGCGGAAAAATATAAATAGATGGCTCGCATTATAATTAACTCATTGAAAAATAGCCACAAACGTCAAATACTCGCCAAGCTTGGCGACATTTAGCGAAGTGTCACCAAATTTGGTAATATATCATGTCAATTCTCAAATTTGGCGACAAAAAATGTTTTGTTTGTTCTGACGTCATAATGATGCATATGTATGATTTATTATACACATACCTATAATATGTATGATGCAAATGTATTACGTATTATATGCATATGTATAATATGTATGATGCATATGTATAAAGTTCTTTAACATTACTAAAACGCACTTAAAGGAATAGTGTTCCATAAATAGTAAGGATATTTGCCAGATTGACCAGAGTGCTATTGAGATTAGAATTCCGACATTTATAACAGACCGGGAGGCGTCTGCACACACCATCACCTCATCGAGTTTACAGCTGAAATTTTAGGATTAGTTAAAACTAGAGTAGTACATTAAAATGCAACTGGTCTGTTAAGTCATATATTGGTAGAAACAACCTGAAGACCTAATTTTAGTGGGTGACTGATAGGTTTACTATTGTATTTTCCTGCATCCAAAAGTATGGAAACATGGAGGAATGGGTGCAGGAAAACACAATGGAAAATCCACCAATTAACCGCTAAAATCGGGTCTGTAGGTGGTTTCCACAAAGATAGGACTTGGCAGACCAGTTACATTTTAATACGCTAATCGATTTTTAACTAGTCCTAAAATTTCAGCCGTCAATTCGATGAGGTGATGATCTGTGCAGACGCCTCTCGGTCTTTAATAAAATTTGTTTTAAGGAAGTAAAAGATAGAAATATGGACAGATAAACTGAAATATTTGCCTTATTAAGATTTTTGTAAAAGCATATAAAATTTCATTCAGCTTGAAATCATGTAATACCTTTATAACTCAGGCTAATTTTCTGTAATCGAGTTTTGGAAACCAACATATCTGATCTATAACTATAATCTTTCTTTTACAGATTTAAAATTAACAATAAATTAACAGTAAGTAGGCTAATAATACAATATAATAACATTAGCAGCGGACTTCGGACACCGCATCTGTCGCACATCGTTAAAGACAGTTTATTAGTTACACATTTCATTTAATTAAAAACAGATTTTTAAACTTTCATATGAGAATTAGGATATTTTTCCACTATGGGACCTTGGCGTTTTTTAAAAATCTTGGCGCAATTCGGACTTCAGAAACTGAGATATGTTGCCAAATGATATAAACAACTATGAAAACAAACCTGATGAACTTTTATGTTATTTATATATGTACTATTTATATACATATAAACATTTTATTTATACACGTATAAAATATTGTTTTTTATATACAAATTATTTATGTTGGTATATAAAAATAAATAAACTGGTTCCTTACATTAAATAAATTGTATACATATGGAAAAAATTGCTTGTGTATATGACACAGTAGATAGGTTGCCAGAAAATACGTTATTATCAAATTTCTTTTCTCGTCAAGGCTATTTTCTCTATTTCGCCAAGGCTACTATATCGGAAACATACCGAATTGAGGTTATATTTTGTTAAATGTTTTATTGTTTTAATATCGTGAATATATCATAACCTATACTGATTAAAATTTTTAGGTATATTCATTTTTTTCTATTTAACAAACATCTTTGGAAAAGCATATATATAAAGTTTTATTCTGCTTGAAATTACGTGACCCCTTCAAAACTCTGTTATCGAGTATTGGCGACCAACATTGGCGCATTTGAATGTGAAGGAACTGTTTACGGCCAAATCAACACCCCCTGTTTTAAGGGTTTAGAGGAGGAAATTCTATGTTTTCAGATTTTTCTGGTTAATTGTGCTACAAACCCGACTTACTTGTGAAATTTCATGATTCTACGGCTTTTAGAAGTACCTTAGTTATTTGATGATGCGAAGTGAGTCAGTGACAAAAAAGCGCTTTTTCGAAATTTAATATTTCGAAAACTACTAAATACAGAAACATGAAATCGTGGAACCTTAGTTCAGTGTGATCATACGAACATGTGTATAAAAGAAAAAATTCTATATCTCTCCCTAAAGCGACGTTATGAGGGGGTGAAAAGCATGCCAAAATGGTTCACGAAAAGGTAGCTTACGGCTTGTGCGAACTTGGCGGACCAACTGTCGTGCTCCCAGATAATGATGGTCAGATTTTTTTTAGAGTGATCTTAAGGATAATAATTGCTATTTATGACCGAATTAGAAAAATTACAACCCTAATCTAATAACAAATAAAACAAATTCGAAAATAAAGTCGTTAAACAAAAAACGCATTTTTTAGGCATAAAACTTAAAACGTTTATTTTAACTGCCTCAAAATTACGCAATTCTTGCTGGGATTTTTATTCTATATAGTACAGAAAATAACTTAGATTACTTCCTATTATAATTATTTTTAGGGGAAAATACCGGGCACTAGAAGTTTTCTCGGACAAAATTTTTTTAAAAACTTTTTTAAATATTTATCCAAAAAAAATAGCTTAAATAAAACCCCGATAAGAACACTATATGCTTTTCAAAATCCCTCTTACGCTCTCTCGAAAAACTTTTTAAAATAAAAAATATACACGTATAAGCAACATAAATAACAAAATTGAAACTTGTGATAATGCCATGTAGGAGGTATTATATCTCCCTTTCGCCCTTTTAAAATGCTGTTAACGTAAATACCTTTTTTTTTTTTAATCGCTTTTTTATAGGGGGGGGGGGGGGGGGCTGTTGCGATTTCAACATAAACTCATTATTATAAAAACGAGTTGCAACCCGTCGAAATTCGACGTACTAAAATGTTTGAAAGGAACTGTCAGATCGAAATTATAATAAACCTACAAAAATAATTACAACAAAAAAATCATCTTACATTGGTTGTCTAACTCTTAAAACAAATAATATTTTAAACCCAAAATTACCAAAATATTATTTCTACAAACTTCAACTGCTTAAATTATTGAAAAATTAAACTGTATTAGATTACGTAATCAAGATGAGTAATTATGATGAAGTTATCGATGGAGCTCTTATGTTTGTTTTTACGGGATGAAAAATCAGTAAAAAGGATTTCGCTTTGTCCACCATAAAATCTAAACTGTACGTTATTTTCACATTCTCATAATTTACATACGCACCACTCAAATTCACAATTTGAAAGTATTTTAACGCGCAAAAGAATAGATTATTAATGAATGCATTTCCAAAGTTAAAGTTACGTTTGTGCGATACAACTTTTCATGTGAACATTCGCACAAACCTTAAGTTCTAATCTTAGTACCCGCGAAAAAAATTTCATAAATTTGACTTTAGTTGTCATAGTATTCGCCATTTATAGTATTGGTCAAATATTTAGTTTTATATAAAAAAAAAATGATCGTTTTGTTTTAAATATATCATTTTTACTCAATGAATCATTCTGCCGAGCGCCTCAAACTCATTTATCAGCGTAATGTAAAAATATTAAAATGTAGCTGATTTATGAAGAAGAATGCGTGTTTTATTTAATGTCTGACATCATTTTCTGTTCAAAAATTATAAAAAAGTTACTTTTATTTGTAATGTGAAAATGGCATCAATAAGGATATAATAAATAAAAATAATAAACCATGAATATTTTCCCTTTACTTTCAATATAAATGGAGTACTTCAGTTGCCACAATTACAAAATTTGTATTAAAAACTACAAAAAAATTAATATCTCAAAAACAAATTGAGATACAGCTTTCAAACAAATAGTATTTAAAAGAGAATTTTTTTTCCTTATAGGACGGTGTAAAAAGTTAAAATGTGTGATGCATAGAAGTTTAAAAATGTGCAGTAGAGAAAATGCAAAACCAAAATTTTATTTCAAATTTCAAAGTGTTGCCATTCGCAAAATGACGTATGCGTTACGCACAGATATGTTTGTCCTTTATAATATAGATAATGATTAAAATACAAATTAATTCAAGTTATAGTTTCTTCGCTCACATTTAATTAAAACGCAATACGTTCATAAATAATTGACGAGGTGAACACGTCAAATTTCGACGAAAGAAAATATTTAAAGGAGAACAGTTACACTGAATAATAATAAACCTCAAAATTAATTGCAATAAAAAATCCATCGAAGATTGGTTAGTCTGACCCTTAAACCAAACATTACTTTAATCTAAAGTTATCACAATACTATTTCCTTAAACTTCAACTGCCCCAAAGCTATTGAAAAATTAAACTTTATTCGTATACTAGGCTGGGAGTCGGCAGCACAGACAATCACATCATCGAGTTCACGGATGAAATTCTAGGATTAGTTAAATCTTGATTCTCATATTAAAATGCAATCCGTCTGCCAAGTCATATCTTGGTGGAAAACACGATTTTAAGAGCTTATGTTTACCATTGTGTTTTCCTGCTCCCAGTCCTCCATGTTTTCATACCTTTTGGTGCAGGAAAACACAATGGTAAACCTACGAGTCAGCCGCTAAAATCGGGTTTTCAAATGTTTTCCACCAAAATAGGACTTGGCAGACCGATTGCGTTTTAATATGCGAATCAAGATTTAACTAATCCTAGAATTTCATCCGTGAACTCGCCGAGATGATTGTCTGTGCCGCCTGCTCCCGGTCTATACGTAATTAGTAAAATATAATCAAGATAATAAATAAGATGAAATTATCAATTGAGGCTCTTATGTAACGTATTATGGAATAAAAATTATTTCACTTTGACACAATCGTAGAATTTTCTTTCTGGATGAAATCTAAACCTTACGTCATTTTTACCATCTCAAAATTTACATACGCACCTACAATTTCATACCCGTATTCCCCATTTTAATATTTTGACGTGCAATAGTTATTAAAATTTGGAAAAATTACTAAATATTTTTCCAAACTTGAAGTCACGTTTGTCAGCTACAACTTTGCATATGAACAGTCGTGGAAAAAAAAAAAAATTAAACACCCCCTACTAACTCCTCAACAAATTATTGTAGAAGAAAGTTACTGGTACCGAACGATTGGAAATAAAGTCTAGTTTTAAATGACGTATATAAAGTTTTCTTAAGGGGCCATCTACATATTAAAATGAACTCAAACTTCATTTTTTTCAATGACAATACCCAATTTTAACAAGGTATTTCAAATCTTCGGTTCAAATTATATGCCTAGACACCAAATTTCAAGTCATTTGAATGATAAGTTTTTGAATTATGAACATTCAAAATTTAGTGCTTCCAATGTTAAATTACATTTTCATATTTTTATTAACATCTCCTGAAATTATCCTCCTAATGTGCTAATTTTTTGTGTAGCAATAATACTAAAATACCCAAACATAAATAACGTTGAATTTGCAATTTTTATATTTTTATGATATGAATTATGAAATTAATATTCGAAAAAATTATGAATTGCAACCTACAATTTTTTTGATGGATTTAGATTTATTAAGCCCTGCTTTCTGGAAATCCAAAATTTCACATTTTTCTTCCAAGTAGTTTTCAAATTTTGCTTAAAAAACTGCAAAATGATGGTTTAAGGGGCCGTCTATTATAGAAGTGACACGATATTTTGAAATTTCTTATGCTATCCTGTAATCTAGCAGTCTTCAACGACTGCTTGAGTGGCAATTATGCCTTGATCAAGAAGGAGGCTCTCTCAGTCAACAATCGAGTACCGAACTTCAATTAGGATACAGCTCCTAAAATACCCTCGTTTTAAAATAATTAATTTCTCGAAAACTTATCGTACGAATTGCATAAAAATTTGTTTTTAGGCTAATTGAAAAATGCAGACGTAGAGTTCATTTATGCTGTCAAAAGTGTGTAACCGCAATTTAAAAAAAAACAAAGTTATGGTTCGTTTTAATAAGTAGATGGCCCCCTAAGCAAATTTTATATACATCACTTAAAAGTAGACTTTATTACCAATCGTGTGGTCTGTAACTTACTTCTACGATAATTTGTTGCAGAGTTAGTAAGGGGTGTTTACTTTTTTTTCCACGACTGAACATTCGCACTCCTGACTTGTCATTCTAATCTCAGTACCGGCCAGGGCCGAAACTAGCCTTTTTTGCACCCGGGGCAAACATGAATTTTGGCGCTCCCCCTCTTCCGCCAAGTATATTTACAAAGAGAATTTTACTAATTTTCTAATAGCCGATATGTTTTAAAATATGAAACATGTAATCATAAAATATGTAATATGGAACTACGTAATCTATAATGGCGAATCCAAGGGGGAGGTCACGGGGATAATGTCCCCCCTCTGAACACCAACAAAAATATTCTAAAGATCATTTTTTAAATGAAATATACAGTAAAGTCCCGATTATCCGAGTTATTTTCTTCCGATGGACTGATGGCTTCCATTATCATGAAACAACCATTATAAATGAAGTGTTAGGTGAAGATGAAAGAGCAGTCGTAAAAAGTTAGAACTGATTTTCTGGTCAGAGTGTGAAAAAAAAATCCATTTTTCCCCCGGGGCACACGCCCCCTCTGCCCCGCACCCCCCTAGTTTCGGCAGTGGTACCGGCGACTAAAAATTCCAGAGGTTTATGCGTTTTTAGACGCATTTGTGGGAAAATAGTTAGTTTTATCAAAGAAAGTGTCAGTTTTCTTTTAAATATGACGACATTTTCTCTCCTATTTCTCTCCTATTTCTCTCATTTCAATGAAGCATTTCGCTTAGCGTCTCATCAGTACCAATGGAATGAGAAAATATTGAAATGTAACAGTTTTATGAAGAAAATGCGGGTTTTTTAAAGCATGAAGTCATTTTCTGTTTTTAAAGTTATTACTTTCTTCTATCTTTACAAGAAGAAAGTATTGGATTCGTGAAAAATTTTCGAATTCCGGTTTTCGACGGATTTACACGTTTTAGGGGTCAGAGATTCCGAAAAACATGTTTTTACAAAATGTCTGTCTGTCTGTTTGGTGACACACATTTTTTGGGCGCTCTATCTCAAGAACTAATGCACGGAATTTAACAAAAATTTATATTCAGTTAGTCCCTGATATAAATTGATGCTGATTAGTTTTTGGAGTAAATCGCTCAACAGGTGGCGCTGCTATGCAACATTTTTCACGATTTCCGCAATAGCTCAGTCTCCAGAACAAATGCACGGATTTTCATCAAACTTCACATTCAGTTAGTCCTTGACAGGAATTGGACGTTTTATACATTTTGGTGTAAATCGCTCAACAGGTGGCGCTGCTATACTACATTTTTTTTACGATTTCCGCAATAGCTCTATCTCAATAACTAATGCTTGGATTTACAACAAACTTCAGATTCAGGTATACCTTGATATGAATTAGTGCTGTTTATGTTTTGGTGCAAAGCGCTCAGCAGGTGGCGCTGCTATGCGCATTTTTCGGAATTTTCACTATAGCTATAACTCAAGAACTAATGCACGAATTTTCACCAAACTTCAGAATCAGCTAGTCCATGATATGAATTGAAATTTTATGTATTTTGGTGCAAATCGCTCAACAGGTGGCGCTGCTTTGCTGTATTTTTCAGAATTTTCATTATAGGTGAAAATATATCTCCAGAACTAATGCACGGATTATTATCAAACTTCAGATTCAGTTAGTCCTTGACATGAATTGACATTTTATACATTTTGGTGTAAATCGCTCAACAGGTTGCGCTGCTATACTACATGTTTCAGAATTTCCGCTATAACTCTATCTCAAGAACTAATGCACGAATTTTCATCAAACTTCAAATTCCGATATACTTTGATATGAATTGGTGCTAAATTGGTGTAATTTCTTGTACTATTTAAATGATTTAATTGACGTGATTTATATAGAATAAAGTTTTTTGATGGCCATAACATACTAGTTTTTATTTATAACGAGAAAAGGCATAATCAATAAAACTAAACAAACTTAATTTTCTTATTTCTCTGCAACAATGGAAGTAATCCGATTGCTACCATTTAAAAGAAATTTCATAAAAGACTTTTAAAATTAAAGTGGTAAAAAATTAAAAATAAAAGCTAATACGGCGACATCTACAAATGAACAGGTTTCATTTTAAAAAATAATTATCAAAATTATTTCAGCAGAAAGCTCATGGCTACTAAAAAACAGCCTTGTCATAACAACATGTATAATAATCACTTATAAACAGATTAAGTTAAATAATGCTATAAAAAATCTTTATTAAGATTGACTATCGTTTCATTGCACAAACGGCAACATTTTCAAAATCATTCACGATAGAAAATATTTTAACATAATTTAAAAACAATAACATAGTGATCATATTTGAAACGCGAAAATATTTTCTTATTAAACTCTTCAAACATATTCATTGCGGCATCGAAGAAATGTTATAACAACATGTATAATAATCACTTATAAACAGATTAGGTTAAATAATGCTATAAAAAGTGATAAAACATCTTTATCACTTTATCTTTATATCACTATATCTTTACTATGTTATTGTTTTTAAATTGTGTGAAAATATTTTCTATCGTGAATGATCTTGAAAATGTCACCGTTTGTGCGATGAAACGATCGTCAATCTTAATAAAGATATTTTATCACTTTTATAGCATTATTTAACTTAACTTAACAGCCTTGTCTTTTAAATATATAGACGAGTAATGTCATTCTTTGTGATATACATAATTTTTAAATAACTACAAGGTGCATTCAATTTTACATATGCATTTATTTGTTTTATATCGCTGTATGCTAATTAATTGTGAATCTTCCCATTATATGTAGTACTTGAAACTACTGGGATATTGTTTTTAGAATCACATACTAAGAATTTCAGAACAAAATATCTTTTAAATTGAACTTTTAATAAATAATTTTTGAAATACATTTATTAATAAACTAATTAGACTTTTTTTTTTCAAAATTAATTATTTTAAATTGAAAAATAGTGCATTTTATCTAAAACAATTTATAACATTTGCAAGTTAAACAATAAAATGGTAAATTTTAAAATCAATTATATTAAGATATACAGTTTTATATCATATACGCGGCAAATGTCTGGCAATTATTTCCAGACGATTTATTTGTAAACAGCCCCCTACGCAGAGATTAAAGCAAAGAGTACAGTTAGCAATATAGACAATGGCAACAGCGAATTTTGTTTTCAAAAATCCCCTGTTTAATTCAAAAGAACACAATTCCATTCGGGAGAAAAATATCGGAAAAATGATTTGGGACAAATGCCCGATTCCTTCCTGCAATACCTGATGTGAAAACACTACGATGCAAAAACTAATGAGGATTATTCTATTCCAAAACAATGCGTAATGAGTTCATTTATTCGGGAAAACAATAGCCTTGAATTAACAAATGTGCTGCTTGAATATTTGATGACCTGTTTTAAATACTTCTTTTGTTTTAAAGGCCGCCGTTTTGTAATGACGATGGCGAGTTGGCGTCATAAGTAGTGCTCCCTCCTCCTCTCCCAGAATTTTTTTAGAGGCACATTTTAAATGTGGAGGAAAAATTAAACAGCTTTTGTTTTTAGGGAAGAGTTTAAAGTGGGCTTGTGACAATTAAGTGAGATAAACAGGTTTTTAGATCTTATTTTCTTTTATAAATTCCTGCTTTATGTTTTCAAGTTTAAAATGCTGACTTTCTGCGTACTGAAATAAAAGGTTGTATGATAGTATTAAGAGAATTGAATTAATGAGAACGGAATAGGATTCTAAAAATAATTAGAAGAATATTTAAAGGATATTGTTTTATAATCTTCGTCTCTGAGTGTTGTTTTTAAATACGAAATAATTTCTACTGTAATTTTTGAATGCAAAACTGTTAACAAGACTCTTTTAAATTCAATAACATTTTAAGATTTTTTTTTCTCACACAGAATATCTAATTGTTGAGTTTTATAAATTTCATAAAAGATTTTTGAATAATATATTAAATACGTGATAAAATTCTATAGATTATTAGAAATTGAAAAATTTATAATTTTAAAAATATCCGTTACATGCAATTGATAATCTTGGGATGCGTTATTAATTAAATAAATTTTACAGAATTTATAAAACAATATTGAATAGCGTAGCGTAGCTATAACAGCAGACAAACGCCAGTAAAAACAGAACAGTGAATAATGAATATTACTAAACAAAACAGATAAACTTGTAATGAGATTAATGTATTATTTATTAATTTTTAGAATATTAATGAGAAACGTAACATGTAGTAGTGTAAGAATAGTAAAAGCAATATTTTTAATAAATTTAATATAAAATAATAATAATGTTAAACACAATATTTTTTTAACTATAAAATTTAAGGTAAAATTTTATTTATAAATTTGTTTGAGCGACAAATTTTGCTATAATTTAAATGAATAGTGAAAATATGTAACTGTTATCATAAGCAATTAAGAATTTCTTTGAAAAATGTATAAGGTAACACACGTCTGAGATGATTCTTTTTTCCTCAAAGGGATATGTGTTTATTATATGGGAGATTCTCAAAAGGTGGGAGCATTAAACGTTAACTAAATGTAATTTTTAAAATTTTCAAATTTAAGGCCAAATTTTTTTAATAGTATAGTATTTTGTCTATCTATATTATAAAGGACAAACATATCTGTGCGTAACGCATACGTCATTTTGCGAATGGCATCACTTTAAAATTTGAAATAAAATTTTGGTTTTGCAATTTTTAAACTTCTAAACATCGCACACTTTAAATCTTTACACCGTCGTATATAAAGAAAAGAATGCTCTTTTAAATGCAATTTATTTGAAAGCTGTATCCCAATATATTTTTGAGATATTAATTTTTTTGTAGTTTTTATTACCATTTTTCTTATTGTGGCAACAAAAGTACCTCCTTTCTATTGAAAGTCATTGAAAGTAAACGGAAAATAGTCAAAAATAGGAGATATTGTATCTTTTGGTTGCCATTTTCTCATAAAACCTGAAAAAAAGTTGAAATTAAAATATGGGCTATGTCAAGAATATTGTCTTTTATTCCGTGATAATGACGTTATATGCACACTTTTCTATAGACAAAGTTTAAGACCGGATTGTAAAAGTGAATTGCTTTAGCGGACGCAAATGACGTCATTTTATAAAAAAGCCTGTAGTATTTTAATTCTTAAACCTGAATTATGTTTTGTAGAAGTGCGTCATTTTCACAGCCCAGCTGTTTTGAAATTATTCACAGGTGAAAATGCTTCACTTTTAAAAATAATGTAATCGAAATCACACACTGATAAAACGCAATGTTTTACAAACATTTAGAGTGTCTTTATAAAAAAGAGGTGACATGCAAATAATAGCGATTTATATTACAGAAATTGATGATTCTCGCCTGGATGGATTTGCTTCGCCGAGATAAAACTAAACATTTTAACACAAATGTGTCCAAAAAACATAAATTACGGAAATTTTTACTCTCCGTAATTGAGATTAGAATCTCAAGTAAAGAGTGCGTCTGTTCACATAAAAGATGTTGCTGACAATCGTGACTTCAAGTTTTGAGTTAAAATGATTTTTAAATAATCAAACAAAATACAAAATTTTTAAAAATGATGAATATGAATATGAGAAGTACGTATGCAAATTTTGAGAAAGTGAAAATTGCTGTTTTCATTCCGGAAATCCAAGCATAAGAGCCTCGATAACCACATCCTAATAACTGATCTTTATTATATTTTACCGATTCAGTATCTATATTATAAAGAACAAACTTATCTGTGCGTAATGCTGACGTCATGTTGCGAATGGCAGCACTTTACGATCAATTTTCGGTCTTTAAATTTTCGATACTGCAATTTTTTAATCTTATGACCATCGTACATTTTCAATTTTCGTCGCATACGGAAAAAAATTTACTTTCAATTTACTTTTTGATTAAAACTGTATTCATTGACTCATGTATTATATTTTAAAAAATAATTTTTAAGCATGATTTTTTAAAGTTTATCTTATCACGTGCCGGTTTCAATACATAATAATAATAAATATTTTGCACATAAAGCAAGAAACATTTTTCAGCATTTGTTTCTGACTATTTTTGCATAACGAAATTAATACTTCCTTTATAAACAAATAAAGAATAATATTAAAAAAAAAACACCAATCTAACATATTTGTGAAAGACAAATTAACAAAATTAATACTTCTTTTATAAATAAATAAAAGAATAATATTGAAAAAACACAAATCTAACATATTTGTAATCGTGCAATTTAAATTTTTAGATCACTAAATAGGATTTTTTTTTCAAATGGAATTTGTTTGCAAAGTTCATCTCAGTTTACTGATTGCCTACGGTTTTAAAAACAATTTTAAAGCATGACATATTTTTTAATTTATCTATATCGCGTGGAGCTCGATTACGAAAGATTTATCCGTTTTCCCTCAAAAAAAAAAAAAAAAATAAAAAAATAAAATAAAAATAAAAATAAAATAAAATAAAATAAAATAAAATAAAATAAAATAAATAAAAATAAATAAAAAATAAATAGAGTTCATCATTTTCTTACGGCTAATATTCATTAAAAAAAACATTCCTATGAATAACTAAATAAAATAATGTAAATAAAACACAAATTTACCAGACATGTATAAGCTCTGAAATCATCAGAATATAAAAGGATGCCATAAGTAGCAAAATCTTGGCAAAAAATTTTAGCATGCGGCTAATAAGAAAATATCGCTTTTGATAAATTAAAAAAAAATATATATATTGTATAATTTGTATTTTCCATATGAAAAATGCTTTTTTAATGTAAGTGGTCAATCTAAAAAAATTATTGCATATAAAAAATTATTAGTTTTCAATTGAAAAAAAGGTTCCACCCATATTCTTTAACCCGGGAAGACCGGGTACGATCCCCTAGTAAATATAATATATAAATATTTTAATAGTATGTCTACAAAATTATACACAAACATTAAAAGACAGCAACTATTCTGGAAAATTAATGATTAAAGCATTTAATTAGCAGTTGTGTACGTTACAAATTTTGGACATTTGCAGATTTTGGACTTAAAGATTTTGGACGTTGCTCTTAGTATTTAAAAAATTCTTAAGACTAAGAATGTAGTAAATGTGTCTGTATACATATATATATATGTATAATTAACTTTTTGTTATCCAGTAGTAATAATAATAAAATCAAATGCTTTGTTACGTACGTTACTTTCGGACATAACAAAATACAGAAAAATGCTTTATAGAAAAGTCCTTCTATCTTCAAAAAAGCAATAAATCAGCCTGCCATCTCTTAACGAAATTATCAAAAAATCATTCGCTTCCTTTATGCATTTGTTGTTTACCGTTAGAACCACCTGGAAAAAAGTTATAACTCTTTTTCTTGATGGTACATTGGAGCAGCGTTATGAATGTCCGAAATTGGCCTCTTTAGCATAAAATAATAAAATTTTAAGATATTTGTACAAAGCTTTTACAATAAATTATGTCATTTTCTATCTCTGAATAGAATTAAAAACTCTGTGTAAAAAAAAAAATAATAAAGTCAATGATAATTAAAGTTATGCTTGAAAGGCTTAAAGTTATGACTTGTGTCCAGTGCCCACCTTTTGAGAATCGCCCATATATATAGATTTTTTTTTCCAGAAAAAATATTCAAAACGTTTTATTGTGTAGGGGAAGATGGGTCACAGTTAGTGTTTCCAGGAGCAGTGTTACAAAAAAGCGGGACAGCGGTTTCTAAATCGGGGCATACAAATACACCAACCCCTATTAAAACGAAACCTATATTTAACAGAATACATTCTTCCAGGGATCGAAATGTACCGGAGCAAACCGCAACGATGCTCCGGTTCGTGAAATTGTGACAAATATTTCTCCGGTTCGTGAAAGTATGGAAAATATTATTCCGGTTCGTGGAATTATTAAAAAATATTATTACAGTTTCATAGATATAGCTTCTATGCTCTCTGTAACGTTTTTTCCCTAATTATTTAAAATCTTGAATGCGTTTTTTTTAAATTGGTTTTTCTACGGTTAAATATAAATTTGCTATACCGTGAAGTCCCAATTATCCGAGTTAATAGGGACCAAGCTCACCTCGGATAAGGAAAAAACTCGTATAAACCGAATTTACACAAATCGTCACGAACTAAGGAGATGAAATATAAATTTTCACTTAATTCAATCCTTTTTATGGTATTAGCAACATTTCTTTGATGTACATTTCCGTTACTTTTAAGAAATACCGGGAATGAAATTGTTTTTTTCAATCGAACTTATACCTTTGGAATGGATCATTTTCTTCTGATGGACTGATGGGTTCCATTATGATGAAACAGACATTATAAATGAAGTGATAGGTGAAGATGAAAGAGCAGTCGTAAAAAGTTAGAACCTGATTTCTGGTTAGAATGGGGGGGAAAAATGGCCATTTTTCTTTTATTTTTAAAAAATTATGGCCATTTTTTTTTCCCATTCTGACCAGAAAATCAGAGTTCTAACTTTTTACGGCTGCTTTTTCATCTTCACCTAACACTTCATTTATAATGACTGTTTCGTCATAATGGAAGCTATCAGTCCATCAGAAGAAAATAACTCGGTTAAAGCGGAAACTCGGTTAAGCGGGACTTGGATAATCGGGACTTTACTATACTTAAAAAAAAAAAAAAAAATTAGTCGACAATAATTTTGGAATACCGTTCCGGTTCGTGGATTTTTCCATTTCGAGCCTTGTCTTAAACGTAAAACTTTCACTGTCCTACGGTAGGAAAACCATACAATTATACTTGTTAAGACGAAAGCCTGTTCAAAACGGCATTTTTCTCTTATCCCTTGCGTTTCCGTCTTAGCAGATTTTATTATATCAAATAATAAACACAACAGTTTCATGCTGTAAAACCTGTGAAAGCGGAATCGCTAACGACTGAAACAGAATTTCAATTTAGCAGGTGTAATTGTATATCATTCCTATCGTAGGGGAAAATTTTCCCTTTTAAAACAGAATTCGGTTATAAGCAGGGCTTACTGAACAAAATACAGTGAAAGTAGTGAAAGCAAAATCGCTAAGGAAAACAAAATATTCCGTTATATACAGGTTTCCATCTAAGCAGGTAGATTTCGAAGGTATTCCTTTGGAAGATACTATAAAAAATTCTGTTTTTAAACAGTTTTTATTCAGAAGTTTTACTGTATTAACCCTTAAATGTCGGGTGTTGCTTTTCGGCAACATACCCAAATTAGGGTCTAAAATACTGTTAGAATAATATTGAAGCTATAATGCCTAATGTTGCCAATAAAATACATTCTGAAAATGTTATTAAATCGATTTTCAACATGTAGATGGCAACACTTGTGCTGTTTAAGAATAAAGATATATTTATTTTTCAAATTGTTGCTACATGTTCTTTTTGTTTTGTTTGGAAGCTTGCGAAATACCCTATTTTGTTCTGCAGTGAGCAAGTGAAATTTATTTCTTATTATAGTTCCTAAAATTCTTGTGTGTTCAACATTATAGAATTTTATCAAGGAAAATTATTTTTTCAATTAAAGACCAGCATTGCCGAATAGTAGCAAACAGTTTTTTAGCCGTAAATCATACTTAAAACAAAATATGATTTTTAAAAGTATTTTTCCCATGATTTATTTAAAAAATGAAAGCCGAAAAACATTATTACAATGATTTTTGAAAAATCCGGCATTTAAGGGTTAAGTTCCACTCAATACAGACTAGGCATTCTCACAAAATTTTAATTTTCAAGAATAAAAATCTAGTGAAATTAAACTTAATAAAATAACATTTTAAATTTATAGAAGAATGCCTTAATGGTTCAAAAGACAGAAAAAATGGTCAACAGCAAAGATTTTTTTTGTTTAAATGAGGTTTAAGTTAAACTTGCGAGTTTAATTTTCCTTACCATTTTACATCTCTAACTTTTCATTTTCTTCTAAATTTTTACTTATAATGAATTTGCATAATACCCACAGAACATTCAAATAAGAAATAATAATAATGTAGTATTTTTAGTACAAAATTTTAGTATAACATTGTCTTAAAGGAATGTTAAGGAAGGGACGGCAAGGAAAAAAAGGGGGATGGTAAGGAAAAAAAAGGGGATGGTAAGGAAAATTACAACCTATTTTTAGGCAAATCGTGTTAAGACTAAGCGATAGCCACAAAGTTCATTGTTTTAGTTACAAAGTTTTAGCAACAGTTATTTACATTGGATTAAATTAAAAAAAAAAATTAATTTACTTCCAAAAGTGCAGGAATAAACCTTGGGGACGGTAAGACTACCAATAAAGCCACGATACTTGAAGTTGATATTTAAATGCTGATTTCAATTCTGCAGTAAATTTCCTGTCAAAGAATTTTAGCCATTTCTCTAGCATATCTCTGCATGAGAAAAAAGTTGAAAAAAATCTGTGGCTGTTTCTGATGTGATTTTCTGTATAATTTTAGAAAGTAGGAAGAAGGACGGTAAGGAATCTAAAATCCAGGGACAGAGTTAAAAAAATAATAATAACCGTAAAAATGTATGCAAGTTAATTTTTTGCTACATATTTATATAAAACAATAATTCCAGTTTAGGAAAAAAATTACATCGAATTACTTTTATAGAATTTTTTTTTATACAGACAGCTCCAAACTTAAAAATTAGCATTAGGGACACGAGACGGTAAGGAATTTCGTGGTATATTTGGACCCCCAACATCGTCCAAAACTTATCTATCTCGTCAATATTGTTATACAGTCATGCAATGGGATGTTTTCCAACATAAGAAATAAAACTAGAGAACAGGAATTCTGCTTTTTCAGAATTTAGTGTCGCCCCTGACATTTCCATTACTTCATTTTCTTCTGGTGGACTGGTGGTTTCTATTATTATGAAACAGCCATTATAAATGAAGCGTTAGGTGAAGATGAAAGAGCAGTCGTAAAAAGTTAGAACTTTGATTTTCTTTTCAGAATGGAAAAAAAAATGGTCGTATTTTTTTTTTTTTTTTTTTTTTTTTTTTTTTTTTTTTTTTTTTTTTTTTGAAAAAAGAAATTCACATTCATTCATGAATTTATCACACTGTTACATTTCACTGAGTTGATACATTTTGTATGTGTTTTCATATGTTTTTTCGTTTTTGTTGTTCGTTCCTACAGTAATACATATTTAAAGGGAAAAATAGTTTATTCGAAATCTTTAGCCATACTTTTCAAAGCACAGAACAAAATAATTGACTTGACATGCATAAAACATTTAAGAGAATTTGTATGTAGTTTGACATTTGCATAAATATCAAAGTTTTACTTAGAAATTATACTTAGAATATGTAATTTCAAATGTAAATTATTTAGCAAGTATTAAACAATCTGTAAATAAGATCATTTTAAGAACAATTTTCATTGGAACATCCTGACGACTTAAGTTAAACTAAATTAAAAAAAGTACCAAGTTAGACTTATAGCTATTTACGCTTTAAGTAGTATAATTGTTATGTTCTAAAAAAAAGAAATATATATATATATATATATATATATATATATATATAAAATAAAGCAAGTAAGGTTCTAAATAAAGTTTTCTCAGTTTAGTATGAATTAATTGCCATATTCTTCAAGCTATTAAAATTGCGCACAGCACAAAAGTAATTTTTTTTAATAAATATTTCACAACAAAAAATACTAGAACATTTTCTTAGCTTCAGTTTTAATTTTAAACTAGCCATTTACCCTAGATTAGGCCTGCGGCGCTCAGCTTATTAAATTATTCCTATTTATTTTAATTTAAATTACTCAATTACCAAAGATTTTGCCTTTTGTGAAAATGACGTCACGTAAAAAATATTTTTCATTTCTAAGATCTGGGCCCCTAAATTCAGAGAAGATAAATCCATTCATCGTTTCAAAGCAACATCATAAACATACATTTTCATATTTCATTCCTTAAACGGAAAATTGGTGGAAAATTGAAACGGTAAATTGAAACATTTTACTGAAATTTCATTTCCGACATGTTCCAGTTACCCCTGATACATGTCACAGTTAACCCATTCTTGAAAAATTTATGGGGTAATTAGAACACTAGCCTTACACTTTAAACATGAAGTAAATATGTATAGATGCCTAATATTAATGTATTTATATACCTAATCTTAAAAAAACAAGTAAGAAAAAATCATGCGTCAAGCATAGATTATGAAACACTTTCTAACACATTCAGAATAATGTAACAAAACTGCACCGTTTAAAAAATTAAAATATTACGTCTAATTCAACCCTATGGAAACGCATAACACATTTCAAAACCCAATTTCAGCTGTTCCCATCCACAATCGGAAATTATGCGAATTTTTTTCAGCAGCCCTGATATGATATATAGATTTGAATCTATTAACTACATGCATGCCAAAATTTAGTTCACTTAAGAGATACATATATTTCAGTTGAAATTTACCTTAAGCAATTTCCTCTAATATGGAGAACGGTACGTGAATACTTTTGTGCAGCTCTGTATTTGAGGTATAGAATTTATATATAACGAGTAAGATGCAAAAAATTAATTAAATTTAAAAGCGCATACCAAATTTTAAACCGTACACTCCAACAATTATTACTCAAAGACACTATTGTACTGTAACCGATTTCTTTTGTATGTCCCTGTAAATGAATGAATGCCATGTTCTAACGTGATCATAGTGAAATTCAGTGATTTATATCAGTTTCAATACATTTGAAATAGCATGATGTCATTAAAAATCTCTGCAAACGATTTTTCACCATATACCATAATGTAATGGAATACTTTTGAGTGCCCCTGTAAAAGAACGATTAACCCTACATACTTCATATACAATACCAAACATACTTTGGTGATCCTAAATAATCTTTATCAATTTCATGAAAATCCGAGTCTATTTAAGGGGGTTAGAGCGTGGACAGACGGACAGGCAAACCGAATGCATAAACACTTTTCAACTTTGTTGGAAAGTGTTAAAAAAGAGATTGTTTAATAAAAAGTGCTTACCGTATTTTAATAAAAAGCATAGGAAGTTCAAACGAAATGACGCTGTTTGTAAAAGAAAAACCCTTAAATTTTCGGCAACTTATCACAGCAAAGGCTGAGTTATGATTGATCTGACTCACGTTGTTTTAAAAAGTACAGGTGTGGGTGTAATGTTGACAACTAGAGATGGGCAACATCGTTCCTTTTAAGGAATCGTTCCAGCCGGAATCGTTCACCGAAAGGAACGAGTTCTTCGGAGTCGTTCCTTTCGGAATCGTTCCGAAAAAAAGGAACGAATCCGAGAAAAAGGAACGATTCCGAGAAAAAAGGAACGATTCCGAAAAAAATGAACGATTTTGAAAAATAAAGGATTCCAAGGGGAAAAAAACACTTCCAAGGGGGAAAAACAGTTCCGAGATAAAGAGAACTACATGCAATCCATAATATTTTTTACTAATTTATTTTCTTATGTACCCATCCATTTTCTTACGCATCCAGTCGGCTTAATTTTGTAATGTTTTGGACAGATGATTTTGTTTTTAAGAGTTCATTTCATTGATCGGGGTGTGCAATTAATTTGCAGTTATTTCTAACTTTAAGATTTATGGTATAAAGCATAAATCCTCTTGGAAATTTAAGGGCGGTGCAAGGTCTATTCGATTTACAGTGTAATCATTGGTTTCTCTTGAAAATATGTCGTCAAATGACCGTCCATTTATATTATTATTTTATACAGTGTGTTACTCTCAACGATGTTCAATGGCTAATTCCTAAACCGTTAGTCATAGACCTATAATTCCAATTACAAAAATGTTTTAAATAAGGTAAAAAATTATTCTGAAAATCATTTAGATCAATAAAAATATTTCTAAAAAAGTTACGAAATTTAATTTTTTATACGGTCCCCCGTCCCTATAAATGATATTTAGTAAAAATTTCCTGTTCTCTTAAAAGAAAGACAAAAAAAGTCCCATTCATCTAACACTAAAATTCATGAAGTTATACGAAACTTTGAACTGCAAGACTTATGCCACTTTTCTGCATCCGAATACACATGAGTTTAGCCATGCTTCTAGGGGTCGTAAACAAAGTGCTTAAAGTATTTGAAGGATTTATTTCATGTGTAGTTGCGATTTGAAAGAAATCGTATTACGACAGATTTTTGTAAGGATTTGAAGCTGTTTCTTTTCATGATTTTTTTTAACAAAAACTATGCTATTTTTATAAGCTTTTATTTAATCTATTAACCGCCAAAACTATAAAGTAGGAATTTTAAAATTTCTTGTTGAAAGTTGCTTGTCACCACAAATTCAGAAAGGTAATTTTCGCTTTATTAAAATATCAAAATTTCTGCCAATAAATAAGGCAATTTTTTTTATTCTAAAATAGTGGTAACAAAGTAATTAATTTAAGCATGCGCAATTGTTTTGACCGTTGCGTGAATGCAACATCAGCGGGTAATGGGTTAACTTGAAACGATCGTATGTATGTCTTTCCAGTTCAAAATTTGTACTCGAAATTCAACTTACTTTAAAATATGCGATCAAGGTTAAATTTTACATATTGACGTAAATCAGATGACAATGTAATATTATTATGATTTTCAGTGCTTACCATTATGTACTTATTTTACAGGGTAACACAAAAAATTTCGGATAGATTACTGCCAACAAGTTTACTAAAAAGTTTTAAATTAGATAACACAAGACTGCGATGGTTGTGTTTTTTTATTTTTTAAATTATGTATTTTTAAAATTATGATTTTTATGTATTTTTTAGCGCTGAATCCGAAAATTATCTTCATTTTTAACCATCATGTCAGGATTTTTTGCAAATAGTAAATTTCAAAATTGAAAAAATAGCTAATACTGTAAAAAAGAGTCGATGGTTGCATTTTTTAACTTTTACGATTGATTTGTATGTGCTTTTTAGCCCTGAATGTAAAAAATACCTTCATATTTAACCATCATGTTAGACTTTTTTGCAAATGGTAAATTTCAAAGTTAAAAAATAGCGAAAATCTGATACTATAAAATGGATGTAAAACTTCTTTTATTCAATTTAATTTTATTTAATTCAAGAATTTATTCAATTTTTGGCTTATACTGGGATTCTTACAGCTAAACAGCTCGGGGATCCAATGATGTGGGAAGGGAAGAGGTTCAATTAAAACTTTGAACTTTTAAACTTTGAAATTTACAATTTGCGAAAAATCCTGACGTGATGGTTAAAAATGAAGTTCATTTTCGGATTCAATAGTAAAAAATAGATAAAAATCAATTATCAAAAGTTAAAGAAATAACAATCACGTCTATTTTATACTCTCAGATTTCCGTAAATTTTTCACTTTTTAGATTTCAAATTTACGATTTTCAAAAAATCTGTACTTTGTGATAAAAAATGAAGGCCATTTTTGGATTCAGTGCTACAAAATACGTAAGAACTAATTATCAAAAGCTAAAACACATGACACAACACAAATTTGCATCCTAGTGTAATCTAATAACATTTCAAAATATGTGTCATTTTGCAAAGAATCGAGGCTGTTGCTTTTCAACATTTTATTTAACGAAAATTCTATTATTTTTTTCCTGTTATATGTTTAGTACAAGCTGTATATTTTGCATTAATATTTCAGAATGATTATAGATTTCAAATTTATAATGCAATGTTAATTTTACTATCAACTATTTTTTTTTTATGTACCTGAAGATTATTTATATTTCTAGTAAATTTGTAAATGACCCCTATTTTGCAGCAAAAAATGTGCTCCAACTTTAAACAGCCATTACTTCGGTCAGTTTTAATCTTAGAATAATAGGACTTTTATTTGTCTTACTTGTAAGTGTAATAGGAAAGTTTTACTAACTATAACTTTAAGGACCGGGGGACCGTATAAAAAATTAAATTTCGTAATTTTTCAAGAAATGATTCTATTGACCCAAATCACTTTTCAAATACTTCTTTGTCCCCATTTAAAACATTTTTTTAATTGGAACTATATGGCTATGACTAAAGGTTTAGGAATTAGCCATTGGACATCATTGAGAGTGGACATCCTGTATAGGAAATTCTATTATTGCTCTGATATTTGTCACCGGGGTCTAGGAATTTTTAGTCTCATAGATTCCTCTTCAAAATCTACCTCTAGGTAATTCTAATTTCATTTTTCATTCTGAATCTCATTTTTCATTTGGATGGCCCTACTGGTTTGGATATGTAACGTGTTAAAATAGATTACATTTTTGTTCGTTTTGTTCCAGTGTCCGTACTTTCAATAACTTTATCCCATTTATCGTCTTTCTCCTCAGTTCCCTAAATTTACGCACACAGGATATTTGCATAATTCATCAACATTATTATCATTGCTTTCAGGATCTGGTTCAGAAGTGGAACATCCTATTCTATAGCAATCATCCGTTAGTACAATTAAGGGTGTATTTCGAAAAAGCCTTTAAACTGGACATTATTTATGATTCATTTTCTCCGAAAATAACCCAGATAAATATTTAAAATTAGAGTATGATATATAAATGTACTTTATGAAAGTGCGGTGAAGGATTTTTTTAAATTTTAAATTTATTAAATTTGACTTTTGACTGTTTTATGAAAATTACGTCCGATTCATTTTCTCTAGAAATTACCCATAAAAATATTCGAAAATGGAGTATGATATGCAAATTGATCTTGAAGAAGTGCCGTGTAAGATTTTTTTTAAATTGAAATTCATTAAATGTATTTTTTGAGTTAAATTGTGCTGGCGAAGATTGAATTTTGGGGCGAGAATGAAAATCGCTTAAACTGATTAGTTTATCTGTACGATAACAGATGGCGCAAAAATAGCTTTTTCGAAGTTTAAACGTTACTTGAGAACAGGCATGTTTGCATTCCTAAGTCAAGACTCTATTGGTCAATTTGGGAATATCCCACACTCAATTGGTTGCTTTTGAAGAAAGGCGCGAAGCAGAAATTCCGAAATTTATAATTTGTAGTTTGAACCTGTATGTTTCTGTTTTTTTCCGATATCTGTGTCGTAGGCAAATTGAGAAATAAGGGTCTTTGCAAACAGCCGGGCTAATTGGAGAATCATCTCTCTTTTTCCAATTAGCCTGATATTTTTCAGGCTTATTGCAAAGAGCCTAGACGCAGTTAGGCTAATTGAAAAATGACCACATATTTCCCAATCAGAATGATTTTTTAAGGCTTATTAACCCATAACCCGAAAAATAAATTACAACAGACCTTACTCCGATCGTAGCAAGACAAAATAATTTCAGTCTACACGCAACCCGACGCGAACCTAAAAATTCCATTTAAAAAAAAACCCGGAATCTGAACCGAACCAAATCTGAACCAGACAAAAATATTCCAATGAACCATAACCGATTTGAGCAAGACAAAATAATTTCTAAGGACATGTAACCCAACCAGAACCTAAAAATTCAAATTGAGAAAACCCCTGAAATCTCACTCGAACCAAATCTGAACCCGACAAAAAATTCCAAAGGACCATAACCGGATTCGAGCAAGGCAAAATAATTTCGGTGGACACGCAACCCAACTCGAACATAAAATTCAATTTGAAAAAAACCCCGAAATCTGACTCGAACCAAATCTGAACCCGAAAAATAAATTACAATAGACCGTACGCCGATCGTAGCAAGACAAAATAATTTCAGTCTACACGCAACCCGACCCGAACCTAAAAATTCAATTTTTTTTAACAAAACCCGGAATCTGAACCGAACCAAATTTGAACCAGACAAAAATATTCTAATGAACCATAACCGATCCGAGCAAGACAAAATAATTTCTGAGGACATGTAACCCAACCAGAACCTAAAAATTCAATTTGAAAAAAACCCCGAAATCTGACTCGAACCAAATCTGAACCCGACAAAATTATTACAAAGAACCATAACCGGATCCGAGCAAGGCAAAATAATTTCCATCGATACGCAACCCAACCAGAACCTAAAAATTCAATTTGAAAAAAAACCCGAAAACTGGCGAGAACCTAATCAGAACCGGACAAAATTATTCCAAAGAACCATAAACGGATCCGAGCAACACAAAATAATTTCCGTGGACATGTTACCTGACACGAACCTAAAAATTCCATTTGATAAAAACCCGAAATCTGACCCGAACCAAATCTGAACCCGCCAAAAATATTCCATTGAACCATAGCCCGATCCGAGCAAGCCAAAATAATTTCTGAGGACATGCAACCCAACCCGACCCGAACCTAAAAATTCCATTTGATAAAAACCCGAAATCTGACCCGAACCAAATCTGAACCCGCCAAAAATATTCCATTGAAGCATAACCCGATCCGAGCAAGACAAAATAATTCCTGAGGACATGCAACCCAACCAGAGCCTAAAAATTCAATTTGAAAAAAAAAAACTTGAAATTTGACGCGAACCTAATCTGAACCCGACAAAATTATTCCAAAGAACCATAACCGATCCTAGCAAGACAAAATAATTTCCGTGGTCATGTTACCTGACACGAACCTAAAAATTCCATTTGATAAAAACCCGAAATCTGACCCGAACCAAATCTGAACCCGCCAAAAATATTCCATTGAACCATAACCCGATCCAGGGCAAGGCAAAATAATTTCTGAGGGCATGCAACCCAGCCAGAACCTAAAAATTCAATTTGAAAAAAAAAAACCCGAAATCTGATGCGAACCAAATCTGAACCAGGCAAAATTATTCCAAAGAACCATAAACGGATCCGAGCAACACAAAATAATTTCCGTGTACATGTTACCCGACACGAACTTAAAAATTCCATTTGAAAAAAACCCGAAATCTGACCCGAACCTAATCTGAAACCGCCAAAAATATTCCATGGAACCATAACCCGATCCGAGCAAGACAAAATAATTTCCGTGGACACGCACCCCAAAGCGAACCGAAAATTTCATTTTAAAACAAACGACGTTTGAACCTGACAAATTATTCCAAAGATCGATAATCCGATACAAGCAAGACAAAATAATTTTCGTGGACACAAAACCGACCCCAACCTGAAAATTCCATTTGAAATAACCCGAACCAAATCTGAACTCGACAAAAATATTCCTAAGAACCATAACCAGATCGGAGCAAGACAAATTAATTTCCGTGAACACGCAACACGACCAGAACCTAAAAATTACATTTGAAGTCAACCTATAACCTGGCCCGAACCAAATTTTAACCCTACAAAAATGTTCCAAAGAATCATAACCCGATCCGAGCAAAACAAATTAATTTCCGTCGACTGGCAACCCGATCTGAAACCGAAAGTTCTAATTGAACTGAATTCGAAACTCGACCTGAACGCAGGTTATGGAAGGTTTTCGGGTTGACTTCAAATGCAACTTTTGGGTTCGAATCCGGTTGCATATCGAGGGAAATTATTTTGTCTTACTCGGATCGGGTTATGGTTCTTTGGAATAATTTTGTCGGGTTCAGATTTGGTTCGCGTCAGATTTCGTGTTTTTTTTTAATTGAAATTTTAGGTTCGAGTCGGGTTGCGTGTCCACAGAAATTATTTTGCCTCGCTCAGTTCCGGTTATGGTTCTTTGGAATAATTTTGTCGGGTTCAGATTTGGTTTGCGTCAGATTTCGGGGTTTTTCAAATTGAATTTTATGTTCGAGTCGGTTTGCGTGTCCACGGAAATTATTTCGCCTTGCTCGGTTCCGGTTATGGTTCTTTGGAATAATTTTGTCGGGTTCAGATTTGGTTCGCGTCAGATTTCGGGGTTTTTTTTCAAATTGAATTTTATGTTCGAGTCGGTTTGCGTGTCCACGGAAATTATTTCGCCTTGCTCGGATCCGGTTACGGTTCTTTGGAATAATTTTGCCGGGTTCAGATTTGGCTCGAGTTAGATTTCGGGGTTTTTCAAATTGAAAATTTAGGTTCTAGTCGGGTTGCGTGTCCACCGAAATTATTTTGCCTTGCTCGGGTCCGGTTATGGTTATTTGGAATAATTTTGTCGGGTTCACATTTGGTTCGTGTCAGATTTCGTTTTTTTTTTTTTTTCAAATTGAATTTTTAGGTTCTAGTCGGGTTGCGTGTCCACGGAAATTATTTTGCTATGCTCGGAGCCGGTAATGGTTATTTGGAATAATTTTGTGGGGTTCAGATTTGGTTCGCGTGAGATTTCGGGGGTTTTCTCAAATTGAATTTTTAGGTTCTGGTTGGGTTAAATGTCCTCAGAAATTATTTTGTCTTGATCGAATCGGTTATGGTTCATTGGAATATTTTTGTCGGGTTCAAATTTGGTTCGGTTCAGATTCCGGGTATTTTTGAAATGGAATTTTTAGATTCGGGTCGGGTTGCGTGTAGACTGAAATTATTTTGTCTTGCTCGGATCGAGGTACTGTCTGTTGTAATTTATTTTTATGGCTCGGGTCGGGATAGGGGTTAATAAGCCTAAAAAATCATTGTGATTGGAATATAAGTGGTCATTTTTCAATTAGCCTAATGGTGTCTAGGCTCTTTGTAATAAGCCTGAGAAATATCAGGCTATTTGGAAAAAGAGAGATTATTCTCCAATTAGCCCGGCTCTTTGCAAAGAGCCTGATTTCTCAATTAGCCTACGACATATATCTATATTATAAAGGACAAACATATCTGTGCGTAACGCATACGTCATTCTGCGAATGGCAACACTCTGAAATTTGAAATGAAATTTCGGTTTTGCAATTTTAGCTACTGCAAATTTTTAAATTTCTAAACATCGCACAGTTTCAATTTTTACATCGTAATATAGGGGAAAAAATGTACTTTTAAATGCAATTTGTTTGAAAGCCCTATCTCAATTTATTTGTGAGATATTAATTTTTTTATACTTTTTAGTACCAATTTTGTAATTGTGGCAACTGAAGTACACCATTTCTATTAAAAGTAAAGGGAAGAAAATAGTCATGGTTTATTTTTATTGACTATATCCTTATTGATGCCATTTTCACACTACAAATAAAAGTAACTTTTTTCTTATAATTTTTGAACAGAAAATGACGTCAGCCATAAAAAAAAAAAAAAAAAAAATACATGCATTTTTCTTTATAAATCAGTTACATTTTTACATTACGCTGATACTGAGTTTGAGACGCTAGGTAAAATAATTCAGTGAGTAAAAATGATGTCATTTAAAACAAAACGATCATTTTCTTTGATAAAACTAAATATTTGACCAATACTAAATCGCCAATACTGTGACAACTAAAGGCAAATTTCTGAATTTTTTATGCTCGGGTACTGAGATTAGAACTTAAAGTTTGTGAGAATGTTCACATGCAAAGTTGTATCGGACAAACGCGATTTTAAGTTTGGAAATGCATTAATAATCTACTGCGCGTTAAAATACTTTTAAATTGTGAACTTGAGTGGTGCGTATGTAAATTTTCAGAATGTGAAAATAACGTACAGTTTAGATTTTATTTCATGATGTGACAAAGCAAAATCCTTTTTACCTATTTTTTCATCCTGTAAAAACAAACGTAAGAGCTTCAATTGATAACTGCATCATAATTATTCATCTTGATTACGTATTCTAAAACGGTTTAATTTTTCAATAATTTAAGCAGTTGAAGTTTGTGGAAATAACACTTTGGTAATTTTAGGTTAAAAATATTATTTGTTTTAAGAGTTAGACAACCAATGTAAGATGAATTTTTTATTGTAAATATTTTTGTAGTTTTATCATAAATTTGATCTAACAGTTTCTTTCTAAACATTTTAGTTCGTCGAATTTCGACGGGTTCCAACTCGTGCTAATAAAAAAAATTTTCGGAAGAACAGATAGATCTTTTCTTATGTGGGGCTGTATAGGCAAACTAAAGAATCAAATATGTCTCGATTTTATTTTCTATTTAAAATTCTACTTAAAGTTACATGTATTTTTTATATAAAAGTGTGTAAGCCAATTCAAAAATGCCTTATTATGCTATTGCTACAAGGAGAATGGAAACGAAAAAAAGATGTAGTAAATTCAAAAAATACAGGAAGGTTGATCCATGCAACATGAATAATACATACGAAAAGAATATAATTATTTTGTACGAACTTTTTAACTTTTATATCGATACGGCCAACTTTTTTTGTTCTTACAAGTCGCGCTCGAGCATGCAAATTTCTACCCGTACCAGCTCTGGCACTTTATCTCGGTTAAACAGAAAAAATAAAGAAGAAGAAAAAAATTCATGCGTCAAGTATAGCATATGAAGTACTTTCCAACAATCCCAAATATACAATTCTTTTGTGCAGCTTTGTTTATAATTTATAGATTTTAGAAAATGTCTCTCTATCACTCTGTCTGTATGTATGTGACAAAAATTGTGTGGACGGCGCTCTATCTTAAGTTGGTTGGTTGGTTGTGTTTATGACGGCCAATTATCAACACTAGGGATATAGGCCCTAAGCGGGGGGGGGGGGGTGCCCTTCGTGGGGGGTCTTTCTAAAGGAACCTAAGCCGTATTTACGCATGGAAATCCAAGGTTTCGAAGTAAACCACGAAAAACTCCGAAACGGTTAGGCCGACGGTCGCGATTGGGTTCGAACCCAGCACCTGCCGTCTACCAGCTTCGAGAGCAGAACCTCTCAGCCACTGGTGGGGCAACGCTCTGTCTCATAAACTAATTCACGGAATTTCACAAAACGTTAGATTCAATTAGACCTTGATAAAAACTGGTGCTGATTATTTTTTGGTGTACATCGCCCTACAGATGGCGCTGTTAAGCTGGTTTTTTTCTCCATTTTAACAATAGCTCTATCTCAAGAACAATCACTGATTTTCTGAGGTCGAACAAGGCAAAAACCCTCTTTTCGCTTTTTTCTATTGTAGTTGGAGGTTTTTTAAAAGGTCATTTTCAATTTAGAAGCCGTAAAGTGAAGATGTCCTCTTAAAAGAAACCTACAAACAAAATCGAAAAAATAACTAGTATGTTGTGGCCATCACAAAACTTTCTTCTATCTCATACTTGTCAATACTTCAAAATTCATTATCACAGTGCATCTATGCTCTTCATGAGAATTCTAAAAAGATGAAATTCCGTGCATTAGTTCTTGAGATATTACTGTCCCTTAAATCGTATAAATCCATCAAAAGGCAGCATAGCTGCGCCACCTATTGGGTGATTTACACCAGAACCTAATTATCATCAACTTATGTCAATGTCTAACTGAATATGAAGTTTGGGGGAAAATCTGTGCATTAGTGCAAAATCTGCCAACGAACTCGGTCGAGAGATTGGTATGTACTATGTACACACCGAATTACATTCAAATCGGTTCATAAATACGCCTTTTATCGCGTGACAAATTTCAGGACGTTTCAAAATGTCAGCCACGATAGAAATTCAAAATGCTATAACTCAGCCATTTTTTAAGATATAGACGAAACGAAAACTGCTCCGGAATCTTTGTATAAAGGTCAAATACATAAGAAAAAAATACTTTTCTATTTTTAATTTTTTGGTACCACATTTCAAGTTTTAAATTTTTTTAAAAATTTTAAATGGCCGCCATTTTGAAACAAAACGGCGGATGAAGCTGGCCAACGAACTCGGTCGAGACATTGGTATGTACCATGTACACACCGAATTACATCGAAATCGGTTCATAATTACGGGAGTTACAGTGTGACATAGGTCAGATATATATATATATATATATATATATATATATATATATATATATATATATATATCAATTTTGAACGGAGGGTGGTTTCGGGGTCTGGGGGTCATGATCGATGAAAATATACCAAAATTTTTTGAAATCGCTTTCCTCCGAACGGCTGCAATAGGTAGCTTTTTTGTAAAGAAAGCTACCTAAAAGTGCGTTTGGGAAGATGACTTTACAGGCGCTTTGAAGAAAAAGACCAAATATTTACAGTAAAAATAGTCGCTGAATCCGAAAAAAGTCGCCTACTGCTTTCTTATGAAATACAGGGTTCGTACGGTCCTTGAAAGTCCTTAAAAGTGCTTAAATTTTTCAAAGGAAATTTTTGGTGCTTAAAAGTACTTATTTTCATGCAAAATCTGAAAAAAGTCCTTAAAAGTGCTTAATTCTACTCTCATATTAATTCTTAATCAAAGGTAAAACTCTTCTGCATTTCTTTTAATTTCTGATTTAAAAAAAATCTTAATCCCGCCTTGCCTCCCCTTCTGAAATTTCACGTCCCCCTTCGTAATATCAAAGTTAAAAACTTTTTTTTAACCTTTTTCTACTCTCAGGGATGTAAGACCTGAGCCAATTGCGCCAGACGAAGCCAAAATCGCTTTACTGCTCCAAGCTTCTACGAAACCGCTATTTTTTTTTCATTTTGCACCAAACCTGCGCCAAAACGTACTTAGTGCCAAGATGAAATTTTGTACGATTTCGTCGATCCGAGAAACAAAAAAAAATCCATTTTTAACCTTTTTCTAGGCCGCTAATTGCGTCAAAAAAGCAAAAAACCGCGGTCAAAAGATCTCGAAAAATACGCGATGTTTGTCAAATGATCACGAAAAAAAACGTGAATTTTGTCAAAGGATCGCTAATTTCGTCAAAAACGAACAAAACGCGGTCAAAAGATCGTAAAAACGATAATTTTGTTAAAAGATGGCGAAAAAACTCCGCAAATTTCATCAAAAGGTCGCAAAAAAACCATAAGTTTCGTCAAAAGATTGCGAAAAACATGCAAATTTCGTCAAAAGATCGTGAAAAACACGCAAATTTCGTCGTAAGATCGCGGAAAACGCACGATTTCGTCAAAAGATCGCGAAAAACGCGCAAATTTTGTCGAAAGATCGCGAATTTTGCCAAAGGATCTCTAATTTCGTCAAAACACGATCAAAAGATCGTAAAAACGCTATTTTTATTAAAAGATGGCGAAAAGACCCCGCAAATTTAATCAAAAAGTTGCAAAAAACACACGAATTTCGTCAAAATATCGCGGAAAAAATGTGCATTTTGTCAAAAGATAGCTGACTTCATCAAAAAACGGACAAAACGCGGTCAAAAGATTGTGAAAAACGCGAATTTCGTTAAAAGATCGCGAAAAATTCGCTAATTTTCTCAAAAGATTGCCAAAAATACGCAAATTTCGTCAAAAGATCGTGAAAAACATGCGAATTTTGTCATAGCGAAAAAAAGACCCCGTTAATTTTGTCAAAGGATTACCAATTACTTCTAAAAACGAACAAAATGGGGTCAAAAGGTTGTGAAAAAACGCAAATTTCGTCAAAAGGTTGTGAAAAAACGCAAATTTCGTTAAAAGATCTCGAAAAAAAACACAAATTTCATCAAAAGGTCACAAAAAACCGCAAATTTTGTCAAAAGATTAAAAAAAAAACGCTAATTTCGTCAAAAAATAGCGAACAGCACACTGATTTCAACAAAGGATAGCAAAAAATACGCGACTTTTGCCAAAAGATCGCGAAAAATACGCGAATTTCGTCAAAAGATCACGAAAAATACGCGAATTTCGCCAAAAGATCGCGAGAAATACGCAAATTTCGACAAAAGATCGCGAAAATACGCAAATTTGTTTTTTATTAGCATTAGAATTTCAATTTGCTCCAAAAACAGTTTTTATGGCTACAAAATTAATTTTTGCTGCTACAAAAATAGATTTTACTGCTCCAAAATTCGATTTTTGCTGCTACAAAACTGCTACAAAATGGCTTTAGTGCACTTTCATACCTGTACCCTATTTCTTACTTTATATTGAATAAATAATCTGTCCTAAATTTCTGTAACAATTCATTCCATCACATTTCATTAAAATTTCACCTGAATTTCACCCTCAAAATTTATCTTCCTCCGTTTTTCTTTGCTCCCCCACAGTACTCAAAGTTTAAAAACTCTTCGAAACTGTTTAATTTTTTTTTTTTTTTTGCTTTGTCATTTTATTGCCACAATAAATAATCAATCAAGATTTCTCTTGCCACCCGAAATTGGAATTTTCCTTTTGCCCCCCCCCCCCGCCCCCCCACACACACTTAATGAACACATGGAATTTATAGTCTTTAAAACTCCTCTCAGTTTTTTTTTCTTGGAAATTAAAAATCTTGTATTATCTTGTAAGGTAAATAAATAAGTCATCTAATAAACTCCCTTCCTCCCTAAAAATTTTTAAAAAATATGCTTGTCCCTTTGCCCCCTCAACTTATAAAGTTTAAAATCTTAAAAATCATTGCTTTTTTAACTTTTTCTGCTCTATTAGTTAATTTATTGTAACAATAACTAATCGATCTTACAGTTTTACTCCCCCCCTCCACCGAAATTGACGTTTCCCCGCCCTCCCCCTTACTTTCCAAGCATACAAAATTTAAAGTCTTTTAAACTGTAAGTTAATTATAAATCTGTTAAACTACACCCACCCCCCCCCCCCTCAATAATAAGAAAAAATTATGTTTCTCCTCTTTGTTTATCTTTACAATAAGAAAGTATTGGATTCAGGAAAATTTTCGACCGATTTACACGTTTTAGGGGTCAGATATCCTAAAAAACATGTTTTTACAAAATGAGTTTGACTCTGTTTGTCTGTATGTGACACAAATTTTGTGAGTGGTGTATCTTAAGAACTAATGCACAAAATTTAATAAAAATTTATATTCAATTAATCCTCGATATAAATTAGTGTTGATTAGTTTTTGATGTAAATCGCCCTACAGGTGATGCTGCTATGCTGCATTTTTCATGATTTACGCCATAGCTATATCTCAAGAACTAAAGCACGAATTTTCATCAAACTTCAGATTCAGGTATACCTTGATAATTATAGGTGCTGATTATGGTTTGGTATTAATCTCGCAACAGATGGCGCTGCTATGCTGCATTTTTCACGATTTCTGCAATAGTTATATCGCAAGAACTAATGCACGGATTTTCATCAAACTTCAGATTCAGTTAGATGTTTACATAAGTTGTTGCTGATTAGGTTTTGGTGTAAATCACCCTACAGGTGGTTCTGCTATGCTATATTTTGCAGGATTTGCACGGTTTTCAAGTCGTATCTCAAGAACTAATGCACGGAATTTCATATCTTTAGAATCCTCATGAGGGGCATAGACCATTTAATTTTGGCACTCTGATAATGAATTTTGTAGTATTAACATGAGTAGTAGATAAAGGACAGTTCTACGGCCACAGGCGGAATCCGGAATGAGCAATTGAGAGCAATGCTCATTCAGGTCCGCCTTCCTTCTAATCGCGACAATCATTGTGTCATGTTGTTGTTCAGTTTAACACTTTGCTAGAAAGATGTACGCATATATCAAAAATTAAGGTGTCAAAGCGGTTTCGTTTAGAAACACTTGTTTATTTTTATCTCATTTTATTGTTTTCTCCGATATTTTGTTAGAAAGATGCGTGTATACAAGTTTGTTTTTGAATAAGTATATATATATATATATATATATATATATATATATATATATATATATATATATATATATATATATCACTTTATTGAATACAATTGTTAACAGATATACACGTGTTAGTAAGTATAGGTATCAGTAGGCTATGTACACATGTTAGTAAGTATGGGTATCAGCAGACTATGTACACATGTATCTATATACATGTAGATAAAATGTATATAAGTGTTTATAAATTTATAGATATAAATGTTTAAATATCGCTAAACATATATGTCTAAATCTATCCAAATGAATATATATACGTATATATAGTATATAAGTATATGTTTCTAAATATAAGTATCTAAGTATTAATATGTTTATATGCATGTATAAGTTTACATATGCGTGTTTATATAAAAAATTATTGGTTTAAAAAATTATAAAATCTAATTTTTAAAAAAGTAAAAAAAAAAATATATATATATATATATATATATACATATATAAATTAAAAAAAAAATAGTTTTAGCAAAATTAAAAAAGTAAAAAAAAAAAAGTTTTAACAAATTTAAAAAGTTTAAAAAATATATAAATTAAAAAATAGTAGAAGAAAAAAAAGTTTTACAAAAGAAAATGTTTTAAGAAAATTAAAAAAAAAAGTTTCAACAAAATTTTATAAGTAAAAGAAAAAAAAAATTATAAAAAAAAAATTATAAAAAATATAAGTTATAAAAAAGTTTTAGCAAAAAAAAAAAAAAAAAAAAAATACAAGTTATAAAAAAGTTTTAACAAAAAAAAAAAATGTTTTACAAAAATAAATACAAGTTATAGAAAATGTTTAACAAAATTTAAAAAAAAGTAGAAAAAAGTTTTACAAAACAAAAGTTTAAAAAAGTATATTTAAAAAATTATTTGTAAATGAGCATAGATATTTATACATATATTATATGTAAGTGTGTGGGTAGGGAATAAAATAAATACACATATTTAACATTATATTAAAAAGGTTTATGTATATGTTTTAAATAAGTACTCATATAAAAAAGAAACAATTTTTTATTAAAAACAAAACAATTTACAGGAAAAGTATATTTACAAGAAAAGATTTATTTACATAACAATATTATCTTGATAAATTCTTCTTTATATTAGTGTAAATTAGTATTATTGCAATCTTGAATAATTTTACAGTGGCCATACGCAAAGCTGGTGATCCCATCTTTGAACAAATAACGTTTATCATCAAACGGTGACAAACATATTTTGTTCTGACTTAATGTAAATAATTTATGAGCATCTTGCCCAATTCTCATTTGTACCTCAAAAGAAGTCGATTGGTTTTTGAGACAGTTCACATAGTCTTCATGCTTTAGACGGTTCTCGACGACGTGTTTAGATACACCCTTCGCTCGTTTCTTCTCTTCTATGGAAGATTTCAGAGAGTACATTTTTGATTTCAATCCGACAAACTCAAGGGCTAGATTGCCTTTTAGTTCATCTTTAAATTTGCCGATCACCTTCTTATTGATATCTGAGTAGAGTGAATGATGCTTTGGATAGTCTGAGAAATCGAACAAGCTTGCATGATGTTCCATATCATCAAAAATATTTTTTGTTTTAATATGATAGCACAGTGAGTCCGTATCGGTGAATAATAGTTTTGCATCATCTTTATATGTTTTCCTTATAAAATTATAGTGAAAGTCATACATAAGTAATTTAGAGAGTTCTAATATTGCAAACCCGACATAAATCGGTCGATTCATGAGTATGCTAGTTTTCATCCTTTCAACAGCAGTTAGATCTTCATCAAATGTTTTAAATGACTTAAATGTAGGCGAGGCCACTAATTTTTTAGCTCTTTTTTCATTATTACAAAGCACAATATTTCTCCTTTTTCGCAAATTCTCCATGGTTTTTCCAAAAACAGAGTTATTCATTAATTTAAAAAAGTCTTTTTCAAAGGTGGATTTGGCCTCTTTTCTTTTTTCAGTATTAAAATTAATATATTTCTGAAGCCAAGGTGTCTGTTTAAATTTAAGGACTTTATGAACAGCTTTAAGTTTTAATCCAAGTTGTAAATAAAATTTAAGATTACGATAATGAGTGATATAATTCTGCTTATCATTTAAATTTGGGATAAGTTTAGGTGTTCCTTTAAATGGTTGATTATTGAGAAGGGACTTGGCGTAAGGAGAAAGCATGTCTTCGCTAACTGTGAATCTTTCAGGGGCAAGTGGGTAATCGTTATGAAATGGATGAAGTTCTTCAGGATATTCTAAATCAACCTCGAAAATGTATCCAATATCAGAATCATCAAGTAGAGATAAATTCCACTCTTCCGTAATATGATTTGTTGTACACCATTCAAAACCACCAAAAGGTAAGAATTGCGACATAGCCCATCCATACAAATTATTTGCATCCCAGTACATAATGTAGCTGGGTGCATCATTTTTATTAAAATCAGCTGTATTAGGTATGTTCGCTCTGGCATATCTATGACTAATCATACTAATACCACCACGTATCCCATTCTCGATCAAAAGCAACATATCGATATCAGTAAGTAACTCTAGAGGTGTTTCGGACATTTTCAAACAAGCTTGCCAGGAGAGTGAAGGGGCGGTAAACAAATGTACACAATCAATATCATAGTATTGCTGACATAATTTCCTAAAATTTTGGAATACATCAGCAAGTAGCACAACATCTGTCTTGACGTATAGGTCGTGATATTCTCCTAGGGATTGGATATTAAAGGTTTTCCAAACCTTCTGGGCGTGTTTATAATCTTCCTCGTCTATAGGCTCATCAGTTAAGCTATTAAAAAATGCAGAAGGTGGAGGAAGTTCCTTCTCATTAAATTTTTCAAAGGAAGTGAAATGGTCATAAGGGTAGACCCCTTTTCTCATCAACAGATCTAAATTACTATTTTTTAAGAAATTTTCTCTTAGAATGGTAAATTGGTCAGATCGAAGGTTTTCAACGAGCTTTTCTAATGACGTTGGCAAAAATTGAAAGGAATCTATAAAGACCATCTGTATAGGACTTGTTGGCTTTCTTAACTTAAAGGTTATATAATTTTCCATAGTGGAGGCAATAACATCAATTTCATGATCTTTAAATTTCCCGATCTTACTCATTAAATGATGTCCATCATAGTTTTTCAGATTATGGAATATGACAGGGATTGTTTTACATTGCTTAAAATTGAGATTACATGCTACATGTGCTGCTCCTCGATACACTCCAGAGATGTGATCATGATCACGTGTGCGTTCTGAATCTAATAGCTGTTTACAAATATGACAAAATTCAGCTTCTTGAAAAGCTTTTTCTTGCAAAGGTGAAAGTTTCATAGGCTCTATGTTCAATAACTCCCGTCCTAAAATATCTTTTTCTTTCATCATTTGTTTTAAAAAATGATCCACACAGTCTGTCTGAAATTCAGTCACTTAAGTGTCTGAAACGGAGTGTTCAATTTTCAGACATTTTAAAATGTCTGAATTTTTTCAGACACTTTTTGCGACTGAATTTCAGACACTTGAAATGTCTGAATCGCAGACATTTTTGTAAGCATTTTATGTAGCCATGTTTGACCACGCTGAATACTGGAAAAATATCTGGCCGTTGTCCTGCCCCCTCTACCCCCATACCGCCTGATTTTCTGGTGCTCCCAATTTTAGTATGCAATTTTCGTAAAGCTGATAATTTAAATCTTTTACGACATTGTACTAATTATAATGAATATTTTGTACTTCAGGAGTAGAATAAGATTAAAAAGAAAAAATATTTATCTAAATATTAGATTTTTTAAAATTTTGTTTTAAATCTTATTTTACTTTAAAAGTTCAAAATATTGATTATAATCAGTACAATTTCGAAAGAGATTTAAAATATAATCTTCGCAAATATTGCACATGAAATTTGGGGGAACTAAAATCGTAAGAGAACGGGCACTACGCATGCTTTAATCAAGGAGTCCTTTTGCAAAAAATGCAACCCTGCAGTATGGTTAGCTAAATGCAGATGCTCGGTATTCGGGAGTATCCGTTATGGAGGTTAATGGACATTCCCGAATAGCGGATACTTCGATTTAGCTAATACTTTTTTGATCCGCAAGGCATACATATTTGTATTATTTTTACCTCACAAAAGCAGGCATCTCCGATTATCGGACAAATTTCGCGGTCCCGAAGTGTCCGCTATAAAGGGTTTTTAAGGTATATGGATATATATATATATTTTTTTTTTGTCTTGCCCTACTCTAAAAGTTCAAAATATTTATCATACTCGGTGGAATGTCGAAAGAGATTTAAAAAATCCCGTGGACGTGAAAATGGACAAGAAAATCCCCCCCCCCGTCCCGCCCTCCAAAAAAGGAAAATTCATATAATTCAAAAATTAGATTTTGCCCCATAGGCAATTTTACATATGTATCAGATGGTAATCACAACAGCTATATAACCATGAGTAAATAATAAAATAGTAAATAAATATTCTATTTTAATAGCATTCAGAAAAAAAATTACTTCTAATTTCAAAACATAGCCATTTTTGTATTTGTCATTTAAGTACATATAAATAAAATAGTTAAGTCATTTTAAGTAGTAAAAATGTGTAAGATATGTTTTTCTTTTTAGGTAATTTGTCATTGTTTAGTTAAAAGTAAACACCAGTTTTGTATCTAATTTTATATATCATTCTTCGGAATATGTATATAATTTTCTTTAAACATATTCCGTATTCAATTTAAAATTTTCACCCGCTTTGCTTAAAAATGTATATCATTACTATTCTTTTTTATGGAACAACACGATATAAGTCATATTTATTTTATTTTATTTTTTATTCCTGTAAACTTTGTATCCTTTGAATATGAGCTAAATAGATTTTATATATTTGATAAGAAAATATTGATCTAAGAAATAGAAAAAAAAAACAGAAGAAAATAGAAAGTAAAAAAAAATATATATATCAGACAGTATATGCACTATTCTTAATTGTTTGAAAAATGTTTTGAACATAAAAAAGAAGTTATTAAATGGCTTAAAAATATATTTAATACTGTATCATATAAGTAAATACGAACTTTTAAAAATATAAGGCAGCTTTATACATAAACTTCATATCAAGGCATAAACAACTCTTTATTTATGTCTAAATTATCATGTGTAATTTTTTTTTTTTGTGCCAACAATTACTTGTACCAGAAACGTTGCAAATTCGATTGCAGTAAAAGGAAATTTAATAATTATTTCTCGCATTACTCAATTTAAAAAATTTAAAATCATGAATAAAATATCGCAAAAAAATGCTTGCATATAAATAAAAAAATTAATATACCAATTTAAAAAACACAAAAAATATTAATTAAACTTTATAATTATACTGCTAAACTGCAACGTAAAGTGCAAAATATGAATAAAATGTTTCTCCGTTTGTTTAATGTTTCAAAAATTTTACTGGATGATATAAAAAATTCATATTATTTTTAGAAATTTGGTAAATGTTAAATCTGAAACATTGGATATCAAAATTTATGATTTTCAATAATAAATTTAAAAAATCAATAAGAATAAATCTTTATAAAGTTTCAATTTCCGTGATTAAAAACTGCAATATATACAGTCAAATTTCACAGTATTAATGCTTTTTTTCAATCTGAAAACTTTTCCTAATATCATAATAATATGAATCATCATATTTAGCTCCAAAATAATAATTACAAAAAATAAAATAAATGCCTGATGTCATATACTACAAGCGTTTATAGTCAGTAAACAGTAAAAAACAAACATTGAATAAACACAGTTACAAATGGCTTCAATTTAATGTTTTTATCTCTGATAAATGAAGCGATGAATCATTCAACTTTTCAAACCTATGTTGCAAGTTTTGTTTTTGAGCAAAGACAAATTATAATTATTTCACATCACCCTATCGAAAATGAAGATTAAACTATCACTCATTCGTTTATTTACAAACGTCAAGCAAATAGAATTACAGCATTGCTATTTAATTTTCAAAACAATTATATTTCATTCCGTTACATTAAGAAGGCATATAACAGACGACCGTTAGTGAAATCAAAAATTTAGCATTAAACTACAGAAAAGAGATAAATTTTTATAAACGATTTCACTCATATTCAAAAGGATACAAATCTATCGGAATAAAATATTAGAATTAAATATGACTTACTCGTTCGTTCAGTAAATACCCAGATTAACACATTTCCTTTTAATCCAAGCAATGGCGGCGGTGAAAATTTAATTGTTTCTGTTCGTTCTTATCTCATGAAGGTGCTGTAGATGACACGCGCGGAAATCACCGTTCTGATTGGCTGTTAAGAATATGACCAAAGATGATGTTTAACTATCGCTTGGAGCGTATCGTCTTAAAATCAGACGGTTGTTAGATAATTTACACATGTTTCTCGGTTCGTTTATAGCATGATCATAGTAAGACATTTATGTGTCTTAAATTTAGACGCCTGTTATGTCTGAATTTTCAGATTCAGACACTTAAGTGACTGAAATTCTTTTTCAGTCACATATGTGTTTAAATTTAAGACACCTCTATTTGCAGTGTAATTTCCTAAAATTTTGGAATACATCAGCAAGTAGCACAACATCTGTCTTGACGTATAGGTCGTGATATTCTCCTAGGGATTGGATATTAAAGGTTTTCCAAACCTTCTGGGCGTGTTTATAATCTTCCTCGTCTATAGGCTCATCAGTTAAGCTATTAAAAAATGCAGAAGGTGGAGGAAGTTCCTTCTCATTAAATTTTTCAAAGGAAGTGAAATGGTCATAAGGGTAGACCCCTTTTCTCATCAACAGATCTAAATTACTATTTTTTAAGAAATTTTCTCTTAGAATGGTAAATTGGTCAGATCGAAGGTTTTCAACGAGCTTTTCTAATGACGTTGGCAAAAATTGAAAGGAATCTATAAAGACCATCTGTATAGGACTTGTTGGCTTTCTTAACTTAAAGGTTATATAATTTTCCATAGTGGAGGCAATAACATCAATTTCATGATCTTTAAATTTCCCGATCTTACTCATTAAATGATGTCCATCATAGTTTTTCAGATTATGGAATATGACAGGGATTGTTTTACATTGCTTAAAATTGAGATTACATGCTACATGTGCTGCTCCTCGATACACTCCAGAGATGTGATCATGATCACGTGTGCGTTCTGAATCTAATAGCTGTTTACAAATATGACAAAATTCAGCTTCTTGAAAAGCTTTTTCTTGCAAAGGTGAAAGTTTCATAGGCTCTATGTTCAATAACTCCCGTCCTAAAATATCTTTTTCTTTCATCATTTGTTTTAAAAAATGATCCACACAGTCTTTACCACGATACACTTTCGCTTTCTCCATACATCTTCCATCGGGTCCAACAACGACATAAGCGTACCCACAAGGAAAATGATATGTTGTTTTTTCAGTATAAGATGGTTTAGAAGAGGGTGCACCTGGTGCAATAGGTATAAGTAGACTCTCAAAATCTGCATAAATGGTATAGGGAATAGGATGTTGGAGATGAATACCAGAAAACTTGAGTATGTTATCGTTTTCACTGGGTAGCTTTATAGACTGTGCTATATGTTGGCGACAATATTCATAATGTTTATTCAAAAGATCTTGTCTTGAAAAGCGATGTAAACATCTATAGCAATAATAACATACTCCATCATGCTTGGTGAGATCACCCAAAAGTCTTGAAAAACTTCTAATTAAACAATAATGTTGCTTTTCACCATCACCGATTAATAACAAATTGATAACATCTACATTCTGCTTTTCAGAAATATACAGAGGACAAACTTCATCCTCATCATATCCAAACACATTAATACGTAAATCATTAAGCTTTTCAATAATAGGTATCTTGTGGAGTGAAACAGGATATTTCACCTCTCCTAGCTTAATCTCATTTTCATAAGGGATATAATGAGAAACTCGCTCAGGCTTTTTTGTAAAATCTAAGTTCAGTTTAAATGCCAAAAGGCACCAAACCAAACACTTATTGTCTTCATTTTTTATATTGAGCACTGCTTTTTTGTCATATAATTTTTTAGATAAGGCTATATAAGAACTTGCAGCAAGGGGATGATATTTAGCAATCTTGAGTTCTAAATGATGAATTTTTCTAAGTTTCCATCCAGACCCTCTTTGTATAAATTCTTCAAAGGATTTAGTTATTTTTGAAAATCCTTCTTCAATATGTTGCGAAATATTATCTTCAGTAAGTTCAGTAAAACACTGGCTTCGAAAATAAGGTTGAATCTCCTCTATCTCTTGATTGTCATTCATACGTTCAAGAGATATTTTAATCACCATATACCATTTAACAGCCCCTTTTTCATGAATTTCACTCATTAAACGCTCTTGTAGTTCGGCTCGTAAGTGGGTATGAAACACTGCTATATCACTTTCTTCACGCTCATCAGGATAAAGCATAAGAGTTTTAAACACATTAAGTATATCAGATTGGTTTTGCTTTAGTTTTTTAGACTTTACATTAGAGAAACTTGTTTTCCGTTTCACACTTACAAGAGGTGTACGGGCGTGTTCAGTACGTATATGTTGTTTAAGCTCAAAATTTCGTCCGAACATTTTATTACATTCACGACAAGGGAATTTTGAACTTTCATGTGATCTAAGATGATGCTTCAAGTTATCCTTCCGTGTAAAAACATACTCACACTTATCACACTTAAACTTAGACTGATCATCAGTGTTATGAGTTTTTAAATGTCTTAACAAGTCTGATTTCCTTGTAAAAGATTTTTCACACATGTCACAGATATGAAACTTATCACCTAAATGAATCTTCAAATGCCGATTCAAATTAGAAGTAGATAAAAATCTCTTATTACACGTTGGGCATATAGACATCCTCTTTACAGAAACAGAATCTTCAGGTGTTATGTTGATATTAATAGTATTTGAAGATAAACTACTTTTCAACGAGGATTCTTCAGAAAATCCATTATCTTCTAATGATCTAACATTGCTATGGGTCTTCAAATGTCTCTGTAAGTTAGATCTCCGTCCAAAAGTTTTCCGGCAAACTTCACAAGTGTACAGCTTCTCACCAGAATGTATCTTCATATGCTGATTCAAGTTGGATGTGCACGTAAAATCTTTACCACAAGTCAAACAGGTTAAAAATTTCTTCGTAGATGTAGAACTTTCCAAAGGCATAATCTCATCAATAGGTATGATAACATCCATAGTAGAATAAAATGAAATAAAAAACACTCCAAAGAAATCAACAATTAAAAAACAAAAAAGCAATCTTTTCAAACAAACCTAATCAGAAAAAAGCAAGAGCAATTAAAGACACGTCTTATCACTACCAAAATTAATCATCAAATGATGGAAGTCTGATTTTCCGCCTCCTATTTATATCCTGAACCTCCCCCGCTCCACCGATCTCAGTCTGGCGACGAAATATTCTACTTAGCGAGAAAATAAAAGATCAAAATCGCCAAATCACGGCGAAATAATTCATTTGGCGAGCAAACGAAAGAATAAAATCACCAAATTACAAAAATATTTTTCCCTATTAATAACACTCTAAGAGATCATTAAACCCGAAGACTTATAATTTATTCTTGATGTAATTAAATTTCCCTTTCAAATGCTTAAATACAATTAACATTATTATATACTTATATACAATTGATATTATTAAAAGGTCTTTACCAAAGTCTAATACTAGTGACTTTTATAGTTGATTTTAGAAATTAACGATTAAAAATGTTTTATCCAGACAGAAATAGTTATACTTTAAAACTGTTTCTCAATATATTTTTCAAAACTCTCATCCATAGAGTCATGATTTCCTTGCATATCAATAACAAATGTTTTATACATTGAATTATATATTTCCAATTCAAGTGAAAATTTCTAAAAACTGTATACATACAAGTATATTAAATAAAAAGATATGAAAATACAACTGATTAATAATATAAAATCCAACTAGCAATTCAAAAGTTTAAAAATACATATGGTTATTTTATTATGTTAGTAAATTTTGTGTGTTTTTTTATTCAAATAAATCAATATACAGTTTCACAAAAATATTACTGTTCGACATATAATACCAATTTCGAATATATATATAAATACTCTAAACTGAATAACTTTAAATTCAGAAAAATATAATTACAACATTTTTTTAAGTTTAACGATAAACAATAATTTTAAATTATATACTTAAACTACTAAGACATGAAAATTAATTAAATGGAACTACGTAACTCAGATAATTTAAATTTTTTATGGAATTTTATAACAAAATAAATTTTACTTTAAAAATATTAACGAAACTTTCTAAAAATTTTATACGTATATACATGTAAGTATACTAAACAGAAAAAAAAATTGAATAATATAAAATTCAACTAAGAGATCATCTACATTTTAAAAAATACATATAATAATTTCAATACATTAACTGCATTTAAAAAAAAAAATACATATACTAATTTCAATACATCAATAAATTCTGTGTGTTATATTACGATCCTACATTAAATTTAATAATAAATAATAATTTTTAATTATAGACACGGTCTACTAAACTATGAAAATTAATTAAAATGAGCTAACTGATTAAATTTTTTGATACGTTTTTAAATATAACTCAAATTCTACTTAAAAAATATTACAAAGAGATCTCATATTATTGAATTTCGAATTGTTAAAACCAATCACATTAATTTTTTTTTCAACCATAATTCATATTTAATTGCTCGCGAAAGACAGAATACTATTTTCTCTTAAGACAGATATATATTCTTAATACCAGTGCAGACAACTGTCAAAGTGTTCAACCATATAGTCTAATTACATGACTGTTAAATTTATTTTATTTATTGTTGAAGTGTTAATTTTGGTATTAAACAGAAACAAATACCAAGTTGTTTACCCTGTTCTAAGTATACATAGAAGTTAATTTTACTAAATCGGACAACATATAATATACATTTTTAAAATTCTATATCTACTAATCACACTAAAACGATCTACCTAATTATTATTAAATACTATTATTAAATTCCTTTCTCCACAGAATGAATAAAACAGCTTTCAAATTTATGAAACCTCTAAAAATATTGCACCACCCCTAAAAAATCCTAATTTAGATTAAATTAATGAATCAATAATCTCGAATAACATCAAAACTCATTTTGAAAAACAAAACGACATATTATTTACTTGTTGCAATCTCTAAAAGTATTACATCACCCTGAAAAATAAACCACAAATTGTTCTATCGCAACCTTTTTAAGGTATTGCATCATCCTTTAAAAATCATATTTAAGATTAAATTAGTGAATCCTAAACCTTAAATAAAATCAAAACTCAGTTTGAAAAGAAAACAATCTTTTATTTTCGCTAAATTCTTACAAATATTTCATAATCAAATCATTCTAACACTCATTTTCAAGCTTTTACGTCTATTATTCAAATTAAAAATTATACCTAATTAACATTTTTATTTTATATTCTAAATTAATTCCGATCAACATCCCTGAAATTCATTCAAAAATCAAAGTTATCCAAGTCCGATTGCAATCGATACAAATTGTCTGCCTCAGAAGTATTAAAACCATTATTTTCAAAAATCCGCTCGCTAGGGGGCAGCACTGAGCAAAAAAAGTTTTAAAAATTAAATTTACAACTAGCGTAACAAAATTGGTGTATAAGAACAGCTAACCACTAGTAGGGGAGAAAGGACAGTTCAGCGCCATAAGGCGGATTGCGGATTGTGTGGATGTGGGTGGAATCCACCTTGTGGATGGAGGAGGAGGGTGGAATCCACCTGTTGGGAGACTTATCCTATAGTAGGAGGGGTTAAATGTTGGAGGGGGCTTAATTTTTGAGGGGGCTTAATTTTTGAGGGGGCTTAATATTAGAGATTAGATAATGTGTTGGCTGAACTCTCCTTCTTCCCCTACTAGTGGTTAGCTGTTCTTATACACCAATTTTGTTACGCTAGTTGTAAATTTAATTTTTAAAACTTTTTTTGCTCAGTGCTGCCCCCTAGCGAGCGGATTTTTGAAAATAATGGTTTTAATACTTCTGAGGCAGACAATTTGTATCGATTGCAATCGGACTTGGATAACTTTGATTTTTGAATGAATTTCAGGGATGTTGATCGGAATTAATTTAGAATATAAAATAAAAATGTTAATTAGGTATAATTTTTAATTTGAATAATAGACGTAAAAGCTTGAAAATGAGTGTTAGAATGATTTGATTATGAAATATTTGTAAGAATTTAGCGAAAATAAAAGATTGTTTTCTTTTCAAACTGAGTTTTGATTTTATTTAAGGTTTAGGATTCACTAATTTAATCTTAAATATGATTTTTAAAGGATGATGCAATACCTTAAAAAGGTTGCGATAGAACAATTTGTGGTTTATTTTTCAGGGTGATGTAATACTTTTAGAGATTGCAACAAGTAAATAATATGTCGTTTTGTTTTTCAAAATGAGTTTTGATGTTATTCGAGATTATTGATTCATTAATTTAATCTAAATTAGGATTTTTTAGGGGTGGTGCAATATTTTTAGAGGTTTCATAAATTTGAAAGCTGTTTTATTCATTCTGTGGAGAAAGGAATTTAATAATAGTATTTAATAATAATTAGGTAGATCGTTTTAGTGTGATTAGTAGATATAGAATTTTAAAAATGTATATTATATGTTGTCCGATTTAGTAAAATTAACTTCTATGTATACTTAGAACAGGGTAAACAACTTGGTATTTGTTTCTGTTTAATACCAAAATTAACACTTCAACAATAAATAAAATAAATTTAACAGTCATGTAATTAGACTATATGGTTGAACACTTTGACAGTTGTCTGCACTGGTATTAAGAATATATATCTGTCTTAAGAGAAAATAGTATTCTGTCTTTCGCGAGCAATTAAATATGAATTATGGTTGAAAAAAAAATTAATGTGATTGGTTTTAACAATTCGAAATTCAATAATATGAGATCTCTTTGTAATATTTTTTAAGTAGAATTTGAGTTATATTTAAAAACGTATCAAAAAATTTAATCAGTTAGCTCATTTTAATTAATTTTCATAGTTTAGTAGACCGTGTCTATAATTAAAAATTATTATTTATTATTAAATTTAATGTAGGATCGTAATATAACACACAGAATTTATTGATGTATTGAAATTAGTATATGTATTTTTTTTTTTAAATGCAGTTAATGTATTGAAATTATTATATGTATTTTTTAAAATGTAGATGATCTCTTAGTTGAATTTTATATTATTCAATTTTTTTTTCTGTTTAGTATACTTACATGTATATACGTATAAAATTTTTAGAAAGTTTCGTTAATATTTTTAAAGTAAAATTTATTTTGTTATAAAATTCCATAAAAAATTTAAATTATCTGAGTTACGTAGTTCCATTTAATTAATTTTCATGTCTTAGTAGTTTAAGTATATAATTTAAAATTATTGTTTATCGTTAAACTTAAAAAAATGTTGTAATTATATTTTTCTGAATTTAAAGTTATTCAGTTTAGAGTATTTATATATATATTCGAAATTGGTATTATATGTCGAACAGTAATATTTTTGTGAAACTGTATATTGATTTATTTGAATAAAAAAACACACAAAATTTACTAACATAATAAAATAACCATATGTATTTTTAAACTTTTGAATTGCTAGTTGGATTTTATATTATTAATCAGTTGTATTTTCATATCTTTTTATTTAATATACTTGTATGTATACAGTTTTTAGAAATTTTCACTTGAATTGGAAATATATAATTCAATGTATAAAACATTTGTTATTGATATGCAAGGAAATCATGACTCTATGGATGAGAGTTTTGAAAAATATATTGAGAAACAGTTTTAAAGTATAACTATTTCTGTCTGGATAAAACATTTTTAATCGTTAATTTCTAAAATCAACTATAAAAGTCACTAGTATTAGACTTTGGTAAAGACCTTTTAATAATATCAATTGTATATAAGTATATAATAATGTTAATTGTATTTAAGCATTTGAAAGGGAAATTTAATTACATCAAGAATAAATTATAAGTCTTCGGGTTTAATGATCTCTTAGAGTGTTATTAATAGGGAAAAATATTTTTGTAATTTGGTGATTTTATTCTTTCGTTTGCTCGCCAAATGAATTATTTCGCCGTGATTTGGCGATTTTGATCTTTTATTTTCTCGCTAAGTAGAATATTTCGTCGCCAGACTGAGATCGGTGGAGCGGGGGAGGTTCAGGATATAAATAGGAGGCGGAAAATCAGACTTCCATCATTTGATGATTAATTTTGGTAGTGATAAGACGTGTCTTTAATTGCTCTTGCTTTTTTCTGATTAGGTTTGTTTGAAAAGATTGCTTTTTTGTTTTTTAATTGTTGATTTCTTTGGAGTGTTTTTTATTTCATTTTATTCTACTATGGATGTTATCATACCTATTGATGAGATTATGCCTTTGGAAAGTTCTACATCTACGAAGAAATTTTTAACCTGTTTGACTTGTGGTAAAGATTTTACGTGCACATCCAACTTGAATCAGCATATGAAGATACATTCTGGTGAGAAGCTGTACACTTGTGAAGTTTGCCGGAAAACTTTTGGACGGAGATCTAACTTACAGAGACATTTGAAGACCCATAGCAATGTTAGATCATTAGAAGATAATGGATTTTCTGAAGAATCCTCGTTGAAAAGTAGTTTATCTTCAAATACTATTAATATCAACATAACACCTGAAGATTCTGTTTCTGTAAAGAGGATGTCTATATGCCCAACGTGTAATAAGAGATTTTTATCTACTTCTAATTTGAATCGGCATTTGAAGATTCATTTAGGTGATAAGTTTCATATCTGTGACATGTGTGAAAAATCTTTTACAAGGAAATCAGACTTGTTAAGACATTTAAAAACTCATAACACTGATGATCAGTCTAAGTTTAAGTGTGATAAGTGTGAGTATGTTTTTACACGGAAGGATAACTTGAAGCATCATCTTAGATCACATGAAAGTTCAAAATTCCCTTGTCGTGAATGTAATAAAATGTTCGGACGAAATTTTGAGCTTAAACAACATATACGTACTGAACACGCCCGTACACCTCTTGTAAGTGTGAAACGGAAAACAAGTTTCTCTAATGTAAAGTCTAAAAAACTAAAGCAAAACCAATCTGATATACTTAATGTGTTTAAAACTCTTATGCTTTATCCTGATGAGCGTGAAGAAAGTGATATAGCAGTGTTTCATACCCACTTACGAGCCGAACTACAAGAGCGTTTAATGAGTGAAATTCATGAAAAAGGGGCTGTTAAATGGTATATGGTGATTAAAATATCTCTTGAACGTATGAATGACAATCAAGAGATAGAGGAGATTCAACCTTATTTTCGAAGCCAGTGTTTTACTGAACTTACTGAAGATAATATTTCGCAACATATTGAAGAAGGATTTTCAAAAATAACTAAATCCTTTGAAGAATTTATACAAAGAGGGTCTGGATGGAAACTTAGAAAAATTCATCATTTAGAACTCAAGATTGCTAAATATCATCCCCTTGCTGCAAGTTCTTATATAGCCTTATCTAAAAAATTATATGACAAAAAAGCAGTGCTCAATATAAAAAATGAAGACAATAAGTGTTTGGTTTGGTGCCTTTTGGCATTTAAACTGAACTTAGATTTTACAAAAAAGCCTGAGCGAGTTTCTCATTATATCCCTTATGAAAATGAGATTAAGCTAGGAGAGGTGAAATATCCTGTTTCACTCCACAAGATACCTATTATTGAAAAGCTTAATGATTTACGTATTAATGTGTTTGGATATGATGAGGATGAAGTTTGTCCTCTGTATATTTCTGAAAAGCAGAATGTAGATGTTATCAATTTGTTATTAATCGGTGATGGTGAAAAGCAACATTATTGTTTAATTAGAAGTTTTTCAAGACTTTTGGGTGATCTCACCAAGCATGATGGAGTATGTTATTATTGCTATAGATGTTTACATCGCTTTTCAAGACAAGATCTTTTGAATAAACATTATGAATATTGTCGCCAACATATAGCACAGTCTATAAAGCTACCCAGTGAAAACGATAACATACTCAAGTTTTCTGGTATTCATCTCCAACATCCTATTCCCTATACCATTTATGCAGATTTTGAGAGTCTACTTATACCTATTGCACCAGGTGCACCCTCTTCTAAACCATCTTATACTGAAAAAACAACATATCATTTTCCTTGTGGGTACGCTTATGTCGTTGTTGGACCCGATGGAAGATGTATGGAGAAAGCGAAAGTGTATCGTGGTAAAGACTGTGTGGATCATTTTTTAAAACAAATGATGAAAGAAAAAGATATTTTAGGACGGGAGTTATTGAACATAGAGCCTATGAAACTTTCACCTTTGCAAGAAAAAGCTTTTCAAGAAGCTGAATTTTGTCATATTTGTAAACAGCTATTAGATTCAGAACGCACACGTGATCATGATCACATCTCTGGATTGTATCGAGGAGCAGCACATGTAGCATGTAATCTCAATTTTAAGCAATGTAAAACAATCCCTGTCATATTCCATAATCTGAAAAACTATGATGGACATCATTTAATGAGTAAGATCGGGAAATTTAAAGATCATGAAATTGATGTTATTGCCTCCACTATGGAAAATTATATAACCTTTAAGTTAAGAAAGCCAACAAGTCCTATACAGATGGTCTTTATAGATTCCTTTCAATTTTTGCCAACGTCATTAGAAAAGCTCGTTGAAAACCTTCGATCTGACCAATTTACCATTCTAAGAGAAAATTTCTTAAAAAATAGTAATTTAGATCTGTTGATGAGAAAAGGGGTCTACCCTTATGACCATTTCACTTCCTTTGAAAAATTTAATGAGAAGGAACTTCCTCCACCTTCTGCATTTTTTAATAGCTTAACTGATGAGCCTATAGACGAGGAAGATTATAAACACGCCCAGAAGGTTTGGAAAACCTTTAATATCCAATCCCTAGGAGAATATCACGACCTATACGTCAAGACAGATGTTGTGCTACTTGCTGATGTATTCCAAAATTTTAGGAAATTATGTCAGCAATACTATGATATTGATTGTGTACATTTGTTTACCGCCCCTTCACTCTCCTGGCAAGCTTGTTTGAAAATGTCCGAAACACCTCTAGAGTTACTTACTGATATCGATATGTTGCTTTTGATCGAGAATGGGATACGTGGTGGTATTAGTATGATTAGTCATAGATATGCCAGAGCGAACATACCTAATACAGCTGATTTTAATAAAAATGATGCACCCAGCTACATTATGTACTGGGATGCAAATAATTTGTATGGATGGGCTATGTCGCAATTCTTACCTTTTGGTGGTTTTGAATGGTGTACAACAAATCATATTACGGAAGAGTGGATTTTATCTCTACTTGATGATTCTGATATTGGATACATTTTCGAGGTTGATTTAGAATATCCTGAAGAACTTCATCCATTTCATAACGATTACCCACTTGCCCCTGAAAGATTCACAGTTAGCGAAGACATGCTTTCTCCTTACGCCAAGTCCCTTCTCAATAATCAACCATTTAAAGGAACACCTAAACTTATCCCAAATTTAAATGATAAGCAGAATTATATCACTCATTATCGTAATCTTAAATTTTATTTACAACTTGGATTAAAACTTAAAGCTGTTCATAAAGTCCTTAAATTTAAACAGACACCTTGGCTTCAGAAATATATTAATTTTAATACTGAAAAAAGAAAAGAGGCCAAATCCACCTTTGAAAAAGACTTTTTTAAATTAATGAATAACTCTGTTTTTGGAAAAACCATGGAGAATTTGCGAAAAAGGAGAAATATTGTGCTTTGTAATAATGAAAAAAGAGCTAAAAAATTAGTGGCCTCGCCTACATTTAAGTCATTTAAAACATTTGATGAAGATCTAACTGCTGTTGAAAGGATGAAAACTAGCATACTCATGAATCGACCGATTTATGTCGGGTTTGCAATATTAGAACTCTCTAAATTACTTATGTATGACTTTCACTATAATTTTATAAGGAAAACATATAAAGATGATGCAAAACTATTATTCACCGATACGGACTCACTGTGCTATCATATTAAAACAAAAAATATTTTTGATGATATGGAACATCATGCAAGCTTGTTCGATTTCTCAGACTATCCAAAGCATCATTCACTCTACTCAGATATCAATAAGAAGGTGATCGGCAAATTTAAAGATGAACTAAAAGGCAATCTAGCCCTTGAGTTTGTCGGATTGAAATCAAAAATGTACTCTCTGAAATCTTCCATAGAAGAGAAGAAACGAGCGAAGGGTGTATCTAAACACGTCGTCGAGAACCGTCTAAAGCATGAAGACTATGTGAACTGTCTCAAAAACCAATCGACTTCTTTTGAGGTACAAATGAGAATTGGGCAAGATGCTCATAAATTATTTACATTAAGTCAGAACAAAATATGTTTGTCACCGTTTGATGATAAACGTTATTTGTTCAAAGATGGGATCACCAGCTTTGCGTATGGCCACTGTAAAATTATTCAAGATTGCAATAATACTAATTTACACTAATATAAAGAAGAATTTATCAAGATAATATTGTTATGTAAATAAATCTTTTCTTGTAAATATACTTTTCCTGTAAATTGTTTTGTTTTTAATAAAAAATTGTTTCTTTTTTATATGAGTACTTATTTAAAACATATACATAAACCTTTTTAATATAATGTTAAATATGTGTATTTATTTTATTCCCTACCCACACACTTACATATAATATATGTATAAATATCTATGCTCATTTACAAATAATTTTTTAAATATACTTTTTTAAACTTTTGTTTTGTAAAACTTTTTTCTACTTTTTTTTAAATTTTGTTAAACATTTTCTATAACTTGTATTTATTTTTGTAAAACATTTTTTTTTTGTTAAAACTTTTTTATAACTTGTATTTTTTTTTTTTTTTTTTTTTTTTTTTGCTAAAACTTTTTTATAACTTATATTTTTTATAATTTTTTTTTTATAATTTTTTTTTTCTTTTACTTATAAAATTTTGTTGAAACTTTTTTTTTTAATTTTCTTAAAACATTTTCTTTTGTAAAACTTTTTTTTCTTCTACTATTTTTTAATTTATATATTTTTTAAACTTTTTAAATTTGTTAAAACTTTTTTTTTTTTACTTTTTTAATTTTGCTAAAACTATTTTTTTTTTAATTTATATATGTATATATATATATATATATATATTTTTTTTTTTTTACTTTTTTAAAAATTAGATTTTATAATTTTTTAAACCAATAATTTTTTATATAAACACGCATATGTAAACTTATACATGCATATAAACATATTAATACTTAGATACTTATATTTAGAAACATATACTTATATACTATATATACGTATATATATTCATTTGGATAGATTTAGACATATATGTTTAGCGATATTTAAACATTTATATCTATAAATTTATAAACACTTATATACATTTTATCTACATGTATATAGATACATGTGTACATAGTCTGCTGATACCCATACTTACTAACATGTGTACATAGCCTACTGATACCTATACTTACTAACACGTGTATATCTGTTAACAATTGTATTCAATAAAGTGATATATATATATATATATATATATATATATATATATATACTTATTCAAAAACAAACTTGTATACACGCATCTTTCTAACAAAATATCGGAGAAAACAATAAAAGGAGATAAAAATAAACAAGTGTTTCTAAACGAAACCGCTTTGACACCTTAATTTTTGATATATGCGTACATCTTTCTAGCAAAGTGTTAAACTGAACAACAACATGACACAATGATTGTCGCGATTAGAAGGAAGGCGGACCTGAATGAGCATTGCTCTCAATTGCTCATTCCGGATTCCGCCTGTGGCCGTAGAACTGTCCTTTATCTACTACTAACATGTATGAGATAGAAGAAAGTTTTGGGATTTGCACATCTGACTAGTTTTTTCTTCTGCTGTATGTTATTTTAAAATTTTCTAAATTTCTACTGCCACATGGTGAAATCCCTCCCCCCCTTCCCGTCCGTTTGAATATTTAAAACTTTTACAAAGTGAAAGAAACCCTTTATTAAAAAATGCATGTTATAATTTATTAGTTTATTTAATTTGAAGGTCCTTAAATTTTTTTGGTTTTGGTCCTTGAAAGCCCTTAAAAGTACTTGATTTTTATTTAAAGAAATGTGTACGAACCCTGAAATAGTCGCTTTTTAACACTTTTCGGCCTAAAATAGTCGCCATAGCCGCCGTATGCTGAAAATAGTCGCTAGGTATAGCATTTTAGTAGCAAGTGGCAGCCCTGCAATTGCATGTTAAGAAAAATCGGAATTTTTGAGAAATTGAGTCGGGCCGGACCAGGCCTGATTTAATTGATTTTTTTATGGGCCGAGCTTGTTTTCACTGATTTTTTTACGAACCGGGCCTGGTCATGAACTGTGAAAATATAAACGGGCCGGGCTCGGGTGGAACTTTTAATTTTCACACCGGGCTGGAAACTGTGGCCCGTGCAGACCTCTAGTGTTCTCCCCAGGGCCGTGCAAAGAGGGGGCTAAAGGAGCGGTCATCCCGGGTGCAAAAATTATGCTGCGAACCACGGTTTTATTTGTTTATTTTTTCAGTTTTTGTCCGCCGATCATTTTCCGGGGAATTCCTTCTTTCTTTTTTGATCATTTTTTTTCCTGTCGCAAAACATCATGAACTCTTTAACAAATAAGTGCAAATTTCGGAACAGATGTCATATTCGCCCCATATTGGCGCGATTTTTTTCGGTTGCCAATTTGGCAAAAACATCAGCAGCATAAACAACATAATCCGGGTTACCACATCAAGCAAAATAATGACACTTTGGCGCAAGTTAAGTACCTGTTGCCTATATGATATTGACGACAGAAAAAAATCGCGCCAGTATGGGGCGAATATGACATCTGTACCAAAATTTCTCTTGTGTTATTTAGTTGTTCCGAATTTCTAAATTAAAATTAAACATTTTAAAGTTCCAAAATAAACGCGAAATATTTATTCATATTATAAATATTATATAATTTATTTATGTTTCTGCACTTTATCAATTTTATTATACCCATTACAAAGAGAAAGATTATTTTTTTGGAGGGGGGGGGGGGACGCAAAATTGAAAATTCGTTAAGGGCGCACTTCTCACGGCCTTGGTGACCCCCCCCCCCCCCAAAAAAAAAAAAAAAAAAAAAAATTTCTGGTTACGCCTATGATCATAATCCTCACAATATGTAATCGCAGAATTCTGCAGTTAATTAACTTTAAAATTAGGTAAAGATTACTATTCAGAAGGAGTGATAACTAAAAAGTGGAATAGTTGACATCTAAGTTTATGCTGATATATCTAATTTTTTTTAATTTTGCTAAGGAAAAAAAACTGCTTTAAATTCTGCAAATAACGTACGAAATATAAATATGCAGATTGGAGTGAATGGGAGGGTAGGGGGAACAGTAGGGTTGTTGTACCGGTACCGCAGAATATTAGAGCTCCGGTACTATTTTTGTTAGAAATTAAGCCATGTGTGGGTCCACTCTCGCGCTCACTGAATAGACACGAAATTCACCCAACCCCCCTCTTTGAAATTATTATATATATAATATTTAACTGAGGTATTCGTAAAAAAAAACCGTATCTGAAACTATATTTACTGTATAAAACGCTACCGTTTTAAAAATTTCTTCGCGCCTCCCCCCCCCCCCCCTCTGAAATCCAACTCCCTAGACTTATTTAAAATTTGCAAGTGTTTTTAGAAAATATCTGAAGTTTTAAAATAAATCGGTTCCTTGGTTTTCCTGGTTTTCACAAATCCGCGATCGGAAAACGAAACCGAAATTTGCTCTCTTGTTTACGTTTATGGATATACGTATTTTACAAGTTAGATTACTGGTACAGATATCCATTGGTCCGATATCAAATGTAAGAACTACATAATTATTGGTCAGTCACATTGAATGACTCCTCCTATTTAAAAAAGACCTTCCCATCATTTGAATATCCCGCTAATGACCTTGCAACATTCAGCGCCATCTATTGAGAAAAGATGTCTTCGACTAACACCCTTAAGTGATATATATCAATTTTAGTGCATTTGAAATAGCTTAATGTCATTAAAATGCACTGCAAACGACTTTTTCCCGTTGACCATAATGTAACGAAATACTTTTGAGTGCCCCTGTAAATGAACTATTAATGCTACACTCTTCATATTGAATACCAAACATCCCATGGTAAACATCATTAACATATATCAATTGCATGGGAATCCGAGTATATTTAAGGGAGTTAGGTATATCACACACTGAGACGACAGAACGACATAAAGCGCAACATGAAGTGCAAAAACCGGTCGAAACAAAGAACGAAGTTGTTACAAACTTGTTCTAAACCAGTTTTTCTAGCGAATTCAAGCGACATGTCTTATGTGTCGCCTTAGTGTGTGACTTGCCTTAGAGCGTGAACAGACGGTCTGACGGACAGACAACCGCATTCATAAACACTAACTTTATTGGAAAGGGTTAAAAAGTAAAGCACGTTTTTGCACACTGTCTTTCCTGAGTGACTGATGTATGTCTTGTCTTATACCATAACATCGCTATTTGTAAACTGCTGTTAACTACGTAGAATTTCAATAAACTTACAGCTCTTTTTGAATCTCCAATTTCATGAGAACCTACAGAAATTTCTCTAATTTCACACCCTCATCCGCCGTCACCCTCTCTCCACTTATACTGAACCCTAGTTCGATGTGAGTGAATTGCGATGCTAATATGTTTGTTTGGATTGGGATCTTTGGAGCTTCATAACTCATGAAGTCATGGAACACTTGTGTTACACGAAAGGGTAAAAGTTCCTTCAGATGATTTGTAAACAGATTCATTAGCAGCATGGCTATGGCTAGTGATATTTATAAAATAATATTATATATATTAATATTATAATATGCATATATATAGTAATATATATGATTTTATACATATATAGTACATATTATCTCCGCCAAAAGATATAGTGATTCACTAAACTTCAAAGTTCTATTTCTTTAAATTTGAAATTTGCTAACATTTTAACTGAAAACGGTTTATTGGTTTAATTAAATTAAACAAATTAAAAGTATGTCCATTATTATTACAGAGTGTAGTACTATATAAAGAACTATCCTTTTGACGATGTTTCGTCCGTTGAATAAAAGACATATGTTGTAAACGTGTTAGATAATACCAACCTTAATTTTTTGAGAATTTGACTATTTTTTATTCGGAGTTAAACTTTTTATTGTCAAAACTATTTAAAATAGATAAAACATTTTGTTAAATTCTAACTTTTCAGAAAACTTTATGTAATTTAAAAAAAAATGAAAATAAATAAATAAATCTTCTAAGTGAAAAGAATAACAATAAGAAAGGAAAATACATAAAATTTAGTATCGCATTTGCAGTAAGTTTTACCTCAATAAAAACGGAAGTTTGGTATTAGGCTTGAAACATTAAATTTAGTTTGGCTTGAAGGGAGCCTTGCTTTGATCGAAATTAAACTCAGATATGTATTATCCATCACCACAGTAACAGGCATTAATCGTGGCATTGCTTTCGGGATTTGCGAGTATCAATAACGATCAAGAAATCTGAATTATTATAAGAAATTATAACGATAAACGATTTTTTTTTGCTTTTATTTTACGTTGAATTAAAACAAAGTCACAGTTATTTAAATTCTAATTATTTAGCAAGAAATAGAAATAAAATAACAAATGAAAAAACTGTACAAAATCACAACGTGCATTCTTCGGAAACCAATAATTAAATTCGTATATTGTAAAACTTTTTAAATCCAATATTAACCCATTAAAGACTGACGTTGCGTTTTCGCAACATTATATTTGTGAATTTTTAAATTTTTTTGATACCAGCAAAAGAGAAAAGTAAAATGTGCCTTATTTAATTAACACATCTCAGTGATTCATAAAGTAAAAGTAAGGGTTTAACAAAAAATGGCGCGAACTGAATAAAATTACTGTAAAACATGCTGGTCCTTAATGGGTTAACCTTCCGCATACCAGACCGGTGCAACAGACCTGATAGGTACATTCAAATTGATTTTTCACATTTAAAAAAATGAAAATTTTGTAAATATGTGACTTTTTCTGGAATGTTCTACTCAAAAGAATAGAACATCCCAGAAAAAAACCCAATATTTACAGAAATTTCAGTTTTTAAAATAAATTAAAAATGTCATTATAAATGTACCTGCCGGGGCCATTGAACCCCTCTGGTAGGCGGATGGTTAACATAAATTTATTAAACCGAAATAAGCATAAAATATGCAGCTTTACATATATGTCGCAGTGTTGGAGAAAATCCGATAATCTATATGTAGCACGTGATTTTTCTTTCCCGTTTTTATACTCAAAACGGCCATTAAGAGAGCGAACCGCGGTTAAATTATTTCAATCTTACCCACCACTGTTACTGTTATCTTATTATTATTATTAGACATTATGCTTTTTGAAATATTCATTATCTTAAGAAAGAAAGAAACTTTTTACAAAAATTCCTTGTTCTAACAGATCTATGTAATAAACCTCAATGTAAGTTGATTAAAACAACAATCTTCGAGAGTTTTGAGATTTTTTTAATAATCTTCTTCAGGAGAGAAAAACAAGACGCCAAACTGTGGAAATAAAGTGGTACTCGAGCGCTCGTAGCTGGTCATACATTTCTTTTGACAAAGAGGATTCTCAAATTGAAATTATGTTTGAGGAAAAAACATGAAATAGTGAAATATGCATGAAAGTGCGTAACTCTACAATTATTAAAATAATTGAAAATCAGTTATTATTATCCCATTAAAATGCACTTTTTATGACCTAGTGATATATTTCTTATATTATTCAAAACAGTTTCTAATCAGATTTAGAAAAATATTTTTCACTATTAATTAAACAAGCTTTTTCTTTGTTTTTCTTAAGGCTGTTCTTAAGTGATCTGCTCAACAAGCGTAAAACGTTTTAACACATTTACAAATTCATTTTTTAACGGAAAGATATAAAATTGGAAAGTTTGACCATGGAAGCGATTCGGAATTGAACTGTGTTTTCCATCTTTTGATCAGTAAATTACCTATTGAGTTATAATCGATTTTGATCACGTGACAAACATGTTTTTCGTCCATTTTTGAGCTATTATGCCCCTTTCGCGCGGAAATTCGGTTCAAAACGTCCACTTTGACACTATTTTGCGTTAGCAAAAAAACGGAAAAAACAGCTCGATTACATAGTTTCTGAACAACAACATCTGCTCGTTTCATGCATTTCCGAATAATAATAAATTAAAACTTTTGGATTTGAGAACGGCCTTAAGAATCCATTTAGAAAAAATTCATTTTTTATGATACATTTACCAATTAGAAAAAGTATTAGTGTATTAAAGTACACATGGTGTTCCATTACCTTCGGGGTCCAGGTACTCAATCGGTAAAGCACGTAAAGTTTCTGGGTTAGAATCCCATCACGGACACTTTTTCACTCAGGTGGAAAAAATCCAATTCGTATAAAATATTTTTTTAATTATTTCTTTCAGATTAATTTAGCACAAGAAGATCAAATAGTAATGTTTATTAAACGCCCTACTCCGCCCCGCACTTCAATTTCTTTTTTCTTTCTTTCTTTTCTTTTTTTTTTTTGAGGAGGGTGTGTGTGTGTGTGGGGGGGGGGGACACACATTAGAAGGATATTTTGGCAATAAAGTCAGCTTTAATAGAATCAAAATCTGTTATTTTGAAATAAAATAGAGTATTTTAATTTATTAAAACTGACCAGTCTACAAGAAAACAACCGATTCCGACGGAATCGTTCCTTTTCGGAGTCGGTACATTTCGGACCGACTCCGAGGATTCGGTCCTTTTCGGAACGACTCCGAGGATTCGGTCCTTTTCGGAACGACTCCGAGGAATCGGTCCTTTTCGGAGTCGGTACATTTCGGAACGACTCCGAGGAATCGGTCCTTTTCGGAGTCGGTACATTTTGGACCGATTCCGAGGAACCGTTCCGAAAAGGACCGAATCCGAGGAACCGTTCCAAAAAGGACCGAATCCGAGGAACCGTTCCAAAAAGGACCGAATCCGAGGAACCGTTCCGAAAAGGACCGAATCCGAGGAACCGTTCCGAAAAGGACCGATTCCGAGGAGTCGTTCCTTTTCGGAATCGTTCCGAAAAGGACCGATTCCTTTTTACAGAATGGATTCGTTCCTTCAGTTTCACTGCCGGAATCGTTCCTTTGGATTCGTTCCTCAACAAATGACACATCTCTATTGACAACAGCTAAAACTTAAAAGACATCAAGGGTTTATTATAAAATAGCTTGCGGCCAAGTTACCCCAGCTTTCCTTAGTAGTTAAAAGTTAACTTTTATCCAAATAAATCCTCATCTATTTCAATAGAAAAAGTACTAAAATGACCCGAAAATAAGTTATTTTGCCAATAAAGTGTTGCATCAAAATAGTACAATTTACTTGAATTTTCTTTATTTTTTATACGCTTTGAAATACAGTTGCTAGGCAGCGATTAAGCGAAAGAAGAAAATAAAAAGAAATACGTTTTAAAAGTTTCGAAAGATGAGAAAGTAAAATGTTTTTTATTTCTTGAACAATTTCCCAATACAATTTCCAAACAATTTATACAATTACTTTCGAATTTCTGATAAATGTATATCAGCAAATTTTCAAAGCGATCGGTTTTATTTAGGATCTCCATGTCGAAATTGTAACATACATAATTCAATTTCAAATAAATTATTAAAGTGTGCTATTTTTTTTTTCCAGCGAATAATGAAATTTTAAAATCGTCCAGATAGAAAGGCATTATGACATGGAAAGAAATGTTCTATATTTTCCAAACAAAACGAATTTAATCAAAAACAAGTCAGAAATTGTACGTCAAACGTGAAAATGAGGTGCGTTCGTACTATATAGTTTTATAAAGATTCAGATCTTGGTGCAATAGCTGTTGCACTCTTATGCATAATTCCTGAATACAAAATTATTACGATTATAGATATTAAAGTCAGTAATATGGAAATAATAGGGCTCCATCTTGAGTATGATATAACCACCGTGGCAACCTAGAATCATTACCTATCATGGGATATCATTGAATAATTAGGTATGATAGGATTTAATAGAAGGAAGAAAACTTTTATTAATATCTTTTTAAGTTTTGATTCGATTTTCAGAAAACTTGAAATGCTTCCAGAAAATTCTGCAACGATTGTATATAATAAATTCCAAAACATTTGGTTGAGTAGTTTTTGCGCTGTTATATGTGGACAGACGGACGGACCAGACGACAACTACAGGCGCTACGTATTTATATAATTACGAACGCACCTAATAATACAGGCAATTCCGTGCTCCTTATCAACATACATACATAATTACAAGCTAATCGGATGCTGTTTCAGGCAATTGTCGTGGAACGGGAAAACTAACAGACAGTCAAAACCCAGAAATTTTTCGTGTCTCCACAGTGAGCCGTAACTGACATTTCGGCAATCAGCCGTGAGTTCGTTCTTGTAAGATTTAAAGGCAAATTAATACGCTATTAAAAGGAAATTTTAAACCTTTAGCGCATAAGGTAAAGCCAGGAGAGATCCGCGGTAGGAGAGATCGCGCAGAAAGAGATTCGACGGGAAGGAGTAGAGTGCGTGCGCAGCCACTTCAGGTAGTTGAACAGCAGCATTTGTACAGTGTCTACATTAATTTGCACATTGATTCTTCCAAGCGTCTTGGATAAAGAATTGCTATTTTGTTTTCTTTTTCGAAAGTAAGTGCTTCAATTTTCACAACTTTTCGTCAGATTTTTTTTATAGAATGTCAGTCATACAAAATATTTTGAACTTAAACGATTTCTTATAAGATATTAACCTAGACTAAGCATGCGAACACCAAAAATTCATTTTAGAAGTGGACATGTTTAAATAAAAGGCCGCGCAATCTCTCCTACCGAAATAGGAGAGTTTGCGCATCTGCTACGTAGGAGAGATGGCGCATTTCACAATAAGTTTCAGTGCTAGGAGAGATTACGCAGCTTATGTGTAAATTTGCATGAATTGCAAATTACGTGTAAAACATATGAAGGAATCAATTTTGAAATAATTTTTGGAAAAATACATAATTATTGAAACTACATTTGGCAAGAAATTAATTTGAAAAAAAAAAAAAAAAAAAAAAAAAAAAAACTTTTGCAGATAAAGCTTTTGTTAATAAATTAATAATACAATTGTTATTAAATTTATTTTATGTAATTATTTTTGTTAATGAATTAATATATTTGTTAATAAATTAATTAAATATTTATATATATTTTTTCCTTTATGAACGGTTAATTTGCTAATAAATTAATTTTGTTAAATAAAATAAATTTTCTAATAACACCTACAATGTTTGGGAAAAGCTTTCACCCATTTCAAGTAATTTAATGCCATCGAAATCAAAAAGGAAACGGAGTGCAACTAATGTTATTGATCCACGAAATATACATGAAAAAAAGACTTAAGAAGGATGCCACTACAGAAAAAAAAGAAAACAGCTGAAATTAAGATGCTTCCAGAAAAAGTGGGATAAAAAACTGATGGAAACAAAACGAAGGTAAATGAGATGAGTGCATTGAACACCTGGAACTGTATCAGGAGACATCTTCGACCAGTGACTGAATTCAATGTATTGCTTGTTGCAGGTGATTGCACGAAAACTGCACGACTTACTACAACAAGTTGAAGAGAAACTTTCTCTGCTCCCCATGGGAACGAAGGTCGCGCGATGCGCGCGCATCCTACCTTAGAATGCGACTTCGTTATTGTTGCGGCTGGAACGATACGAAGCGATGTTTTGATTTTAAAAGCATGATCGCTGTAATTTTTTACAGTTTGTTGATGAGGCTAAGCCTCCGTTATTTCGAAAAACCAGATCAAGTGTTTGATAATTCTTACTGTAAATATGTATAGAACCACGTATCTGTAAATACTCATTAAATATTTTAAGAAAAGAATCCAGAACGCACCTCCTTCATTGATTATGTGTTCGAATGATTTGAAATTTTCTTCATGGTGCATCACGCCGGGAAAGAAAGAAAGAAAAAAAAATATTTGTTACCTTTTTAATGTTAGAGGATAGTAAGTAAAAAGAAGACGGCAAAGGTAAGAAGTCTTTCACATTTTATTTCGAAATGTCTGATTTAGAAAAGTTGAAAAAGAACCGTACAGTTTTGAGAACAGCAGTAACAAAGCTGATTAATAATATAGAAAATGTTATGAAGGATAGTCCAATAGATTTTGATAATTTAGAAGAATTATTTATTCAGTTAGATACCAAAGCAGAATTATTGAAGTCAGTTGACGAGAAAATTGAGCCCCTTTTAGGGTTAGACGACTATGAAACTGAAATCAATTCTGTTTATGATCACGTGGATAAAATATCAGTTGCAAAATTCCGGGTGAAGGAAAAATTAACCGAAAACAAAAAAAAAAAAATGTTAATGTTGATTTAAATAACAGTCAAGATTTAAAATCGAATGTGATTAATGATGAAAACTCAGTTGTTAAATTGCCAAAACTCAATATACAAAAATTCTATGGCGACTGTACGCAATTTATTTCATTTTTTAATACCTTTAAAAATACAATTCACGAAAATAAATCTCTTTCAAAAATTGAAAAATTTCATTATTTGAAGAGTTATTTATCTGGAGCTGCGGCTAATGCTGTAGAATAGGGATGCACAACATGTGGCCCGCGGGCCAAAAGTGGCCCGCGATGGGGTAACGTGTGGCCCGCGAACTTCGTCAATTTATAACTGGAAAAAATTGCAATTTTTGTCGAAAAGTCGCAGAATCGTGAATTTCGTTAATTTGCTTCGGGAAATTTTGAAAATTATGTTGGTCAAATAAGAATCGCGAATTTCGTTGATCGGGTGCAGGAAAATGGCGAATTTTGTCGATGATGCTCGGAAAAATTGCAAATTTCTTTGATCGGGCTCGGAAAAATCGCAAATTTCCTTGATCGGGCACGGAAAAATCGCGAATTTGGTCGATGAAGCACGGAAAAAAACCGCAAATTTTGCTGATCGGGGACGAAAAAATCATAAATTTTGTTGATGATGCGAGGAAAAATTGCAAATTTTCTTGATCGACTACGGAAAGATAGTGAGTTTCGTCAGTCACGAGAAAATATCGCGAATTTTGTCGATCAAGCGCGGAAAAATCGCAAATTGCGTTGATCGGACACTAAAAAATCGTCAATTTTGTTGATGATGTGCGAAAAAATTGCGAATTTTTTTGGTCGACTGCGGAAAAATATCGAGTTTCGTATGTCGCGCGAAAAAATCGCGAATTTCGTCATTTTGCCGCGGGAAAGAATTGCAAATTTCGTCAGTCAGTTAGGAATCGTGAATTTCGTCTATCGGGTGTGGAAAAATCGCAAATTTTGTCAATTAGGTGCGGAAAAATCGCGTGTTTCGTCTGTTTATCTTGAATTTCGTCAATTTGCTGCGGGAAAAATTGCGAATTTCGTCAGTCAATTAAGAATCGCGAATTTCATTGATCGGGCTCGGAAAAATTGCAAGCTTCGTCGAACGGACACGAAAAAATCGCGAGTTTCGTCAATCGGGTTCGGAAAAATTGCAAATTTCGTTGTCAGGCACAGAAAAAACGCGACCTTTCGCGATAATGCGCGGAAAAATTGGAAATTTCATTGATTGGCTGCGGGAAAATTGCGACTTCCGTCAGATTATTGCGAGAACAAATCGCAAATTTCGTCAATTTACCGTTTGAAAAAATCGCAAATTTCGTCAAAGTCATTTAAGAATGCCGAATTTCGTTCATGGTTCGCGGAAAAATCGCGAATCTCGTCGGTCAGAGGTGGAAAAATTGGAAATTTCGTCGGTCTTGCACGAAAAAAATCGTGAGTTTTTGTCGATCGGGATCCGAAAAATCGCAAATATCGCCGATCAGGTGCAGATTAATAGGAATTTCGTCGACCAGGTGCGGTAAGATAGGGAATTTCGTCGATACGGTGCGGAAAAATCGCTAATTTTGTCAATCAAGCGCGGCAAAATCACAAATTTCGTTGATCAGGCCCGTAAAAATCTCAAATGTTGTTGATCGGCTCTTCCTGCCCCCTTCGTTCATAAAGTTCGCATTTTTTTTCGGCACCAGCCATTTTCATGCCTATGTTTGTTTTTTAGCACTTTTAAGAAAATAAAATTTACTCCCCCGAATAAAGTACAGGAATATTATCACTCTTTAAAATTAATCCTTGTTATATATACAAACGTAAACTGTTTATATATCCCTGCCAACTGAATTGGACATGTTGTCTGGGTAGAGGAACCTAGAGGGGTAATGCCCCCCCCACACACACACACCTCCCCGAAATAGAATTCTCTTCGTGTGACTGATGTGGCCCTCGACAACCCAGACATTTTTGAAAGTGGCCCTTCTCTTAAAAAGGTTGTGCACCCCTACTGTAGAAGGTTTTGAAATATCAGAAGCTAATTATGACGCAGCATTGAAAGTTTTAGAATCGCGTTATGGTCAAAAAGACGTGCTAATTAATCATCACCTGAACAAGCTTCTTAATTTATCCCCTGTTTATAAGGCTAACGAAATTCAAAAATTGAAAAAATTGCACAGTGATATAGAAATAAATGTTCGATGTTTGTCCACATTAGGACTCGAACCAGCAAATTATGGCTCCATGCTTATCGCCGTAATTTTAAAATTAATACCGGCAGAATTAGCTTTGGAATATAATAGATAAAATGTAGATAATTTAACACATTCAGATATACATAAATTATTAGATTTTCTGCACGCTGAAATAAAAAGCAGAGAACACACATTTTTTTCGAGAATGAAAGCATTTGAAAATAATAAAACAAAAATCAAGAGTCAAACAACAAAATCTGAATTTAAATCTACTTGTGAATTTATGAACATTTCGAATGATAAATCGACTTCAGATAGGCAGCTGGCTCATTGCATTTTTTGCAACGATAGTAAACATTCATCTGATTTGTGTAAGGCTGTTGATGTAAACACTAAAAGAAATTCGTTGAAATCTCAAGGAAGATGTTACCTTTGTTTAGGCAGGAAACACGTTATCAAAAATTGTAACTCTAAAACTAGTTGCAAGAACTGTTCAGGCAGACATAATCAAACGATATGCCTAAAATCTAAATTAATAAAAGAAATAAACACACCCGAATTAAAAGGTAATGAAAATGAAGCTAGTGAAAAAGTAATTTCGGCTATTTCCTCTACAGAAAATAATAAAATTCTTCTACAAACTTGTTGTGTAAAAATAAAATCAAACGGAAAACAATCTCTAATTAGGTTTCTTTTAGATTGTGGGAGCATGCGAACCTTTATATCTGAAGAAATAGCAAATAAATTGAATTTACAGGCAATAAGAAAAGAAAAATTGTCGGTTTTTACATTTGGAAGTATGAACCCCATTGAAAAAACCTTTGAAGTAGTTAAACTAACTATTGAAAATAAAAATGTACCTAATTCAAAATTAGATATAGAAGCGCTAGTCACCAATCAAATATCAGCTACTGAAATCCCCCCCCCCCCCACCTGAAATCAATGATTTGATGAAAAGTAAACAATTTGAAAATTTAACCCTTGCGGACACACCCACATCCAAAGAACCAATTACATTACTTATAGGTGCTGACTATTATTATGAGATTGTTACTGGAAATATAAAACATTTGAATAAAAAATTAGTAGCTGTCGACACCATTTTTGGTTGGTGTCTACAGGGAAAAACGACTGACAGTTATACGCCCTTAGCATTTAATGTAATAGTAGAAAAAAAAATTATTTCTGAACAGATTGAAAAATTCTGAAATATCGAATCATCTGGCCTTTTTAATACTAAACAGGATTCAGATTTTTCGGAAAACAACGTTATGAAGCAGTTTGAGTCAGAAATTAAATACAATGATAAGCGATATACAGTTCGATTTCCGTGGAAGCTTGAAAGGGAATGTTTAAATGACAATCGGAAAATTGCAGAATATAGATTTTTTAAACTCAAACAAAGATTGATTAAAAACCCTGAATTATTTTTTGAGTATAAGGAGGTGTTGGCAGATTATTTGAAACAAGGTATTATTGAGTTAGTTACAGATCCTGAAGAAAAACAAAATGTAACTTTTTATTTACCTCATCGAGAAATAATTAGAACTGATAGGACAACGAGCAGATTACGCATAGTTTTCGATGCCTCTGCTCATGACACAGGCTCACTGTCTTTGAATAATTGCCTGCATGTAGGTCCAAATTTGTATCCTGAAATATTTGATGTTTTGTTACGGTTTAGATTTAATCCCATAGCTTTTACAACTGATATAAAACAAGCATTTCTACAAATAATTATAGATGAAAACGATCGTGATGTAACAAGATTTTTATTTTCACAAGATTTGTTTGATAATTCTAAACCCTTTGAAATTTATAGATTCACCAGAGTGTTATTTGGAATTAGTAGCAGTCCCTTTTTATTAGCTGCAACAATTAAACACCACTTGAAAAAATACACCGAACAATATCCAAACACAGTAAAATTTTTAAATGAAAATATCTACGTTGATGATGTTATAGGAAGTCATGAAAACATTGATCAAGCCCTATCCACGAGTTTACAATGTATTGATATATTTGAAAATGCAAATATGCATTTACACAAATGGCATACGAACTCTTTACCACTTAGTGAACTATGGAAAGAAAATGGCATAACTTCAGAAGTCAATTCTGAAGCTTTTGGAGAACAAAATCTCCCTTATAAAGTTTTAGGAATCGCTTGGAATAATTCCAAAGATTTACTTTATTTTGATGTTCGAGGTTTAGTTGATTTCGTTTCAAAAAGAATAGACACCAAAAGATTTATTCTACAAGTTTTAGGTAGGATTTTTGATCCACTTGGATTCCTAGGACCATTTACATTAAGACTAAAATGTATAATTCAACAAATTTGGAATTTGGGTCTAGATTGGGATGACACCTTACCCGAAGATTTACGTATAGTTTGGAGTAGCTGGTGTAACGAACTCCCTCATTTGAAAAACTTTTCAGTACCCAGATACTATTTTTCTGACATCACCAATTGGCATGATTATGACCTACAATTGCATATTTTTGCCGATTCGAGCATGAAGGCTTATGGTACGGTTGCTTATTTACGTGTAGCAACAACCACCGAAAATGTTCGAACAGTTTTTGTTCCTTCGAAAAACAGGGTTGCTCCACTGAAAGCGCTTACCTTACCAAGGCTCGAATTGATGGCCGCACTGTTGTCGGCCAAGCTAAGTAGTAACATTTTGAAAGCTCTAAAGTTGAATGTACCGACTTATTACTGGACGGATTCAAAAATATCCTATTTTTGTATAAAAGGATCCCCTAAAAAGTTTAAACCCTTTGTCAGAAACAGAATTGAAGAGATCCATAAATTGACCTCACCTGATAACTGGCATCATTGTCCTGGTATTGCCAATCCAGCTGATATAGTTTCTCGAGGATCAAAAATCTCCAGGATAATCAATGATACAACTTGGTTACAGGGACCAGAATGGCTAAGTTTACCTCCTGAGTGTTGGCCGATATCAGAAAACAAAGAAATTGCATACTCAGATGAATTAGAATACAAAAAAAAATCCTAACGATGTTTTTCAGAGCGAGTGCTTAGTCAAAAAACTCGAAAATCCCATAAACATTTCAAAATATAGTAATTTAGAGAAACTTTTGAGAATTACTGTTTGGGTAAAGAAATTCATTATGAAGCTGAAAAAATCAACTGAAGTGCAAGACGTAGTAACAACCGAAGAATTACTCGAAGCTGAAAATTTTTTGATACAATCTGAACAAAAACAATTTTATAAGGAAGAAATAGAATCTCTAAAAAATAGTAAATCAGTGGATAAGGCGTCATCCTTATCCAATTTCATGCCCTTTATTGACAAAAACGGGTTGATGAGGTTGGGCGGAAGGCTCGAATTTTCTAACCTGTCCGCAGAAGAGAAAAACCCAATAATTCTCCCCAAACATTCTTGGATAACTACTCTAATAGTTCGTCAAGAACACGAGAAAATTATGCTTGGAGGGACAGCCAGTACTTTGGCAAAAATTAGATCTCGTTTTTGGATACCTAAAGGTCGTCAGTTGGTCAAGAGTGTTATCAAGAATTGTATAATATGTAAAAAATATTTCTCCAAACCAGCAGACCAAATCACCGCACCCTTACCAAAAGACAGAGCTAGTGAAGCACCGCCATTCGCAATCTGCGGTTTAGACTTTGCCGGTCCGATCTATATCAGAAATTTTAAAGAAACGCAAAAATCTTACATTGTCCTGTTTACTTGCGGTGTGACTAGAGCCATTCACCTGGAACTCGCGTCTGATATGACAACTAATTCCTTTTTGATGGCATTCAGAAGATTCACAGCTAGACGAGGAAATCCCAAAATTATTTATTCTGACAACGCAAAAACCTTCAAAAAGTCCAAAGGTGAACTCGAAAATTTATACAACATACTGACAGGCAAAGTATTTTTAAATTTTATTACAAAAGAGAGAATTATATGGAAGAATATTGTAGAAAGAGCTGCATGGTGGGGAGGCTTCTATGAGCGACTAGTAAAGTCAGTCAAAGACTGTTTGAGAAAAGTAATTCGTAGAGCATTAAGTTATGATGAATTAGCGACTCTGTTGACAGAAGTGGAAGCAGTTTTGAATACGCGACCACTGACGTATGTATATAGCGACAGCGATGAACCAGAACCTCTTACTCCAATGCACTTTTTAAATTTTGGAAAAGAACTTTCATTTCCTATCAATTTTTTTTGAAATAATTGAAGATTGTTCAAAGAGATCAATAATCCTGAAAAGAAAAAAATATCAATCTTTACTATTGAAACAATTGTGGACCAAATGGAAAAAAACAATATTTGATGGATTTGAAAACAGCCTATTCCTTGAAAAATCCTAATGCCCATACGCCACTGAAAGTGGGCGATGTTGTTTTAATTCAAGATGACGCAAAAAATAAGTTTCTTTGGAAACTTGGTAAGATTCAGACTGCCATTCCTGGAAGAAATGGCAATATTCGTCCATACGAAATAAAAACAGCGAGTGGGATCTTAAAAAGATCCATACAGCACTTGTATCCCTTTGAAATACAAAATGACAACAAATGACTTTTTGCAGACTTTTTATAAACATTCATAAACTTTTATAGACATTTATTTAGTTTGTTTTTTCTGCATTTAGGACTCTAAATATTTTCTTTCTCTTTTTTAATTTTTAGTGTTATTTATATATAGAATCTTTTTGAATTTTAATATAAGTAAGTATATGATTTAACTGAAAGAAAGAAAAAAAAAAAAAAAAAAAAAATGTGTGTGTTATTTAACTGTTATTATTTTTACTTTGTTTGAATTTAAAGTGTTTTATTTAGAATTTATTGATATTTTGAATTTGACTAATTAAGTGATTAATTAGATATTGTTTGAATTCTTATATTTAGTATTTTGTATTAGAATTTTAAAAATTGTATTAGATTACTGAACCACTGATACGAAAAATTGAATTTTTATGATTTTATGATGGAATTTTGATTTGTGAACTCTTTTAGAGTTCAGGTGGGGAGTGTGAAGAGAAACTTTCTCTGCTCCCCATGGGAACGAAGGTCGCGCGATGCGCGCGCATCCTACCTTAGAATGCGACTTCGTTATTGTTGTGGCTGGAACGATACGAAGCGATGTTTTGATTTTAAAAGCATGATCGCTGTAATTTTTTACAGTTTGTTGATGAGGCTAAGCCTCCCTTATTTCGAAAAACCAGATCAAGTGTTTGATAATTCTTACTGTAAATATGTATAGAACCACGTATCTGTAAATACTCATTAAATATTTTAAGAAAAGAATCCAGAACGCACCTCCTTCATTGATTGTGTGTTCGAATGATTTGAAATTTTCTTCAAAGTGCATAGATTGTGGACGACGACAACTTTGCTTAGCAAACAAAATACAATGAAACTGTGGAAATGGAAATGAAGTAATTTTCAAGTTAAACATGGTATCAAGTAGATTAATGTTCTTTTGTAATCTTAGTAGGGCTTGCTTTTTCTGATATTTTAATCTTCTTCTTAAATATAAAATTCTTTAACTATTGTTCAAATTCTTTCTTTTTTTTATTATTTAAACATTTGGTTGAAAATTTCACTCCTAATTTAAGTATTGCGCGGCAGTGCAATACTTATTTATTTCCAGTGTCACTTCTCAATGTCAATTTAACATAGAAAAGCCTATGGAACTCATAACTTTTTCTTCCCACTTTTTTGTCCCTGATGCCACAATTTTTTAATTCTTTGCTAATTCTAATAATATTGTAAATTCAAAGTGTAAAAATATTTGCCTGACGTCAGGGTCAAAACGGATCATAAAATGCCTTTGCATATAGGTAGATTATAATCTAGAGAGTAACATGGGCTAATTTTTATTTACATTATTTAAATATTTTTCTTAATAATTCCAAATTTCGCGTTTTTCATTGAGAATCAACGGACATTTTCTAATAAAATTCAACATTTTCCCTTCATTGTTGTAAATAATTCAAAAGTCGTAATAATAATTTGTCTATTTTTAATGGAATGATTTTCACGTGAAACATGAAACTTAAGAAACTGAAATAGTTTTTTTAAGAATTAAAACGAAGATGAATATGGCGTCATAGTGGAAATAAAAATAAAATTTTCAAGCAGATTTTTTAAGTTCAGATTGTAATTTTTTGACCAAACTACAGCAACCTGCATTGCTGCACTGGTGAAACATTTTGAATTATACATAGGTAAATTGCATCACAAATTGTGATGCAATAACGCATAAATCAAGGCCTGATGATGATACCCTCCATTAATCTTGAAATGTGTTCATCTGAATGCAGTAGTTATTAAAAAACTTGACATATTAAACAAAATCCTAATTTGCAGAACAAATTTAAAAAAAAAAAAAAAATTATTTCCTAAATTGTTTAAGCCCGAGGAGGGGCAGATATTAAGTTATTTCATTCAATTCGTTCTACATTTAACGTTAAATTTTTGTAACAAATAAGTTAAACCAATTGAACATTAAAAAATAAAAATGAAATTCATACAATATAATGTTTAAAACACCTATATACTTAGATTCCGTTCAAATGAAATCGAAATAAATCTTAGATTTTTTCCATTTTTAAGTTGTAAATATTTGTACTGCAGGTCTTGCATTATGTTTATGACGATTGTACATAATATGATAAGGTACGTGCAAAATACAAAACTTTAAAAAAAGTCTAAGATTTATTTCGATTTCATTTGAACGGAATCTAAGTATATAGGCGTTTAAAGTATTGTATTGTATGAATTTCATTTTTATTTTTTAATGTTCAATTGGTTTAACTTATTTGTTACAAAAATTTAACGTTAAATGTATAACGAATTGGATGAAATATCTTAATATCTGCCCCTTCTCGGGCTTAAACAATTTAGGAAATAAATTTTGTTTTTTTAATTTGTTCTGCAAATTAGGTTTTTGTTTAACATAATAATATTTACTCACAAAAACCTTACAACAATGTCATTTAAGTGTAATTATTATTGTTAACAATATAATTGTAGTTATTATTAATAACAATCTCTTCTCTTCTTGTGCGCAATCTCTCCTACCCATGTGCGCAATCTCTCCTACCATCTAAGGAAATAAAGCAGTAAAAGGGACTAGCAAAATAGTTTCCTTGGTTTTATTACTGCTGTTCCATTAAATTGCAGCATAACAACAAAATAACAATGGAAATGCATAAAAAACAAATGAAATCAAAATTATCCATGTGTAGTTTAGCATAAAATGAATACTTAGATTTTTTATTATTATTCTTTTGAAATGTGCGCAGACTCTCCTAGCTTTATACCTTAATTAAAACCTACATAATGAACCACTATTTATAGCGTTCGCGGGTATTTTCCGTAATCGGATTCATAGCAAATTGCCATAATTCAGCGTGCCTTGTTTGGTACAAAATAAATTTCATTGTTATAAAAATTGTTATGACTTTCATATATTTGAAAGCATCTTCTTTCACTATCGCTATCGTTTTACGCCCACTTTGATTGTGGGCCAGATTACGGAAAAATAGCTAATTTTCTCATGGATAACGATTCGTGGTTTTCGTTTTCATGGTCAGGAGACTTTTGATTAAATTTATAGAGGTGTTAAGGGGGCTGGTCACTCAGCATCGGAATTCTCCTCGGAATCAATGTTAAGTCTATGGACTTTTGATGCATTCGTATATTTAAAATATCTCCTCGGGAAATTCATATTTTTAACATTTTTTTTGTGTACTCTTCTTAAAGGATGTCTCTTTTCTTCTTAGTTTTCAAAATATTTCTAAAATTTATACTGAATTTAATATTTTATGTGTTAAAAGCGAGCGAACTGTGAGTCAGATTTTAATACTTCCTATAAAATTAAGCCTATACTTTAGAAATATTTTGAGAACTAAGAAGAAAAGAGACATCTTTCAGGAAGTGTACACAAAAAATAGAAGTTAAAAATATTAATTTCCCGAGGAGATATTTTAAATATACGAATACATCCAATGCCCATAGACTTTACATTAGTGAGGGGAAATCGGAAGCTGAGTGACCAGCTCCCTTAAGAGTTTGGTGCAAACGTTTCGACTGATGAAAATCACTCATGTTTAACGAAAGACATACAATTTAAATATTTTTCTAAAATTTCATGGGGGTGAATTCTTTTTTTCCAAATTTCATTTCAGATGTTCCAAGATTAAAGATGTTTCTGTCATTGTATTTAAATACCAATCACAATATAGGGTGTCCTTAAGAATGTCTCAGTTATAAATTTTAATAGTATCAACTGTAAGCGTTGTAGAGTGTTGGTTCAAGGTCATAAATAAAGAGTAACTCAAACAGTGTTAGATAAGCGTATGGGTAGAGGGCGAGTACTGCTTTGTTATTGACTCGCTTGCAGTGCCACAAACGCAAAATGGCGACTATTGACCGTAAAGCATTATTGCTGGTCTGAAAATGTAAGATGTCTGTCGATGCGATTTTTTCCTTTGCAGCTTTATAAAATATCGTGTCTACGTTCCGCCGCTACCTGATGATTTGCCAGAGTTGAGATGCAGCATTGAAGAAGCTATTGCTCCCATGATTCCGGACTTGTTAGCCGAAATGTGGGAAGAATTGAACTTTAGGTTGGATGTGTGTCGTATAACTAAAAGTGCACATATGGAACATTTGTAAGAAAAACTAGGTTAGTTTATCTTCCATTTGATGTATGATTTGATGTAAATAGTAGGGCTTGACGATCTCAGAAATTTAATATCGCAATATATCAACGAGTTAATATTGATATTTGTGATATATTGCGATAACTACCTTAAATTGTGCAAGAATAGAAATTCTGCTAATTTCGAAACATAAATGGTATAATAGCAGCTATTTAAGTAAAAACAGATGTAGAGAGCAACTACTCAATGTCTTATACCTTTATGTTCACACAGCAATATTAAATTAAGTATACTATATATTTATAGAAAAAATATTTTAGAAATGAAACCAATGTTTGAAACCTGTTTGCACGCATACCATTTGTTGCAAAGTATTTCCCTTCAAAAATAGTATGTTTCCTATTCTTCCTACTCTATGCATTACTTATCAATGACATTTTAACTATTGAAGTACTTTGCGAATAACTGACAAAATTATAAAATACAAACTAAAATAGAACATTCTTAAATTTAGGACGTTGACGATTTTATTTTAATTAACACAGGAAAAGAGAAAGCTCGAGAAAAAACTAAAATTAATTTAATGCCACATGTCGTGCTAATGTACTTGTTATTAAATAGGTTTCAGTGGATGATAGATGCAACAAAAATGTTGCTTTTCAATCTTTGTCTAAAGAATCAATTCATACTTGGCTGTTCTCAAATACAAAAGGGCAACTTTATGACATAAGTTTTAATTTATTTTTGTTCGGAGATGCATGAAACTAGCAGGTGTTGTTGTTCAGAGACTATGCAATCGATTTGTTTTTTCAGTTTTTTTTTTTATTTTTTCTTTTTTTTTTTTGCAAACGCAATAGATTTTTCAGAAATAGTGTCAAAGGTGGCGTTTTGAACAGAATTTCCGCGCGAAAGAAGAATAACCACTCAAGAAAGAGTGAAAAACGTCTTTGTCACCTGATCAAAATCGCTTAACTCAATAGGTAATTTATTATAAAAAAAAAATGGAAAATACAGATCGCTTCCAAAGTCAGGCCTTCCAATTTTGTGCTTTTACGTTTAAAAATGAATTTGTAAATGTGTCAAAACGTTTTGCGTATGTTGAGCAGAGCAGTTGCCTTAAAAAAAAATCCCTGTATTTATATCTTCCTACCTATTTACTACAAGAAAACAACATTGAAAACTTTTCAAAAAATATATAAATACTTAAATCACACTTGAAAATAGTTATATAGTAATTTAAATTTTGTTTTTTGATAAATATTCATAGCTGAAAAATATCAATACAGAATATATTAAATTCACTCCAGAAAACTTCGCTATTTAACAAAAATATGACAAAGAAGAAAGTCAAGATGAATAAACATTACTGACTGGAAAGCTCTTTTTAAAAGCAACCAATCACCACTGTGAAAGACTGTTTTGACCTTGGGCTTTTCGCCAACTTTCATTGCAACTTTGCTATAAACAAAAACAAAAGGAGAAACTTTAGCGGGCTCTGTTTGGTTGCTTGCAAGCCGAGAAGTCCTTCTACTTAGGTATAGACTCGATGATCACCCGTTATCTTCCGTATCAAACGCGACAATGAATAATCAATGCTCATGCGTTATTATTCATAATGTATCAATTATCTGGAGTTATTGGAATAGGTGTAGGCTAATCACAGTTGAGATGAGAAAGGATGATAAGTGTTATTAAGTATTACGCAGAGAGTCGAGCGAACTTTAGGTTTACAGAGAAGGGATAGATGTATTGCAATGACTGGGATAGTTTTTATTGCAGATAATCAGCGGAAAGGAAGATTATCGATGTAGATTTTCTGTTTTGGATGCGACAGGAGGTTGAAGACATTGGAATAGAATTTTTTTTTTTTTTTTTTTTTTTTTTTCAGGGGCTCTGGCGGTAAAATATTATTATTTTATTGAAGTCTGAGTTATTTGGCGATATTTTTTTCGGTGCTCGTGGTCGTAATTGCAGTGTTTGTTAGCACTGTTATATTATTGGGATATATCAACAGAATCAAAGTTTAGATATTGTTATTGCGATAGTTAAGAAATATCAATATCTGTCGATATATTGATAAATATTCCAGCCCTAGTAAATAGTCTAAATTAAACAGTTCCAATATCCCATTGAAACTGGCACATTCTTTTATGGACATCCTCTATTACGATTAAAAAAATGATGCGTTTTTTAGTACACAAATACTGAATTTAGAACAAAGATTGCATTTTCTACTACACTGGTTATCAAAAATTAAGGAAAAGTCACAAAATGCTAATTTTTAAATACGCGAACACTCAAAAGGACATAATATAATTCAAATAATTACTATCTTTGCAACACAGCTAGTCCATATAACATCTCATTCATGTCACACATGGTCACAAATGTCACAGTCACTACGGTGAAGCAAAAAAATAGGAAATTCCATACATCTCATTATGAGTCTCAAATGATCACTATATGTGACTCCACTGAGACGTCACTGTGACTTCTGCTTTGGGACGCGTCACCATGTGATTTTACAATGTAGTTACATTGTGACTCTCATGTGACTGTCATTTGTAGACTCAATTTCAAAGTCATCGTAAACGCTGCATTGTGATAAGTTACCAAATAATGTCACATTAAAGTCACATGATGACTTTCAGGTGACAGAGAAACTACTGTGAAGTCACCATTGTGCTCTTTTGGAAAAAGCCTCCATGTGACTATAATATGATATTATTTGGTGACTTATCATAATGCAACGTTCATGATGATTATGAAATTGAGTCTCAAAATGACAGTCACATGAGAGTCACAATGTAACTACATTGTAAAGTCACCTGGTGACTCGTCACAAATCAGCAGTCACAGTGACTTCTCAGTGGAGTCACATATAGTGATCATTTGAGACTCATAATGAGATGTATGGAATTTCCTATTTTTTGCTTCACCGTAGTGACTGTGACACTTGTGACCATGTGTGACATGAATGAGATGGTATATGGGCTAGCTGTGTTGTAGAGATAGTAATTCCTCGAATTATATTATTTCCTTTTGAGTGTTCGCATATTTGAAAATTAGCATTTTGTGACTTTTCCTTAATTTTTGATAACCAGTGTATATAGTATATAAAATAAATATTGATATTTCTTTTTGGTTGCTTATAACATGAGTTCTGCTAAATAGATTTTGATGGGACTTGCATCATTAATTTTATTATTTTTCATGGAAGGTTTCAGTATATCATATCTCGTTCTACGTTGCTTTGTTATAGAATTATGGAAGAAAGTTCAATAATCAGATGAACCCGATTATAAAAGAGTAGCTTTTTTAAAAAATTCTGCTACATCGATTTCAACTGAACTTGTACTTCTAGTTATACATGTTTTCATAAAATGTTTTAGTATGTAAAAAATCGTTCTACCTTTGCTTGTTTATAGAATTATGGGGGAATGTTCCATAATTGGGTGAATCTGATTTTGAATGATTAGTCTTTTTAAGAAGTTCTACTGGGTCGATTTCCATGAGAATTGCATAGTTAGTTAGATAATTTTTCAGGGATGGTTCTTACATTGCATATCGTTCTGTCATTCTTTACCAAATTCTATTGATCAATTAAAAGATTATCAACAAAAAGATTTGTTCTTTAATAGTCCAAATTTTGTATCCCACATTAGAAAATATAAAAGCGCAATAGCGTTCATGTCGTTTTCAGCCATGGCGAAGGGCATTCTAGGTAAAGATTCATATTGCTTTAGAACACAAGGTCAAATTCGCTGATATAGTTCGTTTAGAGAAACCGACCAGCCTGCTAGTTTAATGTACAATCGTGGGAAAAAAAAATAAACACTCCCTGCTAACTCCGCAACAAATTATTGTAGAAGAAAGTTACTAATATCAAACAATTGGAAATAAAGTCTACTTTTAAATTATATATATAAAATTTGCTTAGTGTCTGCCATCTACATATCAAAACGAACACAAACTTTGTTTTTTTTCATTAGCGATACCCAAGTTTAACGACATTAGTTTCCGGAAAATTAATTATTTTAAAATGAGCATATTTTATGAGCTATATCCAAATTGAAGTTCGGTACTCGATTGTTGAAATACTACAAAATGACTATGTCACTTCTATTAATGCATTGTTTCTTTGTCAATATGACCATTTCACTCGCTTAATGTGTTTCGACTATTGCCAGCACAAATGTTTCAATAAAATGAGAAAATATAGTTTTTCACATTATGCTTTTCTGCACATCATATGGCGCGTTAAGCTACCATTTTGACGTTTTTTAATCATAATTCGAAAACTACTTGGGAAAAAAATTGACACTACTTGATTATCCCGCCGACCAATTTCGCCAAAATAAACAGATTGCCAAACTATTCGCCAAGTTATACAAATTGACATAATTTTTATTTTAAATACAAGATAACAAGCAAATTAGAAAAACATTAATAAAAATACAAATAAAATGTTGAATTAAAACTCACTTGTTGACGTAACAAACACGTGTAGCGCGTTTAGTGACATTTAGGACTAACCATTATTGGCATTTAATCATATAGTTTGGTGATAATTTTTTGGTCGACGGGATAATCAAGTAGTATCGAAAATTTTGAAATTGTGAATTCTCATAAAGCAGGACATAATAAATATAAACCTATCAAAAAAAAAAAAAAATAAAATAAATAAATAAAAAATTGTAGTTTGTAGTTTATATTTTTTCGAATATTACTTTCATAATTCATATAAAATTTTTTAAATTACAAATTCAATATATTTATGTTTAGGTTTTCTAGTATTATATCCACACAAAAGATTATCACATTAAGATTATAATTTCAGGAGATATTAATAAAAATATGAAAATGTAATTTAAAATTGGAAGATCTAAATTTTGATTGTTCACAATTCAAAAACTTACCATTCAAATGACTTGAAATTTCGTTTCTAGGCATAGTTTGAACCGAAGATTTAAAATATTTTGTCAAAATTGGATGTTGCCATTGAAAAAAAAACAAAGTTTGGTCTGATTTTAATTTGTAGATGGCCCTTAAGCAAATTTTACATACATCATTTAAAAGTAGACTTTATTTCCAATTGTTTTAACTTACTTCTATTATAATTAGTTGCAGAGATAGTAGGGGTGTTTACTTTTTTTCCAATGACTGTACATTAGAAATATGTAAATACTGTTTCTTTGGAAAATGAGTTGCAAACTACATTGATTTAGCACCCTAATCCTAATAATAACATATTTAATTTTTATTGATCTAATGCATCGCGTTTCTTTTTAATTGAAAAAAAATCGCTTGACATTTCGAAATTCATAAATTTGGGAATGAACAAAAGGTATAAAAAGCGAATCTAAAATTCCTGTGTTATAAATTATTATGTACGCTCTCTTTCTCCATGAAGTTGCGTTCGTATGCAAACGATGCATATTAAATGTACAAAATTAGTGACTTGCTGTCAAAATGTTTTAATTTTTGCTCTTTTTTTAATGTCGCAACAGGAATATAGAAAAACTATTTTTAAATGAAAGACATTAATTTATTTTTAATTTCATTAAAATTGCACGTTTTAGTAAAAAAGGAAATAGGGTGAATTGAAGAATGCTGTATTTTTTGACTTAATTGTTTAAAAAATTTAAAAAATCAAAAAACCCTTCTGAGTAAAAAGCGAACTAATTAATTATTTCTCATCAATGTGAAACTATTTTTTATATTACTTGCCTATTTTTTAATTTACTTGTATTGATGACTTTTAAGTTGTGTTTAATTGTTAGTTCCTATCTATAAACACTGTTTTGACGAGGACTATATATGTCTATGAAGGTTAGAGTTGCAGTAAAGCTAGAGATCCTACTTACACAACTTCCAGGTTGTGTAATATTTAAACGGAGCTTCTGACTGTAAAATAGTCAATGAAATATCGTCTTCATTTTGAAAGACCTATCCAATGATATGCCACTCAATAGGGTGCGTAAATTTTCTTTCGTCTCTACCGCCATTTTTTATGGCCGCCATTTTGAATTAAAAAAACAAAACCTAGCCTATAACCATCGGACGGTAAAGTCGAATCGATAGAGACCTCATTCATTAAAATCCATCCAACCGTTGGGCTGTTTCGAGGGTATAAAGAAATCCACATACCCAGATACGCGTGAAATACATAACCCTTCTTGGCAGTCGGATAAAAATCGCCTGTTGTTATAAGCATCGAAAATTTTATTTTTTGTAAACATTTACATTTCGGCATCTTACCCATAGGTATGGATAAGATGACCAACTATTTAGGGGTAAGATGCCTTATGGAGTTTCAAAGTAAACCATAATTTTTGTGAAGCAGTATAAAGCATAACGGGACGAATAAAAGTTACACATACTAAAGTTGTTAACTTACTTAATATTGGGAAATTAGAAAAATATGAATTGAAAACGTTGACAATATAATAAAAGAACAAACTAATATTTATTTGTTATATGATTATTTATGTTATGTTAATATATTTGGTTGTGTAATATTTATTTAATATATTATGTTCTACTTAAAATTTAAAAGAATTATGGCTCTTAAGTATGCCTATTTTAAAACATTACAACAAGTTTAACTATTGTAAAGCCACTGTGTTAAAGTGCTTTAGAGTCAAGCTTTTTTTCTTAATGTTTTTGATATGTTCCTTTGTTCTTTTTAGCTATATCTCAGATCTGCCACAAACTGCTCATTTGTTTAGGAACGTTGAGCAGTTTTTATATTACCAACAGTTTCACTGAGTGCACTTGATGCCATCACAAGGTTTTATTGCACTCTGTTAGACACTCTGAACAATCGTTCACTTAAAAAAAAAAATCCTCTTGTTTTGAATCTTGGGAGGGTATTTAATCATCATCCATATCATCGTCTTGAAGATTATGTCTTTCTACCCTTTGACTTCTTATCTAATTTCTTTTTAGAAAGGCTTGAGACACCTGGAAATTCGCTATTGCTATTGTCACACCTATTTAGTTTGGCTTTTATAGACCTTTAAAATTATTTTTATTTGAATATTAAAATGAGAAAAAAAATTTTTGGTGAAAATTACGTCATATTTAAAACGATACATTTAAAATGTCTAATTTAAAATAAATTTCTTATAGCGTCTTTATAAAATTGTTTACTTAGTCATTTTATACAAGCTAACTTTCACTTGTTGGGTTGATCTTATTTCATCAATCACGAAAGTAGCAGTTAGTTGCCTCGACAGCAATTGATTCTGTCTTAAAATTCCTCAGCCAAAGGGAAATGAATGGAAACTTGATTACAGGAGATAACCACTAGTCGTTTAATTACGATTTAATCTTCGGTAATCTTTTCAAAGCAGATCAAATTAGCGTGTTTTTAGAGCCTGTGGTGTCTGGATGGAGGTTGGCGAGCATAGCTCGTAGGGGGCAGAAACTCCTAGTTATCTAAAAGTATATTACATACTACGGACATTTACATTTATTAAAATTATTTATAACTGCATTTAACAAAAAAAATTTAACAATGAATAAAATTAATAATTATTGAACAATTATTTATAATATAATTGTCAATAAAGTTTATTTATATGGCAGAATACATACAGAAACCTTTCAAATTATGTTCACCTTAAATTTTAATATTTCTTTATGTCATTTTAAACATTTAGAAAATTTATAATTTTAATCAATGATTTTTTTAAAAATTAGTTGATGTAAATCACGATTTAATCACTGATTTAAATTATCTGATTAAAATTGTTGACAAGTTAGTTAATAACCAGAGTAATTTAAAAATCAAGAAACAACCAGGCATTTGACCGCAACGGAAAATAACCGGCATCTTACCGTTACCCCAAGGGAAAACAACCGGCATCTTACCCCCCAAAATTTTCGTCGACTCAGCCCAAAGTATTGGGCAAGACGCCGGTGCCACCCACTGACGTGAAGAAGCGGGAGCCGGCCACTATTTATGCGTTGCAGAAAGGCCAGGTACCAGTACTCTCTGAAAACATCAGATTTATTTCTCCGGTCTTTAAACTAAGACTTATATAGGCAAATAAAGAAGTCACATAAAAGATTTTGGATACCTACCAGAAGTGTTAAGACGAAATAGCAATAAAAAAGTACCACTTAAAAAAAAGAAAGAAAAAGAACGCAAATGGAAATTAAAGTATCACTATAGGGAACCCTCTTCCTTACAACTGACCAGCGTTTCCGTACATCACCTGCGCATATGAAATCTACGTGATACGGCTACTTATACAACATGGCATCTCACCTCAAGTTACCCTATCCTTTATTCGTTATAATCTTACCTCTATACAAAATTTTAAAGGAGTTAATTCAGCCTTTTTGAGGATTTCTGGATGTCGCGGCACCGCCCCCTGAATACTAGGCTGATCTCTGACAAAAATGGTGGTAGGCGGATATTTTTAAGCGTATGTACAGTCCCTTGAATTTAGACACCAGTATTTTACAAAAGTTTTCTTTGACTTATTTAATCTCACAAAAATAAAACGGAAATAAACTTTCAACAATTATTGATATTCAAATTACAGGGACCGTAGAAACGATGAAAAAAAAAAAAATCCGCCTACGACAGCCGCCATTTTTGTGTCAGCGCTCAGGCTTAGTATTCAGGGGGCGGTGGTCGCGGTGTCGGTGACGTCATTTGGGCAAATTTATTCTATTTCCTGTCTTAGAATCTATTATATTTTTACCGTTACAGTTTTATTAATAAGATAAGATGAAAAGAGGTAACATTGTTGCAACTGTTTAAGTTTTTCTATTGAAAATTTCCCTATTAAATCGGTATAAAACATTCGTCCACTACATGGAATTAAAAAATGCCCCCAAAATGTTTTATTTAGTATAAAATCACAAAATTTGCAAAGATTTACCAACAAACGTGCGCCCTTTAACAAAACTTCAATTGTTTTTTCTTCTGTACTTCTAATTTTTATTAGCCAAAAATCTAGAGAAGTAAAATTTTTCTTTTGTAAACTAAAAATAATGAACTTCTTCTAAAACGAAAAAATTCTGCTTTGACCATGATTCAAAGCTGAAAATAACAAACTTATTTTAAAATGAATACATTCTGATTTGACTATATGATTTAAAGCTGAAAATAACAAACTTATTTTAAAATGAATACATTCTGATTTGACTATATGATTTAAAGCGGAAAATAACAAACTTCTTTTAAAATGAATACATTCTGATTTGACTATATGATTTAAAGCTGAAAATAACAAACTTCTTTGAAAATGAATACATTCTGATTTGACTATATGATTTAAAGCTGAAAATAACAAACTTCTTTGAAAATTAATACATTCTGATTTGACTATATGATTCAAAGCTGAAAATAACAAACTTCTTTTAAAATGAATACATTCTGATTTGACTATATGATTTAAAGCTGAAAATAACAAACTTATTTTAAAATGAATACATTCTGATTTGACTATATGATTTAAAGCAAAAAATAACAAACTTATTTTAAAATGAATACATTCTGATTTGACTATATGATTTAAAGCGGAAAATAACAAACTTCTTTCGAAATGAATAAATTCTGATTTGACCGCACGATTTGAAGCTGAAAATAACAAACTTCTTAAATTAATAAATTCTGATTCGACCGTATGCTTTGAAGCAGGAAATATTCATTACTATACTGTCTTTTATGAGTACTAATATAAAGGTAAAACAATGTAAAAATAAAATAAATAATAAATAGAAGAGGTGGTCCACCGTGCGCCATCTTCTCACATAGTTTCGATGCAAAATGAGAATTTCAGCTTCGTTTGTAAAATATAAAAGCCATACAGACATCAGAATTTACAAATGGCGAAGTATTGTTATAAAAACAGAATAATTTCCGGTTGTAAATTATCTATTTAAAGATATATATCCGGATACCAGTCGAGATGTTAGACTTTTGCTGATCACTTCTTAAAGAACGGCCGTAAACTTAACACAAAAAGTCCTGAACAGTGCTTCGAGGAGAAAAGGAAATATTATAGTGATTTTTGGCTTTGTGATAGCTATGAAAAACATATAGGATAAAGCGCCCATATTTCGTCCTCTCTCCTAATTTCGCCCTCCTTAACTTCTCCACTTCTGGGAAAGTCGCACCACTTATGACACAAGGTACAGGGGACGGAAGGTAAAAGGAGTCGAAATTGAAAGTTTCGTTCGCCAAGACGCATACATAAATTAAAAACGGCGAATTTTCTATTTTTAGAAGACCTGAGTTCTTATTACGTCGTTTGTAGAATGTTATTTACTGTACTGTAAATATTTATTTCTTATTCACTGCATGTATTTTACGTTGGTAAGATGCTGACAGTAGCATACAGTGAGTTTTAGGACGCTCAATAAATCTTACGGGAACTGAAGCTCCGTAGGAAGGTAACGTATTTTATTATTTTTTAACTATTTTTAAAGTTTTCGAACAAAGTAGCGCCTGCTGGGAGCTTCTTTGGTCCATTCACTTAGTTTCATATAAAATGAATACATTTCATATGTAATTGAATACATTTTTATTGAAACTCCCTTGCAATAGCATTTACTAATGAATTACATAACACTGCAAACTTGATAAACAATTTTTTTTCTTTTTATTTAAACACAATAAACCAATTTTTAATACTAAAGAAACGAGAAACAGTTTTCGTCATGTTATCCTCAGCAACTGGAACAAAAACAATTAATGTAACAATTTGTTACAGTAACATTTGAAAAAAGCGTTAAGAGATTTGGTTGTATAAAAGGCATTTCTAAGTAATTGGGGCTATTTTCAGACCAAAAAAGGCCTGGCACAAAGTAGCCCCGAAATACTAGTTTTCTTGTTAACTTTATGAAAACACAAACATTTCCTCTCAAAATAAAAAGTTAAAGGAAAAACTATGATCACACATGGGTTACAGGTTACTAAAGGTAATATTTTCACACTTGCCTTATTTGTAGCTCTTATCCAGATTGTTTCACTATAGAAAGTTTGGAGAGTTAAAATTTACACACGAAAACAGTTGTTTACAAACACATCCAGTGTTGCCACTAAAAAAATTTAAATCGCCCCCAAACTATTCAGATACCCTATAGTAGGGCATAAAATATTTTCCAAGGGCAAAAACTCCAAATTATCTTGTATTGTTTGTTCAATACAAAGACTAAAAACTTTTTTCAATGGATGGACCAAAGCAAGGAATAAAGTAGGTTGACGGTAATGTACATTTACAACCTCACTAATAGAAGAGGTATAATCATCTCTAATAATAATAATTTTTATAACTTCCGTGGTTATTCGCAAATATCATTATTGCTCAAGCCTTCCCCCCCCCCCCCCTATGGACATCAAATTCGTCTTATTATATATTTGTTTTATAGAACAATTTTTCTCCGAACTCAACGCAAGCTGACTCATAAAGAGGTTTGTTATAACGAAAGCCTGAAAATGTTCAATAAAATCTTTTATTGTAAATGAAATGAGAAACAAACATTTTAATATATTTTTGATGTTTTCTTTCAGTACATTTAAAATATTCGCATTTTACGAAACCTAATTCTCCCTTTGTGCTCTCCAGACCGACAAAACTGAAAGAATCTTAAATTCGCGAAAAATCAGAGGAGAAGCAATAGTACAACAAATCTTTCAAATAGCAAGGCATCTATTTTATCGTCTCTCTCAGTCAAATGAATCGCTTTCAAAAGCGAGGTACACTTATTTATACTAAAGACCATTAAATTTTGTATGGGTTCCAATTTCACCCTATCAATTTAGAGCTAAAGACCAGAAAAATAAGAATCCCGATAGTCGCCGAACATTATGCAGAGAACATTCTCTGTCATCTTGCTTCTCTGAATGCCTTTTACTTGAAAGAGTCAAAAATTAAAGAGATCTTTTCAAACGTTCTTCAAAGACGAGTGGATGTTTTGAAATTCTAATTGTCTTATCGAATAAATAAAATTTCATTACTTTTGTGAATTGAAATCTTCGACCACAATGCTTTTAGCGGAATGAAAAGAGCGATAATTTAATATTATTATAAATAAAATGCAATTTTGAAGGGTGGGAATAAATGTGTGTTTAATAATTTGACTATCAGCAGCTATTTTATGATGCAAGGTAATAGTTTTGCTCTTAACTACATATAGAATGAGCAGACAGCGGATTAAATACACTTAAAAACTGCCAAAATATGCGTGCAAATATCCACTAAAAAACGTCAAATAGGCTATTAAAATGCATTTATAAATTTTTATTGAAAGTCCATTTTATTATTATTATTATCATCATTATAGCTAAGGGCAATTGTTTGTCAAATCAAAATTTACTACTTAAAAGCAAATATTTTATTTATGTAATAATTTTATCAGAAGACATATGCACATTATCACACACTTTCGTCTTAATGCGAGTATTTTTTTCTGCTTTTTTCAATACACATTAGCGTATTCTAAATTTTTAACGGATTTATTTATTTATTTGTCCCTTAAAACCAGTTTAAACGCAGAAAATGTTCTTTTAATATCAGTCTACACTGTTAAAATTTTTGAATAGGTTGAACCAAATTTGGTGTTGCAGTAGCTGCAGCCATAAGACGGTGAAATCTCATACTGCAAGATTTGGAGCTCCGGTTGAACCTTAGCTCCAAATCTTGGATAAAGATTTCACCATCTTATTGTTGCAGCTATTGGATCACCAAAAATTGGTTCAACCTATCACAAAATATTTAACAGTGTATGTTATTATGCAGTATATGTATTATTTTGCTGTATAAGCATTTCAATTTCAGTCGACATTTTATCTTTATCAACATCAGAAGATCTTTTGTATTTTTTCATATTACTTAACCCCTTGAAGACGAGCGACCGGCATACGTGCCGCGTAAGTTGCTCAGAATCCGTGATTATTCTCACCAATAAATTTTGATTGTAAATTTTGCCTTATTTAAACCGAGCATTTTCCCGATTCAATTAGGTAATAATTTCTGTTTTGAAAAACCGGTGATAAAAGATTAAAAATTCTGTAAAAGACGCTCGTCTCGAAGGGGTTAAAATATGATTTAAAAAAAAAAAAAATTAAATTAAGTATCTTGTAGCGTACTAGGCAAGGTTCAGCCTAGAAGTTCTGCAACAGGTTTTAAGTTAAAAGTTCTTTATTTGAACTAAGCGGGCAGGGTAACGTTGTTAGAGTCACTAGATAAATTTAGTCTGTATTATGCGGCGATTAATAAGGATAAATCACTAACTCAATCTCCACTGAAAATAACTAGCAGATTACGAAATGTTAAAGTTCCATTTACATATAGATCATCGATAATCCAAATCAACACTAATTTTCCAAGCTCACGTACTGCAATGCAAAAGCAGTACGTGGTAGAGTCACTTGATAAATTTAGCCTATATACCATGTGGCGATTCACAATGATCAATAACTAACTCAATCGCCACTGAAACTAACTAGCAAATTACGAAGTGCTAAAGTTCCACTTACATTAAATCACCGATAATCCAAATCAATATTAATTTTCCAAGCTCAAGTACTGCAATGCAAAAGCAGTATATGGTAGATTCACTTGATAAATTTAGCCTATACACCATGCGGTGATTAACAAGGATCAATCACTAACTCAATCGCCACGGGAACTAACTACCAAATTAAGAAACGTTAAAGTTCCACCGATAAATCAAAATCAATATCAATTTTCCAAGCTCAGATACTGCAATGCAAAAGCTACACGAAAGTCGAATACAGTTTAATTGTATTAAACTTAACAACACGTGGTTATCGACAAACTTTATTTCTTAAACTATTATCTAAAGTATCTTACCAATCGGCAACTTCTTACTTAGCAAGATTTGAATTCACCTAACACGTGTCGAAATCTCCACTACCATTCTCCGATGCCGGCCTTGATTATAAAACAAAAATTTACCCATTTTTAGTACATAAGAGGTAAATCTGGGCCAAAATCCGGCGATACAGACTTTTATCCTCCTTCTATACTCTGCAGATTGACCAACAAAACCTAATTTGCATAAACGTACAGCGAAAACCAGAAACCGTAGACCCGGAGTGCTCCAAACACACTTCGGAAAATTAGAATAAAATAAAGGTTACACGTAGGCGTACAGGCTAAATGTTGATAGGTTCACATTAAATAACTACAGTATCTATAAAAAGAGTTGCTATTCCACTGCAATCTCTGTAATGAAGCTTAGAATTAGAACTCATGATAAACGAATATTTGACTTGGATTTGGGCACTTCGACTTGGTAGGACCTTGTCGATTCTTTTATGCAAAACAAAAGCATATAATAAAAGAATTTTGAATTTTGTCAATACATATGTAAATATGGTGCTGTAAATAATTATTTTATAGAAAACTGAACATGCTAGAACTAAAATGCTATAAATATGCAATTAAGAGCAAATGTATGGCACCTTATGCATTTATATTTTTTAATCATAAAAAGTCTTAGAATGTTCATTTGCATATTGAGATAAACAAATGCAGATAATCGTCTATTTAGTAATGCAAATTATTTTGTTTCGGTAAGCCCACAATAAATATCAGTTGTGGACAAAATTTCCAATTACAAGCATGTAACTTTTGAACGTGCAAGAACAAGAATGGGTTATGTTTTCAAAGTTTCACATTTGATTTCATTTACTTTGAAAATGACTTGATTTACGAGGCTGAGTAACTGTGGTCATTTTTATGCCAGCCAAACTAAACATAGTTTAAAATTCAGAATAAAGAAACATATATATTGTTTTCGTCAGCAAGAAACCAATAAAATGTCTATTGCAAATCATTTCTGGGTTATGAACGACTAGTTAAGTTTCTATTATATTAACATTGTTAAACTAGTGTTAATAATAGTTAATCTGTAACGCCTGGAGATTTTCAAAGAACAGACGATAAAATATATATTCTTCGAATCAGAAGTTAATCTAATCACACAATTCAATTAAATATGCAGAACGATTTTAACCATTCAAAATATATCATAACTCTAATAATTAACAGCTCGAAAATTTTAATATGAATAAGTTTATTATAACCAAGAAAAGCCTTGGTTCAGATCACATATAGCGGTGATCACTCGCTTCAGAATTTTATTACATCTACATTAAAAACAAACTGAAAAATAGTAAAGTAAAATAGGGTTGCAATAATTCCTGGCGATGACTAATTTTCGCCAAGTCAAACAGAAACTAGTATGTTGTGGCCATCACAAAACTTTCTTCTATATAAATCACGTCAATTAAATCATCTAAATAGTACAAGAAATGACAACGACTTAGCACCAATTCATATCAAAGTGTATCTGAATTTGAAGTTGGATGAAAATTCGTGCATTAGTTCTTGAGATAGAGCTATAGCGGAAATTCTGAAAAAAATGTAGCATAGCAGCGCCACCTGTTGAGCGATTTACACCAAAAGTAAACAGCACTAAACGATATCAAGGTATACCTGAATCTGAAGTTTGTTGAAAATACAAGCATTAGTTCTTGAGATAAAGCTATTGCGAAAATCGCAAAAAATACAGCATAGCAGCGCCACCTTTTGAGCGATTTACACCAAAAATTAAACAGCACTAATTTATACATCAATTCATGTCAAGGACTAACTAAATCTGAAGTTTGATGAAAATCCGTGCAATAGTTCTTGAGATACAGCTCTTGTGGAAATCGTGAAATGTGCAACACGGCAGCGCCACCTGTTGAGCGATTTACACCAAAAATTAAACAGCACTAATTTATACATCAATTCATGTCAAGGACTAACTAAATCTGAAGTTTGATGAAAATCCGTGCAATAGTTCTTGAGATACACCTCTTGTGGAAATCGTGAAAAATGCAGCACAGCAGCGCCACCTGTTGGGCGATTTGCACCAAAACTTAATCAGCACTAATTTATATCAGGGACTAACTAAATCTTAAGTTTGATGAAAATTCGTCCATTTTTTCTTGAGTTAGAGCTATTGCGATAATCATGAACAATGCAGCATACCAGCGCCACCTGTTGGGCGATGTTCACAAAAAAGTAATCAGCACCAAACTATATCCTGCACTAACTGAATCTGAAGTTTTATGAAAATCCGTGCAGTAGTTCTTGAGATACAGCTATTGCAGAAATCGTTAAAAATGCCGTATAGCAGCGCCACCTGTTGGGCAATTTTCACCAAAAACTAATCAGTTCCAGTTTATATCAATGTCTAGCTAAATATGAAGTTTTGTGAAATTTCGTGCATTAGTTCTTGAGATAGAACGCCCACAAAATTTGTGTCACATACAGACAGACAGACGGACGGACAGACGGACAGACAGACAGACGGACAGACAGACAGACAGACAGACAGACAGACAGACAGACAGACAGACTCACAGACAGACATTTTGTAAAAACATGTTTTTTGGAATCTCTGACTCATAAAACGTGTAAATCCGTCGAAAACTGGAATTCGAAAATTTTCATGAAACCAATACTTTCTTCTTGCAAAGATAGAAGAAAGTAAAAAGGGGTGTTTTAACACATTGCCCCCGGATGAACATCATTCAAACTAAATTTTTATCAAAATTTTCAAACTACATTAATAAGATAATTAAAAGTTAGAACATACTTACAATAATGAGACATACAAATAATTATATTTTCGCAGGAACAACTACTGAAACTAAAATATACAAAAATATTAGATTAAAAAAGGTCAAAAAAAATGAAACTGTAGACAAAATGTTCATTATAAGTGAAAAGTTCAATGTTAGTCCATAATGTCGAGTTCCAGTTTATGTAACAGTTGGACTGGTCTTTTTATGATACCAGATTCAGTTTGAATTGCACAAGATCTAACTTTCGAATCTCTTCCTAAAAAGAGCTGTGTAATTCGACGGCATTTCCACATGTGCCTTGGAGTTTTATCTTCATTAATGAACACAACGTCACCAATTTCGAATTTAGTCGGAGCTTTGACAGGAACTGAAAAATTGGCAGAACGAAGTTCTAGCAAATATTCCTGCCTCCAACGTTTCCAGATATGATTTAAAACTTGATCTCGATATTTTAATATTTTTGTTAACGTTACTTTATTCGATTTAGGTTCAGTAATACAATGAAAGTCTGGTAGAGAATTTATTCGCTTGCCGATCAGGAAATGTGAAGGAATAAATGGAAGCGGTTCACTGTTTTCTTCATAAACATACGTTAGTAGACGACCATTAATCATAGCTTCGATTTCAGTTAAAGTTGTTTGGATTTCTTCATATGAGAGACAAGATCTTCTGAGAATTTTCTTCAAAGGAGTTTTCACCATGTGTTCCCCAAAACCGCCCCATCAACTGGCTCTTGGAATAATGAATTTCCAAACAATGCTATTTTTAAATATCGTAAAACTTCCTCTTTCGATATTCGGCTCCAAACTTCTCTAAGTAAATTATCAGTTTTGATAAATGTTTTCGCATTATCACTGTAGATTGTTCGACAAATTCCTCTACGAGATATAAACCTTTTAAATGATAAAAGAAAAGTTTCTGTAGTTAAATTGGTACACAGTTCAAGGTGCACAGCTATAGTGACTGCGCACGTGAAAAGAACTATATATGCCTTTTCTTGGCCAGTTTTTGCTTTGATATAAATAGGACCTGCAAAATCCACAGCATAGGTATAGAAGGGTGGTGTTTCTATAATACGATCTTTGGGTAAGGGTCAAATCTCTTGCTTCCCAGGAGAAGCTTTAAATTTTGTATAAATAAGGCAATGTTTCAGTACAGATTTTATCAATTTTCGTCCTCTAATTATAAAATATTTTTCTCGTAAATGAGCTAAAGTTGTTGCAATTCCATAATGGGAAACCTTTTCGTGGGCATTCCGAATCAACAATTTGGTATAAGCACTCCCATATGGAAGTATAAAAGGATGCTTTTCCCTTTGAGATAATTCTGAAAATTGTAATCTTCCAGATAAAATTAACGAATCATTCACATCCAATTTTGGATTCAGACTATACAAGGTTGAATCTTTATCGATGGGCTTTCCCTTTTTCAATAAATCAATTTCACGATTGAAGACAGATAACTGGGTATGTTTTAACCAATAAAATTCTGCCTTTTCAATTTCTGGAGCTGTGAGTACACCTGAAATTTTAATTTGTTGATATTATTTAGAAATCTTAAGATCCAGGCTGTGATGTTAAGTAATTTGGAAAGAGAACTAAAATTTTCTAATTTTAACAACAACTCTGAGGTACAACACCTACTGTACAAGATAATTGAGCAGAACTCAAATTTGATGATTTTCTTTCGTTCAAAACATTTTCATTAAATGGTATATTTTCAGGTTTTGGCCAACTGTCCTTTGGTAATGAGAACCATTCAGGACCGTAATACCATAATTTATTTTCCAGGTTATGTAAATTCTCGCCTCGAGTAAGGAGATCACTCGGATTTTCCTTACCCGGAATATACTTCCATATTTTAGGATCAGTTAAAGATTGTATTTCTACAACCCTATTATACTTGGGGAAGGACCAAGAAGATAGTAAGGTGAAAGCCTGATACTGCCTATTTACACCCCCTGGCTTAATATGGTTGCAACATCTGGCGATGTAGCACTCATTTCTGCGACATAAAATTAATTTTGAATTGCGTTTGCAAAAACTTATTTCAAAGATTTTTTTTTTTGCCATTCTTTGAAAAATTAAATACAATTGGTTATTTGCAATTTATCACCAAGGCATATTTTTTAAATTAGAATAAAATACATTATTTTCCAAGAACATTTCAGCTTTGACAGTAATCTTGAGAATTAAAATAAATTGAAAGGGAAAAAATAAACATATTGTTGCAGTTTAACATCACCTATAATTTATTTACCACCTATAATTTTATTATTTTGTAAGGGAGTCATAATTTTTTCGTTGAGAAATGTTTTTTAGAACTAATACAAATGTGTTTCTAATCAGGTTTAAAGTTATATGTATGTAACACGTAACAGGTATCTACTATCTAGCATTGCTTAATGTGCAATTTTGAAGAGCCACATGAATTCACATTTGTAGTTTATATGAAGTCTCTTCATTCAAAAAAAAAAAAAAAAAAAAAAAAAAAAAAAAAAAAAAAAAAAAAAAGAAAAAGAAAAGAAAAGTAAAGAAAGAAGGAAAAAAAATAAAGAAAGAAATAGAGGAAAAGAAAAAAAGAAAGAAAGAAAAAAGGACAATTGAACAGTAATTTCATTTTCGTTAGAGAGGGCCACCCTTCCTGAAACCCCGTTTAAGATATACTGTCGGACCTCATTATCCCGACACCCGGTTTTTCCCGTCATTCTGCTTATCACGTCAGTTTTTCAAAGTCCCGATTTTCTGTATATAATTTTATTGTAAACTCCGGATTTTATGTCATTGAATAATTTGCAACTCCCTATATCCCGAAGGTTTAGGAAAATTGTCCATTTTCCAAAAAACAAGTAGTCATAAATCTGATTTTTATTCTTTTCAATTTTGTCTTTGCGTTTATTTTGTTAAATAATAATGTTTTATTGCTTAACCCCTTGAGGAGCGGTGGGATATATTTTATCACACGTACGATTAATGAAGATTTGCACCAGAAAAATTTTATGAAATTTTACTTTTCTAACCTTGACGAAAAAAGTTGTAAAATTGCTTTTCCTTATTTTGAAGGCCCCACCATTGGCTGAGAGGTTCTGCTCTCGAACCTGGTAGACGGGATGTGCTGGGTTCGAACCCAATCACGCCCGTCGGCCTAATCGTTCGGAGTTTTCGTGGTTTTCTTCGAACCGTGGATTTCCATGCGTTAATACGGATTAGGTTCCCTTAGAAAAACCTCCACGGAAGGCACTCCCCCCAGGGCCCATATCCCTCGTGTAGATAATTGGCCGTCAACAATCAACCCAACCCTTATTTTGAAATAAAATTTTTCTAAATTTCCGGTAAGAATTCTGCATTGCACAAACGTAATTGCTTCACCTTCAAGGGGTTAAAACTGCAAGAACAGTTATGAATTTAAAATTGTGTTAAATTAATTAAAAATGCAGCTTTTTATAAACATATTTTTCTCCGACACCGGTTACCGCTACACTCCGCTTATGACGACACTTTTTTCTGGTCATTAGGGTGTCCGGATAACGAGATTCGACTGTATTTAAAAATTTTGAATGTAAGAAGGAAAACAAATCTAAAGGGAAAGAAATTATAGCATGGATGAGTATACACTATAAAAATATGTAAAATAAACTTTTAAGCTTATTTTTATTATCAACATTTTCCCTTTATTTTTAGTTCAATCTCATATTCATGCCAAAACTTCTGTACTACATTAGCATGATTAGGCAAATTTTTTTCTAATATTGCCTATAACCATAAAAATTCTTGTGCAAGACAATTTTTAAAACATATGAAAATAAAAACTAACTTAGGAATTTAACAATTAAATAATATTTAATATTCAGAAATAAATTTATCAGGATTTAAAGAGAAAAGAGAAAAAAAAAGTACTAAACAGTAATATTTTTAACAGTTCTTATTTTTTTTTCAAGGATTTAGAGCCCTCCCCCCCCCCCCCCCCATTGCATATGCCTATGTTTCTGTTAAAAATAACTCGAATTTGCCAGTAGAAAAATTCATATTCGAGCGGAATAACTTTCTTCAACTTTTTTATTTACAACCTCAGCATTATAAATCGTACAGTTAGAAATTACATCCGTGACTAATGCCTCAATAAATATGAAACGCGATTTGTTTTCAATATGGGATAATTTTAATTGCACAGCGTCAAATGTTTTTATTTGTGGTTTAACAGCTGCAAAGGAATAAATTTGAAGTTTTTCTTGACGAATAATTCGAGGATTTAATTTTGAAACTAATTGCTTTGTAACAAACGACCTTTGACTTCCTAAGTCATATCAGTATAATGAAAGCTCAGAATTTATTCCAGATTCCACATTTACGCAAGCTGTTTGTAAAATAACCTCCTTAAAGGAATTTTCATTTTCGGTTTTACAGTGAGATATCGAACTAATAACTGAGTTAGCTGATTTGATTTCTTTGGGAACTGTTTGACGAGAATTTTTTAAAGAAATCGAAGTGTGATGAAAATTTCCATTGCAAATTTTACAAGGTTCTGAATTAAATTTACATTTGGCCGATACGTGGAATTTCCTGAAACAGGTGAAACAACGTCCCTGTATACGTAATTTATCCCGTTTTTGAGAAATAGTACACTCTTTTCACAATTTCGAATCATGTTCATTTTCGCAAAATAAACAAACATTTTTTACATTAGTAGTCAATGCAGAGGCTGAAGGAATGTCGCGTTTATAATTGTTAAAATGTTTATAATTGTTATTATATTTATACTTTTCTCTTTTAGCACTAAAACTATTTTCAGAGCTCCGTGCCATCGTAGATTCTTGCGATTGAACTTCATTTTTAATGAAGGAAAGAAGCTCTTCGATCTCCATTTTTTTTCCATCGGTTCTTTTACGATTAAAATCCAACGCCATTTCAGAAGGTATCAACTTTAATAAAATAGGGCATAGGAGATGACCATAACTTCCTGCTGTAACTCCGAGAGAATTTAAATTTCTAATTTGTATTTCACAGCTATCATACAATTCCCGAAGTTCTCTAACATTAGAAGCATTCTTTACCTGTTTTAAATTTAATAATTTACTCATATGTGCATTGATGACTAGGTCGTCACGACCGTAGCGAGCTTTTAACAAATCAACTGCAGCTTTAAAGTTTTCCTCCGAAAGTGAAAAATCTGCAACAGCATTATATGCACTACCTCCAAGAAGAGATTTCAAGTAGACAAATTTGTCAACAGGAGTTAAATTAGAATGATTTTCGATTGCATTAGAATATTGCCCCCAAAATTCTAACCAGGAACTGCTGTCACCAAAAAATTTGTTTATAGTGAGCTTCGGCAATTTCATAGATCTCTCTAAATTTTCGTTTCGAGAACCGGATTCATTTTTCTTAAAATTTTGAAGAGCATTATTTTGTTTTGGGGAGTTATGTTCATTTAAGAACTTCGTTATCTTATAACGCGATTCAATTATTTTATCACTATAGGTTTCAGAACTTTTGATTTCTTTCTCAAAATCGTCGTCAGCAATAACATCTTGGATATCAGAGTTTAATTTTTTTTAATGATTCATATTTGTCATTCAATTGATCCTTACAAATATTTAATAAATCAAATTTATTTTCTAATGTCATAGCATCATCTTCAAGAGTTGTGCATATTTTTGTACACAACTTTGTCGTTTGTGTGCGTAAGCCAGCTCTTTTCTTTTTTAATGTTTCGATATTAGGGGTAGTTGGCATATTTATTTCTCAATCAATCAACAATAAAAATAGCTTACCTCAAGCCTTCAGAATCAGAAATAATAAAATTCAATCATCAGTCCAGGCATCCTGGCGCGGGACGACAACATGAGGATTTTCAAAGAACGGACGACAAAATATATATTCTTCGAATATGAAGTTAATCACACAATTCAATTAAATATGCAGAACGATTTTATCCATTCAAAATATATCATAACTCTAATAATTAACGGCTCGAAAATTTTAATATGAATAAGTTTATTATACCAAGAAAAGCCTTGGTTCAGATCACATATAGCGGTGATCACTCGCTTCAGAATTTTATTACATCTACATTAAAAACTAACTGAAAAATAGTAAAGTAAAATAGGGTTGCAATAATTCTTGGCGATGACTAATTTTCGCCAAGTGAAACTGAAAAAGGGGGTGTTTTAATAACGCTTCCTCCCAATATTTGAAGTAGATTTTCTAAAGCGTTTCATAACTATAAAATTTCTGTGAATCATTATTTTGCTTTGAACCCTTTGTTTAATTGTTGAAAAACATTAATTAAATCCTCTTTCTCTTAATTTCTACCTGCTATTTTGGGACTGTTATCTCTGTTCTCTCCCTGCAATTACATTGCTTATCTCTCTTTCTGCAATTGTATTAGTTGATAAAATTCTACTTCCAATACGCTACTATACATGTTTGGTCTTTTTAGCGCTATTATGAGCAAAAATTAATTATTAATTTTTTAATAATGACGGTAAGCTTAATGCTAGCGAAACCGGCTTAGTATTCTAGTATCTTTTAGTACTCAAAATGTTGTTTTTATTGACTCCTTTTTTTCTATTCATTAAATAAAAAGTTTAAATGTGATTAATGTTTGCTTTTATTTTAAATTAAAATATGTACAATTATTATTTATAATAGGGCTAATAGTAGCAATTCTTTTATTATCATTTTACTAGTAACATTAGTAATTATTGTTACTATTATTATTAAAATATTTATTAGCCCCCGGTATGCTATTTCTTTCTCCCAGCTTATTTTGTCTCCAATAAATAACGTTACCTTGTATAAGCCAGCCGTAAAACAAAAGCTGGTGTTTCATTGTGCGATTAAATACTCTACAGCATTTTTTAAAACTTCTAAGCATCGAACATTTTCAATGTTTATACCGTTGCATTGAGAAAAAAAAATACTTTTTAATGCAATTTGTTTGAAAACAGCATCTCCATTTATTTTTGAGATATTAATTTTTTTGTAGTTTTTAGCGACATTTGTTTCATTTTGGCAACTCAAGTACTCCATTTCTGTAGAAAGTAAAAAAAAAATAGTTGAAAAATAGCAATTATATCTTCTTGTTGCTATTTTCCCATAAAAACTGAAAAAATGTAATTAAAATACGTGCTATTCTGAAAAAAAAATATATAAATGAATGATTTATGATAAAAAATGGAACTATTATAAACTATATTTAATTTTAAGTATCTATATTAATGCAAATGACGTCATTTTACATAAAATAAAAGCGTGTGCTTTAAGTCTTGAAATAGAATTATGTTTTGCACTACAATAGAGTCCCGATTATCCGAGTAATTTTCTTCTGGTGGACTGGTGGCGGTGGCTTCTTTCAAAACATTTTTCAAAAAAAAAAAAAAAAAAAAAAAAAAAATATATGCCCTTTTTTTTTTTTTAATTCTGACCAGAAAATCAGAGTTCTAACTTTTTACGGCTGCTCTTTCATCTTCACCTAACGCTTCATTTATAATGGCTGTTTCATAATAATAGGGGCCATCTGTCCACCAGAAGGAAATGAAGTAATGGAAATCTCGGGGGCGACACTAAATTCTGAAAAAGCAGAATTCCTGTTCACTAATGAATATTTTCGCTTAGTAATAATGTAAAAGAAATAGAATATTGGAGAATACTGAACACCTTCTTTTTATTGGTTAATCTTATTGATATGCAATTTTTAAAAACTTTATTTAAAGAAAAGTGAAGATGATTAATACGAAATTGTGTGTTTACAGAAATTGTTTTTATGTAAAAAAAGGGGGATTTTTACTAAAGTATTATTACGCTACTGAAAACAATATTGAGATTCTAAATTTTAATATTTTATACAATTACTTGGATAGTTTTGGTACAGTTTTCATATTTTTTCACTCTCAAAAATTGTGTATTTCAAATTGATACAACTTCTTCAAGAAATGTTTTACATTAGGTGAAATTCCCACAGCTAATATTAAATTATTTTAAAACTTTGTTGAGTATATTTAAATACCATTATGACTAAAAAAAAAAAGAAAGAATAAATAAAAATAATAAAAACAAAGCCCTTTTGTTTGAAAATTCTCAATTCATTTTTTATCACTTCGATATCGCGAAATAAAATAAATTCTTTATTAGCTGGGATTTTGATCAAAAGAGCTCTATGAATTTTATTTTTAAGCTTTCAAACAATTCGCCAAGTAAAAGAAAAAATGCAAAACGTGGAATAAAATATTTTTAAATCGCCTTACAGCATTTTCTATTCCGATTAGTAAAATTTTATGACACTATGATGATTTTGGTTTTCGAACACCATAGTGGCAGTTACCGTAATATACTTTATCTCAATTGTTGGACTTTTCAGCGTTGAAATGGTGACAAGTTATTATCAAAGCTTTTACAGGTGACTGCTTAATGTTCTTTCAGGTAAGCGGCCTAAAATAGGCTGCTGTTAAGGCCCTGTTTTGCTGATAGTGTGGGTAATTCATCGTCTCGAGTTTAGAGTTTTTTTTTTCTCCGTATAGCCGGAGAGCACATTAAGATAGCAATGGCGGACATGTCGGGGACTATCTATGGAGCGATAAAGCCTTGCTGTTATGAGCTCTGTAAAAACCAAACAGTTAGTCGTCGCAGGGAGTTTTGATTGAACTGCTTCCGCCGCGTCACTTCCGGCCTTATCAGTAGTAGCAGCTTTTTGACAAGAGGTGGCGTTAGCTAATGACTGATGACGGTATTGCCAAAACGACAATTAAAAATGCAGCGGATTGAAAAATCACTGCAGAATGCGATCTTCTTCTATTGTGAAGGTTTTCCTGGCATATAGTTATTTTCTAAATGGTCTTATGCCCTCCCCCTAAAATTGCCTCAATTACGCAAAAGGGATGTCTTTTCTCTCTACACATAGAAATTACTTTGTGGAGGGTTGGAAAGTATGATATGTATTATTAAGAGTAAAAGAATCAAAATACGACGTTGAACAGCCATTTTGTTTATTTTTGGTTTATTTTGTATAATTTCGCCACCGAAATTTCCCAATCTTAAAATTCTATCAAAATATAACGTTGAGTTCTAAGTATGTTTAAAAATTTATGAGGGCGGCTGGATTAGTGTAGAAAAAGGCAGAGTGGAAATGGATGTGTGTTGTGTGTGTGTGTGCGCGCGTGTGTATGAAATTATGAATTTGTGTGTGTAAGTGTATGTATGTGTACGCGATTTCGTGGACGAAAATTTGATTTCTAGTTTTCACCAACCTATTAATTTTGATATTAATTTTTCTTAATTTCACGAAGAATGTAATGTGTTTTAGCAGTATCTACAGGAAAACAAATAAATGTAGCGGCTATAGTTAAATTAGTTTCCTCAGAGATAATGATTTATTTTGTTTTAATAAAGAAAAAATGTTGAATAAAATAATTCCATTACCGATAGCGGCGCTTTTGAAAATTCTGAGTTAGAGACTATCACAAATGATGTTTTCCTGGTGTAACATAGAAAGTTATGTGTTATTATTATTTTTTTCTTCAAAAATTTTATCATTAAAATTTGTGGAAACAATATAAAATGATTTTGTCTCTATTTCAAAAGTGAACTAAAATACAGTGTCATTAAAAATGCATAGGGGAGATTAGGAAGGGATGGGACATCTGCAGTAATGCTTAAAAAAAAAAGCTTTATTGTTAATTTATGACTCTTCCATCAGATGGAGTAATCATTGCATCTTACCCGTTGCTGTAAATCTTTTTAGTTGCAAGCACCTGTGAGTTTGTGAATTAAAAATGACTATTTTACAATATCAAAAGTAAGAACTACTTAGATTTTTAATGTCAATTTTCAATTTCATTCTTTGTTAATAACTTAATTGGTTTTAATATTTTACAAACTCAACCATATATAAAAGAAAATAAGTTAAAACTGGTGTGAATGACTAAGAACAAACAATCTTCTTGAAACACCATCAAAAATTTGTAAATGCGCTAGGCCTTTCGAAAGATCTGAGTCTTTCTTCGTCAGGCACAAAAAAGACGTCCTTCTACTATGAAAGCAGAGGCAAGACTGAAATGAGAGATAAAAGAAAGGAAACAAGCTGAAGAAACAGCCAATAGGAAAGTAAAAGACAACAGCCAATCACAGAAGAGAATAATCAAAACAAAAGAACACAAAGTAGGAGGGGCAAACAATGGGAGGGGGAAAAATACATATAATTCAATATGGGAACACATGAAATTAAAAATGAATAAATAAATGAATAATATATATATATATATATATATATATATATATATAAACAGACTAATAATAATACAAAAATAAATTAAATGGTAGTACTGAAAAGGTTTTTCCAAGCTGCAGAGAGCATTGTGGAATCAGATTTATCATTAACAATAACATCACGATTAAGATAAATAGCTAAATTTTCAAGAAAGTCCAATTCAGAGATACTATTGGCATTAGAGATAATTTTAGCATTTTGAAAATTAAAACTATGGCCGGAATCCCACGAGTGCTTGGCAATAGAAGATTTAGAAAATTCTTGATTGATTACATAACGCGAGTGTTCTTTTAAGCGGATTTCGAGATTCCTTTTAGTTTGACCAATATAAGATAAATCGCAACCATTACAAGGAACTTTATAAATTCCCCATTTACGAAGATCAGGAACAGGAGATTTAGTGGAGGGGAATTTGAATTTATTGACAGGTTTAAAGATAATGTTAAAATTGAAACGCCGTAAAACTTTAGCTAACTTGAAACATAAAGGAGTATAAAAGGGGAGGACAACCAAATTATCAGGTTTGCTTTTGACAGATTTGGAAAGAGTAGAACTATTAGATGGTCTATTGAATTTCTTCACAGCATTATTGATAACAGGAGGATTAAAACCTCTTTTGACAGCAACGGTTTTTAAGTAATTAAGCTCTTCCTTAAGGGATACAGAATCGGAACAAATTTTGAGAGCACGATTTACATACGTGTAAAAAACACTGATTTTTTTGGCTGTTGTCTTCTATTTTCCTATTGGCTGTTGGTTTCTAACTACCTATTGGCTGTTTCTTCAGCTTGTTTCCTTTCCCTTATCCCTCATTTCAGTCTTGCCTCTGCTTTCATAGTAGAGGGACGTCTTTTTTGCGCCTGACGAAGAAAGATTCAGATCTTTCGAAAGGCCTAGCGCATTTACAAATTTTTGATGGTGTTTCAAGAAGATTGTTTGTTCTTCAACAATATATCTTTTATGAATGAATAGTTAGGTTAAGCCTAAAAGCCACATGCTTGTTGTAAAAACCTATGTTTTAAAAATACTGCTCTAAGGAAGGGATGGGACATTGTGAATCATGGGACATGTCCCATCCCTTCCAAATGATACCTCTATTCAAATAATTATGTTTAACTACATACAATTTTTTGGTATTTTATCTTTATAAGACTATTTTGTTTTAGAATTGTGTAACAAATAAAACAATCAAAATCGCAGAAAAGAAGGAAGTTTCAGACTGATGAATCCATTGATAAGGAATCACTTATTTCTGTACATGGCACATCTAATGAAAGCATTAAGGGGGCTGGTCACTCAGCTTCCGATTTCTCCTCTCTAATGTAAAGTCTATGGGCATTGGATGTATTCGTATATTTAAAATATCTCCTCGGAAAATTAATATTTTTAACTGCTATTTTTGTGTACACTTCCTAAAAGATGTCTCTTTTTTCTTAGTTCTCAAAATATTTCTAAAGTATAGACTTAATTTGATAGGAAGTGTTAAAATCTTACTCACAGTTCGCCCGCTTTTGACACATAAAATATTAAATTCAGCGCAGATTTTAGAAATATTTTGAAAACTAAGAAAAAAGAGACATCCTTTAAGAAGAGTACACAGAAAAAAGATGTTAAAAATATGAATTTCCCGAGACGTTATTTAAAATATACGAATGCATTAAAAGTCCGTAGACTTAACATTATGGAGGAGAATTCCGAAGCTGAGTGACCCCTTAATATCACTATAAATGAGCACGAAAATATAGAAGAAATAGACTGGTGTAAAGATGAACAAATTATAGGTTTAAATGAATTTGTTTCAGTTAAAATTTTAACCAAAAAAAAAAAAAAAAAAAAAACTGTTATTCACTATGTTGGAAGAGTTGAAAGGAAAGATGAGGAAGATTTGAGCTCTAAGATACTATTTGCGAGAAGAAGTGAAAAAAAAAATTTCATCTTCCCGCAAGAAGCTGAATGTTCCTTCAATGAACAAGACATAATTGCAAAGCTATAAATCCATCTAAAATAATTGGTGGCACTAGTTGGGTATAAACAAATTTTTCATTTGATTGGGATTTTACAAAGTATAATATAAGATAAAATAGATATTGTGATTTAAAGTAAATCTTTAGGAATGTAAATGTCACACTGTCTTTGTCCTTTTTTCACCACATTTCTGAAAATTAAATATGAATTTTCAGTTTAAAAACATGCCCCATCCGTCCCTCACATGAGAGAGGGATGGGGCATTTTTCTTATTAATTTAATTAGTTTATTAACCTAAAATTCTAATTATTATCATCAAATTTATAATTTTTTGTACTAGCCGTTTTGTAAATTTCCGTTTTAGCGAAACATAATTTGTAAAAAAATATTTTTGTTTAAACTGTCTCATCCCTCCCTAATCTCCCCTACTGAGATTACAAAATTTTAAAATTTTATCACAGAAAAGTTATGAATCGCCTGAGAGTTTGAATAAAATCTTCAGTGGTGAACTATTCTTCACTCAAGTTTACGATGTTGGAAGGGGAGATCCAGTAGCGAATCTTCTACGAAGCATACTTAGCGGAGGTTTGTCTTCATGGGATCTTAAAAGGGCTTGCGTAGCGTAATGCCGTTTTAAAATATAATTGAACGTTATTTCACAAGTATACCGTCTGATTCTAATTTTGAATCACACGCTGTGTTTCCACTGATGTCGTGAAACCGCAAAGATATCTTACAATTAGATATATATGGAAACTAGTTATTCTTAATGCTCTCTGTTGTTCAAGTAAGTGGGGTACTCGCTTTAAATAATTCGGCCTTTCCAACCACCTCTAATGGACAGTTAGATAGTTCAATTAGAAAAAAAAAAATTATTTGATCTTTGAGATTATGTTACCATATTACCTATTTTTAAAATATTTAACGAAATATGCTTTTTTTTCCTGTATGGGAGACCGGGGCAAGATGACGAATGTCTTAATTTTTCCGTTTTCCACTAGGTGGCAGAATCAACCGGACACTACTGGCTCTCCTATCGGCCGTTCGTTACACAATAGTATAGAGACGCTGAAATTGCCATTTTTGTGTTAGTTGTGAAGCTTTGATTGTTTACTGCTGCCACGTTATAACTTTTATGCATGTCTAAATATGCTCTGCTACAGATACAGGTAAGATATATCGTTTCTCTTTAATATTTATGGGTAACTTAGTGTAAATACTACCTATTACCATGAATAAATGTCAGTTAATCGCCTTCCTTCATGGCAATGAAAACGAATATTTTTAAACAGGCAGTTGGGGGTAAGATGACGAGCTTGTCATCCTCAGACTCTGGCAGTAGAAAACCAACGTATAAACCCTCCAGAAGAACCAGAACTTATGGCAAATGCTGATTCCGATGCACCAAAGAAGCTTATTAGTGTTTTTGATTTCAAACCATTGCCTAAAGCAATAAAATCTCTTCTCTCTATTCTAAAAAAAAGTAACTACCGCTGTCACCGCCGCCGCCGGTTTTGATTTTTTTGTGACCGGAGGCCTTTCTTCGTTAATATTAACAAAAATAATGCATACAAAAATATGTAAATCGGTGGTTTTATACAGAAATGCTTGATAAACACGCTGATGCAGACAGTTTTCAAATCGAAGAATTATTTTAAGAGTTATTTAATGCTAAAGTTGGACAAAATCTTTCCACTAAAAGAGTTTTATAGCAGCAAAAACTATACATGGCAGTGTAATCATTTTTAGATCATTTTATGCGTTAGAATTTGCCGGAGTGCAGATTGCATTAATTTTTTTATTTTGACTCATTTTTTCAGGTTTTATTTCTATTTTAAATTCAAATTTTCAACATTTCTAGAGATATTTTTTACAGATTTCAGAAAATTGTACTAATTTAAACTGTTGCCAACTGTATAAAAAGCGCAAGCAATAATGTTTGCTTCAAATTAAAAATTTATTTACACGTGACTATTATAAACATGAAAAAAAACTTTCAAATTAGAATTAAATAATTACGTATAAAAAGCAAGAACTTATTAAAAATTACGTCATAAAAAGTATACACGTGAATTCTAAAAGAGAAAGGATATTGTAAAATAATAAATTCATTAACATGCGTTAGAAGTCTTAGGAGAAATTACGTCATATTTACGTCACATTATAGTTATTACATAAAATGAACACAAAATAATATTGCAAAAAAGTTTAAATTTAGAAATTGCGCTAGACATTTATTTATGATATTTTGAGAATTAATTTAAAATGTCTCATTTAAAAGAACATTCTTTTCGCTTTGTTAAAAAATACCAGGAGACAAAGACTCTCTTTACTTAATTCCTTTTATATTAGCTTATTTTGAAATGTTGTTACACGTGTATACGTCATCAAGTTATTTTTATTTCGACGTTTTATTTGTGTTTTTATTAATGTTGTACGAATTTATTTGTTCTTTCGTTATTTAAAATAAAAATTATATCAATTTGTATAATTTGGCGAGTGGTTTGGCGATTTATATAATTTTGCGAAATTGATCGAAAGGATAATCAAGTAGTACCGCAGCGGATTTGGCGTTAAAATTCCCCAATCAAAGAGAAATGAATAGAAATTCTTTTATAGGGAGATCGCCACTGTTTTTTAAATTATAATTCAATCTTTCGAAATCTTTTTAAAGCCGATCAAATTAGCGTGCATTTAGAGTCTGCGGTGTCTGGACGGGGGTTGGCGAGCGTAGCTCGTAGGGGGCCGAGCCCCCTAGTGTGAGAAAAAAAGAAAAAGTAAAACACTGAGCTCAAGCATTCTTGCAAGCATACCCATCAAAGAAATGTTAGAACAAAGGGAAAAGCAAAAGGAAGAACAGGAACGTTTAAAAAAACAGAGAAAAAAAGTCGTGAAGCTAAAAAGGGAGTAAAATAACTCAAACAAAGTTCCTGTAGCCCTAAGTCTGCTAAATCCAAGCCAAACAGTCCAGTTGCATCAACTTCAAAGGATGGTGTTTTCAGATGTCCTGCTTGTGACGAGGAATATTGTGAGGTGACCCACCAACAGAAGATTGGATCCAGTGCTGTAAATGCCAAGAGTGGTGGCATGAGGAATGTTCCAATTATGAAAATGGCATTTTTATATGTGACTATTGTTAGCTGCACAACTAAACACTTCAACATTAAGTTACAATGGATTATGCTTAGTTTGATACTTTGTAAGGTGTAAAAATACAGTTATCATTTGTTAAACCATGTAACATATTCAAAGGATAAAATGTGTTCAACCTTTTTCAGTGTTGTCATCCTGCCCCAAGGCCAAAGTTATCTTGCCCCGGTACTGGGGCAAGATGATGACTTGCTAATGTTATGAAAAAATAAAATTATCCTTTATTTTTTTTTTATTTGAAAAATTAAATGGTAATATATTTAATACTACAAAGGAATACTCTAAGAGTTCCTGTAAAATTAATTTTACTATACTTAAAAATAAATTAATAAACAACAAAAATTGTTAACATAGTCATTTTGCCCCGGTCTCCCCTACATATTTTTCAATACAGCTTTCAGATAAAAAACTGATTAAATTATATGCATTTTTTACTGTCTCTCCAATATATCTCACGGAAAGATCGTTTTCTAAGCGTCGGATACGATGTCAAACATTCTTTTGCATTTTCCTCCAAAACTATGATACTACAAGTATTTCTATTTTGACACAACTCGGTATGGTTCTATGTACCCCAAGTTCCACGAAGTATAATGAAAAAAAAAAATGTTAAAGAATTATCCAATTTCTAAAATATTACTTGGAAAATTATTTATCCAACCACAGTCTCTGCAATTAAAAACATTAATAGCGTGAAGTAGATAATACCTTATACAAATAGGCAGGAATTTCCTATTGACAGCTATACCTTGCAATTTTTTTATATGAAGGGAAAATATCCTCATATAAAAAAAACTCTAAACAAAGTCGAAAAAGTACAAACGCACAATATAAAATATCTACCTCAGGTATCCTACGCAAAAGAAAAAAAGTATGTTATTTAAAAATATTAAAATACAAGCGAGATATCTGTAACGATTTCTAACATAGATTTAACATTAGCGTTCTTGTTTCTTCGCGTGGCTAGCGTAAGGCTCTTACTAACGCAAAGAAACTCGACCGCTAATGTTAGACCAATGAAAGAAATCTTTACAGATTTCTCGCTAGTATTTTAATATTTTTAAGCGCATTCTTTTTTTGCATAGGGTACCTGAGGTTGACATTTCATATTGTGCGTTTGTACTTTTCCGATTTTGGTTGCATTTTTAGGTAGATTTCGTATGAAATACTACCTATTACATTCTCCCCTATGTTGGAATTTCTGAAAAATTTTTGCAGATCTACACCGATCATGACCCCTAGAACCCAAAACCACCCTCAGTAAAAAACTTTATATATATATGTATCACTTTCTTCTGGACACGATAACTTCCACAATTCTGCACATATCTCTTCCAAACTGATACATGAAATCAAGGGCATAAAATCTCGGTCAAGTTCGTTAATGGGCAAAATCGGGCAAGGGGATGGAAATAAGGAGGGGTTTTGTGAAAGCTGAAAAACCCCCATAACTTCTTAATTTTTGTATATATCAAATCAGTTTAAAGTTTTTAATACTTCTAAAAATAGGGCTTAAAATTTATGTATCACAGATTTTTGATCAAATTAAAAATGGGCTCAAGGGGTGCAAAAAATAGGGTTTTTGATAGAAAAAAATTCATAACTTCGTCAATTCTTCAGATATAAAATCCAATCAATTTTATTATAATTCTCCTTAATATTATCTACAACTTTTATATTCACAAGTTTTTGATAGGATCAATCCGTAGTGCAAGAAAAAATTAAAAACAAAAACAAAAAGGGGGGTTGAAGAAGAAACAAATTCATAACTCCGTCACTTCACAAGATATAAAATCCCCACGAATTTATCATATATCTTCTTAATATTTTCTACAACATTTAAATAGAAGAGTTTTTGATAGGATCAATTCTTATAGCAAAAGCGAATTAAAAATACATAGCGGTTGAAGAAAAAAACAATATTATTAAGGGTGTATTCAAATCCAAACTGCTTATTTTCTTACTCATTTTTAAATTCGTTTTTGCTCTCAGACGCATCCAATTGGTAGATAGATTCTCTTATTCAGAAACTATATAATGTTCCGTAATGATCAATTTTTTGATAGAGGCAGAATATATTTCAAAAAATGATGTCAAAGTGGGCATTTTGAAAAGAATTTCCCGAAGCGATTGTGTTAGAAACGAAAAATATGGTCTTACTGAGAAAATAATTGTTTATAAATCAAGTTTTAATTAATTGAACGAAAAATAAAAACACGGGTCGCTTATAAATCTCTTCAAAAATCACGTCAGCAAGTTTCATATTTTTTCTATTAAAAATGAATCTGAAAATGTGCCAGAAATTTCGAGTTGTTGAGCATGGAAAAGTATTTTTTTTGAATACCGTCTTAACATGATTATGATAAAACCAGCTATTATATAAAAATGAAATAAAAACTACTCAAAAGCGACCAGATAAAATTGTTAAAGTGGGTTTATCTCTAATCATGATTTAGTTTTTGTTGGTGAAATTAGCATACTTAACTTCGAAATCTACCTCCGCCTGTAGGCCGGGCCGGCAGGGATTTTTTTTAATATGAGCGTAGTTTCACTTTCAGGGCCGGTCCCAACCGTTTGCGAACCCTTCACCAATAAATAAATAAATAAATTAATTAATTAATTAAATAATATAAATAAAATATAAATTTAACAAATAGGTAATCGAACTACGTACTTAAACACTGAAATAATCTTAATTAAAAAAGGCTGCTGTAAGTAGCTAAATCTTTAACGATTTCTTCGACTATTTAACTTCTGACATGCGTCTAATATGAAAGTATCACTTTTAATAAATCTCAAAACTTCATTTGAATGCATAATTGATATATTTCACATAAACATATTTTTTTGGGTTGTAATCTAAGTGAGTAATCTAAAAAATATTTTAAATGTAAAAGAGTTTTGAATAATAATTCCAACCATGTTCCGTACACGGGCAGTAAGTTCTGTAATTCGGGAAGATTGGTTTGGATCATCTGACGCCTGTAAAGCAATTATAAAGTTGGAAAATTTAATTAAATTAAAACTTACTTAACCAAACAGTTTTTATTTAATTGCAGCATATTCCCCGAAAACTTCTGTCTCACGTCTCATTCAAATATTAAAAATATTTATGCAGTTTTTAGTTATATTGAAATGATAAGTATACAATATTTATACGAGAATCTTTTAAGCGTATATGTAAATTAAATGTATGTATATATTGGAATGTGGTGAAATTTTCCAATTGCTTCAACAATAATTTTGCGAAAAAATATATTTAGATTTTGCATTATATTAAATTGAATTTCTATAAATTTATAGTGCGTTTGATCTTGTTATTGAAAATTCCATTTCAGTTTTATTATCACACAGCATTCTTAATCGAAGGAAAACGGAATAGTAATGGAATATTATATTCTTATTTTTGCACGCAACAATACTTAATCTAAAAGAATTTTCATCACAAAAAGTACCCGAACAGCGCCAAAGGCGGAATTGTGACGTCAGCATCTAATGGTATTAAAAACAGCTGGTCCATTCAAAAGCGTTCTGCATTGCGAAATGTTGAGTTTTAGCATATAAAACCAACGTTTACAGAATCTTCTGTATAAAGATGAAAATGGATAATTTTTACTCGCTTTGTAAGGTGTCAGAAGCACATAAAAAAGCCTCATTTTTTATTCCATTTTTTCTCCATTGAACTCCACATTTTTACGCAGACGATGTCGTTCGCCGTCACTGTAACCATGCAAAGCTTCTTTTTTCTCTCCTATCCGAATTGATGCAGACATCTAGTTTTTGAATGCTCGTGTGCCTGTATGCTTTTTCCTACGTATCACAGGCACATTGTGTGGTTTCGTTTCGCTGGGGCCCCCTGGGAATTTTGGGAATAGCAGCAGATCCTGGACTTTTTGATAATGCAAAAAAGGGCCGTGTGCTTTGAATGAAAGAAGTAAAATCAAACAAACGTGCGTTATGCTACAAAATAGAGTTTTCAGAATTTTTGGACTTTGGCGTCGGGTTTCATCTCAGTTTCTGTGGTTGTCCGGTGGCATTGAAAAGGGGCTAAACAGAGAAAGAAGTGAAATCTTTTCACTCTCTCCTTGCCTGTATTTGACTATTTCAAGAGGAGAAAGGGGGAGATCAGAAACATGATTAATTCTCCTGTGGTGCTGCGAGATTGAATTTGAGATTTTCAATTATATTGTATGTTTGAGGTCTCGGATTACCCGATCTCAGTTAATCGCAGTATTTTTCGCTCATGAGCGGGTCCAATGTATCTTATGGATAAGCAAACTGTTTCATGAAATATAAATATATTTGTAACTGGATTAAATAACTCTGTGGGTGCTATCGAAATAAATTTTAAATTGCTATCAAACTCGATTATAATGAGGACTAATGAATCATAGTATCTGTTCGTTATGAGAAAATTCGCTAGTGACTCTGTTTAAGATATCGCGTTACATAACTAATAAAATATGAAAAGGCTCAGTAAAATTATTAAAAATCTTCATTAGTATCGTAAGATTATCGTATTAGTATCGTACTTTGTGACAGGTGGGGTTACTTTGTGACACCTGGTCTAGTTCTCGTATTTCGATTTTCCCGCTCTGTCCGGTGTGGTAGGAAAGAACATAGCATTGCCAACTCCCAGTACGGTGTGCCACATCACCTAACGACCATTTCTCGAAGTTCTAACACGAAATATGCAAACTAGACCAGGTATCACTAAGTAACTCCCACCAGTCACAAAGTAACCCCATTTTACGGTATATGATCTCGTGTAAATTTTTAAATAAGCAGAATGAAATGAAATTTCTAATTGTAAAAAAAATATATATATATATTTTTTTTTACAATTTTCTTATCCTTAATTTGTGAGTAATAAAAAGTTTACACTAACGTATAATTTATTTGTCTTAAGTAAGGTTTTTTTTAACAACTTTTTTTGTCTCTTTCTCATTATACATTTTTTTATATACAGGGTGTTTCAGCACATCGGCTACAAAGTTTCAGGAGAGATAGAGTACACCTAGACGATCGGAAATCCCAGAGCAATGGATGGTCGGAAATGCTTTCCTGGGGCAGTAGTAACGATGCAAAACACGAAAAAGGAAGGACACAAACAGTGTGAGAAAACATGTTTATTATTCTTAGTACCGCAAAAATGTTGGGACAACGCTGGACAGTGCTGAAGACCTTATTGCACGCATTGTGGCAGCTGCTGGGGAAGTCCGGCACTCGCCCAGTATTTTCGAGAACATTAGATCTTTCGAGAACTTTAGGCCTATATCACGGTCCGGGGTCGTAATTTCGAACACTCCTTTGATGACGATCCTTGTCTCTCTTTTTGATCTTATTTCTTATTTTTTTTCTGTACTAAGAATGAAAAAAAAAATGTTTTCTTACGACGTTTATGTCCTTCCTTTCTTATGTTTTGTGCACTCACTAATGTGAGAATACTTCTCACAGTATTTCAATTTAGTTTTTTTTTTTCTCTTTCAGCTATTTCTTTTGCATCGATGTCTATTTAAACCCAGTCGTTGCGATCGCCTGCGATATTTATTTTTTATCGGCCGCACTGTAATCCGAAAGTCCGTTTTCGCCGCCGATATTTTCATCTCTGCTTTGGGAGCGATTTGGCGATGTTGCGCATGCGCGCCACTCCAAGCTTCTCTTAAGATTTTTCGGAGCACATCATGAAGGAATGGAGACTAATAGTACTTTAATATTTATATATTACTTTAATATTTAATATTTATACTTTAATATTTATAGCTCCATGGAACACATCTCTGGCGCTCGTCAGCATGCATGCATTATGATGACGTCATTGAAATGCTTAGTGCCTCCCTCTTATGACGTATTCGTTACACGATAGCTAGCAGGTGGATATTGGTTTCGCTTCCCCAATCAGTGATAACATTTTAAAATGTCCGGCTTGTAATTTAATTTCCGTTAATTTACTGTAACTTTTAATTTAGCTAATCAATTTAAATTCTGCCGTTTAATTACTTTGTCAGTCCCGTATTCATCGTATCGTTTAAAAGCAAAAACTCGGTAATTTTTAAATCAGAATTGGGTTTGATGTTGTGTTAAAAAGATGTAGTTTTTCAATGCAGTGTCATCGGAACGCGGGCATTCGCCTGTCGTTCGAAAGCCGCTAAGTTTGCTGAAAGAGTACGTCCGTACTATGGATCATGATGTGGATTAGAGGTCTGCACGGGCCCGGGCTTGCCCGAGGCCCGTACCCGGCCCGGCGGAATGGAGGAGAATTTTCAAACGGGCCGGGCCGGCAAAAAAAATGAACGGTCCTTCAGGGTCGGGCCGGGCCGGGCCGGGCCGGGCCAATAAAAAAAATTAATCGGGCCTATCGGCCCGATATAAGAATTTGAGAGAAGCAGATAAAATACGAGGCCATTTTCAGTGAATATGACTTTTTCGAGAAGTATGTGCGTTACGAGCCGATACGAGTTTAACAACATCAATACAGAAATGTAACATGTCCATCGTAGAGATCGGTATCGTACAGTTACATGATGCCTGATCCCGGGTTTAATTTTTTCGGCAGACTTGTGCCGGGACGGAACTGGTCTTAATGGTTCTCACGATGTGTAGGACAGGCATTATGTTTTGTAAAAGTATTATTAGCGATAATGAACTTCTGTTAACAGTATCTTTGGAAATGTACCTTAATGTGGTTCTCATATTTACTGCTCAACAATGCGACACTTTCAAACATATTTTCTGACTCATTTTTAACTATAAAGGCATAAAATTGACAGGCCTGAATATTGAAGGCATTTGGAATCGAATAGCGTTTCCATTTTTGATAAATTACGTACAGAGATAACAGAGACTCTTGTCAGGTGACTGTACGTTTTTCTCCTTTCCTGTGCTATCGCTTCCGGAAATTCGATTCAAAACGCTAACTTTGGCAGTATTTTCTGAAAGATATAGTACTTTTATCTAAGAAAAAAAACGGCATTTACATGGTTTCTGAATAAGAATACCTGCCAATTTCATGTGTTTCCGAAAAGAAATGAATTCATAAATGTGTCAAAATGTAGCTCCTTTGGATTTGAGAAAAGCCTTAAAAATGACAGAAATATTTTCACAAATCTACTTTTTATTATAAGCTTCAAAAATTATCATTTTTTTTAACCCTTTATTCTAAACTACATTAATCTTTTAATGAACCCTTATTTAAATTTTGAAACGTCTGTACAGACATTGACTAAAACACTGTAAGTAATCGTTAATGTTTACTATTGTGTGTTTTCTATTTTGCGAACACATAGTAATTTAAAATATACTGTAAAATGTTCCCATCAATATGCATGTAGTATTCATTAAAAGAATCTTAACTGTATGTCGAGAAAAAACGGAATTTTTTGTGGAAATTGAGTTGGGCCGGGCCGGGCCTGTTTTCACTGATTTTTGTACGGGCCGGGCCGGTCCGGTCCGAGAACGGTAAAAATGTAAACGGGCCGGGCCGGGCTCGGCCGAACTTTCAATTTTTACACCGGGCCGGGCCAAAATAGCTTTCCTTCGGGCCGGGCAGGTCCCGGGCCTGGAAATTCCGGCCCGTGCAGACCTCTAATGTGGATATGATCTTCCCAAAATTTAATTTTACCTAAAGATGTGCTACTCTCATCAAAGGAATCCCATGGAATATGTCTACATTTTTGTTATTTTTCTCTTCTATAAGAGAATCCTTTTTATTTTAACTTGGTGACCAAAGCAAGAATCCTTCGTAATTTTCTTCAACTAACGTATGAAAAAATAAAGAGATTATTATTTCTACAAAGTTCTGCTTCTTCACTGTCTACCTGTAAAGTAAGAATATTCCATTTTTATTATTTCTTTAACGATCAATAGTTTTATTAAAAGAACTTCGCAAATGTACTTAACCCTTCTACGATCACACTCTTTTATTACCGCCACAACTACAAAAGCAGGAAAGCGTTTCCGACCATGCATTGCTAAGCGGTTTACCATAGTTAAGGTGCAGTCTATCGCTCCTGAAACTTTGTAACCGCTGTGCTGAAACACCCTGTATATGCAAGCCATTGAATTAAAAAACGCGAAAAATAATTGTTTATTTCATACTTGCTACTCATTTTACTTGAAGGAAGTTCAGTCAATTAAGACAGAAACTGTTGTAAAAGTTTGACAATTGTCGTCATTTTTCTGTGATGTCGCATCCATAAATTACATAATATGAACTTTTAAAAAGTTCACCATTTACTTAAAAGGTAAAAAAGAGAATAATACAGATGTTAAAAATTTTAAAATATACATTTTATTTAAATTTACGTCAGGGAATATTATCATTAACTACCGTTCCATTCGTCTCATCCAATTTCTTCGAAAATATGGATCATACACCATGTTTTATAAACAGATCGGATATTTCTAAAAATTCGATAAATAGTTAAACGGTGACAGCAACTAAAAACATTCCTCGAAGAAATTAATGTATGAAGTCGGGAGTTTCTTTACTCCTTTTTATTTCAGTTCCAAATATCATCAATAGGTGGCGTTGTGACGGTTCAAACTGTTAAAAACTAACGCATAAAAATGGATCAATTTTTTCTTTATTCTGCTTAATTGTTGAAATACCAAAAAATAGTTTGCGTTTTGAAATTTCGAGGTTATTTTGAGCAGAGTTATAGTTTAAGACATTGCAGCGACATCTATCGGTCACATTTGGAACTAAAACAAGGACGTGTATAGAAGAAATTTATAGCTTCACACACCACTCTCATCCAAGAATAATTCTAATAGCTGTCATCGTTTAATTATCCATACTAAATACAATGGTGAATCAATATAAATTGATGTGCTCATTATTATGTATGATTTTAATCCATGTTCTCGAATTTGCTCGTCAAATTCCGCCCCTGCTGAATTTAGCTACGCACCAAGATCATCCGACTACACAACACCAAATAAAAGCTTAAACGCAAGCATCCCGACTAGTATAGGAATTTCATCAAATCTGAACTGATTCATTTTAATTCAATGTATCAGGCACGATTCATTGATTCATGGATGATTCTCTTGTTTCATGATTGATTCAATAGTGATACAATGGTTTATATTTTAATATACTAATTTTTTTTTGTTTTTAATTATTAAACTCGAGGAGTTAACAATACATTTTTATATCATAGCAACCACTTCATCCTGTTCTGTTCAATGAAACCGGGTTCTCATTCCCCGACCATCATTTTATGTAATTTTGTACCATAAAATGATGGTACATTTTATGTGCCATCATTCATACGTATTCATTCATTATGAATACGTATGAATGAATCGTATTATACGTATTTTGTACGTATAATACGATCATACGTACTCATCATGGAGTACGTATGAAACGTTTCATACGTACTCATACGTATACATTTTATATTAACTCATTCGAGTTAGACTGTATAAATTACCAGAGGTTAATATAAGTTTCTGTCAGTCGCAGCCTGTTAACTAATGTTTGTTGATGAGAGGAGCATATATAGTTGTCGCTGAATAATCTTTTTTCCCTTTATGTTATGTAATGCATATTCAAAAGGTTCATAAATCCATCTCTCTATTCTGAAAAAGAAAAAAAAAAGAATAAAAGGCAACAAACTCTATTGCTGGCGCTGCCGTAAATGAATTTTTTGTGACCGGGAGGTCTTTCTCGGATAATATTAAATAAACTATTGCATATAAAATTATGAAAATTGGTTGTTTTATGGTGAAAAGTTCGATAAACACACTGAAGCAAACAGTTATTAAAAATGAGAATTATTTTAAGCGCTATTTAATGTTGAAGTCGGTCAAAATAGTAACGTTAACAAAGTTTTGTATAGAGTCAAAAACTGCATAGATGAGGTTGCAGTGTGCAACGTGCAATTATTTTTCAAATTTGACCAAATGTTTGAGATTTTTAAAATTTTTATTCAAAATTTCATTATCCGCATAGAGATTCATTTCAGATTTTGAAAAAGGGTTATTTTTAGCTATTGCCAAGTTTTAAAGAAGCGCAAATAATATTTCCTTTCAACATTTACACATGAATATTAAAAACAGAAAGAAAATTTTAAAATAAGTAGTTAATGGAGGAAATTAAGTCATAAAAATGTATTTACTCGTGAGTACATTTGTCTTGTTTTCAATAAAGTTTGTTCGAAATTCGTAAAGCGAATTTTGAATTGTTCGCAAATTTTTTATGCGATTTTTATGGGGTTTTTTCGCCGCTTTTTTAACATTGGTAAAAGGAATTCGTTTTCAAACTTTTAGCCTAATATAGTAAATTTTGTCCTCAACGATTTGTGAAATTTTAGCGAATTTTAGTTAGTTTTTTAATCAGATTTTTAATGTTTTTTTGCGATCTTTCGCGTTTTCTGGCGATTTCTTGACATCTGTGAAAGAATCCGGGTTACAATGCTTTAGTCTACTATAGTAATTTTTTTTCTAAAATTTCTTAATTTTTTGCGACTTTTAGTTTTATTTTTTTTTCTCACATTATTAAAATGAATTCAATTTCAATCTTTTAGCCCAAAATAGAAAAATCTGTACTTTTTTCAAGAAAGTACATTCGTAATTTGCACAGTGATTTTTGAATTTTCCACGAAATTTTTATGTGATTTTTAGAGTTTTTTCGCGTTTTGAGGCGATTCTATGACATTCGTGAAAACAATTCTGTAAGAATTCATAGCGTCCAAACTTTTAGCCTAATATAGTAAATCTTGCCTCCGCGGTTTTTTTATTTTGTTTTATTTTATTTAGCAATTTTTAATGCGATTTTCAATGTTTTTGCGCGTTCCGCGGTGATTTTTAAACATTCGTAAAAGAATTTCGGTTTTAAACTTTTAGCTTGATATATACACCCATGTATGTGAAAATTGCAAAACCATGAAGGAATCATCTATATATTTAAAGCGCTAAGCGTTTGCTTTCGACAGTCCGTGAGAAGAAACTACTGCATCAAATTACACCAATCTTTTTTTAAATGAAAGATATTTGGCCACAGATTTGTTATCGTCCATTAGTTTTTTTAAATATTTTATTAATTAGCCGTAATTTTAAATTAAAATTTTACAGTTGCGCATGCGCAGTATATAAGTACGAGTCTGCCTTTGGAGTGCCGCACTGCACACGCGCAAAGATGCTCGCTCAGTTGAACTATCACATCACAGGTCTAAACTGTTTTAAGTTCGTCTGCTGTTCGATCTTACTGTAAACAAGCTGTTCTTTCTTTCACAAAGTTAATATTTGGCTCTTTCAGCAATTATTAACAATTAAAAATTTATTGTGTATATATAAAGAGCTAGATATACAGTTTAATTCGGGGTGTCATATTGTTTTGGTCATATTACACACAGAAGATAAACACAGTGATTTGAGGCTAAAAGTTATGGCTGGTGATCAGCCTTATGAATTGCCAATAGTTAGACACAAGGATTGGGAAACTAGCATATTAAGTTGTAGCTACTTTGAAAAAATAAGGTATCATAAATATTAAAACGCAATACTATTTCTGTAAGATCAGAACTCAAATTCGAGACATGTATTTGAAACATTCGTATGCGTCAACTGTTTTTCGAACCTCTTCAATTTAGAAGGAAGTAAAACGAGTTCCCGCTATCGTAGCGGGTTAACGCAGCACTTTAGAGCTCTGAATTTTTGTAGAGGACGTAGTTTCGAGCCCAAGCATGGAAAAATGTGCAGTATTTTTGCCGATAATTCATTTCAATAACGACATATTTTATTAGGGAGAGAAGTTATAGGATTTTTATTTATTATTGTTATTATTTGAATGCTTTATAATTAAATAAAATTTAACGCTCAATAATATTTTGAAAAAATAATGATTTTATATTTAAAATATTTAAGCTAAAATATTTTGCCTATGATTATCAATTAAACAAATTGAGCTGATCTAAAATTTTCGTTATATTTTCTGACCATTATCAAGAATATATATGTATGTGTGTCAGAAAGAAAAGTTTGTCATTCATTTGAATAAAAAAAAACGGAAAGACAGAAAAATATTCGTGTAAGAGCTATAGAGGAAATTACCTTGATATTCAGGTTTAATATTTTAAAAATGTATAAAAATGTAAAATAAAATTCAAGTAATAAAAAATATATGTTATAAATCGTCAGCTGCATCAAGTTTCAAAATTAGGCTTTTAGAAAATGAGACAGATAAAAATAAAATTCATGGCAGCTTTTAATGGCCGTGTAATTTTAATAAACAAATAAAAATAAATATTGTTATTTTTTCAAAAAAAAAAAAAAAAAAAGAAAAAAAGAAAAAGAAAAAGAAAAGAAAAGAAAATGGGGCCATAGTAAATAAAAATAAATTCTCTACCCGGCATTTTTAGATACTGATAAAAAGCAAGCATAATTGGTTGTAAATTATAAATTCAAAATTCTTTTACTTCATTGAATAGGTTAGACTGACAGCATCATCTATCGCCTTAAAGAAATAGGAATCATTTATGCAATATCGAAATTCGTCATTCAATAATTAATCTAAAAGCAATTAATTACAAATTCAAGAATTTTTCTGATGAAATGTTCAAGTTATTTACCATCAAATCTTGACGGGCACTATCTAGTTAGAATTAAACGACTGGTATTGGTACAAACAAACGATTACATTTTCAAAGCAAAAAAAAAAAAAAAAAACTATATTAAGTGTCGAAAACAGTGTTTGGTATAGACACCACGCGCTGCAGTAAGTGTTGCTATACGACGTGGCATGGAATCAAACATATTTTGAATGTCTGGCTGGGGAAGAGCATTCTATATTCTTTGTATGCGTACCCAAAGCTCATCTGTAGTAGCTAACGCCGATCAACGAAATCCCTCACATGTTCAATGGGCGACATATCCGGTGAATACGCAGTCGACGGAGGAAGCTGTAATGTGTTCTGCTGACAAGAAGTCTTAAACATTCCTTTCATCATGTGGGCAGGGAATATCTTGTTGAAAGATAGCTCCAGAAATGCCTTGTAGGAAAGGAACACCTTCGGGCTCCAGCACTTCACTGATGTACCTGTTGCTGTTCAGATCACCCGCAATTCGTAGCAGCTGCGATCGTCCATGATGCGCAATCGCATCCCACACCATAACTTCCAGTGTTAGTCCACTATGACGTTCGATAATACACTACGGAAGGTGGTGTCCACCGGCAGAGCGTTTAACACGAATGCGACCGTGATGGTACCACAAATTAAAGCAGGATTCGTCAGATAAAACAACTTGTTGCCAATCTGCATGCCAGTCTCTATGTTCATGAGCACATTGCAGCTGCATACGTAGATGGTTTTGTGGGAGAGGGATCCTGTATAAAGGAGGTCTTGCACGCAGTCCACGGTGCAGCAGACGTCGACGAATTGACGATGCAGACAGTGATACACTTGTAGCAGTTGACCAATGTGCTGTCAACTGTCTAAGTGAAGCTGTACGGTCCGTCAGTGCCATGCGGACCATGTGTCTATCATCGCGCTTTGACGTCACCATTCGCGGTCCACTCTCAGATTTCTGCGTTGCCCGATCCTCGTCGGTCCACTGCTTCCATCTTGAAACTTGCATCACTCTGTTGCTAGTACGCTGCACACGAGCTACTATTTCACGATAGGAAAATCGGACGATGATTCTCCCCCCATTCAAACTCCGTCATTTGTTGAAATGCCGCCCTCTTTCGTCGAAGAAGCATAGTTACGTCTCACCTAACGTTTACCATTAGCAAAATAGACAACTCAACGTTGACTCGCTACAACCCTCTATTTATACGGTTTCAGCAGCAGTCCAGAGGGTGATGCTCAGCCCACGCATCAGTGGTGACTCTGAAGTTGGAATCGTTTCCATAACACACTATACTTTGAATTCTCTAAAATTTCCAGCTCAATCGCGTCATTCCTTCATGGTGTTGCAATTTTCACGAACATGAGTGTAGTAAATTTCATCCGCCGCGATTTTTCAATCTTTAGCAGCTTTAATGCTATTTTTACCCTTTTTTCGCGTTCTCCGTCGATTTTCTTAATTACATGAAAGAATTCCGATTACAATGTTTTAGTCCAATGCACTAAATTTTGTTCTCTGCGAGTTTTGAATTTTTAGAGATTTTTTCATATTCGTAAAATGAATCCTGTTTGAAACTTTTATCCTAATATAGCTCGGTTTCGTCATAATATTCAATAGGTGGCAAATTAACATGCCTCATCAGGGGCTTCGAATTCAGAGTTCACTGTTGTGGTGAGCCTTGTCTCTCCCCCTTTTCAGCTGTTTCGTCTGGCGTAGTTGTAGTAATGGCTGGATTTCACATGGTGCCTTGAGGTACGGGGATCGGTACGCCATCCCCTTTGAAGGACCGCATGAAGTCGTACATACGGCTCTGATTCGGTGAACTAACCTATCCTAATATAAAAATTTTGTTCACGGGGATTTTTGTATTTTTAGCGATTTTTAATGCTATATTCAATGATTTCAGTGCTATTTTTAGAGGTTTTTCGCATTCCGCGGCGACTTTTTTTTTTTTACATTCTTAATCCTTTCAAGGGCGGTGGTATGTTTATGAAACCACTTATTTTTAATTTCCAAATGCGACATTGACACCAGAATTTCGGTATACAACTTTCATCTTATTTATGCAGCCTTTTTCTTATTTCCAAATAGATTTGTTCGTAAGTTACGGTGTCATTCATTCATTTGAACATTTTAGCAATGGAAGTGCTTTGCCCCTGAAAGGGTTAAGAGAAATTCGGTTTCAGATTTTTAGCCTATTATGGTAAATTTTGTCCCCTATGATTTTTGATTTTTTAGAGATTTTTAATGCGATTTTTATCGTGTTTTCACAATTTTTTGACATTTGTGAAAGAATTCCGGTTACAATATTTTTGCTTACTGTACTAAATTTTGTCGTCTGCGATTTTTTAATTTATAACGAATTTTTATCTGATTTTAAACGTGTTATTATTATTTTTTTTTCGCAGCGATTTATTCCCATTAGTAAAAAGAATACCGGTTTTAATCTTTTAGCTCAATATAGTAAATTTTGTCCTCTTTTCAATACACGTTTATTCGGAATTCATTCCACAATTAAATGAGTATTTTATTAATTTCTCATTGTTGTGCTAACTTATACTAACAACGCTTGCGAGTGATAATAAATTTTCTTTACTTTTTATTGAACAATTTTGAGGCAAATTATTTCAAATTATTTAGTTTCTATAATTCTTTTTTTTTTTTTTTTTTTAATCTGTAAATATAACCTTGTGTGAAAGTTATTACCTGCATAACTTCCACAATGTCCTGTATATAGATTTAAAAAAAGAAAAAGGTACAAGAAACAGAATTCTAGAGATAAAATCATGTGCGATAATTTCTTTTAGGTTTGTTCAGTAAAAAACAATAAAGTAATTTACACTTAAGTATCACGAACAGACTGTTATTATATTTAACAGCAATGTTATAACATTTAATGAAGTAATATAGCATTTAAAATATGTATAATACTAACATGTTTTAGCTAATGCCAGTTTTGGTTATATAAATTCATTGTTATAATTTTATAATATTTTGGAATGGAGCACAATCTTTCACTCAAAAAAATAAAATAAAATAAAATAAATAAAAAATAAATAAAAGAAGAAGAAGAGTTGTTAAATAAATATATTGTTAAAATCTATTATTAAATCTTGCTGAGTTCTTTTCTTCTCTGCACATTTTTTTTCCCCATTTGAACTTAAGAATGACATTCTTTAAATTTTCGAGAATAACTATATTTGGATATTTTTCCAAGAAGTATATCCTACTCGTTAACAGATGAAAGTTTAATTTTACTTTCTCTCCCTCCTGCAACTTTATAACGCGATTTCATAAGTTTATTTATAAAATTCTTTAGAATCTCGAAACCAAACCTTCGTTTATTCTCGTTACATGTTTAATAGATGACAATCCCTGTTCTTTATAAAATAGTTTCAGTGAATCATGTCGTATCGAAATTGTGCAACAAAGCCTCAGTGTGAAGTGGGGTTCCATTATTCGACTATCAAACCCGAGTTGAAATGCCCTTGGGGTTCTAACACCCCCGCTTCAGTTTGAAAACGATCTGTACCCTAAGCTCATTATAAAAAATGGTGTTTTTGAAGAACGATTAAATGCAGCACTGCCTCTTTCTTTGTGAGTGTAAATTCGAGAGATGATCTTTACTATGTACAGATTCGATTTCTCGCGTTTTTCTGTCGAACACAGGCAATTTCTAAAGATGGAAATAAGTGGCATAGATATATATGTAAGCGTGTGGGTGCGCTTTTGATTGTTTATTTTTTTTATAAATTCAATGGGACAGTTTGGATGCTTTTAGAAAATATATTGCCATTTTTATTTCTTAGTAAAGATGAATAGAAGTATTGGCAAGGACTGTGCTGAAACTGAAGTAAAATGTCTTCACTTTTTACCGAACAAGTTGAAAACGAAAACTGCGATTGAAATATGAAATAATGTTCAATAAATGCTAATTAAACTTACAACTTCAGTATTAAAATAGCTTTAAAAATGCCATTTCATCCATGTAATAAATGAAATATAGATATAGATATATAACGCTTGCTTGCAGTAAAAACAATAAAAGATTACCTTTACCATGCAAAGAATTAATGAAGACGGTTTCTAAAGAGGAAAATAAGTTGTAGATATAATATATATGAGCCGTTTAGTGCACAATTCGATTAACTCCATCAAATGAAAATTTTCAGTATAAACAGTTAAAGTTATTGTAACTATAAAAATATTGTATCTATATAATATTATTTCTCGGGATATTTTGATTGAACTCATTAATTTTCTTTTAATCAAGGGTAACTTTTTATCTACCCTATATATATAAAATCCTAATGAAACGAATTTATGAAACGGATATATGAAACGAATTTATGAAACGGATATATGAATCGACTGATTAAACAACTGATTATGATTCAAGCGATTTCTCCTAAAATATGAAATACTTTGCAACGAAATTAACACCAAAAATCAGCATTGACCCGCTTATCTCAAAACTGGTATTAGGATTTTTAAATTCGGATTAGTTTTCGAAATATTAATTTTTTTCTAATTTTATATACATTTTTCTAATGATGGCAACTCAAATTTTAATCAAACAGATATTTTTTTTTTTCATATTTTAGAAAAGGCTGACATGGTAACCCGGCTATTGTTGTTTATATGATAATAAATGTTTATTTACTTTTATTTCTTTTTATAAATTATATAAATTATTTTGTTCTATAATTATTATTATTTTTTTTATATTTCCTTTAGAAAATATAGAAAATAATTTAAAAATACGGTACTACTTAGTTATTCCGTCGACCAATTTCGCCAAATTATATAAATCGCCAAAACACTCGCCAAATTATAAAAATTGACATAATTTTTATTTTAAATAACGAAAGAACAAATAAATTAGTATAACAATAATAAATATAGAAATAAAAAGTCGAAATAAAAATCACTTGATGACGTAAGCACGTGTAACTTGCTTAAAGTCAAGTGAATGTGACATTTACGATCAACCATTATTGGCATTTAATCTTATAGTTTGGCGATAGATTTTTGGTCGACGGGATAACTAAGTAATACCAAAAATGCATATGTAACTGGTATTTAAAAACGAGGTTTTCGCCAAATTTTCGTAAAAAAAAAAAAAAAAAATCACACCAAACTTGCTGTGCGTATATGACATCTGGCCAAATATTACCACTCGGAAAAAAAAAACATGCTAACTGGCGAGTTGAAAAAAAAAAAGCTATTGGCGAGATTTGCATCCGGCTAGCGTAACAGTACCGAGAATTCTTTGCAACCATGGCAAATTTTATGTAGTTTTATTCGATTTTTTTTTTTTTTTTTTTTTTTTTTTTTAATCAAAATGGAAAACTTACTGTCTTACATTGGCGCGATTTTTTTCTAACGCCAATGTCATATACGGAACGGGCACTTAACTGGCGCCAAAGTATCGTTATTTTGTTTGATATGGTAAGTCGGATGTTGTTGTTTATGCTGTTGATGCGTTCCCCAAATTGGCGTCGTTAAAAAATCGCGCCAATATGGGACGTATATGACATCTGTGCCAAACTTTCATATGAACGGCGAAGGGATCAGACCGTATTTGTTTATGGCAGTTGATGACTTGAACTATTATAATATAGATGAAATGATGGCGATAGAATAATATTTGACGACTTTATCACCTGTGCCTGGCTAACATTAAAGTATCAAAATGGCACCTAGAGTATAAAAAGCGAAGTGGTCCGCCTGGAACTGTTGATGATAGTCACATGACTTAGGCTATTGTTATAGAGATTGTTTTAAAATACCGGGAGACAAAGACTCTGTATACTTAATTTATTTTATTTTAGCTTCTTTTCAAATGTTTAACTGATCCTCTTTAAGCAAACGCGAAAACAGCCAGTGGATGTCTTAACAGCAACTGATTCGGTCTTAAATTTTTGCAATCAAAGGGAATTGAATGGAAACCCGTTTACAGTGAGATCCGCACAGCTTTTTTCAGTATAATTCAATCTTTTCTAATATTTTTAAAACCCATCAGATTAGCGGTTTTTTAGATTCTGCGGTGCCTGAACGGGGGTTTACGAGCGTAGCTTGCAGGGGGCAGAGCCCCCTAGTCGCAGTATAAATATGTAGAAAATTTTCAATGTTCCTTTGTTTAAAAAAACGCCACTTAAAATGGAGTTAGTCGGATTTTCTTCTGAACGCCTCATATACTCGTAAGTGTTTGAGGGCGTTTTTGATTGCTCATTTTTTAATAGATTCAATAGAACAGCCTGGATGCGTTAGAAAAAAAATTATTGTCATTTCTCAGTCTCAGTAAAAATGAGTAATAATAATAAAAAAACTGACAAGAATTGCTCTGCAAACAAAATAAAGTTCTTTCACTATATACCATGCAGTTGAAAACAAAAAGTGTGATTAAAATATTAAGCCATTTTCAATAAATATTTGTACTTACTGTTCCGGGGATGTAATTCTTGCATTTAACGTAAAATAGTTTTTAAAAATATCGTCATTTAAAATAGATTACAAATGTAAAACTAATTATTGAATAGAATAAGGAAAGAAAAATTCTTAAATATCTAATGCAATAAAATGCACCTAATTTTTAAAAGAATTATATATTATATATATATATATATATATATATATATATATATTATTGTTTTGAAATTTTTTTATATTCACATCAGTTATATATAACATCAATTTTTATTTATTTCTCTCTCTCTTTTTTTGTTTTATTGGATCCAGTGCTTTGAAAAAAGTATTCAAAACTTAATTAGGTATATGTTATCATCTAATGTATTGTGATTATAAAAAAAATTATCAAAATTTCAATTTTTCCTTAATATTTTATTCCGTAATTTTTTCGGGCAGTAGCACAATAGCAAATGTTCGTTATCGAAGGAAGTTATAAATATGTTATTTAATAAATAAATTTCTCATTCTCTGATGATTACTCGAATTTATAAGCTATTAAAAATTAATAAAAGGATAGCATATACCAATTTCATCAAGATTGAGTTATAAATCTGTATTTTGATTAAAGAAAAAAGAGACAATGTCGTTTTTACCATTTTGAGAAAAATCTAATTTTACATATTCATATTTTTAAAATTTTCTTTGAATTACTACTGAAAAAATAATTTCCTTGCAGAAAATTGAGGATGTTGGTATTTATTTCTGTTATACTATATTTATTGTAATTTTTTATTAATGAATATATATCTATATCATTAAAGAATAGTGGTTGTTAAGGAAAGGTAATTATTATGAAACGTATTAAAGGGAAATTATTGGATTTTTTCCCTATTATACCCGTGTCACAGGGCAGTAAATAGGGCAGGGAAGCGAGCGGGATATGTGCCCAGGGCTCCAGAGCATAAGAGGGCATAAAAAAAATTTAGTAGAATCAGTTTTACTCCGGTAAAACGGGGTAGGTTCACCTAGCGCGGGTCACGGGAACCCCATTTTAAATTTTCCCTCAACTCAGAACTCCGATCGGGTTACTGCTCTGTGATTTACTGTGTTAGGAATTTTATCGCTCGTTTGGCTAAATGAATTTAGTATTTACATAGAAAATAAGCATCGTGTTTCTACACGGTACTCCAATTGAACACGAAAAAAGCGTCGTGTAGAAAATAAATATTTTTAATGTATTTTTAAAGTTGTACTTTCTCTCTCCTAATAAATAGTGCATCTTTAATAACGTAGAAATTTACTCAAGAACAGGTTTCAAAAAAGTTTTATTTAAAGTAATCTGTACATTGTAAAAAAAAAAATGTATAAGGTTACTAAGAATTTTGTTGGAAACTGGGATGCCTAGAACTTTTTATGTAACCACAACAAACTATAATCATGTAAAATTACAAAAGTTTCTTCAGTAACTGTTACTAAATATTGCTTAGTAAACGTACTAGTGATTTTTTAGGGAGTTTCCCAATAAAACTTGTAAATTTACTAAATATTGTTTAGTGAACTTACTAATGCTTGTTTAGGGAGTTTACTAAATAATGTTTAGTAAATTTATCAATGAATAAGTTGTAAATGCACTACCCATTTTTTAGGGAGTTTTCTAAAAATGCTTTTGTAAATTTACTAAATATTGTTCTGTAAATCTACTAACGATTTTTCAAGGAAGATTCTAAATTAGTTTTTGTAAATTTACTAAATATTTCTTAGTAAACTTACTAGCGATTTTTTAGGGAGTTTACTAAAGAATTTGTGGTAAATTTTCCAAGGATAGTTTAGTAAACGTACTAAGGATTTTTTAGAGAGTTTTCCAAAGAATTCCTTGCAAGTTTACTAAATATTGTTCAGTAAACTTACTATCGATTTTTTAGAGAGTTTACTAAAGAATTTTTCGTAAATTTAGCTAGGATTATTTAGTCAAGGTACTAACTATTTTTTAGGTAGTTTTCTAAACACTACTTTGTGAATTTTCTAATGATTTTGTAGTACACTTACAAAGAAATATTTAGTCCATTGACTAAGAATTTTTTTGTAAATTTGCGAAGGATTTCATAGTACATTTACTATGAATTTTTTTTGTATTGCACACAAAATTTTGTATATACTTTAGCAAAAAATTTTCGGTAACTTTATTCAAGTACCGTCAAAAAATTACCAATCATTTTTTAGTATTTTATCTAAAACAGTTTTTGTCTTCTCGCCAGAGAGTTTTTTTGTAACCGTGCAAGATATATTGCAGTAAAGATCCTAATGATTTCTTTCTGTTTTGTCTAAAATATTTTATTTACGCTCAGCAAAAGGTATTTGCAACTGTACAAAATTTTTGCAGTAGATCACTTATGGTTTTTCAGCAGTATTCCGAAAATATTTTACGAAATTGTTTTTGTATGCTAATACTTATATTATTTAGAGTTATTGTTGTGGTATTCTTTCAATATAGAGTTGAATTTTTACAATTTTAAATATCTAGAGTGGAATTTTCCTCATTAATCAAAATACTTCGATGCAAAATAAGTAATATGACCTGACGTGTTTTTCAGTGATACCATCAGTGATCAGTAATACCACAGCAATTGCCAGAAATATTTGTATGTTATGCATAAGAAAACTGACTGAAGCTTCACTGTAGATATCCAAATAGGTACAAAATCATTTCCATATTAAATGAGCATTATAACAACAGCAGTAAATGAGCAGATAAGCAGAAGCAGATCTTGCGGTTTTTAGATAAATTAAAAAAGCAAATAGAAACAATGATGAAAGTAAAGTATCATTACTGAGTTAAAAGTATGCCTAAATAAAAAATAAAAAATGTTATCGATACACTGTTAAAAATAAAGTGTGATGTTTCACCAAAAAAATGGTGAAAAGTCGCTGAAATTTAGCTGCAACCAAGATATTGGTGATAAGTTTCACCAGTTTATTGGTGCTTTCACAAATACCTTTATATTAGAGAAATGTTAAACAAGGATTCAGGTTTTTTATAAATCCAATTTTCTGGTGAAAGGTTGAACCATAAATCAGGGTTTTTTAAAATCCAATTTTCTGGTGAAAGTTTGAACCATAATTTATTTTTTTTTAATCCAATTTTCTGGTAAGTTTGAACCACGAATCAGGATTGTTTTTAAATCAAATTGTCTGGTGAAAGGTTAAATCATAATTCAAGGTTTTCTCTATTCCAATTTTTTGCTAAAAGTTTGAATCACGATTCAGGATTTTCTCTCATCTTTATGGGGAAAGGTTAAACGGGATTGTAGCTTTCTCCCCCCCCCCCCCTCACTTTGGTTTTCAATTTATCATTTTATGGTATAATAATAAACAAAATTTCAGCTTATGAGAGATTATCTTGCAGGAGGAAAGCCTTTTTTTTTTCATTAAACCGAAAATTATTCAAGTTTTAATTGTCGATTCTATTATCTTTGAAATATATTTAAAATACAAATGTAAACCAGTTTGATCTAATTTCACAAAATAATTACATCCCCCCCCCCCCACACACACACAAATATTACCGTTCTGTCCTTATACATTTTGAAATATTTCTCCGCACTCAGTTACACTTATAGTCCATTTAGTGTTTACTTATTCACAAAGAAAATTTTCTTAGATTTAAATACATATCCTGTTTTTATTTTTTTTTTTTAATTTAAACAATGGCTGAATGAATTTCTTCAACCAATATTAATTTTTGCACGAGTTTGAAAAGGTTTTTTTTTCTATAATGCACTTAGCTGCTACTTTCATAATCTTTTTTTTTTTTTTTCTTTAATTGTTGTGAAACTATAGATGCTGAAATTTTAATATTCTACAGTTTTCAAAATTTTTACCTTCTTTTCAAAAAACAAAAAATAAAATAAAAATATTTTTAAAATTTATATTGCCACACATCTCAATTATGAAAAAAAATTGATTTCAATATAGAACAACAAAAAATGTTCAGCATTTGTTTCTCTTTAACATTCAATAATGAATATATCACTTGATTAAATAAAGCACAAACATAACGGATACATAATCAAAGTATATGCGTAAACACTGAAATAATAAGCATCAAAAAGGAAACTATAAGTAGTAGAATCCATTTAACCTCTAATATCAGCTAATACAAAAGTATTACTTTAAACTTTAAAGCTTTTTTAAAATACACAATGTATTTCTATAGTATATTAAATACTTACTTTGAAGGGTTAATTTAATAACAGCAGTGTCGCCACCAAGCGACTAATTGTTACTTATATATGTAATTTTTCAGTATTCCTAAATGATAATCTATGACGAAGAATTATTTATTTTTTAACAATACTCGTAGAAAAGAAAAATATTCACCAAAAGCAGCCTTGCAATAGCTGGAAAAAGAAATGGTTACAGACAATTAAACAGAAACACATTTAAGTTGGTTTGCGGTATGCCGCTCCATTTATTGAAAATACAAATTATATAATCATTAAATTATATGTATAGTATGTCAGACTAATATGTACTGTAATATAATATCATTTTACACAGAGTTTCTCTCACAGTTTTAGGAGGGTGTTGCACCCTCTCTCTCTGACCATTCAGGTCAAATATAAAGAATTCTTGAAGCTTAGTATGCTCTGAATCAGAATTTCAAGTCAGGTAAAATGGAATAGATCCAAGCATCAGGTTAATTTCTCCACCTGTTTTAAATGAAAGAGTAAATAATTTAAGACATAAAATTGTTTCTTGTGCAGACATAACATTAATCAAATTTCACACAGGAGAAATAATAAAAAAATTAAACAGTATATCAATTCAAATCTCTTTTACAAGGTAATCTTCAGCATCTGAAAAATCAATCAGTGTTCGAAATCATTGGTGGTCCACTGGTCCGAGAACACCAAAAATTAATTTGGACCACTAATTTGAAAATTTTAGTGGCCAGCAGGAACAGTAACTACCCCCCCCCCCCTCTCTCTCTCACAGGGTCACAGGTAAACTTAAATTTTCCCGTCCCAGAGAAAACGGCAACCAAACACAAATCGCACAATTTTATTTATTTTAAAAAATAAATAAAACTGCATTAAACCTTATTCAATTGAAATATTGGAATAAAATAAAAAAACTATAAAATTATTAATTTAGATATGTGCTGTTTATTTAATTTTTAGTTATAATTTTACATTTTATGATGCTGAAAATTTTGGATAACTGCAAAGGAAGTTTGTCAGAAAAAGTTGCAAAATTCTCCATTTGTCAGGTAGAAGGAAAATATTGTGAAATTCTGAAATCAAACGTGGAAAAATATTGCAAAAAGCGTCAGTTGGTTGAGGGAAAAAATTCGTTATTCGTTCGTGATTAACAAAAACTGATGCTTGCCATTTGGCTGCAATAGGGTGTTAACGATTTTAATCAACGATTAAATCATGATTTTAATCAACTTTTTTTTTTAATCATTGATTAAAATCAAATTTTCTGTGGCCTATTTCAATGGTCTATAGGGAAAAATCATTTGTAGTATATTGGAATGATATTACACTATCTCAAACATATAGAAATTGATACACGTCACTGAGGTGTACAAAAAGATGCTTAATATAGAACATGATGAGCATAGCATTCATCGTTTATTTGTTGGGGGACACAAAAGGATTCGCTTATAGTATTGTATAGATAAACAATAATTGCTGGAAGTTCGTTATCTGTTGTGGTACGAGTTTTTTTTTTTTAACTAATTTAGTTATCAATTAATTTAGTTATAAAATCTGTAAATGTAAATCTATAAAAAGTAGTGTCTAATCTATAAAAAGATGTATAGATTTCCGTTTATTGGCGAAATATGTTGAAGGGGAATTTTCAACCATGCAAATGCGTTTCTTAACTGAACTAATGTTTAGCATACTATTTAGTATATATTCAAATCTATAGATCATATATAGCGTTGCACAAAGGAATTCGGATATTTTTCCGATGACTGATAATAATTGCTGAACTTTAATTTTCAAATGTGTTACGTGTTTTGCAATTTGCTTACTTAGCCATCATATTTAACCTTATTAAACGTTGATTTTTTTTTTTTTACATAATTCTGAATGTGTTGGAAAATTATAATCTATAGTTGAAGCTTGATTATTTTACGTTCTTGTTTGAAAATATTTTTATTTTGTATATATATATATATATATATATATATATATATATATATATATATATATATATATATATATGCACGGGCGAGTTGTACAAAACAGGGTAAAACCGGGTAGCGCAGATCCCTCCTTCAGTTGTACTTCTATCAGCCAACACGACTTGTCAGTAACCATTATGGCATTTATAGCTGATTGAAACGTTACTGTGTGCGGTTCTTTTTCGTGTGAAGGATTTAGTTTCAATTACTCATAAAAAAAAATTGTTTTATTTTATTCTGGATTTTAAGCATAAAACCACTTTTTACAGCATATTAAATATTCCTGAGTACTATATCTAATTATTTCCTTTCCTGATAATATTTAAAAATTTTTACTGATCTTTTGCTATAGGATTAAGAATAGTGACGTCAATGTCATATTGGGGTAAAACCGGGTACTTAAGAGTGGGTCGAAACTGGGTATACCCGATTTTGTCCGGCACTCATAGAATGGTTTTTTAGTATAGTTAATAAATTAACATGGAATTTTAAATTGAATTCTTAATGCTGTTAAGTTATAATTCTGTCTAGTTATAATGAAAACTTTAATATAATACAAAATCAAAATTAAAAAGTGGGTCTAATTTTTAACTTACATTTATGAAATTAAATAATTTGCAATTATTAATGAACGAAATAATGGTACTAATTAAGGCATAATTTTATATTATACTTATTACATTTTAATAAGTAATTTTCTAATCTGAGGTGTAATAACTTGCGTTATAGGTCTACTTAAAATGTAAATATATTTCGTGACTTGTTTCTCTAAATAAAATAATCTGCCCAAATTGACAAATAATCTATAAAATCTCAATCCTATATAACTAGGCTATATAATCTATAACAAGATTTTTTTTCGCAAATATTAAACAGGCAAGAAAAAAATCTCTTGATGGATGATACTTTCCGAGACTCATTTGCTGTATATAATAGGAGTGGATGGATGACGAAAGAGGTCTTTATTTTATTTGGTTAAAAAATGTATAGATTTTTCCAACCCTAGCCCTGAAAAGCATGTTCTTTAAATCCTTAATAGGTGTTCAACTCATACTAAAGGAATCCAGTTAATCTAATAAGAGAAAGCAATGTATTTATATATGCTTCTTTCCTTACGCAACGCTTCGATTTCAGCCTCTTGATGCATCATTCATGCACCCCTAAGCTTATACTAAGGACAAGAGGTGAAGAAGTGGTTATTTTCCAACCCTGCGTGATCTGTAACAATTTACCAAATTGGAAAATTATTTAAAGCTGCATTTTCGAAAGCAGCAAATGTAAATACTTCAATCAGAAGGTTCGAGAAAACAGGGATTTTTCCCTACAACAGTGATGTTTTTCCAGATCATCTTTTTGCTCCTTCGGAAGAGACAGAGAAACCCATGAAAGTCATGATAACACACCTAGGTCTATGCAGCGACAGGTTGTCATAGCTGCAGAAATAAATATTTCTGAAACATCACAGGATAATGGAGCTCAACCTTCCGAACATAAACGTGTTGACAACATCCAGCGTCTTTCACGTCGAGCTGCTTCCAGATGCAGCAGTTAACATCACAATCACAGACGTCATCACCGATTCAAAATGTTACATCTACAGAATATATTAGTAAAATTATCCATTCGACATCTTCAGACTATATAGCCCAGCAATCTGAATTTCCAATTCCGCCTAAAATGTTATCCTCTTCTAAGGAAGGCTTCAGAATTGAGAAAAGAAAAGGAAAGACTTATTTTGATTTCTTTTCCCTATAAATTACAGATCGAAAAAGATATTAAGGGGAAATAAGCCAAACAAACTGCAAGACGAAAAAGAAGATTCTTTAAAAGAAAAAAAGAAACCAAAAAAGATTGCGGACACATCTTCAGAAGAGGAGGATAATGAAATCTGTATGTTTTGCTGTGAACTTTACTCAAATTCAAATCCAAATACGATGTTTGAAATGCCACGCATAGGCACACGAAGCATGGTAGTAATGCAGAAGAATATGATGACAAGATCATCTGTGATTTTTGAAGATAAAAGAACTCTAAAACGTACAGTGTAAAGTAAGTAGGCCTATACAACGTAGAAAATTTGCCACCAATTTTTTTTACACATGGAAGAACACATGTGCAATTTCGTTTTGTTAAAAATAATAAAAATGTATTTACTATATTATGCAAGACCTTTTTGATCAAAATGAGTTTTCCCAGTAGTTTTAAAGGGATACCCGGTTTTACTGAACCAGCGAGGTAAAACCGGATTTTTGCATACGTGTGAAAAAAGCTATTTTTTTATTTAAACAATTATATTTTTTTGAAAAGAATGTTTTATTATAGCCAAGGATTCATTTTACATTAAAAACAGTGTTCAAAGTTTGTTTTCCCATTTCACAGCATTTGAGACTAACAAACTTTTATGGTACCCGATTTTGTCCCACCTTCCCTCTCTCTATACATATATATTTAAAGGATACTGTTGGAGAAAATAGCATGAAACATTTATTAGCTCCTTTCTAGATCTGTTTGTACTAAAATTTTCGGTAACATGCCATTTATCTTTTAAAATAAGCAATTTTTCTATTCGCATGCACTTTACGGCTGTTATCGCGATATATCACCAATATTAACACGTAGCTATATTCAGATTTTAAATTTACGATATTCACCCCACCTAACAGTTAAACTTTTGGGGAAAAAAATCAAAAAAGGTTTTCCGAAAACTCGTAGCAATTTATTCCAGGATGATATTTTAGAAGTACCGGGGAAAAAAAAAAAATATATATATATATATATTATATATATGCTCTAAAAGTTAAAATCTAACTGATGATGCAACTGCAACTGATTTTTAAAACATGAATTTTAACTCTCAAATATATTGGTGAACGTAGGTCACTTCGCGCCTCACAAAGACAATATATTTTTTCTACCCTAAAACTAACTAAATGTCCGTATTTTAACACAATCTTTTTAGAGCAACTCAACAGGCCAGATTTACATGTACCTACGAAAATTTCAAAATATTCGGACAAATAGCAATATTTTTTACTAAATAAAATGTGCAAAAACTTCGACAAAATTAGCAAAAACCCGAGTGCTACATCGTGGTAAAAATCTTACCAGTCTTTTTCCCCTAAATATTATTTTTTCACCCGGGCTACGAAAACATTATGTTTTTAACATCTAAAAATTTCAAAGAATCTGGATGATAACGACAAACTTTAAGAATTTAAAATACTGGAAGTACCTTGTCCCTCCTCCCCCTCCCTTTCCAGGCATATTTCAAAATTACACATAAGACTCCAAAAATCAAACTATGCAGAATATTAATACTAAATAATAATAATACCAAAAAGCATATACTTTCAGTTCTCTTTGAAATACTGCAATACATTTAAAAAAAATACAAAATTAATCTTTTAAAAAAATTCACTGTCCGAAGTCACTTTTCTGTTTTTCTGCGCATTTTACTGTACGACTCACATTACGTATATATTATTTAAAAATACACAATCTTATACAGTAGCTTTGAAATGATCGAGTATTGATTTGGTTCAGATATAAATGGATTTAAGGGTAAAAAAAAATTAGTTTGAAACGAAAAAAAACCCACAGATTTTGATATGAAAATGAAATCTATATCTATATTATAAAGGACAAACATCTCTGTGCGTAACTCTGGCGTCATTTTGCAAATGGCAGCACTTTAAAATCTGAAATGAAATTTAGGTTTTGCAATTTTCGTGTTCAGCTCGTCGTCAGCTTAAAATTCAGAGTAAAATGAGAACTACATTTAACCCAGGAGAACTCGCTAGTGAGAATGCCCAATTGCTTTTCTTTTACTTTACATTCATATAATATCAACTTTTTTTGGTTGGCTTAGTACTTTTATTCACAAAATAGGTAAAGTAATTGAAAAACATTTTGAAATTTTAATTAAAATGAAAAATGATTTAAATAAGAGTTAAAAAAGTACGACTGTGAGAGAAAATCTCATGTAGCGAGTTCTCCCGGGTTAATATTTTTGTTGAACATTGTCACAATTCTATTTCAAAGCTCCATGATCGGGGGATGTAACTCATAATTATGTGGGTGGGAAACTGGAAATTATTTTAATTTCCCTTCCGTTTAGGTTTAAAATGAAAGTACTAAGTTTTATCCTTCGTACTAGGTGAACATTAGAAAATATGTACATATTTATAGTCGAAAAACACTTTAAAATTATCTTAACAATATCTCAGAACAAATAATTCTTTCAAAAGCATGGTCAATACAGATGTCGTAGAATTTGAAATTTTGAATAAATGAGTACCCATATAAATATTTTTGCTTAACATTAAGGTCGCAATTTTATTTCAAAAATTTGCCTTAATCGCTTTTGCCTTAATCAAGAGAGAGACAGAGTTATCAATCCGCCCTGCCTCCCTTTATTACATACATGTATTTTCTTTAAGTTGTAGAGGCCCTCGCGATGTTTCTGTAATTATGTTAATGCTTTATTTTGCATAATTTGAGGATTATAATTTAGTAGTTATCGTGAAAGAGGTATATACTTGACAGCCGTTTTACATGCTATTTCCCAACTGATATCGTCAACCTTAAACCTTAGTTAAGAGAATTACGTAAGGATTATGATACTTTTCAATATTCCGAAGGTTTTAAAATTTTATGAATTTAACTTAAGATGCTCGTATACTAGTGGAAAATAATTTTTATTAAAACCATCTTAACCCTTTTCGTAAAATATCGAAGTTTTAAATCGTGCTATTGGTTGACTTATAATTCCTCTAGCGACAAGAAACCTGCACACTCATTTGTTCCCTCGCTCATCCCCATTATTTTCGAACTCCTTAAATGTGATGCATACGCACTGTTATTCACTATAGGGGAAACCGGTGGAATGGCGACACCTTAAGGAAATTTAATTTTTTTCCCCTCAAAAAAATGTTCATTTTTTAATAGTAAAAATTCTAAAGCTGAATCATTACCTTTAGTATCTGTATAAATTTAACCGTAATCATAACTGTAAAGTAAGCACACATAAAAAAATTTTCTTTCAACCTCTGTACAGTGGCGGGATTACCCAGGGTACTGGGGTAATTACGCCACTGTATCGGGGTAATGACACCACTCTGTAATGACCTAGTAAATACATAAAATGGATACTAGGAAACACATAACCTACTAAAAATGTTTAGAAAGCAATAATTTATCAAAATAATGAATAATTACAATGTTCCTTTTGCTAAATTTATTAATGTGCTAAGCTTACAATTTAACTCAAATTGGAAAAGTCACCCTTTGCCATGATGACGGCATTACCCCGAGAGGACAATATAGTGGAAAACCCCCAGCAAAGCCGAAAGAAGAACCGAACTTGTTCAACGAATTGCATCAAAATGTCGGCAAATGCATGTAGATTACGGGTAATATTATCTTAAGTACCTAATGTTTCAATAAAAGGTATTTACCTCTACTCATTTGAAGCTCCAAAATAAGAAGCAACTAGATGAAAACTAAATTTTTCACTAGAACAAGCGAACGACGTGCAATAAAACCATTCTCACTCTAGGCACTGTTTCTGTTGTTGGCCGCTACAGTGCAGGCGCAATCACATCTCAAACTGCCGCTAGTTTTTAAACTAGACGGGGTGGCGGCATAACTCCGAGTGGTGCCATTCCCCCCGGTCTCCCCTATGTGTCAAATTAAATACGACGCATAATTCAAATACAATATCAGAGATCATAAACAATATTTCCCATCATTTACAAATCATTTTTGAAATATGCTAAAAATCATGAAATAATGTACTTTTTAAGTTATCTATTTGTTCGTAGTGGCCAAAGCCGCACCTAGTAGGGCGAGAAAAATTAGTACGTTTACTTCTGACCTATGTCGAAGGGATTAAAACAATTTCTAGCTTTCCCGTATTTAATTCCGAATTCGGCCTTTTTTTCCCCATTTCCTACCACTGGGCTATAATCCGTAATCAAGAGGTTAAGCCATAACTCTGAAAATATCCAAAATAAAACCAAAAATAATTACAAAATCCTCAAATAATACCTCAATAAATTAAAATATATATATATATAAATTAGAAACAGGGTGAACTGATAACCTCGTCTGTTATGGCTTCAAACACTTGATTAACGAATTAGGCAAAACTTTGAATTATAATTCTAAAAATTCAACAAAAATATTAAGTGTAAGTACACATTTTAATCAGAATTTTAACAACTACAACATCTGTATTGACAATGTTTTTGATAGAGTTAGTTTTTTTTAGATATTGTTATGGTAATAAAAATGCATTTTTTGACTATAAATCTGTACATATCTTCAACCGCTCACCTAGTAAGAGGGGGGAAATTAGTACATTCATTCTAGACTTAAAGGGATTAAAACAATTTCCAGCTTTCCCCTAATTAATTCCAAATGTGGCCCTTTTCCCCCCTCCAACCACTGGACCATAAAGTGTTTTAAAGACTTTAAAATTCTATGTGCTCTAAGTTTTTTTGGGTTTTTTTTTTGGGGGGGCGGGGAGGGGGCATGCGAATTTCGAGTGGGAAGAAAAATCTTGATTATTTATTGTGACAATAAAATGACACAAAACAGATTTTTTTTTAATTTAAGCAGTTTTAAAGAGTTTTTAAACTAAGTATTATTACTGTGAGAGGTGAAGAAAAACGGGGAAACGAAATTTTGAAGGTGAAATTCAGATAAAATTTTAATGAAATGGATAGGATGGAATGAATAGTTAATAAAATTTAGAACTGATTATTTATTCACTATAAAGTAAAAAATAGAGTAGAGAACTTTTTTTTAACCTTTAATTGATGTCACAGAAATTGTCACATAACTAGTGTGAAGTGGTCTGTGAGACCGCTCCATCAAAAGATGAATAAAAGCCGCGATAAACTCATAGGATATATTTGTACTAAACTTTTTGCATAGGAGTGTTATAATTAAAATTCACCTATTCAAAAATCTCTGGTGTTAGTACTAAAGTTTCAAACGAAAAAAATTTCAGTAGTGTTTGTAGGTAAACTGAAATTTGCAAGTTAAACTATGAAAATTGAAAAAAGCACCGGTCTGCAGTTAAAGGTTAAAAAATGTTTTAAACAGTTTAAACTTTGGTATTGTGGAGAAGGGAGCAAAAAGGGTAGTGAAATTTCAGAAGAAAGGTTAGCAATGGCGGGTTATTTTTTAAAATCAGATATGAAAAGAAATGCAGAAGCGTTCCACCCCCTATTAAGAAATAATGACAGTAACGCACTTTTAAGGCTTTTAAAAAATTTTGTATGAAAATAAGCACTTTCAAGGACAAGAAAATCCTTTTGAAAAATGCAAGTACTTATAAGGACTGTACGAATCCTGATATATTAAAAATTAGCCGACTACAGAGTAGTCCTGTAGGGTCAAGTTGCAACCGACACAAAATCGAATATAATACTTAAGTCAACCCACAACTCGACCCGAACACGCCAAAAATATTTCCTCGATCCTCAAACTGACCAGAATCAGCTAAAATAATTGTCGGCAACCTGCAACTCAACCCAGACTTATCTCAACCCGAACCCGAAATAAAAGGAAAGTAAATCATGTTTTATTGATATTATGAAATGTAATCTACAATTACATCTCTAATAACAATTTATGTTTATGTAGGAAAATGGACAAATGTATATACTTTAATACTCAAACATATGTAGGTATCATGCCCACAAGTATTTGAAGTGAGGACAGCTTGTTAAAAAGCGCCATCATGGTTGATCTCAATGGCGCTTGGTGACAAGTTGTCCTCAACATGGCTCACAATCACATGGCACACCTAAGTGATATAGGGTAGGTGGGGGGTAAAATTACGCACTTATCATTAATTTTGATTCTTAACGAAAACATTGATATGCGACGACTTATTAAAATGTTGTATTAAAACCTTAGGCACGTTCCACTATCATACGACATTCTGTCAAATTACATTTCCGTAAGAAATTGTAATTTTTGCTCTGCATATCTTTCCCCCATTGGTTTCTTCCCCCAGGGACTGCACTAAAACTCAAAAGCATTGCTGGGTTTCCCTGGGTGGCCATCCTCCTCCTTGCCCCATTGGTTGGAGTAAAAGTATGCAGTGATGAGGCAAAGATACGCAGTGCGTATTTTTGCCCATTACGGCCGGTTTTTGCCCCATTTCCACTAAAATGAATGAGTAATGTAAAAGCATTAGTAAATTTTTATAGTATTTAAACTGAAAATTGTAAACTAGACCATGAAAAAACAGCGGTCTGGAAGATCGCGAATAGCAGTTAACCTCTAACTATTGTGACAAATATTGTTTCATAAATACTGTAAGCGGTCTCCGAGACCGCTTAATCGTAGATTGAATAAAATGGTTTACTGACTCATAAGAGGCGGTTTCTGCGCTAAACTTTATGTAAAGGACTATTATAGTAAACTTTCCCGCATTCAGAAGTCTTCAGCTATACTTCTAATTTACCGAACGAATCAAAATTAAACAAAAATTAATACTTAAATTGAAAATTAAAAGTTAAATTGTGAAAACTGAATATTGCAGCTGTCGGTGAGACCGTTAACAGGAGTTAAAGATTAAGGTTTAAAACAAAAGCGATTCATGAAACAAGTATACTGATTTTTAAAAGTAGGTAGGTAGAACATATGTTCTATATTTAAAAAACTTAACTAGAAAAAGGAAAATGTAGTTTACTAACTTATATTAGTTATGTATCTATTATATTTTATATAATACAAATTTAGAAAAGTGGAAAGCTTTGCATCTAGCTAAAACGATAGGGAAAAGTCCCGTATCATAAACATGTGCGTATCTTTGTCCCAAGGCGTATGCGTGATTTTACCCCATTCTGCAATATTTTGCTTAACCGGCTACCTATAAGTATAAACAAATGTGATCGAGGTAAACTACGGCATTTAGAAGCTAAAAAGCTTTCGATCTCCACTGAATTTTTGGATTTGTAAAAATTCCAGGTATTGTCAAGTAAAGAAAAAAGTGAAATATACAAAATATTATATCAAAATTCGAAAATTTAAACTTACCTCATTTTCTTACCACAAATTGCTACTTTTATCAAAAGGTTTAAATAAATGACTAGTACACTTGAAACCAAACTGCCACCTATTGGTCATGATAGCCGAAATGTTGCTTCATATGAAATCAGCCGGTGCGTATTTTTGCCCCGTTCGTATCTTTACCCCTACCTACCCTATATCTCTCTTTGCATGAGAAAGTAAAAACTCAGCATTTTATTGCTCAGAACTTCACGTAAAATTAAAATGCAGATGTTTATATTTAGGTTTTTTCCAAGTCTTGTTAAGATTTTTACAAAAAGTTTGAGCAGATCAATTTTCAGATAAAATAAATACATATTTCAATATACTGCTTAACTTTTAACTGATGTCACAGAAATTGTCACGTAACTAGTGTGAAGTGGTCTGTGAGACCGTTTCATCGAAAGATGAATAAAAGGCACGATTAACTCATAGGATGGTGTTTTTGTACTAAACTTTTTGTACAGCACTGTTATAATTAAAATTCACCTATTCAAAAGTCTCTGGTGATAGAACTAAAGTTCCAAACGGAACAAAATTTCGATAGTGTTTGTAGTTAAATTGAAAATTGCAAGTTAAACTATAAAAATTAAAAAAAGCCGCGGTCTGAGAGACCGGTAACATCAATTAAAGGTTAAGAAATCAAAAGTATATAAGAAATGTGATAAATCCTTTATATTTACGGCACAGTTAAGAACCATTTATTCTTCTCTAGGAATAGGTAAAAATATTACAACATTTCATTTTTCATATACACGCATTCATATATATAATATTTCTGATAGTTTTAACACATATACCCATGATACGTGCGTATAGATAGAGAAGTGCCCAATATTCAGAGTTAGAATCATAGGAGAGAGTGTGGAGGAATGGGACACCTTTTACAAAAATAAGAAAATGAACTTTGTTTGACACAAAAACAATATTTCAGTTTATAGAATACAAAATGAAAAAATTTCAAAAAATGTCCTTGAACAATATAGAAACATAGTTTTCAGAAACAATTTTATAATTAAAGAAATTGCAAGTTTCAAAATTTGTCCCATGCTTAGTTTAATCCATGCTTAGAACCATTCTTTAAGGCTTAGTTTATATGATGGATAATATACAGTATAATGTTCCATAAATAGGGAAACTATTACATCTATGCATAAACAAGTCATTAATATTAATAGTCATTATTAACATTAATAGTCATTAATAAATTTTGCCGGAAAGTAAAAGAATATATAAATTTATTAAGTTAAACCGTTGCATGCTCGCCAACATAAATGAAAAACAGTGGAACTTCGAAGGATCACTTTTTGCTTCCTAATTGGTTTGATAAAGAGTATCAACAATAATACAGATTATAAAACATGTAAGGGGGGGGGGGGGTGGAGTTATGAAATTTTTTTAAAGTAAAATTTTTATTGTTTAAATTTTTTTATAAACAAAATATGTAGAAGTTTGTCCATTACTGGCACATCTGCCCTACACCTAGATGTTTAGCATGAAAAAAATATTTTGGACATTCTTTTGAAAAATCAGTCAACCCGAACCCGACACGCAAGATTCGAAGAAACCCAAACCGACCCGATCCGAACCAAAATAGTAAAGTAAACCCGACGCGATGCTGGAATCCAGTACAATAAATACCGATTACTCGGCACGACTAATATTAAGACAGATAATTTTGGTATACATTTTAAGTATTCTGCGGAAGAATAGTGGAATATTTGGCCTTCATTATCAGTCAAAGGGGGGAGTACTATTCATTGCATCAATAATTAAAAATAAAATATTTAATCTGCTAACCATATTGCAATAAAATTTGATTTAAAAGATAAAACATTAGAAATTGCACGCATCTAATAAACACTGGTGTAAAGAATAGTCATTTGACTGAATAATAAATATTTAACAAAAAATAATAGGAAGATTACGCATTAATACCTGCTAAAATCATGTTATATTATAATTCGAAATCAAACAGTCTTACTGTGTAGTTGATTTGTACTTATTAGGAATCAAGTAGAATGGAAATATAAAAAAAATTAACTCATAAAGAAGAAATATTTACTTACCTACTAATTTGAAATCATAATCAAGATGGATGCCTTGAACGCCTCTGTGGCTGCGTGAATAGTCATTACGTCACATCGTGTTATAAAGACATAAGTAAATCGTGTTTTATTAATATTATGAAATGTAATCTACAATTACATCTCTAATAACAATTTATGTTTTATGTAGGAAAATGGACAAATCTATATACTATATTCAAACATACGTGGGTATCATGCCCACAAGTATTTGAAGTGAGGACAGCTTGTTAAAAAGCGCCATCGATATTCACCATCATGGTTGATCTCAATGGCGCTTGGTTGCAAGTTGTACTCAACATGGCTCACAATCACATGACACACCTAAGTGATGTAGGGTAGGTGTGGGGTAAAGTTACGCACTTATTAATTTTGATTCTCAACGAACACATTGATCTAAACTTATGTGACGACTGATTAAAATGTTGTATTAAAACCTTAGGCACGTTCCACTATCAAACAACATTCTGTCAAATTATAATTCCGTGAGAAATTGTAATTTTAAAAACATTGTTCTGCGTATCTTTGTCCCCATTGGTTGGGCTAAAATTACGCAGTGATGAGGCAAAGATACGCAGTGTGTATTTTTGCTTCATTACGGTCGGGTTTTGCCTCATTTTCACTAAAATAAATGAGTAATGTAATGCATTAGTAAATTTCGAAAGTATTTAAACTGAAAATTCTAAACTAGATCATAAAAAAAAACAGCGGTCTGTGAGATCACAAATAGCAGTTAACCTCTAACTATTGTGACAAAAATTGTTTCAAAAATACTGTAAGCGGTCTCAGAGACCGCTTAATCGTAGATTGAGTAAAATGGTTGAATGACTCATAAGAAGCAGTTTCTGCGCTAAACTTTATGAAAAGGGCTATTATAGTAAAATTTTCCTCATTCAGAAGTCTTCAGCTATACTTCTAATTTACCAAACGAATCAAAATTTAACATAACTACTTAAATTGAAAATTACGAGTTAAACTGTTAAAACTGAATATTGCAGCGGTCGGTGAGACCGTTGAGTTAAGGTTTAAAACAAAAGTAATTCATGAAACAAGAATATTGATTTTTAAAAGTAGGCAGGTAGATAGATACCTACGTTCTATTTAAAAAAAAACTTAACTAGAAAAAGGAAAATGTAGTTTACTAACTTATATTAGTTAAATAGGTATTATATTTTATATAATTCAAATTTAGAAATTCTGGAAAACTTTGCATCTAGCTAAAACGATAGGGCAAAGTCCCGTATCTTAAATATGTGCGTATCTTTGTCCCAAGAAGAATGCGTACTTTTACCCTATTCTGCAGTATTTTGCTTAACCGGCTACCTATAAGTTTAAAAAAATGTGATCGAGGTAAACTACGGCATTTAGAAGCTAAAAAGCTTTCGATCGCCACTGAATTTTTGGATTTGTAAAAATTCTAGGTATTGTCAGGTAAAGAATAAAGTGAAATTTAAAAAATATTAGATCAAAATTCGAAAATTTAAACTTACCTCATTTTCTTACCACAAATTACTACTTTTATCAAAGGTTTAAACAAATGACTAGTACATTTGAAACAAAACTGCCGCCTATTGGTCATGATAGCCGAAATGTTGCTTCATATGAAATCAGCCGGTGCGTATTTTTGCCCCGTTCGTATCTTTACCCCTACTTAGACTATATTTCTCTCTTTGCATGAGAAAGTAAAAACTCAGCATTTTATCGCTCAGAACCTCACGTTAAATTAAAATGCAGATGTTTATATTTAGGTTTTTTCCAAGTCTTCTTAAGATTTTCACAAAAAGTTTGAGCAGAACAATTTTTCAGATAAAATAAATACATATTTCACTATGAATGAGTTATTATTCAATTTACTGCTTAACCTTTAACTGATGTCACAGAAATTGTCACATAACTAGTGTGAAGTAGTCTGAGACTACTTCATCGAAAGATGAATAAAAGGCATGATTAACTCATAGGATTGTGTTTTTGTATTAAACTTTTTGTACAGGACTTATAATTAAAATTCACCTATTCAAAAGTCTCTGGTGATAGTACTAAAGTTTCCAAACATAACAAAATTTCGGTAGTGTTTTTTTAGTTAAACTGAAAATTGCAAGTTAAACTTTAAAAATTAAAAAAAGTTGCGGTCTGAGAGACCGGTAACATTAGTTAAAGGTTAAGAAATAAAAAGTATATAAGAAATGTGATATTTTTTTTTTATTTACGGCACAGTTAAGAACCATTTGTTCTTCTCAAGGAATAGGAAAAATATTACCAACATTTCATTTTTCATATACACGCAAACACATGTATAATATTTTCGATAGTTTTAACACACATACCCATGATACGTGTGTATAGATAGAGAAGTGCCTAAATATTCAGAGTTAGAAGCATAGGAGAGAGTGTGGAGAAATAGGACACATTTTATAAAATAAGAAAATGAACTTTGTTTGACAGAAAAAGAATATTTCAGTTTATAGAATACAAAATGAAACACTTTCTAATGTCCTTGAACAATAAAACATAATTTTCAGAAACAATTTTATAATTAAAGAAATTGCAAGTTTTAAAATTTGTTCCATGCTTAGACCCATGCTTGAAGGCTTAGTTTATATTATGGATAATATACAGATATGTTCCATAAATACGGAAACTATTATATCTATGCATAAACAAGTTATTAATATTCAGAAAGCATAAAAAGTACATGAAGCAAAATCACTTCTGATTCTTGAAATAATCTTTTACTTATACAATTGAAATCTTATGCAACTTTTTTCAACTGGAGATTGGACTACCATTGCTTCATCTAGTGTGCGATTGATGAAATGTCTAGAATGATCATATTCAAAAAATTGTATTACTACCAAAACAAAAACAAATTTTGCAAAAAATTTTGCAGGAAAGTAAAAGAATATATAAAATTTATTAAGTTAAACCAGCTCTTTGCATGTTCGCCAACATAAATGAAAAACAGTGGAATTTCGAAGGATTACTTATTGCTTCCTATTTGGTTTGATTAAGAGTATCAACAATAACACAGATTATAAAACATGTAAGCGGGAGGGGGGAGAGGGAGTTATGAAATTTTTTTCAAGTAAAATTTTTATTGTTTAAAATTTTTTTTATAAACAAAAAACTTTGAAGTCTGTCCATTACTGGCACATCTGCCCTATACCTAGATGTTTAACCAGAAAAAAAAATTTTGAACATTCTTTTGAAAAATCAGTCAACCCGAACCCGGCACACAAGATTCAAAACCCAAGCCGACCCGATCCGAACCAAAAAAGTAAAGTAAATGCAACCCGACCCAAAATCTAGTACAATAAATACAAATTACTCGGCACGACTCGAATATTAAGAAATATAATTTTGGTATACATTTTAAGTATTCTGAGGAAAAATAGTGGAATATTTGGCCTTCATTATCAGTCAAAGGGGGGAGTACTATTCACTGCATCATTAATTTAAAATAAAATATTTTATCTGCTAACCATATTGCAATAAAATTTTATTTATTACATGAAAAGAAGTAGCACGCATTTAATAAACACTGATGTAAAGAATAGTTATTTGACTGAATGATAAATATTTAACAAAATCATATTGCATTATAATTCGAAATCAAACAGTCTTACTGTGTGTAACATTTTTACTTATTAGGAATCAAGTAGAATGGAAATATAACAAAGTTTAACTCATAAAGAAGAAATATTTACTTACATCCTAATATGAAGTCGTAATTAAGATGGATGCCTTGAACACCTCTGTGGCTGCGTGAATAGAAATTACGTCACCATTGAAGTCCTTTCTCATTGGCTGACAGGTGAAACTAAAATATTTCATGTATTTGCACTATGCGAGTGGCAAATATTATACCCGGTTACAGATAAAATTCTAGTAAACATGCAGATTTCTGTAGTTTTACAAAAACTAGTTTTGTAGATTTACAGATTTTTTTTTTACAGTGTAGTTAAAATATATTATTGTTTAGATGTAATATCTGAATTAGAGTTGCATGATATAGAAATATATGCAACAAGTAAAAATACTTATTGATTATCATGTTATTAAAACTAAATATTAGTTTTCTATTTTCTAAATTTAATACGCTTCAGATTTACAATATATATATCTATATGCATTTACAATTGATAAGCGAGTAAAAAAGAGACTTAAATAATTATGAAAACATAATAATTTTTTGTTAGTTTTGTTTTTGAGAAAAAATTTCAACGTCTAATTTTTATAGCATGTAATTATATACATTTTTTAAGTATAATGAATAAGAGAATGATGCATAAAAACTGAATATATTAAATAATTCAAAAATTTTAATATTTTTTTTAATAATTTTGTTTTTAAAATTTTCATTTTAACTCATTTTAGTATTTTTGCAAGTTGTTATATGGATCCTTTTATTTCACATTTAATACGAGAATAAGTAAAAACTAAGTATGTTAAATAATTTATATATTTTAATAATTCTTTAATATTTTCACTATTGATATCAAGCATTTTTCTTCAGGAGGGATTTTTAAATCTCCTGTGGTTGCGGGAAGGATTTTCATTTAAACACCACCAATAAGCATTAAATTAAAAGTAGGAATTATGTAGAATTCATTTAGTAAAAATTTGGATTTAAGGCAAATGCACTTCTTTTTAACCTGATTAATTTAAGCAATTACAAACATATTGATTAGTAAACAAAAGTGAGGGGAATGGAAAAGGTGGCAATAAATTTTGCATGTACTCTATTATATGTTTGTTCGTGCCGTAGTATTATTGATTGTGTAATATTTCAGTTTATGTAAATATATCAGTTTATATAATACTGTAATTAAAAAAATTTAAATTATTTATCTAGATAATTTAATTAAGTTTGCAAGAAATATTCAGAAAATTCTGACAAAATAAATTTTTTAAACTAATTTTTGAGACATACTTTCGTTTTCATATTCGTAACAAAACAATAGTAAAAAAAAAAAGCAATTTATCAAATTACAACGACCATTTGGAAAACGATTTTCTTGAAGACTAAAATTTAAGACATAAAAAATCGCACGGAGTTGATCATACATTACGTACGCATTGAGTTAAACATTAATAGTGTTATTACACGTAAAAATTGCAAGCCTAAAATATCGCCTGCGACCCGTCAGATTTCATGAAACTTAAGTATTATCCACCTGAAACTTACGTAAATATCCAAGCATTTCATTGGCTGTTCGGGAAAAGGCTTTTCCATCGTCAGATTTCCAAGAAATCTGACGGCCAATTTTAAATGAAATTTCATTCTTAAACTTCTAAACATCCGACAATATTACTTTTTACACCGTCGGATAGAGAAAAAAATGTACTTTTAAATGCAATTTGTTTGAAAGCTGTATCTCAATTTGTTTCTGAGTTATTAATTTTTTTTTGTAGTTTTTATTACTTTTTTGTCATAGTGGCAACATAAAGTATCATCGTTGTTGAAATTAAAGGGAAATACAGATTACTGTTTAGACCAATCAGAAAACGAATAAATTGCAGATTAAACCAATGAAAACCTTCAGATATGCTTTTGATTTTCCATCCTGACGAGAACAATAACCATTTTTCCAAATGGTTAATAATTTGTTCTACTATAAATATTCTCCGAGTAGTTCGCATACATTAGCCAATCGGCATACTAGAGAACTTTTATTTGTCTCAGCTAGCATCAGTTCAGTCCATAGCTAATCAAGATTTAATAGAATTTATTTTTAAATCATACTTTAAGAAAGCATCTTAAGAATAATATACTTACTAACAAGTATTTCATATTTTAAAAAAATCTTTGTCGGATCGGCCTACAGCCACAGGTAGACTTCGAAGTAAATTTTTGCCACGCCAATTATATTTTTTTATCGCCTTAGTGACGGATTGACAGAGATGGGATTTTTTATTTCTTCTACAACCCCCCCCCCTCCTTTTTTTGGCTGCAAGTGTTGGTCCTATCAAAAACTTGCCAATATAAAAGTTGTAGATAGTATTAAGAAGATTTATAATAAATTTAAGTGGATTTGATATTTTATGAATTGACGAAGTTATGATTTTTTTCTTCTTAAAGACCTATTTTTTGCGCCCCTTGAGGCCATTTTGAATGATATAAAAAATATGTCATGCATAAATTTTAGGCCCATTTTCTAGAAATAATAATAACTTTAAACTAATTGGATACGTATGATAATTAAGAAGTTATGTTTTTTTTTTTTCTGTTTTTACAAAACCGCTCTTTATTTCCAGCCCTTTCGTCCGATTTTGCCCATTAACGAACTTAACCGAGATTTTCTGCCCCTTGATTTTATGAATCAGTTTAGAAGAAATTTGTGCAGAATTATGGAAGTTATAGTGTCCATAAAAAAGTGATATATATATATATATATATATATATGTGTGTGTATATAAAGTTTTGAACGGTTGAGTGGTTTTGGGTTCTAGGGGTCATGATCGGCGTAGATCGGCAAAAGTTTTTCCGAAATTCCAAGATAGGGAAGAATGTAATAGGAAGTGTTTCTGACGAAATCTACCTATAATGGAAAATTAAGGCAACGAATTAAAAAAATCGTTTATAAATTTATTTCGGAAAAACAGGAGGTGTGTGTGTATGCCAAAATTCATGTTTGCCCCTATCGAAAAAAGTCTTAGTTTTGGCCCTATTTGTGAAGTGATTGGTGCCCATAAAACAAAAACGATGATTTAAAAAAATGCCCCTTTTTCTAACAAACTACAAAAATAAAGGTATAAAAAAGGCTTCAAAATAGGTGCACAAAATCACCTCTTTTCAATTACTCGAAGGTGGTAACTCATCATTTTAGCGAAATTTTCAACAAACTAACTTTGTTTTGTGTGGTAACATCATTGGAGATGCTGGAAGTACGCTGTAATTCAGTCAGTGACACTATATGTGCTTTCAGTTATATCCAAATTATGCAGTGTTGATTGGACGTAGATAGTCGTATCTAGTACTTCTCGTGATACATTCCATTGCACAAGAAGCAAAATAAATCTATTGAACATATCGGTACTATACGTTCATTTTTTTTTTTTTAATTTATGAATAAAAATCTGTGTTTAACTTTAAATGTAAGATTTTGGTTTAATTTTCTCTTTTCTGATTAAATATGTGGATTGAGACCCTAGTTTTCTATGCATTTTTTTTCTTTTGAAGTCTATTACTATCTCTTAAAGCTTGCCCCATCTTTTTTAAAATACCCTGTATGTTGCTTAGAGGTCTGCACTGGTCGGAATTTCTAGCCCCCCCCCCCCGTTTATATTTTCGCAGTTCACGACCCGGACCGTATAAAAATCAGTGGAAACCGGTCCAGGCTGACCGTGCAAAAATGAATTAAATCAGGTCGCCCCGATACGACTAAATTTCTACAAAAAATCCCGATTTTTCTTAACATACATTTAAGATTATTTTAAAGAATACTGTATACATATTTATGGGAAAATGCTACAGTATATTTTAGATTACTATATGTGTTTGCAAGAGAAAAAATACACAATAGAAATATTAATGATTAGATTAAGTTATCTATTATATATATCTATTATAGCTTAATCTATTATATTAATGATTACTTAGATTCTTAGACTTTTCAACATTCAAGTAAAGATTCATTAAAAAAAATAATATAGTTTAGAATAAAAGAAAAAAAAAAGAGGGTTAAATGCATCATAAATTTTGAAGCTGCATAAAAATAGTAGAATTTTGAAAATATTTTCAGTGATTCTATCAATAGAAGTTCATTATCGCTATTACTATTTTTATAAACCATACTGCCTACCCGGTACGTTCTGGGAAGAATTAAGTCCCTTTCCGACCCGGCTCGACTATGTAGGGATAAAAATGTAAGCGTGATCCCGGCCCGAGTCTGCTGAAAAAAATTAAACTCGGGCTCAGAAACAATGTGAATGTCCGATGCCGATCTCTACGCTGGACGTGTATTTCTGTATTGATATTTTCAAACTAGCATCGGTTTATGTAGCATATTTATACTTAATCTCACGAAAGTCATATCCATTGAAAATGGTTGCTATTTTATCGGTTTCGTAAAAAGTTTTATATCGGGGCGGACGGCCCGCTTAATTTTTTTTATCGGCCCAGCTGGCCCGTTTCATTTTTTGTCGGCCCTGCATGCTTTTTTTGGGGGGGGGGGGGGAGGGGCGGCCCATTTAAAAGTTTGCCTTCATTTTGCCGGCCCAGAACCGGGCAGACTTCTAATATTTTTGTCTGATGCAAAAATAATAGAGTTTTTGACTTGAGAAATTGTCACTCACAGCACTGACTATATTTTAAGGGATAAAGCCTTACACGGATAGTGCTTCCTTTTTAAAAAATATTGTGTATTTTTTATAATGTGTTGCCCCTAATATAATATGCGAATATAAAATAAATAATGTATTAAAAAATCCGTAGTTACTGAAAGAAGTAGAATAGATATGATACTTTCTTAACATTTTTCCTGACAAACAAGTGTTCTGTGCTCCCGTGATCATATTGAGAAAAGGCATTATTTCTTCATTCCTTCCCACAAATAATTCTTTGGTATTAACCATGTAGGTTCTCTAAGCATAAAGAATTTTTCATTACATTACTACCTGAATTCTTATCTAATAATCTTCCAATTCTTCCAAACACAGAAAGGAATTTGCGTGAATTCGCAATTACTGTGAACGTTATAGGAAACACAAGGCAATGCAAGTTACTCCTCTACTTCACGTCCACAATTTAAGAGGAAAGTTATGTGATCCGTGTGTGGTAACACACTTCATCAATTTGCGAATTATTCTGTACGGCAGCTGTTTGTCAAAAAATGTACTCGAAGTATGCTTCATGTACTTTTTTTTTATTTATATCACTTATAAAGATTTCATTTTGATTCATGTTTTTCATTTCCAAGAAAAAATTCGGATATTTAATAGTTTTTCTGAGAGAAATAAATAAGACATTCTTTTTTTAAATAATAATTTTTTTTCATCTCCCTCTCTTCAAGTTCTAATTTTTATATGAACAAAAAAATTTATTTGAATTCTTTAAGAATGATTAAAATAAGCTTTTAAAAATTAACTTATGCTCTAAACCATATATATTTTTTGCTCAGACATTGTTTAAGATTTCAAAAAAATTGTTTTTTGTGATTTTAGTCTTTGATTTGAAATGATATGCTCCAAGAAGTTTTAAACGTTTTATAGAAAGCATGTCCAAACAGTTTTTGCTTAAATCAAAAATTCCAAATTCTTTTCGCTTTGAAAAGAGTTTTTAATATTATATTTTTGACTTTTTAATTTCAATAAAATGTTACTATCTTGCTTAGCACATTTCTTAATGATATCAAACGTATCTTCAATAGTATTTTTTTTTATTGCTAAAAATGATGATTTGAAATACATTGCAGTTGTATCAAAATATACTATTTAGCGTTACATAACTTCCTTTAAAATAAATTATCTTGCTTTATTTAATTGATTTCGGAATATTTATAAAATGTGCTTTATATCGAAAATAATTTTGGGTTACTGTCAAATTGAAAATTGCTGTTACTTATTTATAGATATCAAACAATTCAATCTCAGGTTTCCCATTTTCAGAATATACTATGCGGAGTACACAACATTGGTGAAAATAATTTTTTATTGAAAAATGTAATAGATTTTTCAGGTTTCTTGTATATATTTTTGAATTGCTCTCTAATAACACGAAAAAACATTTTCATTTGAAAATATTAGTTATGTGTTCAAAGGAAGCTTTGATATTTATTAAAAGAGTAATTTTCGCATTAGCCACATGCCAACGTTCAACAGCTAAAGAAATTGTTAAAGATTTCAGTATTGTAGCAGCATTTTTGAGTAGGATTATTTCAAAGTCTCGATTACATATCTATTAAATTTGTGTTTTATTTATATGGTTTATTAGTTTATTTACTTATTGATGAAGTTTTAATTTTGTTACCGGAAAAATAACCGGAAAGAAATTCTGAACTATTTATATATTTTTTAAGTGCAAACAGATTAATCTTCTGTAATCAAACTGCACGCGATAGTCACAGTTTTTTTAGGTAGCTTTCTTTACAAAAAAGCTACCTATTGCAGCCGTTCGGAGGAAAGCGATTTCAAAAAATTTTGGTATATTTTCATCGATCATGACCCCCAGACCCCGAAACCACCCTCCGTTCAAAATTGATATATATATATATATATATATATATATATATATATATATCAATATATATATATATATATATATATATATATATATATATATATATATATATGACCTATGTCATACTGTAACTCTCGTATTTATGAACCGATTTGGATGTAATTTAGTGTGTACATAGTACATACCAATGTCTCGACCGAGTTCGTTGGCCAGCTTCATCCGCCATTTTGTTTCAAAATGGCGGCCATTTAAATTTTTTAAAAAAATTTAAAATTTGAAATGTGGTACCAAAAAATTAAAAATGGAAAAATATTTTTTTCTTATGTATTTGACCTTTATACAAAGACTCCGTAGCAGTTTTTGTTTCGTCTATATCTTAAAAAATGGCTGAGTTATAGCATTTTGAATTTCTAGCGAAGCTGACATTTTGAAACGTCCTGAATTTTGTCACGCCATAAAAGGCGTATTTATGAACCGATTTGGATGTAACTTCGTTTATACATAGTACAGACCAATGTTTCGACCGAGTTCGTTGGCCAGCTTCATCCGCCATTTTGTTTAAAAATGGCGGCCATTTAAAAATTTTAAGAAAAATTTAAATTGGAAATGTGGTACCAAAAAATTTAAAATTGAAAAAATATTTTTTTCTTATGTGTTTGACCTTGATAAAAAGATTCGGGAGCAGTTTTTGTTTCGTTTATATCTTAAAAAATGGCTGAGTTATAGCATTTTGAATTTCTAGCGTGGCTGACATTTTGAAACGCCCTGATTTTTGCCACGTGATAACAGACGTATTTATGAACCGATTTGGATGTACCTTGGTGTGTACGTAGTACATGCAAATAACTCAACCGAGTTCGTTGGCCAGCTTCATCCGCCATCTTGTTTCAAAATGGCGGCCATTTAAAAAAATTAAAAAAAATTTAAATTTAAAATGAGATGCTAAAAATTTGGAAAATGAAAAAGATTTTTTCGTATGTGTTTGACCTTAATACAAAGATTCCGGAACAGGTTTTGTTTCGTCTATATCTAAAAAAATGGCTGAGTTATAATATTTTGAATTTCTATTGTGGCTGACATTTTAAAACGACCTGATTTTTGTCTTTCGATAACAGGCGTATTTATGAACCGATTTGGATATTACTTGGTCTGTACATAGTGCATACCAATATCTCGACCGAGTTCGTTGGCCAGCTTCATTCGCCATCTTGTTTCAAAAAGGTTGCGATTTTTTTTTAATGTATTTTAAAATTTAAAATGAGGTATTAAAAAATTGGAAAATGAAAAAGATTTTTTTTATGTGTTTGGCCTTGATACAAAGATTCGGAGCAGTTTTTGTTTCTGAAAATTTGTTCTTTTGTTTTTATCTTAAAAAGTGGTTGAATTATAGCACTTTGAATTTCTATCATGGCTAACACTTTGAAACGATCTTGTATTTGTCGCGCGATACCACACGTATTCGCCTATTTCGATGGAAGAAGGCATGTGGATAGTATACATCAATATCTCGACCAAATTCGCTGGCCAGCTTCATCAGCCATCTTGTTTCAAAATGGCGGCCATTAAATTAAAAAAAATTATATTTAAAGTGAGGTGCAAAAAAATTAGAAATTGAAAAAGGTTTCTTTCTTAAGTATTTGACCTTGATATAAGGATTCAGGAGCATTTTTTGTTTGCCTTTATCTTAAAAAATGGCTCAGATATAGTAGTTTCAATTCCTAACGTGGGTGACATTTTGAAAAATCTGATTTTTTGCCTGCGACAGCACTCGTATATATCAACCGATTCCGATGTAAGTGAGCATGTGCACAGCAATTACTAAGGTCTCAACCAAGTTCACTGGTTAGCCTCATCCACCATGTTGTCTTAAAATGGCAGGCACTTTAAGAAATCGCCAAATTTGGCAGCCAAATATAAGTTACTTTAATTAAAAGCAGCTTGGATAAAGCTGACTAATTTCGCGAAATTCTCATTCATAATGATTTAGTATTGATAAAAATTGGTATTGAATCTCCTACATTCGGTTTCCACTAAATTGAGCTTCGTGTGTTTGAATAATATAAGTTGGCTTTTTAAAAATAAGGAATATGAAAGCTACCTCTTCCTCCCGGCACTGGCCGGAAGGACTTTTTATTTTTATTTTTTAACATGCTTAAAATTTATTTTAAAAATCATAAAAAATAAGCAAATTCGGATAAAGTTTCAAACAAATTACATTTGAAAGTAATTTTTTTTCCCTTTTTCGACGTTTAAATTCTGCAATGTTTAGAAGTTGATGAATTTGCAATGAAAGTTAAGTTAATTGTTCATGTGTTGCCACCGTCGATATGACGTCAGAGTTACAGTCATCTTTTTGCATTATAATAAGATTTTTATGTTACACTTTTGAGAAATTGTTATCCCTTTCTTTCAAAGCAATAAAATAATGAGCTAATTCACGACGTAATTATTGACATATTATTCATCAGATGCTCTTAATTATAACTGAGAATAACTGAATGTAATTGTGTTTCACGTGCAAATTTATAAAATTGGCCGATAAATGTATTTATATTTCAAGGAATTGAACACCGTTTTCAATTTAAAGTGAAAGAAAATAAATTTTTAGAAACTTCTGTTTGAGATATGAGAATCACGAAGCAATCAAGTAGCAATGGGCTTTAATCGAAACTGTCGAATTTTTTCGAAAAAATAAAGGCTGTTTGATTGTTTGGTATTATTTGAACGAGGATACTTGAAATACCATTTATTGCCGAAACGTCAGTGAAGGCTTACTGTGGAGACCCGAAATTTTTTGGTTTCCATCTGTTTGTTTGTTAGTTAGTTAGTCTGTGTCCCGCGATAACTGCCGTAAAAAGCATCCGATTAGCTTGAAATTAAGGATGTATATTGGTGAGCTCCCCGGATTTAGCTGTATAATTTTGGGTTAAATTTGGATCATTCGTTCGGAATATACAGAACATTTTATTTTGTGATATAATGCTTTTCTATGGGAAGTCAGACGATTTTCAAATTTTCATTTGTTGAAAGAAATCGCTCATATGAATAATAGATTTAAATGGTAAATTTTGGATGCTGAAATTTTTAAATAAGAGTATTAAATTATTCCTATTAGTTTGCAATTTTGTCAAAACATTTGTCAGAGCTTTTAAATTAGGTGTATAACTTATGATGGAATTTTATACATGTGTTCGAATAATATAAAACATTTTATTTTATGAAATTATTTATATTTCATATCTTTTTAACCGTTACGTAGCAACTAAATCTCATCTAAAAATATCATAAATGTGAAAGTATATATGTTTTTTTTAAGTCAAATCAAAGTTAAAAGGAATGAATTAATGAATGCCTTTGTATAGATATTTGCATATAGATTGATTTAAAAGCAGAAATGAAAATAGTATTTATATATTATATAGAATAATATTTTTATTTATTTATTCAACTATTTTGATTATAAATGAAAAAGTTCGTTATTTTCATATTATCTGACATTATTCTATTAAACCAGTGTGACCGTTTTTTCAAGCTAAATGCAGGCTAGATTTAGCCTGACAACAGGCTAAAAATAAAATCGATTGTCCTGCTATCTATTGACTTTTTGTATAATTAAAAATGTAAAAAAATCATATTTTGAGAAACAAATTCGATATACGATCTTTAGGTTCACTCTAGCATGGTTCAATCAAAAACGATTAACGTAATATTTATTATTCATATACAGGGCTCCACAAAAAACATCGATCCATTACTTTCTAAAGGCGTAAATTGTTGGAAGTATCGTATTTGAATTATATTACACTACACTGGCGAAATTGAAATACTTTGTTCATATACATTATTGTATGTTTTTAACAAAAGATGTATACTTCATACATATTGTTTGGGTTTCATATCTGACGAAACCTTATTCGTCTCACTTTTTCGTCATTTTAAAAAACTGTAAATGTTGGAGACTTGAAATTTTGCATACTTATAGCTAAACATCACGCATCAAACGCCAAAACATAAAATTTTGAAAAAGTCTAATATTTAACCCTCTGGGCTCTAACTTGTGTATTTTAAACAATTTTTCTAACTCAGCCCCTAATTAAGTTGGAAACTCGAAAGCTCGCATGCTTATAGCTGAACACTTTCGATAACACGACAAATCATAAAATTTTGAAAAAGTCGTTTATTTAAGCCTCCGGTCTCTAACTTCTATATTTTAAGCAATTTTTTTTAACTCAGCCCCTAATTAAGTTGGAGACATGAAATTTTGCATACTTATAGCTGAGCACCTCACATCAAACGACAAAAGTAAAATTTTGAAAAAGTCTAATATTTAACCCTCTGGGCTCTAACTTGCGTATTTTAAACAATTTTTCTAATTCAGTCACTAATTAAATTGGAGGCATGAAATTTTACATACATATGGCTGAACACCTCACATCAAACGACAAATCATAAAATTTTGAAAAAGTGTAATATTTAACCCTCTGTGCTCTAACTTGTGTATTTTAAGCAATTTTTCTAACTCAGCCCCTAATTAAGTTAGAGACTTGAAATTTTGCATACTTATAGCTGAACACTTGCGATAACACCACAAATCATAAAATTTTGAAACAGTCATGTTTAACCCTCCAGTCTCTAACTTGTGTATTTTAAGCAATTTTTCTAACTCAGCCCCTAATTAAGCTGGAGACATAAATTTTACATACATATGGCTGAACACCTCACATCAAACGACAAATCATAAAATTTTGAAAAAGTGTAATATTTAACCCTCTGTGCTCTAACTTGTGTATTTTAAGCAATTTTTCTAACTCATCCCCTAATTAAGTTAGAGACTTGAAATTTTGCATACTTATAGCTGAACACTTGCGATAACACCACAAATCATAAAATTTTGAAAAAGTCATGTTTAACCCCCCGGTCTCTAACTTGTGTATTTTAAGCAATTTTTCTAACTCAGCCCCTAATTAAGTTGGAGACACGAAATTTTACATACATATGGCTGAACACCTCATATCAAACGACAAATCATAAAATTTTGAAAAAGTGTAATATTTAACCCTCGGTGCTCTAACTTGTGTATTTTAAGCAATTTTTCTAACTCAGCCCCTAATTAAGTTAGAGACTTGAAATTTTGCATACTTATAGCTGAACACTTGCGATAACACCACAAATCATAAAATTTTGAAAAAGTCGTTTATTTGCCTCCGGTCTCTAACTTCTATATTTTAAGCAATTTTTTTTAACTCAGCCCCTAATTAAGTTGGAGACATGAAATTTTGCATACTTATAGCTGAGCACCTCACATCAAACGACAAAAGTAAAATTTTGAAAAAGTCTAATATTTAACCCTCTGGGCTCTAACTTGCGTATTTTAAACAATTTTTCTAATTCAGTCACTAATTAAATTGGAGGCATGAAATTTTACATACATATGGCTGAACACCTCTCATCAAACGACAAATCATAAAATTTTGAAAAAGTGTAATATTTAACCATCTGTGCTCTAACTTGTGTATTTTAAACAATTTTTCTAACTCAGCCCCTAATTAAGTTAGAGACTTGAAATTTTGCATACTTATAGCTGAACACTTGCGATAACACCACAAATCATAAAATTTTGAAACAGTCATGTTTAACCCTCCGGTCTCTAACTTGTGTATTTTAAGAAATTTTTCTAACTCAGCCCCTAATTAAGTTGGAGACATGAAATTTTACATACATATGGCTGAACACCTCACATCAAACGACAAATCATAAAATTTTGAAAAAGTGTAATATTTAACCCTCTGTGCTCTAACTTGTGTATTTTAAGCAATTTTTCTAACACAGCCCCTAATTAATTTGGAGACATTAAATTTTGCATACTTAAAGCTAAGGACGTAAAAGAAAACTTAAAAAAAATTAATTTTAAAATTTCAGTTATACAATCTTCCCACCAGGGGTACTATCAGCGAAAAAAAAAGTTTCGTGTAAAATATTTTAGTAAAACATAAATTTCACCATGGCAGAAACGTATTCTGAAAATTTATTTTAATAAAAATATTTTATTTTAAAATAGTTGTTCTATTTCCCGCCAGTGGACACTGCATATATAAACACGTGATAAAATTGTGTTGAATCTGTGCGAACTTTAACTTTAATATAGCTATCATAAATTGAAAAATCAAAAAAAAATAATTTTACCGAAATTTGGTTATCCCATTTCCTCCCATCTTATTCCTTTGTACGGCCTTGTACAATAACTTTAAATGCTATATACATCCTCTTCAAGAAAAGTTATTCTGTCGGAGACTGTAACAACATGATAAAATTACATTACCGCCAGCGTTCTACAAACCCCGCATTTAACATATATTAGTTTGATACTTACATGTTCTTTTGTATGACCTTGTAAAATAACTATATAAATGCTATATGCACTATGTCGAAGAAAAACATGCTGTGGGTGACTGTAAGAACATCCTAAAATTGCATTACAATCGGCGATCTACGAAACCCGCATTTAACATATATTCGTATTCTTTTGTGCGGCCCTGTAAAGTAACTACAAATGTTATATGCACCATCTCTAAGAAAAATCATGCTGTAGATGACTGTAACAACATCATAAAATTACATTACAATCGGTGATCTACAAATCCCGCATTTAACATGTATTCGTATTTCGTATTCTTTTGTAAGGCCCTGTATAATAACTATAAATGCTACATGCACCCGCTTAAAAAAAAAACAGGCTGCGGGTGACTGTAACAACATGCTAAAATTACATAACCATCAATGATCTACCAATCCCGCATTTAAGATATGTACGTATTCTTTTGTGCGGCCCTGTACAATAATTATAAATGCTATATATATCCTCTTTAAGAAAAATCATTCTGTATGCTAATGTAAAAACATATTAAAATTACACTATCATCAGCGTTCTAGAAAACCTGCATTTAACATATATTCGCTTCATACATTCGTGTTCTTTTGTGCGGCCCTGTAAAATAACTCTAATTGCTGTATGCACCTTCTTGAAGGTAAAACATGCTGCGGTGACTGTAACAGCACGCTAAAATTATATTACATCAACGATCTAAAAATCCCGCATATAACATATATTAGTATTCTACTGTACGGCACTGTACAATTATTATAAATGCTATTTGCGCCCTCTTGATAAAAATAAAATAAAAAATATGCTGCGTGTGACTGTAACAACGTGCTAAAGTTTCATTACCATCGGTGATCTACAAACCCCGCATTTAAGATATATTCGTTTCATACATTCGTGTTCTTTTGTGGGACCCTGTAAAATAACTATTATAAATGCTAAATACACCATCTTGAAGAAACAAGTTGGTTAAGTGTGATCACAGATCGCACAGATGGTTTCGTTTAATATTCCTTTCAAAACACTTTATCTTTTTGAAAAAATATGTTAGTTCCACATTTTGCAGCCAGGGGCGCACTCTATTCTAAATAAAACCTGTATCCGAAATAAATTCCGTTTTACAACCTATCCGTAGACATATTAGTCGAGGGGATCAGGCCCATAGCACTCGATATAGGTAGGCGTCACCTGGTGGTAAAAAGTGAAACTAAAATATGTAAGGCTGTGGTGCACAATAAGAAAGAGTGGTCAAAGGGCTGTAATAATATAAGACTTTTTGAATTTTTATGATATGTAGTGTGATCGCAAGTCTTCAGCTATAAGTATGCAAAATTTCATATCTCCAACATAATTAGGGGCTGAGTTAGAAAAATTGCTTAAAATACACAAGTTAGAGACCGGAGGGTTAAACATGACTTTTTCGAAATTTTATGGTTTGTCGTGTTATCGCAAGTGTTCAGCTATAAGTATGCAAACTTTCATGTCTCCAACTTAATTAGTGGCTGAGTTAGAAAAATTGTTTAAAATACACATGTTAGAGCCCAGAGGGTTAAATATTAGATCTTTTTCAAAATTTTATGATTTGTCGTTTGATGTGTGGTGTTCAGCTATAAGTATGCAAAATTTCAAGTCTCCAACTTAATTAGGGGCTGAGTTAGAAAAATTGATTAAAAAACACAAGTTAGAACCCAGAGGGTTAAATATTAGACCTTTTTCAAAATTTTATGATTTGTCGTTTGATGCGTGGTGTTCAGGTATAAGTATGCAAGCTTTCAAGTCTCCTACTTAACTAGGGGCTGAGTTAGAAAAATTGTTTAAAATACACATGTTAGAGCCCAGAGGGTTAAATATTAGACTTTTTCAAATTTTTATTATTTGCCATTTGATGTGTGGTGTTCAGCTATAAGTATGTAAAATTTCAAGTCTCCGACATATATAGTTTCTGAGAACGGGCTCTGTGACAGACGGACAGACAAACAGACAGACAAAGGAGTGTGACAGGTAGGATTTCGTCAGATGAACGAAACCCTGGAAACATGCTGCGGGTGACTGCAACAACATCCTAAAATTACATTACCATCAGCGATCTACCAATCCCGAAGATAGTTTATATTCGTTTCATATATTCTTATTCTTTTGTGCGGCCCTGTAAAATAACTGCCAATAATATGTACAGTAAAACCTCTGAATAGCGGACACCTCGAGAGTGCAGAATTTGCCCTCTATTTTGAGGTGTCCGCTACTGAGAGTAAAAAATGTACAGTAACTTAAGTGTTGGTAATCAAAAAAATGTCCGCTAAATAGAGGTATCTGCTAATCGGGTGTGTCCGTTATGGAGGTTTTACCAGTAAAACCTCTGAATAATGAACACCTCGGGAGGACAGAATTTGTCCTCTATTTGTAGGTGTCCGCTACTGAGAGTAAATAATGTACAGTTATTTAAGGGTTGGTAATCGAAAAAATGTCCGCTAAATAGAGGTGTCCACTAATCGGGTGTGTCCGTTATGGAGGTTTTACCGCATAATAATATCATCCTTTACAAGAAAATTGCATGCTGCAGGATAGACAGACAGACATCCAGAGAAAGATAACCTCTCGGAGCAATAAACACCCATGTCTTTTGTTTTAATCATCCGCAATCGTTTCTAAATTTCGTTATACGAGTATTAAAAAGCTGTTAATTTCCAGTCGATAGACTGACAACTATCTTTTAGCCTGAGTTTTTAGCCGGATTTAGCCTGTTGTATCTCATACAACAGTCCAGATTTTATACAACAGGCTAAAAACGGTCACCGTGTATTAAACTTTATAAACTTTATTGTTGCCAAAAAAAAAAAAAAAAAAATAAAGGAATAACAATTTCTCCCAAAGAGTTAATTTTAATTTGTAAGATTTTCACGTGCAGAAGGAAAATGGAATAAGCAAATAATAAATAATAAAAAAGATAAATAGGACAGGAATGAATGCATATAAACATTTCACACCAAATATCACCTAAAATAGTTTTTGTAGCAGTATTTTCCCAGCACTACGAAGAAAGATTCCTGGATTTACACGATTTTACTTGGCCTTCCTTTTCTCATTGTTTGCGATTTCATTTTCGCAATTGCGTGCATTAATTGGCACAAAATTTTACATTTTTTATGACTGAGATATATGTAAGGCCAACAAATAAGAAATTCCGTATTGCCTCCTATAAAATGTGATAAAGTGTTGGTTAATCATATATGTTTTTATAAAGAAGAGCAGAGCTGCCAACCCTCCGGCGTTCTGGATACCAGTATTTTAATACAGAAAATGTTACTTTATTTAATTGAAACTTTTGCGCGATTTAAAAGAACATTTTCTCTAAGATAATAGTGATGTGCAAAAAGCTTGAGACTTGGCATGTCTGGTGGGGAGTGAAATGTTTTAACTTAATGCATTTATCTCTATTTTAATGCTACGTGGACAACGTCCCGTGTAGCAGCTTGTAGAGTATAAAATAAATTAAATTAATAAAATAATCCTTATTACGAAAAATGAAACAGAAAGTCCGGCTAAGGGAAATGAAATGTTAGTTAACCTTTCGTAATTTGACCTGAACATAGGTTTGCGTCAAATTTCAACGGTATTTGTAACCTCACGATTTTAAATTAAATGTGGACACTATTAAAAGAATATCACAAAAAATACTTAAAGGCGCCAAATCACGTTTATCTATTTAACGATGATGAATTATTAACCGTTAGGTTTAGAAGCCCCCCTACTTTAGGGTGATTTTAGTAAGTTAATGCTATCAAGTACATTTTTTGATATTTAGATTAGATCTTAGATATAAATATTGCAGAATGGTAATCAAAATTATTTTTTGGAAACAAAATTTATAAAGGTATTAGATATCTAAATTAGATGTCTCAGTTTACATTTCCAAAAGTTCTTTATCCATTAGATACAGGTATTTGTGGTTAGCAGGCAAGTAAATACTGCTGTATGGATATTAGGATAACGTAAAATGCTTGACCGAATTATTGCTTATCCTTATAAATCGCAGTGTAAAAAGAAATCTAAGATATAGGGTAATCATTAAGGGTGTTAGTCGATGACATCTTTTCTCAATAGATGGCGCTGAATGTTGCAAGGTCATTAGCGGGATATTCAAATGATGGGAAGGTCTTTTTTAAATAGGAGGAGTCATTCAATGTGACTGACCAATAATTATGTAGTTCTTACATTTGATATCGGACCAATGGATATCTGTACCAGTAATCTAACTTGTAAAATACGTATATCCATAAACGTAAACAAGAGAGCAAATTTCGGTTTCGTTTTCCGATCGCGGATTTGTGAAAACCAGGAAAACCAAGGAACCGATTTATTTTAAAACTTCAGATATTTTCTAAAAACACTTGCAAATTTTAAATAAGTCTAGGGAGTTGGATTTCAGAGGGGGGGGGGGGGGGGGAGGCGCGAAGAAATTTTTAAAACGGTAGCGTTTTATACAGTAAATATAGTTTCAGATACGGTTTTTTTTTACGAATACCTCAGTTAAATATTATATATATAATAATTTCAAAGAGGGGGGTTGGGTGAATTTCGTGTCTATTCAGTGAGCGCGAGAGTGGACCCACACATGGCTTAATTTCTAACAAAAATAGTACCGGAGCTCTAATATTCTGCGGTACCGGTACAACAACCCTACTGTTCCCCCTACCCTCCCATTCACTCCAATCTGCATATTTATATTTCGTACGTTATTTGCAGAATTTAAAGCAGTTTTTTTTCCTTAGCAAAATTAAAAAAAATTAGATATATCAGCATAAACTTAGATGTCAACTATTCCACTTTTTAGTTATCACTCCTTCTGAATAGTAATCTTTACCTAATTTTAAAGTTAATTAACTGCAGAATTCTGCGATTACATATTGTGAGGATTATGATCATAGGCGTAACCAGAAATTTTTTTTTTTTTTTTTTTTTGGGGGGGGGGGGTCACCAAGGCCGTGAGAAGTGCGCCCTTAACGAATTTTCAATTTTGCGCCCCCCCCCTCCAAAAAAATAATCTTTCTCTTTGTAATGGGTATAATAAAATTGATAAAGTGCAGAAACATAAATAAATTATATAATATTTATAATATGAATAAATATTTCGCGTTTATTTTGGAACTTTAAAATGTTTAATTTTAATTTAGAAATTCGGAACAACTAAATAACACAAGAGAAATTTTGGTACAGATGTCATATTCGCCCCATACTGGCGCGATTTTTTTCTGTCGTCAATATCATATAGGCAACAGGTACTTAACTTGCGCCAAAGTGTCATTATTTTGCTTGATGTGGTAACCCGGATTATGTTGTTTATGCTGCTGATGTTTTTGCCAAATTGGCAACCGAAAAAAATCGCGCCAATATGGGGCGAATATGACATCTGTTCCGAAATTTGCACTTATTTGTTAAAGAGTTCATGATGTTTTGCGACAGGAAAAAAAATGATCAAAAAAGAAAGAAGGAATTCCCCGGAAAATGATCGGCGGACAAAAACTGAAAAAATAAACAAATAAAACCGTGGTTCGCAGCATAATTTTTGCACCCGGGATGACCGCTCCTTTAGCCCCCTCTTTGCACGGCCCTGGGGAGAACACTAGAGGTCTGCACGGGCCACAGTTTCCAGCCCGGTGTGAAAATTAAAAGTTCCACCCGAGCCCGGCCCGTTTATATTTTCACAGTTCATGACCAGGCCCGGTTCGTAAAAAAATCAGTGAAAACAAGCTCGGCCCATAAAAAAATCAATTAAATCAGGCCTGGTCCGGCCCGACTCAATTTCTCAAAAATTCCGATTTTTCTTAACATGCAATTGCAGGGCTGCCACTTGCTACTAAAATGCTATACCTAGCGACTATTTTCAGCATACGGCGGCTATGGCGACTATTTTAGGCCGAAAAGTGTTAAAAAGCGACTATTTCAGGGTTCGTACACATTTCTTTAAATAAAAATCAAGTACTTTTAAGGGCTTTCAAGGACCAAAACCAAAAAAATTTAAGGACCTTCAAATTAAATAAACTAATAAATTATAACATGCATTTTTTAATAAAGGGTTTCTTTCACTTTGTAAAAGTTTTAAATATTCAAACGGACGGGAAGGGGGGGAGGGATTTCACCATGTGGCAGTAGAAATTTAGAAAATTTTAAAATAACATACAGCAGAAGAAAAAACTAGTCAGATGTGCAAATCCCAAAACTTTCTTCTATCTCATACATGTTAGTAGTAGATAAAGGACAGTTCTACGGCCACAGGCGGAATCCGGAATGAGCAATTGAGAGCAATGCTCATTCAGGTCCGCCTTCCTTCTAATCGCGACAATCATTGTGCCATGTTGTTGTTCAGTTTAACACTTTGCTAGAAAGATGTACGCATATATCAAAAATTAAGGTGTCAAAGCGGTTTCGTTTAGAAACACTTGTTTATTTTTATCTCCTTTTATTGTTTTCTCCGATATTTTGTTAGAAAGATGCGTGTATACAAGTTTGTTTTTGAATAAGTATATATATATATATATATATATATATATATATATATATATATATATCACTTTATTGAATACAATTGTTAACAGATATACACGTGTTAGTAAGTATAGGTATCAGTAGGCTATGTACACATGTTAGTAAGTATGGGTATCAGCAGACTATGTACACATGTATCTATATACATGTAGATAAAATGTATATAAGTGTTTATAAATTTATAGATATAAATGTTTAAATATCGCTAAACATATATGTCTAAATCTATCCAAATGAATATATATACGTATATATAGTATATAAGTATATGTTTCTAAATATAAGTATCTAAGTATTAATATGTTTATATGCATGTATAAGTTTACATATGCGTGTTTATATAAAAAATTATTGGTTTAAAAAATTATAAAATCTAATTTTTAAAAAAGTTAAAAAAAAAATATATATATATATATATATATATACATATATAAATTAAAAAAAAAATAGTTTTAGCAAAATTAAAAAAGTAAAAAAAAAAAAGTTTTAACAAATTTAAAAAGTTTAAAAAATATATAAATTAAAAAATAGTAGAAGAAAAAAAAGTTTTACAAAAGAAAATGTTTTAAGAAAATTAAAAAAAAAAGTTTCAACAAAATTTTATAAGTAAAAGAAAAAAAAAAATTATAAAAAAAAAATTATAAAAAATATAAGTTATAAAAACGTTTTAGCAAAAAAAAAAAAAAAAAAAAAAAAAATACAAGTTATAAAAAAGTTTTAACAAAAAAAAAAAATGTTTTACAAAAATAAATACAAGTTATAGAAAATGTTTAACAAAATTTAAAAAAAAGTAGAAAAAAGTTTTACAAAACAAAAGTTTAAAAAAGTATATTTAAAAAATTATTTGTAAATGAGCATAGATATTTATACATATATTATATGTAAGTGTGTGGGTAGGGAATAAAATAAATACACATATTTAACATTATATTAAAAAGGTTTATGTATATGTTTTAAATAAGTACTCATATAAAAAAGAAACAATTTTTTATTAAAAACAAAACAATTTACAGGAAAAGTATATTTACAAGAAAAGATTTATTTACATAACAATATTATCTTGATAAATTCTTCTTTATATTAGTGTAAATTAGTATTATTGCAATCTTGAATAATTTTACAGTGGCCATACGCAAAGCTGGTGATCCCATCTTTGAACAAATAACGTTTATCATCAAACGGTGACAAACATATTTTGTTCTGACTTAATGTAAATAATTTATGAGCATCTTGCCCAATTCTCATTTGTACCTCAAAAGAAGTCGATTGGTTTTTGAGACAGTTCACATAGTCTTCATGCTTTAGACGGTTCTCGACGACGTGTTTAGATACACCCTTCGCTCGTTTCTTCTCTTCTATGGAAGATTTCAGAGAGTACATTTTTGATTTCAATCCGACAAACTCAAGGGCTAGATTGCCTTTTAGTTCATCTTTAAATTTGCCGATCACCTTCTTATTGATATCTGAGTAGAGTGAATGATGCTTTGGATAGTCTGAGAAATCGAACAAGCTTGCATGATGTTCCATATCATCAAAAATATTTTTTGTTTTAATATGATAGCACAGTGAGTCCGTATCGGTGAATAATAGTTTTGCATCATCTTTATATGTTTTCCTTATAAAATTATAGTGAAAGTCATACATAAGTAATTTAGAGAGTTCTAATATTGCAAACCCGACATAAATCGGTCGATTCATGAGTATGCTAGTTTTCATCCTTTCAACAGCAGTTAGATCTTCATCAAATGTTTTAAATGACTTAAATGTAGGCGAGGCCACTAATTTTTTAGCTCTTTTTTCATTATTACAAAGCACAATATTTCTCCTTTTTCGCAAATTCTCCATGGTTTTTCCAAAAACAGAGTTATTCATTAATTTAAAAAAGTCTTTTTCAAAGGTGGATTTGGCCTCTTTTCTTTTTTCAGTATTAAAATTAATATATTTCTGAAGCCAAGGTGTCTGTTTAAATTTAAGGACTTTATGAACAGCTTTAAGTTTTAATCCAAGTTGTAAATAAAATTTAAGATTACGATAATGAGTGATATAATTCTGCTTATCATTTAAATTTGGGATAAGTTTAGGTGTTCCTTTAAATGGTTGATTATTGAGAAGGGACTTGGCGTAAGGAGAAAGCATGTCTTCGCTAACTGTGAATCTTTCAGGGGCAAGTGGGTAATCGTTATGAAATGGATGAAGTTCTTCAGGATATTCTAAATCAACCTCGAAAATGTATCCAATATCAGAATCATCAAGTAGAGATAAAATCCACTCTTCCGTAATATGATTTGTTGTACACCATTCAAAACCACCAAAAGGTAAGAATTGCGACATAGCCCATCCATACAAATTATTTGCATCCCAGTACATAATGTAGCTGGGTGCATCATTTTTATTAAAATCAGCTGTATTAGGTATGTTCGCTCTGGCATATCTATGACTAATCATACTAATACCACCACGTATCCCATTCTCGATCAAAAGCAACATATCGATATCAGTAAGTAACTCTAGAGGTGTTTCGGACATTTTCAAACAAGCTTGCCAGGAGAGTGAAGGGGCGGTAAACAAATGTACACAATCAATATCATAGTATTGCTGACATAATTTCCTAAAATTTTGGAATACATCAGCAAGTAGCACAACATCTGTCTTGACGTATAGGTCGTGATATTCTCCTAGGGATTGGATATTAAAGGTTTTCCAAACCTTCTGGGCGTGTTTATAATCTTCCTCGTCTATAGGCTCATCAGTTAAGCTATTAAAAAATGCAGAAGGTGGAGGAAGTTCCTTCTCATTAAATTTTTCAAAGGAAGTGAAATGGTCATAAGGGTAGACCCCTTTTCTCATCAACAGATCTAAATTACTATTTTTTAAGAAATTTTCTCTTAGAATGGTAAATTGGTCAGATCGAAGGTTTTCAACGAGCTTTTCTAATGACGTTGGCAAAAATTGAAAGGAATCTATAAAGACCATCTGTATAGGACTTGTTGGCTTTCTTAACTTAAAGGTTATATAATTTTCCATAGTGGAGGCAATAACATCAATTTCATGATCTTTAAATTTCCCGATCTTACTCATTAAATGATGTCCATCATAGTTTTTCAGATTATGGAATATGACAGGGATTGTTTTACATTGCTTAAAATTGAGATTACATGCTACATGCGCTGCTCCTCGATACACTCCAGAGATGTGATCATGATCACGTGTGCGTTCTGAATCTAATAGCTGTTTACAAATATGACAAAATTCAGCTTCTTGAAAAGCTTTTTCTTGCAAAGGTGAAAGTTTCATAGGCTCTATGTTCAATAACTCCCGTCCTAAAATATCTTTTTCTTTCATCATTTGTTTTAAAAAATGATCCACACAGTCTTTACCACGATACACTTTCGCTTTCTCCATACATCTTCCATCGGGTCCAACAACGACATAAGCGTACCCACAAGGAAAATGATATGTTGTTTTTTCAGTATAAGATGGTTTAGAAGAGGGTGCACCTGGTGCAATAGGTATAAGTAGACTCTCAAAATCTGCATAAATGGTATAGGGAATAGGATGTTGGAGATGAATACCAGAAAACTTGAGTATGTTATCGTTTTCACTGGGTAGCTTTATAGACTGTGCTATATGTTGGCGACAATATTCATAATGTTTATTCAAAAGATCTTGTCTTGAAAAGCGATGTAAACATCTATAGCAATAATAACATACTCCATCATGCTTGGTGAGATCACCCAAAAGTCTTGAAAAACTTCTAATTAAACAATAATGTTGCTTTTCACCATCACCGATTAATAACAAATTGATAACATCTACATTCTGCTTTTCAGAAATATACAGAGGACAAACTTCATCCTCATCATATCCAAACACATTAATACGTAAATCATTAAGCTTTTCAATAATAGGTATCTTGTGGAGTGAAACAGGATATTTCACCTCTCCTAGCTTAATCTCATTTTCATAAGGGATATAATGAGAAACTCGCTCAGGCTTTTTTGTAAAATCTAAGTTCAGTTTAAATGCCAAAAGGCACCAAACCAAACACTTATTGTCTTCATTTTTTATATTGAGCACTGCTTTTTTGTCATATAATTTTTTAGATAAGGCTATATAAGAACTTGCAGCAAGGGGATGATATTTAGCAATCTTGAGTTCTAAATGATGAATTTTTCTAAGTTTCCATCCAGACCCTCTTTGTATAAATTCTTCAAAGGATTTAGTTATTTTTGAAAATCCTTCTTCAATATGTTGCGAAATATTATCTTCAGTAAGTTCAGTAAAACACTGGCTTCGAAAATAAGGTTGAATCTCCTCTATCTCTTGATTGTCATTCATACGTTCAAGAGATATTTTAATCACCATATACCATTTAACAGCCCCTTTTTCATGAATTTCACTCATTAAACGCTCTTGTAGTTCGGCTCGTAAGTGGGTATGAAACACTGCTATATCACTTTCTTCACGCTCATCAGGATAAAGCATAAGAGTTTTAAACACATTAAGTATATCAGATTGGTTTTGCTTTAGTTTTTTAGACTTTACATTAGAGAAACTTGTTTTCCGTTTCACACTTACAAGAGGTGTACGGGCGTGTTCAGTACGTATATGTTGTTTAAGCTCAAAATTTCGTCCGAACATTTTATTACATTCACGACAAGGGAATTTTGAACTTTCATGTGATCTAAGATGATGCTTCAAGTTATCCTTCCGTGTATAAACATACTCACACTTATCACACTTAAACTTAGACTGATCATCAGTGTTATGAGTTTTTAAATGTCTTAACAAGTCTGATTTCCTTGTAAAAGATTTTTCACACATGTCACAGATATGAAACTTATCACCTAAATGAATCTTCAAATGCCGATTCAAATTAGAAGTAGATAAAAATCTCTTATTACACGTTGGGCATATAGACATCCTCTTTACAGAAACAGAATCTTCAGGTGTTATGTTGATATTAATAGTATTTGAAGATAAACTACTTTTCAACGAGGATTCTTCAGAAAATCCATTATCTTCTAATGATCTAACATTGCTATGGGTCTTCAAATGTCTCTGTAAGTTAGATCTCCGTCCAAAAGTTTTCCGGCAAACTTCACAAGTGTACAGCTTCTCACCAGAATGTATCTTCATATGCTGATTCAAGTTGGATGTGCACGTAAAATCTTTACCACAAGTCAAACAGGTTAAAAATTTCTTCGTAGATGTAGAACTTTCCAAAGGCATAATCTCATCAATAGGTATGATAACATCCATAGTAGAATAAAATGAAATAAAAAACACTCCAAAGAAATCAACAATTAAAAAACAAAAAAGCAATCTTTTCAAACAAACCTAATCAGAAAAAAGCAAGAGCAATTAAAGACACGTCTTATCACTACCAAAATTAATCATCAAATGATGGAAGTCTGATTTTCCGCCTCCTATTTATATCCTGAACCTCCCCCGCTCCACCGATCTCAGTCTGGCGACGAAATATTCTACTTAGCGAGAAAATAAAAGATCAAAATCGCCAAATCACGGCGAAATAATTCATTTGGCGAGCAAACGAAAGAATAAAATCACCAAATTACAAAAATATTTTTCCCTATTAATAACACTCTAAGAGATCATTAAACCCGAAGACTTATAATTTATTCTTGATGTAATTAAATTTCCCTTTCAAATGCTTAAATACAATTAACATTATTATATACTTATATACAATTGATATTATTAAAAGGTCTTTACCAAAGTCTAATACTAGTGACTTTTATAGTTGATTTTAGAAATTAACGATTAAAAATGTTTTATCCAGACAGAAATAGTTATACTTTAAAACTGTTTCTCAATATATTTTTCAAAACTCTCATCCATAGAGTCATGATTTCCTTGCATATCAATAACAAATGTTTTATACATTGAATTATATATTTCCAATTCAAGTGAAAATTTCTAAAAACTGTATACATACAAGTATATTAAATAAAAAGATATGAAAATACAACTGATTAATAATATAAAATCCAACTAGCAATTCAAAAGTTTAAAAATACATATGGTTATTTTATTATGTTAGTAAATTTTGTGTGTTTTTTTATTCAAATAAATCAATATACAGTTTCACAAAAATATTACTGTTCGACATATAATACCAATTTCGAATATATATATAAATACTCTAAACTGAATAACTTTAAATTCAGAAAAATATAATTACAACATTTTTTTAAGTTTAACGATAAACAATAATTTTAAATTATATACTTAAACTACTAAGACATGAAAATTAATTAAATGGAACTACGTAACTCAGATAATTTAAATTTTTTATGGAATTTTATAACAAAATAAATTTTACTTTAAAAATATTAACGAAACTTTCTAAAAATTTTATACGTATATACATGTAAGTATACTAAACAGAAAAAAAAATTGAATAATATAAAATTCAACTAAGAGATCATCTACATTTTAAAAAATACATATAATAATTTCAATACATTAACTGCATTTAAAAAAAAAAATACATATACTAATTTCAATACATCAATAAATTCTGTGTGTTATATTACGATCCTACATTAAATTTAATAATAAATAATAATTTTTAATTATAGACACGGTCTACTAAACTATGAAAATTAATTAAAATGAGCTAACTGATTAAATTTTTTGATACGTTTTTAAATATAACTCAAATTCTACTTAAAAAATATTACAAAGAGATCTCATATTATTGAATTTCGAATTGTTAAAACCAATCACATTAATTTTTTTTTCAACCATAATTCATATTTAATTGCTCGCGAAAGACAGAATACTATTTTCTCTTAAGACAGATATATATTCTTAATACCAGTGCAGACAACTGTCAAAGTGTTCAACCATATAGTCTAATTACATGACTGTTAAATTTATTTTATTTATTGTTGAAGTGTTAATTTTGGTATTAAACAGAAACAAATACCAAGTTGTTTACCCTGTTCTAAGTATACATAGAAGTTAATTTTACTAAATCGGACAACATATAATATACATTTTTAAAATTCTATATCTACTAATCACACTAAAACGATCTACCTAATTATTATTAAATACTATTATTAAATTCCTTTCTCCACAGAATGAATAAAACAGCTTTCAAATTTATGAAACCTCTAAAAATATTGCACCACCCCTAAAAAATCCTAATTTAGATTAAATTAATGAATCAATAATCTCGAATAACATCAAAACTCATTTTGAAAAACAAAACGACATATTATTTACTTGTTGCAATCTCTAAAAGTATTACATCACCCTGAAAAATAAACCACAAATTGTTCTATCGCAACCTTTTTAAGGTATTGCATCATCCTTTAAAAATCATATTTAAGATTAAATTAGTGAATCCTAAACCTTAAATAAAATCAAAACTCAGTTTGAAAAGAAAACAATCTTTTATTTTCGCTAAATTCTTACAAATATTTCATAATCAAATCATTCTAACACTCATTTTCAAGCTTTTACGTCTATTATTCAAATTAAAAATTATACCTAATTAACATTTTTATTTTATATTCTAAATTAATTCCGATCAACATCCCTGAAATTCATTCAAAAATCAAAGTTATCCAAGTCCGATTGCAATCGATACAAATTGTCTGCCTCAGAAGTATTAAAACCATTATTTTCAAAAATCCGCTCGCTAGGGGGCAGCACTGAGCAAAAAAAGTTTTAAAAATTAAATTTACAACTAGCGTAACAAAATTGGTGTATAAGAACAGCTAACCACTAGTAGGGGAAGAAGGAGAGTTCAGCCAACACATTATCTAATCTCTAATATTAAGCCCCCTCAAAAATTAAGCCCCCTCAAAAATTAAGCCCCCTCCAACATTTAACCCCTCCTACTATAGGATAAGTCTCCCAACAGGTGGATTCCACCCTCCTCCTCCATCCACAAGGTGGATTCCACCCACATCCACACAATCCGCAATCCGCCTTATGGCGCTGAACTGTCCTTTCTCCCCTACTAGTGGTTAGCTGTTCTTATACACCAATTTTGTTACGCTAGTTGTAAATTTAATTTTTAAAACTTTTTTTGCTCAGTGCTGCCCCCTAGCGAGCGGATTTTTGAAAATAATGGTTTTAATACTTCTGAGGCAGACAATTTGTATCGATTGCAATCGGACTTGGATAACTTTGATTTTTGAATGAATTTCAGGGATGTTGATCGGAATTAATTTAGAATATAAAATAAAAATGTTAATTAGGTATAATTTTTAATTTGAATAATAGACGTAAAAGCTTGAAAATGAGTGTTAGAATGATTTGATTATGAAATATTTGTAAGAATTTAGCGAAAATAAAAGATTGTTTTCTTTTCAAACTGAGTTTTGATTTTATTTAAGGTTTAGGATTCACTAATTTAATCTTAAATATGATTTTTAAAGGATGATGCAATACCTTAAAAAGGTTGCGATAGAACAATTTGTGGTTTATTTTTCAGGGTGATGTAATACTTTTAGAGATTGCAACAAGTAAATAATATGTCGTTTTGTTTTTCAAAATGAGTTTTGATGTTATTCGAGATTATTGATTCATTAATTTAATCTAAATTAGGATTTTTTAGGGGTGGTGCAATATTTTTAGAGGTTTCATAAATTTGAAAGCTGTTTTATTCATTCTGTGGAGAAAGGAATTTAATAATAGTATTTAATAATAATTAGGTAGATCGTTTTAGTGTGATTAGTAGATATAGAATTTTAAAAATGTATATTATATGTTGTCCGATTTAGTAAAATTAACTTCTATGTATACTTAGAACAGGGTAAACAACTTGGTATTTGTTTCTGTTTAATACCAAAATTAACACTTCAACAATAAATAAAATAAATTTAACAGTCATGTAATTAGACTATATGGTTGAACACTTTGACAGTTGTCTGCACTGGTATTAAGAATATATATCTGTCTTAAGAGAAAATAGTATTCTGTCTTTCGCGAGCAATTAAATATGAATTATGGTTGAAAAAAAAATTAATGTGATTGGTTTTAACAATTCGAAATTCAATAATATGAGATCTCTTTGTAATATTTTTTAAGTAGAATTTGAGTTATATTTAAAAACGTATCAAAAAATTTAATCAGTTAGCTCATTTTAATTAATTTTCATAGTTTAGTAGACCGTGTCTATAATTAAAAATTATTATTTATTATTAAATTTAATGTAGGATCGTAATATAACACACAGAATTTATTGATGTATTGAAATTAGTATATGTATTTTTTTTTTTAAATGCAGTTAATGTATTGAAATTATTATATGTATTTTTTAAAATGTAGATGATCTCTTAGTTGAATTTTATATTATTCAATTTTTTTTTCTGTTTAGTATACTTACATGTATATACGTATAAAATTTTTAGAAAGTTTCGTTAATATTTTTAAAGTAAAATTTATTTTGTTATAAAATTCCATAAAAAATTTAAATTATCTGAGTTACGTAGTTCCATTTAATTAATTTTCATGTCTTAGTAGTTTAAGTATATAATTTAAAATTATTGTTTATCGTTAAACTTAAAAAAATGTTGTAATTATATTTTTCTGAATTTAAAGTTATTCAGTTTAGAGTATTTATATATATATTCGAAATTGGTATTATATGTCGAACAGTAATATTTTTGTGAAACTGTATATTGATTTATTTGAATAAAAAAACACACAAAATTTACTAACATAATAAAATAACCATATGTATTTTTAAACTTTTGAATTGCTAGTTGGATTTTATATTATTAATCAGTTGTATTTTCATATCTTTTTATTTAATATACTTGTATGTATACAGTTTTTAGAAATTTTCACTTGAATTGGAAATATATAATTCAATGTATAAAACATTTGTTATTGATATGCAAGGAAATCATGACTCTATGGATGAGAGTTTTGAAAAATATATTGAGAAACAGTTTTAAAGTATAACTATTTCTGTCTGGATAAAACATTTTTAATCGTTAATTTCTAAAATCAACTATAAAAGTCACTAGTATTAGACTTTGGTAAAGACCTTTTAATAATATCAATTGTATATAAGTATATAATAATGTTAATTGTATTTAAGCATTTGAAAGGGAAATTTAATTACATCAAGAATAAATTATAAGTCTTCGGGTTTAATGATCTCTTAGAGTGTTATTAATAGGGAAAAATATTTTTGTAATTTGGTGATTTTATTCTTTCGTTTGCTCGCCAAATGAATTATTTCGCCGTGATTTGGCGATTTTGATCTTTTATTTTCTCGCTAAGTAGAATATTTCGTCGCCAGACTGAGATCGGTGGAGCGGGGGAGGTTCAGGATATAAATAGGAGGCGGAAAATCAGACTTCCATCATTTGATGATTAATTTTGGTAGTGATAAGACGTGTCTTTAATTGCTCTTGCTTTTTTCTGATTAGGTTTGTTTGAAAAGATTGCTTTTTTGTTTTTTAATTGTTGATTTCTTTGGAGTGTTTTTTATTTCATTTTATTCTACTATGGATGTTATCATACCTATTGATGAGATTATGCCTTTGGAAAGTTCTACATCTACGAAGAAATTTTTAACCTGTTTGACTTGTGGTAAAGATTTTACGTGCACATCCAACTTGAATCAGCATATGAAGATACATTCTGGTGAGAAGCTGTACACTTGTGAAGTTTGCCGGAAAACTTTTGGACGGAGATCTAACTTACAGAGACATTTGAAGACCCATAGCAATGTTAGATCATTAGAAGATAATGGATTTTCTGAAGAATCCTCGTTGAAAAGTAGTTTATCTTCAAATACTATTAATATCAACATAACACCTGAAGATTCTGTTTCTGTAAAGAGGATGTCTATATGCCCAACGTGTAATAAGAGATTTTTATCTACTTCTAATTTGAATCGGCATTTGAAGATTCATTTAGGTGATAAGTTTCATATCTGTGACATGTGTGAAAAATCTTTTACAAGGAAATCAGACTTGTTAAGACATTTAAAAACTCATAACACTGATGATCAGTCTAAGTTTAAGTGTGATAAGTGTGAGTATGTTTTTACACGGAAGGATAACTTGAAGCATCATCTTAGATCACATGAAAGTTCAAAATTCCCTTGTCGTGAATGTAATAAAATGTTCGGACGAAATTTTGAGCTTAAACAACATATACGTACTGAACACGCCCGTACACCTCTTGTAAGTGTGAAACGGAAAACAAGTTTCTCTAATGTAAAGTCTAAAAAACTAAAGCAAAACCAATCTGATATACTTAATGTGTTTAAAACTCTTATGCTTTATCCTGATGAGCGTGAAGAAAGTGATATAGCAGTGTTTCATACCCACTTACGAGCCGAACTACAAGAGCGTTTAATGAGTGAAATTCATGAAAAAGGGGCTGTTAAATGGTATATGGTGATTAAAATATCTCTTGAACGTATGAATGACAATCAAGAGATAGAGGAGATTCAACCTTATTTTCGAAGCCAGTGTTTTACTGAACTTACTGAAGATAATATTTCGCAACATATTGAAGAAGGATTTTCAAAAATAACTAAATCCTTTGAAGAATTTATACAAAGAGGGTCTGGATGGAAACTTAGAAAAATTCATCATTTAGAACTCAAGATTGCTAAATATCATCCCCTTGCTGCAAGTTCTTATATAGCCTTATCTAAAAAATTATATGACAAAAAAGCAGTGCTCAATATAAAAAATGAAGACAATAAGTGTTTGGTTTGGTGCCTTTTGGCATTTAAACTGAACTTAGATTTTACAAAAAAGCCTGAGCGAGTTTCTCATTATATCCCTTATGAAAATGAGATTAAGCTAGGAGAGGTGAAATATCCTGTTTCACTCCACAAGATACCTATTATTGAAAAGCTTAATGATTTACGTATTAATGTGTTTGGATATGATGAGGATGAAGTTTGTCCTCTGTATATTTCTGAAAAGCAGAATGTAGATGTTATCAATTTGTTATTAATCGGTGATGGTGAAAAGCAACATTATTGTTTAATTAGAAGTTTTTCAAGACTTTTGGGTGATCTCACCAAGCATGATGGAGTATGTTATTATTGCTATAGATGTTTACATCGCTTTTCAAGACAAGATCTTTTGAATAAACATTATGAATATTGTCGCCAACATATAGCACAGTCTATAAAGCTACCCAGTGAAAACGATAACATACTCAAGTTTTCTGGTATTCATCTCCAACATCCTATTCCCTATACCATTTATGCAGATTTTGAGAGTCTACTTATACCTATTGCACCAGGTGCACCCTCTTCTAAACCATCTTATACTGAAAAAACAACATATCATTTTCCTTGTGGGTACGCTTATGTCGTTGTTGGACCCGATGGAAGATGTATGGAGAAAGCGAAAGTGTATCGTGGTAAAGACTGTGTGGATCATTTTTTAAAACAAATGATGAAAGAAAAAGATATTTTAGGACGGGAGTTATTGAACATAGAGCCTATGAAACTTTCACCTTTGCAAGAAAAAGCTTTTCAAGAAGCTGAATTTTGTCATATTTGTAAACAGCTATTAGATTCAGAACGCACACGTGATCATGATCACATCTCTGGAGTGTATCGAGGAGCAGCACATGTAGCATGTAATCTCAATTTTAAGCAATGTAAAACAATCCCTGTCATATTCCATAATCTGAAAAACTATGATGGACATCATTTAATGAGTAAAATCGGGAAATTTAAAGATCATGAAATTGATGTTATTGCCTCCACTATGGAAAATTATATAACCTTTAAGTTAAGAAAGCCAACAAGTCCTATACACATGGTCTTTATAGATTCCTTTCAATTTTTGCCAACGTCATTAGAAAAGCTCGTTGAAAACCTTCGATCTGACCAATTTACCATTCTAAGAGAAAATTTCTTAAAAAATAGTAATTTAGATCTGTTGATGAGAAAAGGGGTCTACCCTTATGACCATTTCACTTCCTTTGAAAAATTTAATGAGAAGGAACTTCCTCCACCTTCTGCATTTTTTAATAGCTTAACTGATGAGCCTATAGACGAGGAAGATTATAAACACGCCCAGAAGGTTTGGAAAACCTTTAATATCCAATCCCTAGGAGAATATCACGACCTATACGTCAAGACAGATGTTGTGCTACTTGCTGATGTATTCCAAAATTTTAGGAAATTACACTGCAAATAGAGGTGTCTTAAATTTAAACACATATGTGACTGAAAAAGAATTTCAGTCACTTAAGTGTCTGAATCTGAAAATTCAGACATAACAGGCGTCTAAATTTAAGACACATAAATGTCTTACTATGATCATGCTATAAACGAACCGAGAAACATGTGTAAATTATCCAACAACCGTCTGATTTTAAGACGATACGCTCCAAGCGATAGTTAAACATCATCTTTGGTCATATTCTTAACAGCCAATCAGAACGGTGATTTCCGCGCGTGTCATCTACAGCACCTTCATGAGATAAGAACGAACAGAAACAATTAAATTTTCACCGCCGCCATTGCTTGGATTAAAAGGAAATGTGTTAATCTGGGTATTTACTGAACGAACGAGTAAGTCATATTTAATTCTAATATTTTATTCCGATAGATTTGTATCCTTTTGAATATGAGTGAAATCGTTTATAAAAATTTATCTCTTTTCTGTAGTTTAATGCTAAATTTTTGATTTCACTAACGGTCGTCTGTTATATGCCTTCTTAATGTAACGGAATGAAATATAATTGTTTTGAAAATTAAATAGCAATGCTGTAATTCTATTTGCTTGACGTTTGTAAATAAACGAATGAGTGATAGTTTAATCTTCATTTTCGATAGGGTGATGTGAAATAATTATAATTTGTCTTTGCTCAAAAACAAAACTTGCAACATAGGTTTGAAAAGTTGAATGATTCATCGCTTCATTTATCAGAGATAAAAACATTAAATTGAAGCCATTTGTAACTGTGTTTATTCAATGTTTGTTTTTTACTGTTTACTGACTATAAACGCTTGTAGTATATGACATCAGGCATTTATTTTATTTTTTGTAATTATTATTTTGGAGCTAAATATGATGATTCATATTATTATGATATTAGGAAAAGTTTTCAGATTGAAAAAAAGCATTAATACTGTGAAATTTGACTGTATATATTGCAGTTTTTAATCACGGAAATTGAAACTTTATAAAGATTTATTCTTATTGATTTTTTAAATTTATTATTGAAAATCATAAATTTTGATATCCAATGTTTCAGATTTAACATTTACCAAATTTCTAAAAATAATATGAATTTTTTATATCATCCAGTAAAATTTTTGAAACATTAAACAAACGGAGAAACATTTTATTCATATTTTGCACTTTACGTTGCAGTTTAGCAGTATAATTATAAAGTTTAATTAATATTTTTTGTGTTTTTTAAATTGGTATATTAATTTTTTTATTTATATGCAAGCATTTTTTTGCGATATTTTATTCATGATTTTAAATTTTTTAAATTGAGTAATGCGAGAAATAATTATTAAATTTCCTTTTACTGCAATCGAATTTGCAACGTTTCTGGTACAAGTAATTGTTGGCACAAAAAAAAAAAATTACACATGATAATTTAGACATAAATAAAGAGTTGTTTATGCCTTGATATGAAGTTTATGTATAAAGCTGCCTTATATTTTTAAAAGTTCGTATTTACTTATATGATACAGTATTAAATATATTTTTAAGCCATTTAATAACTTCTTTTTTATGTTCAAAACATTTTTCAAACAATTAAGAATAGTGCATATACTGTCTGATATATATATTTTTTTTTACTTTCTATTTTCTTCTGTTTTTTTTTTTCTATTTCTTAGATCAATATTTTCTTATCAAATATATAAAATCTATTTAGCTCATATTCAAAGGATACAAAGTTTACAGGAATAAAAAATAAAATAAAATAAATATGACTTATATCGTGTTGTTCCATAAAAAAGAATAGTAATGATATACATTTTTAAGCAAAGCGGGTGAAAATTTTAAATTGAATACGGAATATGTTTAAAGAAAATTATATACATATTCCGAAGAATGATATATAAAATTAGATACAAAACTGGTGTTTACTTTTAACTAAACAATGACAAATTACCTAAAAAGAAAAACATATCTTACACATTTTTACTACTTAAAATGACTTAACTATTTTATTTATATGTACTTAAATGACAAATACAAAAATGGCTATGTTTTGAAATTAGAAGTAATTTTTTTTCTGAATGCTATTAAAATAGAATATTTATTTACTATTTTATTATTTACTCATGGTTATATAGCTGTTGTGATTACCATCTGATACATATGTAAAATTGCCTATGGGGCAAAATCTAATTTTTGAATTATATGAATTTTCCTTTTTTGGAGGGCGGGACGGGGGGGGGGGATTTTCTTGTCCATTTTCACGTCCACGGGATTTTTTAAATCTCTTTCGACATTCCACCGAGTATGATAAATATTTTGAACTTTTAGAGTAGGGCAAGACAAAAAAAAAAAAAAAAATATATATCCATATACCTTAAAAACCCTTTATAGCGGACACTTCGGGACCGCGAAATTTGTCCGATAATCGGAGATGCCTGCTTTTGTGAGGTAAAAATAATACAAATATGTATGCCTTGCGGATCAAAAAAGTATTAGCTAAATCGAAGTATCCGCTATTCGGGAATGTCCATTAACCTCCATAACGGATACTCCCGAATACCGAGCATCTGCATTTAGCTAACCATACTGCAGGGTTGCATTTTTTGCAAAAGGACTCCTTGATTAAAGCATGCGTAGTGCCCGTTCTCTTACGATTTTAGTTCCCCCAAATTTCATGTGCAATATTTGCGAAGATTATATTTTAAATCTCTTTCGAAATTGTACTGATTATAATCAATATTTTGAACTTTTAAAGTAAAATAAGATTTAAAACAAAATTTTAAAAAATCTAATATTTAGATAAATATTTTTTCTTTTTAATCTTATTCTACTCCTGAAGTACAAAATATTCATTATAATTAGTACAATGTCGTAAAAGATTTAAATTATCAGCTTTACGAAAATTGCATACTAAAATTGGGAGCACCAGAAAATCAGGCGGTATGGGGGTAGAGGGGGCAGGACAACGGCCAGATATTTTTCCAGTATTCAGCGTGGTCAAACATGGCTACATAAAATGCTTACAAAAATGTCTGCGATTCAGACATTTCAAGTGTCTGAAATTCAGTCGCAAAAAGTGTCTGAAAAAATTCAGACATTTTAAAATGTCTGAAAATTGAACACTCCGTTTCAGACACTTAAGTGACTGAATTTCAGACAGACTGTGTGGATCATTTTTTAAAACAAATGATGAAAGAAAAAGATATTTTAGGACGGGAGTTATTGAACATAGAGCCTATGAAACTTTCACCTTTGCAAGAAAAAGCTTTTCAAGAAGCTGAATTTTGTCATATTTGTAAACAGCTATTAGATTCAGAACGCACACGTGATCATGATCACATCTCTGGAGTGTATCGAGGAGCAGCACATGTAGCATGTAATCTCAATTTTAAGCAATGTAAAACAATCCCTGTCATATTCCATAATCTGAAAAACTATGATGGACATCATTTAATGAGTAAGATCGGGAAATTTAAAGATCATGAAATTGATGTTATTGCCTCCACTATGGAAAATTATATAACCTTTAAGTTAAGAAAGCCAACAAGTCCTATACAGATGGTCTTTATAGATTCCTTTCAATTTTTGCCAACGTCATTAGAAAAGCTCGTTGAAAACCTTCGATCTGACCAATTTACCATTCTAAGAGAAAATTTCTTAAAAAATAGTAATTTAGATCTGTTGATGAGAAAAGGGGTCTACCCTTATGACCATTTCACTTCCTTTGAAAAATTTAATGAGAAGGAACTTCCTCCACCTTCTGCATTTTTTAATAGCTTAACTGATGAGCCTATAGACGAGGAAGATTATAAACACGCCCAGAAGGTTTGGAAAACCTTTAATATCCAATCCCTAGGAGAATATCACGACCTATACGTCAAGACAGATGTTGTGCTACTTGCTGATGTATTCCAAAATTTTAGGAAATTATGTCAGCAATACTATGATATTGATTGTGTACATTTGTTTACCGCCCCTTCACTCTCCTGGCAAGCTTGTTTGAAAATGTCCGAAACACCTCTAGAGTTACTTACTGATATCGATATGTTGCTTTTGATCGAGAATGGGATACGTGGTGGTATTAGTATGATTAGTCATAGATATGCCAGAGCGAACATACCTAATACAGCTGATTTTAATAAAAATGATGCACCCAGCTACATTATGTACTGGGATGCAAATAATTTGTATGGATGGGCTATGTCGCAATTCTTACCTTTTGGTGGTTTTGAATGGTGTACAACAAATCATATTACGGAAGAGTGGATTTTATCTCTACTTGATGATTCTGATATTGGATACATTTTCGAGGTTGATTTAGAATATCCTGAAGAACTTCATCCATTTCATAACGATTACCCACTTGCCCCTGAAAGATTCACAGTTAGCGAAGACATGCTTTCTCCTTACGCCAAGTCCCTTCTCAATAATCAACCATTTAAAGGAACACCTAAACTTATCCCAAATTTAAATGATAAGCAGAATTATATCACTCATTATCGTAATCTTAAATTTTATTTACAACTTGGATTAAAACTTAAAGCTGTTCATAAAGTCCTTAAATTTAAACAGACACCTTGGCTTCAGAAATATATTAATTTTAATACTGAAAAAAGAAAAGAGGCCAAATCCACCTTTGAAAAAGACTTTTTTAAATTAATGAATAACTCTGTTTTTGGAAAAACCATGGAGAATTTGCGAAAAAGGAGAAATATTGTGCTTTGTAATAATGAAAAAAGAGCTAAAAAATTAGTGGCCTCGCCTACATTTAAGTCATTTAAAACATTTGATGAAGATCTAACTGCTGTTGAAAGGATGAAAACTAGCATACTCATGAATCGACCGATTTATGTCGGGTTTGCAATATTAGAACTCTCTAAATTACTTATGTATGACTTTCACTATAATTTTATAAGGAAAACATATAAAGATGATGCAAAACTATTATTCACCGATACGGACTCACTGTGCTATCATATTAAAACAAAAAATATTTTTGATGATATGGAACATCATGCAAGCTTGTTCGATTTCTCAGACTATCCAAAGCATCATTCACTCTACTCAGATATCAATAAGAAGGTGATCGGCAAATTTAAAGATGAACTAAAAGGCAATCTAGCCCTTGAGTTTGTCGGATTGAAATCAAAAATGTACTCTCTGAAATCTTCCATAGAAGAGAAGAAACGAGCGAAGGGTGTATCTAAACACGTCGTCGAGAACCGTCTAAAGCATGAAGACTATGTGAACTGTCTCAAAAACTAATCGACTTCTTTTGAGGTACAAATGAGAATTGGGCAAGATGCTCATAAATTATTTACATTAAGTCAGAACAAAATATGTTTGTCACCGTTTGATGATAAACGTTATTTGTTCAAAGATGGGATCACCAGCTTTGCGTATGGCCACTGTAAAATTATTCAAGATTGCAATAATACTAATTTACACTAATATAAAGAAGAATTTATCAAGATAATATTGTTATGTAAATAAATCTTTTCTTGTAAATATACTTTTCCTGTAAATTGTTTTGTTTTTAATAAAAAATTGTTTCTTTTTTATATGAGTACTTATTTAAAACATATACATAAACCTTTTTAATATAATGTTAAATATGTGTATTTATTTTATTCCCTACCCACACACTTACATATAATATATGTATAAATATCTATGCTCATTTACAAATAATTTTTTAAATATACTTTTTTAAACTTTTGTTTTGTAAAACTTTTTTCTACTTTTTTTTAAATTTTGTTAAACATTTTCTATAACTTGTATTTATTTTTGTAAAACATTTTTTTTTGTTAAAACTTTTTTATAACTTGTATTTTTTTTTTTTTTTTTTTTTTTTTTTTTTGCTAAAACTTTTTTATAACTTATATTTTTTATAATTTTTTTTTTATAATTTTTTTTTTCTTTTACTTATAAAATTTTGTTGAAACTTTTTTTTTTAATTTTCTTAAAACATTTTCTTTTGTAAAACTTTTTTTTCTTCTACTATTTTTTAATTTATATATTTTTTAAACTTTTTAAATTTGTTAAAACTTTTTTTTTTTTACTTTTTTAATTTTGCTAAAACTATTTTTTTTTTAATTTATATATGTATATATATATATATATATATATATATATATTTTTTTTTACTTTTTTAAAAATTAGATTTTATAATTTTTTAAACCAATAATTTTTTATATAAACACGCATATGTAAACTTATACATGCATATAAACATATTAATACTTAGATACTTATATTTAGAAACATATACTTATATACTATATATACGTATATATATTCATTTGGATAGATTTAGACATATATGTTTAGCGATATTTAAACATTTATATCTATAAATTTATAAACACTTATATACATTTTATCTACATGTATATAGATACATGTGTACATAGTCTGCTGATACCCATACTTACTAACATGTGTACATAGTCTACTGATACCTATACTTACTAACACGTGTATATCTGTTAACAATTGTATTCAATAAAGTGATATATATATATATATATATATATATATATATATATAACCAATAATTAAACATAACCTACCACCATCAAAAACCATAATATTATGAATTAAAGCTGTAAGTATATATATAAAAAAAAAAAAAAGATAAAATATTTATAAGAATATTATGGAAGAAAAATAAGAAAGTGGACACCGACAAATAATGGAAATGCTTATATATTGAATTACGTTTTCAAGGGCACAGAATTCAATGATATAAGCAAAATGGTTGTTTTCTGTGGGAAATATAAGCTAAAGCTAAAAGTTATTTTCCCCTGTGCCCTAACAACCATTAAAATCAAGTGAATTGATTAAAAATGAAAACAGAATAGAAACAAATAATATGAATTGGAAAAAACAATAAAACCTATTTAAATATTTATAGGATATAAAATGAAATAATAAACACCATACCGATTAATATTTTAGAATAAATCCACGCTCACATGGCACCCATATCGTAAAGATTAAGGTTAATAAAACAGTTAAGAAATCACAGTAATTGATACCATAGGACACAGTTAATACATATTGAAATAAATGTTAAATAACTTTTAATATAATATAAAATAATATAAATAGAAAGTAATTACATAATTAAAATGCACTATTAAATTAATTAAAAACCGTTAAACAATATCGTCAAAATTAAGCTAAAAATTCCCCCTGGTGAAGTAAATTATAACTGAAATGTAGCTGGAAGAAGTAAATCTAGAACTTATCGAAAAAAAAACACAAATTGTGGTGCTGCCATCTAGTATTACATTTATGATTTAATTGTCAAAAGACTTGCTTCAGTTATACGCAATTGAATGTAACAATTGTTTTATTAACAGCAAAACCAAAAATATCCTTATATATAGATAATTATAAACTGAATATAAACCACACAATGTATTTAAAAAAAAAAAAAAAAAAAAAAAAAAAAAAAAACTATTGTTAATAAAATTTAAAAAGCATACAAAATATTCTATTAGCAAATTTATTTAATCTACACTAAGAATTTAAATAATTCTAGAACAACGATAAAATATAGCATATAGCTATATGCTATAAAACAGAATAAATTCATTAATAATTAATATAAATAATTATTAAAAATATAAAAATCTTTAATAAAAACTATTATATATAAGATAATTATAAAATGAACAGGAAATAAAAAACATATGGTAGTATAAAGAAGGTGAACTGATACTTAAATTCCAATTACCTAAAAAGCACAAATATAGTGTGTGGATTATTTTATACATCCATAAAAATCCTAAAAGTATGAATGTGGGACATTCAAAAACAATAAACCGATAATAAATTATATAACACTAGGTGAAAATAAATAAATATTAAAATATTAATAAGAATAGAGGAATAATAATAAATATAATTACCCAATTTTAATCCATACAGTATAACTTTATTTATATTAAATATACTTATATGTATATTAATCACTATAAAAATGGCATACTAATAGTAATTAATATGATATTGTCCTTATTAAATTAAAATTTATAACAAATGATTGTAAATAAGATTAAACAATAATAAAGCTAATAATTAATGAAATTCACCAATTACATATAAAATATCAAATCAACATCCTTATAAAATATGTATTAAAAATATAGTAATAATACAAAAGCCCCATTTTTTATTTTATTTTTTTTTTTTTATGTATAAATTAACCATTGCGTATTATCCAGACAACGCCACCCTCCTCCGTACTCTAACATCTACCCACCCATCCATCCTATAATAATTTTTTTATGTTATTTTACAATTTTTATTTTTTATAGAGATTTTTTTTTTATTTTATAATTTTTTTGTAATTTTGTTTACGCATGTGTTAATTTGTTTTAAAAGATCATGTAAGAAAAATACTAATTGTATATTAATGAATATATGAATTTTTTTGGAAAACCATGATTTAATGCATCATAAATTAGTTTTTTAATATTATTGTTAATTAGAGGAGAAGAACATAAACATTTTATTCTATATAAATGATTAAGTATTATATTTCGAAATACAGAATGATGTAGACAAGATTTAAAATTTGTAAATGTATTAACTTTGAATTTAAATTCTTTACGTTTGTCATATAAATCTGTGATTGTTTTGTTGTCTTTTATTGTAATTTTAAGATCTAAGAAGTTAATTGTATTGTTAGATAAAAGGTTTTCCGTTAATTCCAAATTAGTGGGATAATCTACTGGAAATGGAGTAATTGCAGAATGATCAGTATCAATTAAAATAATGTCATCAATATAACGATATAAATGTAGATTATTATTAGTAAAATTACGTTCATAATGATATAAGTATAAGTCTGAGAGTAAACTGGATGTACAACCGCCTTGTGGTATACCGACATGCTGTAAATATAAAGTGTTATCTTGCAAGATATAATTATTATAGATAATGAAGTTAGTTAAAGATTTAAAATATGCAATATCAATATTAGATGGTAATTCCAGTTTTTTATAATACTTTTTAAATAATGCATTTATAATTTTATGTAAATCTAATAGGTCTATATTATTAAAAAGATCTTTGAAGTCATATGTTGTTATATTATATACACAATGAAGATTTTTTAAAATATTGACAAGTTGATAGCTATTTTTTATACAATGTGTATTATCATTGTTTGTAGTAAGTACATATAATTGATTAAGAATTTTTAAGAGAAGTTTATTGGCTTTATTATTATATGTATTGCAACCAATAGTTACAGTCCTAAATTTAATTGGAGTTTTATGAAATTTGGGAATAAGAACTAAATATGGATAATTAAAGTTAGTAGATAAAATATTTAATAGTTTATAATAACTTCGAATTTTACGATTATTTACAATTACATTTTCATTAGTTTTTTTAAATGACTTATTAGAAGAAATACAATTTGTAAGAAGTTGGTGATAATAAGATTTACAAATAATAGCATAATTATTAGAAGATTTGTCTACATATGTAATAACGTAGTTTTTTTGTAATTTAGTAATTTGTTGGAAAATATGCTGTGTATTAATAGAAACCAAATCAGCCATATTATTTTTTAAAGCCATAGTTAATTTTTCAATTACTAATATCTTCCACTGATTAAAATATTCAATAGGCTTATTATAAGAGATAGAAATTTTATAAATAAAAATATCAATATCATGTGTAAACTGTTTGATAATAGATTTAACATTAAATTTAGATGGAAGTCTATATTTAGTACCATAACCCATTAGTTGTTTCAATTTAAAATCATTAACAATATCAAGATTTCCAGTGATTATATGTCCATGATCATTGTTTATGTATTTTTTTAGAGTGGGGTCATTGCAATTACACGGAAAATTACTTGCAGCAGATGTATTTTTTGAAAATGTATTGTAGTTAAAAATCTTTCTACCAATTGTATTAGGATATTTAAAGGTTTTTGAGATATGAAGATTATTAATAGGAAAAAAACAATTTTTATCATTAATTATAGAATTGATATTAATTTTATTAAATATGTGATTTGAAAAAGTAATTAACATTTGAGTATTCATGTTTTGAATTTTATGTTTTTTTTGTAAATTAATATTGAAAAGATTAACCCTAGACATAATGAGGTCAAAATAAATATCTGAGAAATGTTTAGAGAAAGATTTACTTAGAAATACATTTAAATGTTGTACAATTTGTTTCTTTTTAATAGCAAAGATGTGTTTTCGAATTAACAACCAGTTATAATTCTCTAAATATTTTCTTTGAAGATCATTTATATGTTTAGTGATAGATTTTTTGGAAACTACAACTGATGATTAACCCTTTCCTCGTTTATTACGTGTTGTTTTACTATTTAAATTATGATTAAGAGTAGGATAAATTGGAGAATAATCAATATTGTTATTTATAGATGTGAAGACTTTGACAGGTCTGTTAAATACTTCACTGTTAAGTCCATAAGGATAAATTGTGTTGTAATATTTCATAAATGATGATTCCATATAAAGACGTTCTGATTTATTTTTTAGAATTTGAAGAATTTCAATTGTCGTATTTTTAAATTGATGTATATGAAAATGTTGAATTTCAGCTGTAGATTGTATATTTTTTGCTTTGTTATTATTAGAGTCTGAACGATGATGATTGATACGTTTATGAATTGGACCTGATGTTTCACCAATATATTTCATATTACATAAGTTGCACTTTATACTATAAATCACATTAAATGCTTTACAAAAGCTTGAATAATTGGGATCTGAGATAATTTGTGTCTGAGAAGCGTATGGACATGTCTTGCACCGAGCATCATAACACTTACGAAAAAATAAAGGACGAGGGGGAGAGTATAAATGGTTGCTGGATGACGATCCAGGAACAACCCAATTATTGTTCCTGTACCGGGCACTACACTGCATAGATGCTAAGTGTATCTTGCCAGGATCGAGATGTTTACTAAGAACTGCCATATAAAAATAATGTTTGGAAAATGCAATAATTGCCATAAAAAAGAAAATTTAATAATATAATAATTAATTATTTAATTAAATTAGTCTTGAATAAATAATAAATCTTGAGTAAGAATAATATATACAATATTTACAATAATAGAAGCAGAACATAAAAACAATCTTCAAATTTACCATAACCAAATAATGATAACCCTTATTTCGTAGACTAAAAAAGCAAGATACCACTGGACCCATTGATAACAAGTAAGGCAAAAAAAGATCCGCATCTAACATCAAATCCCAGAACAACATTAACCTTGCAAAGACATCCAAAACGCATTCCCAATTAATTTCTCAGATCAAAGTAATATGAATAAACTTCTAAAGCATATTAACATTAAATCTATGAACAGAAATAATTATTACTACCATATTGATGTAAAGATATAAAATGATCTCTCTTCAGAATTATGTAAAGCTATAGCATAAATAGAGAATATATAGAGAGAATATATAGGACAATATCATATACTAACCACAAGAAAATACAGATAAAATCATAACTAGAAAATTAAATAACATTAAATAAAGCAATGCAATGATAGGAATGAAAAAATTAATGGAATCCTTAAAAAAGGTATCAGATAACTACATAGTAGAAATCATATTGATAATATATATATATATATATATATATATATATATATATATATATATATATATATATATATATATATATACTTATTCAAAAACAAACTTGTATACACGCATCTTTCTAACAAAATATCGGAGAAAACAATAAAATGAGATAAAAATAAACAAGTGTTTCTAAACGAAACCGCTTTGACACCTTAATTTTTGATATATGCGTACATCTTTCTAGCAAAGTGTTAAACTGAACAACAACATGACACAATGATTGTCGCGATTAGAAGGAAGGCGGACCTGAATGAGCATTGCTCTCAATTGCTCATTCCGGATTCCGCCTGTGGCCGTAGAACTGTCCTTTATCTACTACTCATGTTAATACTACAAAATTCATTATCAGAGTGCCAAAATTAAATGGTCTATGCCCCTCATGAGGATTCTAAAGATATGAAATTCCGTGCATTAGTTCTTGAGATACGACTTGAAAACCGTGCAAATCCTGCAAAATATAGCATAGCAGAACCACCTGTAGGGTGATTTACACCAAAACCTAATCAGCAACAACTTATGTAAACATCTAACTGAATCTGAAGTTTGATGAAAATCCGTGCATTAGTTCTTGCGATATAACTATTGCAGAAATCGTGAAAAATGCAGCATAGCAGCGCCATCTGTTGCGAGATTAATACCAAACCATAATCAGCACCTATAATTATCAAGGTATACCTGAATCTGAAGTTTGATGAAAATTCGTGCTTTAGTTCTTGAGATATAGCTATGGCGTAAATCATGAAAAATGCAGCATAGCAGCATCACCTGTAGGGCGATTTACATCAAAAACTAATCAACACTAATTTATATCGAGGATTAATTGAATATAAATTTTTATTAAATTTTGTGCATTAGTTCTTAAGATACACCACTCACAAAATTTGTGTCACATACAGACAAACAGAGTCAAACTCATTTTGTAAAAACATGTTTTTTAGGATATCTGACCCCTAAAACGTGTAAATCGGTCGAAAATTTTCCTGAATCCAATACTTTCTTATTGTAAAGATAAACAAAGAGGAGAAACATAATTTTTTCTTATTATTGAGGGGGGGGGGGGTGGGTGTAGTTTAACAGATTTATAATTAACTTACAGTTTAAAAGACTTTAAATTTTGTATGCTTGGAAAGTAAGGGGGAGGGCGGGGAAACGTCAATTTCGGTGGAGGTGGGGAGTAAAACTGTAAGATCGATTAGTTATTGTTACAATAAATTAACTAATAGAGCAGAAAAAGTTAAAAAAGCAATGATTTTTAAGATTTTAAACTTTATAAGTTGAGGGGGCAAAGGGACAAGCATATTTTTTAAAAATTTTTAGGGAGGAAGGGAGTTTATTAGATGACTTATTTATTTACCTTACAAGATAATACAAGATTTTTAATTTCCAAGAAAAAAAAACTGAGAGGAGTTTTAAAGACTATAAATTCCATGTGTTCTTTAAGTGTGTGTGTGGGGGGCGGGGGGGGGGGGGGGGCAAAAGGAAAATTCCAATTTCGGGTGGCAAGAGAAATCTTGATTGATTATTTATTGTGGCAATAAAATGACAAAGCAAAAAAAAAAAAAAATTAAACAGTTTCGAAGAGTTTTTAAACTTTGAGTACTGTGGGGGAGCAAAGAAAAACGGAGGAAGATAAATTTTGAGGGTGAAATTCAGGTGAAATTTTAATGAAATGTGATGGAATGAATTGTTACAGAAATTTAGGACAGATTATTTATTCAATATAAAGTAAGAAATAGGGTACAGGTATGAAAGTGCACTAAAGCCATTTTGTAGCAGTTTTGTAGCAGCAAAAATCGAATTTTGGAGCAGTAAAATCTATTTTTGTAGCAGCAAAAATTAATTTTGTAGCCATAAAAACTGTTTTTGGAGCAAATTGAAATTCTAATGCTAATAAAAAACAAATTTGCGTATTTTCGCGATCTTTTGTCGAAATTTGCGTATTTCTCGCGATCTTTTGGCGAAATTCGCGTATTTTTCGTGATCTTTTGACGAAATTCGCGTATTTTTCGCGATCTTTTGGCAAAAGTCGCGTATTTTTTGCTATCCTTTGTTGAAATCAGTGTGCTGTTCGCTATTTTTTGACGAAATTAGCGTTTTTTTTTTAATCTTTTGACAAAATTTGCGGTTTTTCTGTGACCTTTTGATGAAATTTGTGTTTTTTTTCGAGATCTTTTAACGAAATTTGCGTTTTTTCACAACCTTTTGACGAAATTTGCGTTTTTTCACAACCTTTTGACCCCATTTTGTTCGTTTTTAGAAGTAATTGGTAATCCTTTGACAAAATTAACGGGGTCTTTTTTTCGCTATGACAAAATTCGCATGTTTTTCACGATCTTTTGACGAAATTTGCGTATTTTTGGCAATCTTTTGAGAAAATTAGCGAATTTTTCGCGATCTTTTAACGAAATTCGCGTTTTTCACAATCTTTTGACCGCGTTTTGTCCGTTTTTTGATGAAGTCAGCTATCTTTTGACAAAATGCACATTTTTTCCGCGATATTTTGACGAAATTCGTGTGTTTTTTGCAACTTTTTGATTAAATTTGCGGGGTCTTTTCGCCATCTTTTAATAAAAATAGCGTTTTTACGATCTTTTGATCGTGTTTTGACGAAATTAGAGATCCTTTGGCAAAATTCGCGATCTTTCGACAAAATTTGCGCGTTTTTCGCGATCTTTTGACGAAATCGTGCGTTTTCCGCGATCTTACGACGAAATTTGCGTGTTTTTCACGATCTTTTGACGAAATTTGCATGTTTTTCGCAATCTTTTGACGAAACTTATGGTTTTTTTGCGACCTTTTGATGAAATTTGCGGAGTTTTTTCGCCATCTTTTAACAAAATTATCGTTTTTACGATCTTTTGACCGCGTTTTGTTCGTTTTTGACGAAATTAGCGATCCTTTGACAAAATTCACGTTTTTTTTCGTGATCATTTGACAAACATCGCGTATTTTTCGAGATCTTTTGACCGCGGTTTTTTGCTTTTTTGACGCAATTAGCGGCCTAGAAAAAGGTTAAAAATGGATTTTTTTTTGTTTCTCGGATCGACGAAATCGTACAAAATTTCATCTTGGCACTAAGTACGTTTTGGCGCAGGTTTGGTGCAAAATGAAAAAAAAATAGCGGTTTCGTAGAAGCTTGGAGCAGTAAAGCGATTTTGGCTTCGTCTGGCGCAATTGGCTCAGGTCTTACATCCCTGAGAGTAGAAAAAGGTTAAAAAAAAGTTTTTAACTTTGATATTACGAAGGGGGACGTGAAATTTCAGAAGGGGAGGCAAGGCGGGATTAAGATTTTTTTTAAATCAGAAATTAAAAGAAATGCAGAAGAGTTTTACCTTTGATTAAGAATTAATATGAGAGTAGAATTAAGCACTTTTAAGGACTTTTTTCAGATTTTGCATGAAAATAAGTACTTTTAAGCACCAAAAATTTCCTTTGAAAAATTTAAGCACTTTTAAGGACTTTCAAGGACCGTACGAACCCTGTATTTCATAAGAAAGCAGTAGGCGACTTTTTTCGGATTCAGCGACTATTTTTACTGTAAATATTTGGTCTTTTTCTTCAAAGCGCCTGTAAAGTCATCTTCCCAAACGCACTTTTAGGTAGCTTTCTTTACAAAAAAGCTACCTATTGCAGCCGTTCGGAGGAAAGCGATTTCAAAAAATTTTGGTATATTTTCATCGATCATGACCCCCAGACCCCGAAACCACCCTCCGTTCAAAATTGATATATATATATATATATATATATATATATATATATATATATATATATCTGACCTATGTCACACTGTAACTCCCGTAATTATGAACCGATTTCGATGTAATTCGGTGTGTACATGGTACATACCAATGTCTCGACCGAGTTCGTTGGCCAGCTTCATCCGCCGTTTTGTTTCAAAATGGCGGCCATTTAAAATTTTTAAAAAAATTTAAAACTTGAAATGTGGTACCAAAAAATTAAAAATAGAAAAGTATTTTTTTCTTATGTATTTGACCTTTATACAAAGATTCCGGAGCAGTTTTCGTTTCGTCTATATCTTAAAAAATGGCTGAGTTATAGCATTTTGAATTTCTATCGTGGCTGACATTTTGAAACGTCCTGAAATTTGTCACGCGATAAAAGGCGTATTTATGAACCGATTTGAATGTAATTCGGTGTGTACATAGTACATACCAATCTCTCGACCGAGTTCGTTGGCAGATTTTGCACTAATGCACAGATTTTCCCCCAAACTTCATATTCAGTTAGACATTGACATAAGTTGATGATAATTAGGTTCTGGTGTAAATCACCCAATAGGTGGCGCAGCTATGCTGCCTTTTGATGGATTTATACGATTTAAGGGACAGTAATATCTCAAGAACTAATGCACGGAATTTCATCTTTTTAGAATTCTCATGAAGAGCATAGATGCACTGTGATAATGAATTTTGAAGTATTGACAAGTATGAGATAGAAGAAAGTTTTGTGATGGCCACAACATACTAGTTATTTTTTCGATTTTGTTTGTAGGTTTCTTTTAAGAGGACATCTTCACTTTACGGCTTCTAAATTGAAAATGACCTTTTAAAAAACCTCCAACTACAATAGAAAAAAGCGAAAAGAGGGTTTTTGCCTTGTTCGACCTCAGAAAATCAGTGATTGTTCTTGAGATAGAGCTATTGTTAAAATGGAGAAAAAAACCAGCTTAACAGCGCCATCTGTAGGGCGATGTACACCAAAAAATAATCAGCACCAGTTTTTATCAAGGTCTAATTGAATCTAACGTTTTGTGAAATTCCGTGAATTAGTTTATGAGACAGAGCGTTGCCCCACCAGTGGCTGAGAGGTTCTGCTCTCGAAGCTGGTAGACGGCAGGTGCTGGGTTCGAACCCAATCGCGACCGTCGGCCTAACCGTTTCGGAGTTTTTCGTGGTTTTCTTCGAAACCTTGGATTTCCATGCGTAAATACGGCTTAGGTTCCTTTAGAAAGTCCCCCCACGAAGGGCACCCCCCCCCCCCCGCTTAGGGCCTATATCCCTAGTGTTGATAATTGGCCGTCATAAACACAACCAACCAACCAACTTAAGATAGAGCGCCGTCCACACAATTTTTGTCACATACATACAGACAGAGTGATAGAGAGACATTTTCTAAAATCTATAAATTATAAACAAAGCTGCACAAAAGAATTGTATATTTGGGATTGTTGGAAAGTACTTCATATGCTATACTTGACGCATGAATTTTTTTCTTCTTCTTTATTTTTTCTGTTTAACCGAGATAAAGTGCCAGAGCTGGTACGGGTAGAAATTTGCATGCTCGAGCGCGACTTGTAAGAACAAAAAAAGTTGGCCGTATCGATATAAAAGTTAAAAAGTTCGTACAAAATAATTATATTCTTTTCGTATGTATTATTCATGTTGCATGGATCAACCTTCCTGTATTTTTTGAATTTACTACATCTTTTTTTCGTTTCCATTCTCCTTGTAGCAATAGCATAATAAGGCATTTTTGAATTGGCTTACACACTTTTATATAAAAAATACATGTAACTTTAAGTAGAATTTTAAATAGAAAATAAAATCGAGACATATTTGATTCTTTAGTTTGCCTATACAGCCCCACATAAGAAAAGATCTATCTGTTCTTCCGAAAAATTTTTTTATTAGCACGAGTTGGAACCCGTCGAAATTCGACGAACTAAAATGTTTAGAAAGAAACTGTTAGATCAAATTTATGATAAAACTACAAAAATATTTACAATAAAAAATTCATCTTACATTGGTTGTCTAACTCTTAAAACAAATAATATTTTTAACCTAAAATTACCAAAGTGTTATTTCCACAAACTTCAACTGCTTAAATTATTGAAAAATTAAACCGTTTTAGAATACGTAATCAAGATGAATAATTATGATGCAGTTATCAATTGAAGCTCTTACGTTTGTTTTTACAGGATGAAAAAATAGGTAAAAAGGATTTTGCTTTGTCACATCATGAAATAAAATCTAAACTGTACGTTATTTTCACATTCTGAAAATTTACATACGCACCACTCAAGTTCACAATTTAAAAGTATTTTAACGCGCAGTAGATTATTAATGCATTTCCAAACTTAAAATCGCGTTTGTCCGATACAACTTTGCATGTGAACATTCTCACAAACTTTAAGTTCTAATCTCAGTACCCGAGCATAAAAAATTCAGAAATTTGCCTTTAGTTGTCACAGTATTGGCGATTTAGTATTGGTCAAATATTTAGTTTTATCAAAGAAAATGATCGTTTTGTTTTAAATGACATCATTTTTACTCACTGAATTATTTTACCTAGCGTCTCAAACTCAGTATCAGCGTAATGTAAAAATGTAACTGATTTATAAAGAAAAATGCATGTATTTTTTTTTTTTTTTTTTTTATGGCTGACGTCATTTTCTGTTCAAAAATTATAAGAAAAAAGTTACTTTTATTTGTAGTGTGAAAATGGCATCAATAAGGATATAGTCAATAAAAATAAACCATGACTATTTTCTTCCCTTTACTTTTAATAGAAATGGTGTACTTCAGTTGCCACAATTACAAAATTGGTACTAAAAAGTATAAAAAAATTAATATCTCACAAATAAATTGAGATAGGGCTTTCAAACAAATTGCATTTAAAAGTACATTTTTTCCCCTATATTACGATGTAAAAATTGAAACTGTGCGATGTTTAGAAATTTAAAAATTTGCAGTAGCTAAAATTGCAAAACCGAAATTTCATTTCAAATTTCAGAGTGTTGCCATTCGCAGAATGACGTATGCGTTACGCACAGATATGTTTGTCCTTTATAATATAGATATATGTCGTAGGCTAATTGAGAAATCAGGCTCTTTGCAAAGAGCCGGGCTAATTGGAGAATAATCTCTCTTTTTCCAAATAGCCTGATATTTCTCAGGCTTATTACAAAGAGCCTAGACACCATTAGGCTAATTGAAAAATGACCACTTATATTCCAATCACAATGATTTTTTAGGCTTATTAACCCCTATCCCGACCCGAGCCATAAAAATAAATTACAACAGACAGTACCTCGATCCGAGCAAGACAAAATAATTTCAGTCTACACGCAACCCGACCCGAATCTAAAAATTCCATTTCAAAAATACCCGGAATCTGAACCGAACCAAATTTGAACCCGACAAAAATATTCCAATGAACCATAACCGATTCGATCAAGACAAAATAATTTCTGAGGACATTTAACCCAACCAGAACCTAAAAATTCAATTTGAGAAAACCCCCGAAATCTCACGCGAACCAAATCTGAACCCCACAAAATTATTCCAAATAACCATTACCGGCTCCGAGCATAGCAAAATAATTTCCGTGGACACGCAACCCGACTAGAACCTAAAAATTCAATTTGAAAAAAAAAAAAAAACGAAATCTGACACGAACCAAATGTGAACCCGACAAAATTATTCCAAATAACCATAACCGGACCCGAGCAAGGCAAAATAATTTCGGTGGACACGCAACCCGACTAGAACCTAAATTTTCAATTTGAAAAACCCCGAAATCTAACTCGAGCCAAATCTGAACCCGGCAAAATTATTCCAAAGAACCGTAACCGGATCCGAGCAAGGCGAAATAATTTCCGTGGACACGCAAACCGACTCGAACATAAAATTCAATTTGAAAAAAAACCCCGAAATCTGACGCGAACCAAATCTGAACCCGACAAAATTATTCCAAAGAACCATAACCGGAACCGAGCAAGGCGAAATAATTTCCGTGGACACGCAAACCGACTCGAACATAAAATTCAATTTGAAAAACCCCGAAATCTGACGCAAACCAAATCTGAACCCGACAAAATTATTCCAAAGAACCATAACCGGAACTGAGCGAGGCAAAATAATTTCTGTGGACACGCAACCCGACTCGAACCTAAAATTTCAATTAAAAAAAAACACGAAATCTGACGCGAACCAAATCTGAACCCGACAAAATTATTCCAAAGAACCATAACCCGATCCGAGTAAGACAAAATAATTTCCCTCGATATGCAACCGGATTCGAACCCAAAAGTTGCATTTGAAGTCAACCCGAAAACCTTCCATAACCTGCGTTCAGGTCGAGTTTCGAATTCAGTTCAATTAGAACTTTCGGTTTCAGATCGGGTTGCCAGTCGACGGAAATTAATTTGTTTTGCTCGGATCGGGTTATGATTCTTTGGAACATTTTTGTAGGGTTAAAATTTGGTTCGGGCCAGGTTATAGGTTGACTTCAAATGTAATTTTTAGGTTCTGGTCGTGTTGCGTGTTCACGGAAATTAATTTGTCTTGCTCCGATCTGGTTATGGTTCTTAGGAATATTTTTGTCGAGTTCAGATTTGGTTCGGGTTATTTCAAATGGAATTTTCAGGTTGGGGTCGGTTTTGTGTCCACGAAAATTATTTTGTCTTGCTTGTATCGGATTATCGATCTTTGGAATAATTTGTCAGGTTCAAACGTCGTTTGTTTTAAAATGAAATTTTCGGTTCGCTTTGGGGTGCGTGTCCACGGAAATTATTTTGTCTTGCTCGGATCGGGTTATGGTTCCATGGAATATTTTTGGCGGTTTCAGATTAGGTTCGGGTCAGATTTCGGGTTTTTTTCAAATGGAATTTTTAAGTTCGTGTCGGGTAACATGTACACGGAAATTATTTTGTGTTGCTCGGATCCGTTTATGGTTCTTTGGAATAATTTTGCCTGGTTCAGATTTGGTTCGCATCAGATTTCGGGTTTTTTTTTTTCAAATTGAATTTTTAGGTTCTGGCTGGGTTGCATGCCCTCAGAAATTATTTTGCCTTGCCCTGGATCGGGTTATGGTTCAATGGAATATTTTTGGCGGGTTCAGATTTGGTTCGGGTCAGATTTCGGGTTTTTATCAAATGGAATTTTTAGGTTCGTGTCAGGTAACATGACCACGGAAATTATTTTGTCTTGCTAGGATCGGTTATGGTTCTTTGGAATAATTTTGTCGGGTTCAGATTAGGTTCGCGTCAAATTTCAAGTTTTTTTTTTTCAAATTGAATTTTTAGGCTCTGGTTGGGTTGCATGTCCTCAGGAATTATTTTGTCTTGCTCGGATCGGGTTATGCTTCAATGGAATATTTTTGGCGGGTTCAGATTTGGTTCGGGTCAGATTTCGGGTTTTTATCAAATGGAATTTTTAGGTTCGGGTCGGGTTGGGTTGCATGTCCTCAGAAATTATTTTGGCTTGCTCGGATCGGGCTATGGTTCAATGGAATATTTTTGGCGGGTTCAGATTTGGTTCGGGTCAGATTTCGGGTTTTTATCAAATGGAATTTTTAGGTTCGTGTCAGGTAACATGTCCACGGAAATTATTTTGTGTTGCTCGGATCCGTTTATGGTTCTTTGGAATAATTTTGTCCGGTTCTGATTAGGTTCTCGCCAGTTTTCGGGTTTTTTTTCAAATTGAATTTTTAGGTTCTGGTTGGGTTGCGTATCGATGGAAATTATTTTGCCTTGCTCGGATCCGGTTATGGTTCTTTGTAATAATTTTGTCGGGTTCAGATTTGGTTCGAGTCAGATTTCGGGGTTTTTTTCAAATTGAATTTTTAGGTTCTGGTTGGGTTACATGTCCTCAGAAATTATTTTGTCTTGCTCGGATCGGTTATGGTTCATTAGAATATTTTTGTCTGGTTCAAATTTGGTTCGGTTCAGATTCCGGGTTTTGTTAAAAAAAATTGAATTTTTAGGTTCGGGTCGGGTTGCGTGTAGACTGAAATTATTTTGTCTTGCTACGATCGGCGTACGGTCTATTGTAATTTATTTTTCGGGTTCAGATTTGGTTCGAGTCAGATTTCGGGGTTTTTTTCAAATTGAATTTTATGTTCGAGTTGGGTTGCGTGTCCACCGAAATTATTTTGCCTTGCTCGAATCCGGTTATGGTCCTTTGGAATTTTTTGTCGGGTTCAGATTTGGTTCGAGTGAGATTTCAGGGGTTTTCTCAATTTGAATTTTTAGGTTCTGGTTGGGTTACATGTCCTTAGAAATTATTTTGTCTTGCTCAAATCGGTTATGGTTCATTGGAATATTTTTGTCTGGTTCAGATTTGGTTCGGTTCAGATTCCGGGTTTTTTTTTAAATGGAATTTTTAGGTTCGCGTCGGGTTGCGTGTAGACTGAAATTATTTTGTCTTGCTACGATCGGAGTAAGTTCTGTTGTAATTTATTTTTCGGGTTATGGGTTAATAAGCCTTAAAAAATCATTCTGATTGGGAAATATGTGGTCATTTTTCAATTAGCCTAACTGCGTCTAGGCTCTTTGCAATAAGCCTGAAAAATATCAGGCTAATTGGAAAAAGAGAGATGATTCTCCAATTAGCCCGGCTGTTTGCAAAGACCCTTATTTCTCAATTTGCCTACGACACAGATATCGGAAAAAAACAGAAACATACAGGTTCAAACTACAAATTATAAATTTCGGAATTTCTGCTTCGCGCCTTTCTTCAAAAGCAACCAATTGAGTGTGGGATATTCCCAAATTGACCAATAGAGTCTTGACTTAGGAATGCAAACATGCCTGTTCTCAAGTAACGTTTAAACTTCGAAAAAGCTATTTTTGCGCCATCTGTTATCGTACAGATAAACTAATCAGTTTAAGCGATTTTCATTCTCGCCCCAAAATTCAATCTTCGCCAGCACAATTTAACTCAAAAAATACATTTAATGAATTTCAATTTTAAAAAAATCTTACACGGCACTTCTTCAAGATCAATTTGCATATCATACTCCATTTTCGAATATTTTTATGGGTAATTTCTAGAGAAAATGAATCGGACGTAATTTTCATAAAACAGTCAAAAGTCAAATTTAATAAATTTAAAATTTAAAAAAATCCTTCACCGCACTTTCATAAAGTACATTTATATATCATACTCTAATTTTAAATATTTATCTGGGTTATTTTCGGAGAAAATGAATCATAAATAATGTCCAGTTTAAAGGCTTTTTCGAAATACACCCTTAACTCAATCAGTAGAAAATTACAAATGCAAAATAAATTACACAACGGGGGGTTCAGGGGGGCAGAGCCCCCCTGAAGAAATTTGCTTTATTATATAAAAATTACTTGAATAAGTAGCTCGTGAGAATTTCAGAATATCCTTACATAACAACGTGTTTAATTTAACGCTTTTAATGTCTGAAACCGTCGAAATATTTTTTTCCTTTTATAAATGTTTGTGTAATTTAAATAGTTTAAATTTTGCTTTTGTAGAAAGATTAATATTTCGCAAAGTTTGATAAAAACAATGAGTTGCAGAGATGACGTTGAGGCTCTTGATCTGCAGATTTACTAGTATGATGATGTGATGATGAGAATCCTGATGAGTGAAAATGAGTTCCTAAATATGTCAAGAATAATTCACATTATAGAGTGGTAACTATAAAGAAAACTGAAAATACCTCTAATTACTGAACTTTAATTTTGTTACCATGGTTACCATGCCAATTACGTGATTTTTTTTTAAACAGCTAGGGTGTTTTTCTCAATAATTAAAGAAATAAATTGATAAAAGAGAATACTTTCTATGATATGTTAACACAGCCTTAAAATATGATATTAAAATATTAAAAAAAAAACAATTCTTTTTATTTATTTCTAGGAAGATGGCACAAATATTTGGCTTTCATAATTTTATAAACATTGATAAAATCCACGTTAGTGTTGAAAATTTTTATTGCATTTCAAAGTATGCAGGATGTTTAATTTTATAATCCCAACTAAATAAAACGGAAAGCTAAAATAAGATGAAATCGTTATCCACTGTATTTCAATGTAGTTAATTTCATAATTGAAGAGCTAAGTGGATGAACATGTTAAGTAACAAAAATTACATTTGAAGAAATTTGAAGTGAAAGTTTTTGCTGTAAATTTTAATGATTTATTTTCTATTTGATACCATGTGTTTAAAATATTAACAGGTATGGTACTAAACTCTCTCAGAAAAACTTATTCATATTTAATTTTCAAATATTAAAAGTTATTAATATTATTGACGTTATTAAATATTAAAATAATAAATATTAATGAATAATGTCTCAAATCTTCAAGACTAAATGGAATCTTAGTATTTTAGCTTCACCATGTGATAGGATACCTCATAGCACTTTCATCCAAAATATAAAAAATTTGTTTAGAAAATGTAGCATAACATGTTCATTCACTCAGCTCTTCAATTATGATGTCTTTTTTAAAATTATTATTAGAGAAGTGATTCACATTCTTGCAGGATATTATATTTCACATATGCCTCATAACTTAGTATTTTATGCCAAAATTATTAAAGATTCTGATATCTAATGACGCCTTTCCAAATCCTTCAGTCAACAGGACTGGATTCAGACTAAATCTTTTGAAACTGCTTTTGAAATTTCTGTTTATAAAAACTTATAAAATTCAGACATGAATTGCATTTGTTGTCTGCATGTCCTGCACCACATGAATAAACTGAACGTTAAAAACACTAAAAAAAAAAAAAAAAAAAAAAAAAAAAAAAAAAAAAAAAAAGAGTAAAAAGTTGAAAAGAAGTCAGAATAACTTGCGTCCGACATCAGCATGTGTTCGAAAATTTCGAAAAGGTCACTCGTTGGCCATTGGCCAGATCAGTCAAAAAAGCAAACAAAGAATCCAAACAACGACAGGCCGTCGAACAAAAAGTTATTTCTTCGCATAAATTTACAAGGTCCGAATGGTTATGCTGTACCTATTGACTCGACTCGCCAGTTATTTTTTAGATTTGTGTAGCAGCATCTTCTGCTTAGCTTTGCTTTGGGCGAAAACGCAAGAGGAAAGAAGCGATGGAAGAAAAGAGAATAAAAAATTTTGTTTTCAACAATGGCAACACAACAAGCAAGATCTCTCTTTCTCTCTATTTTTATTATTTTGCATTCTCTTCTCTCCTGAAAGGTCTTTTGTAAAGTGTTGGCACCGACAAAAGTGTGGTCAATAGGATTTTCTATGCGGACTCTGGGCCGAGTGTTTTTTTGTGTGTTTATATCTAGCGTGTATTTGTATGCGCAAGAGAGATTCTGAGCCATCTAGTATTATTCTACGGTTCGACTGGCATGAAAAGAGCATAAATACATTCGGCAATGTCGTTCTTTGGTCCCGGGAAGGGGGGTAGAAAAAATCAAAAGAAGAAAAGGAAATATTTGGTCATTTCTTCTGCTGAGAATAGAATCGATTAGGAATGGAAAGAACTTATTTTTAAAGAATAAAACGAAAGATGTTTAAAAATATTACCAGTTTTTCTATGATTCATTATCGAATAAATATCATATATGTTTCTAAATTTATTTATCACTGGCGTTTCAAAGAAATATTCTAAGGAACTGAATCAACGCCTTAATTTATATCTGCATTCTTCCATTGTTGCTATGAATAGGAATTGTTGTCCAAAGCTTGTTTCACTTTCTTCTTCGATGATTTGTGCCTCTTTTTTTTCCCCGATTGAAGTAAAAGAAGAGATTTCTAAGCTTTAAAAAGTTTCTGAACATTAAATATGTTTCTTTTCAACAGTATTACACAATGTGATAATATTTTTTATATTCAAAGTTTAATTATAAGTTAATGATTTTTTTTTTTTCAAAATTTCTATTACTTAAATATGGAAAAAAAAATTCCAGACTCTTTAACAAACAATGTCATTTTTGTTATTGTGTTTTTGGAATTTCAACTCTTTGCTTAGTAGGTCATATTCAGCAGTTTCAAAACAAACGATTTATTTTAGTCACTGGTACTTAAACAGTAAAAAAAAAAGCCGCATGATGATCTTTAAACAAATGATGATCTTTTCTTAGTTTCAATGATTTCATATGGATAATCAGAGGCTTGAGTACGGATTTTAAGTATTAAAACGAAAATGCGACAATTCGCGACACTTTTCCCTTAAAATTCAATTGCAACACATGATAATATAAAAAAATAAATATGGGTATTTATCAATTGTAAGAAATTTAAGTGCTGGTCATATTTCGCTCTGTGGAGAGATCCTGCGCAGATCCTGTGGAGAGATCCTGAAACCTTGTTTTCAATGTTTTTCGGTCAATTACTTCATTTCTCTTTTATATATAAACTCTTGCTTTCGCCTTTTTTGATCAATTCATTAGCCAGTACTCGAGGCTATAGCCGAGGGGTTCATGGACCCATTTTTTATTTATTTTTCGCACTGGGAAGGGATCCTCGAAACAGCTGTATGTGATTTTTTGTATTATGTTTGTATGTATTTGTGTGTTAAAACGTTGTTAAAAGTTTTGGCTTGTGTATTGGAATTCGCACAAAGTGTTTGATTTATGATTACACAGAATTATTAATTTATTATCCGTGTAACTATACGTGTGGCCAAAAATGGCTCTCTGTGCCTTTGACCAAAACTTTTTATTTCCATGTAAAATAAAATGTAATTAATTCATCTACGACACAGAATGATTTTCTAATTATACGAATTTCATCTAATTAAAAAATATTTTAGGTATACATACCTCGATTTACCTTTTACAATGATTAGTGTAAATGATCATCTGTTATACTAGAATTTTCTCAAAGAGTATTACAAACACTTCTGCGGTTTCAATCTAAAAATTTTCTATTACTGTTAAGTCTGCAGCTTTTAATGAGCGCGTAAAAAGCGTCCTCAAAGTTTAGTTCTATATGCATTGGTTGTTTTATAATTTGCATTCACGTCTTGATATAGTCATGACTGATAATTATAGACAGGGAAGTTCATAGCAACAAATAAAGAGCGTCCCTGTTGAGCCGATACAGCTCAAATCAATGAGTAATGTTGAAAATTTTGGAAGTGAAATACAGATAGTTTCGGTCGAGTTTCAGCCCGGTCTAATTTTTGGCAGCATTTTCGCCAAAAATGAATTTTCGAAGAAACTCAGATTTTGGGCCGAAAACGAAAGCGAAATAGAATTTTCGGTCGATCTCTACTTATCACTATTCCCTACTTTCGTTTTCCCTTTTGAAGATTAAACTATTTTGAGAAAATGACACTTTTTAATGCACTCACCTGATTTTCCGATCAGTTTAAAATTTTCAGAATTCATTAGAAGATTCAAATTTCCATAAAAATGCTATTTTTAACTATTAAAGCCATCTGAATTATTATTTCTTCATGGGACAATAGTAACATTAAAATTGCAACTTCCATGCTGGCTCAAAACATGATTATAATCTTGTTGAGGCTTTCTGCATAGTATGATTATAGTAATATTTGTAAATACCTAAAATAGGACACTGTTTAATTTTGAAGAAGTTTTATTCACATTTCATTATTACAAAAATTCTAGTGTCGAAATCCTTCTATATATAAAAAAAAAGTTTTGATTTGGAAATGGACCAATGAAAATCTGCGTAGATATTCCGGGTAGATCGGCATCCAATTTGAATGCTTAAGCATGGCATTTCATCGTTAATATTAAAAAAACTGTTGCATAGAAAAATATTAAAATCGGTGGAATTATAGAGAAATATTTGATAAACACGCTGATGCAGACAGTTTTCAAATCGAAGAATTATTTTAAGAGATATTTAATGCTAAAGTTGGACAAAATCGTTCCATTAAAAAAGTTTTATAGGAGAAAAAACTATGCATGGGAATTTAATCATTTTTAGATCATTTTATACGTTATAATTTCCCGGTGTGGAGATTGTATTTATTTTTCTTATTTGACTCATTTTTTGAGGTTTTATTTCAATTTTAAATTCAAATTTTCAGCATTTCGAGAGATATTTTTTACAAATTTTAGAAAAAATTATTAATTTAAACTGTTGCCAGTTGTATAAACAGCGCAAACAATAATGTTTACTTCAAATTAAAAATTTATTTACACGTGACTATTACAAACAGAAAAAAAACTTTAAAATTAGAAACAAATGATTACATGTTAAAAGCAGGAAAATTACGTCATAAGAACCATAGGCACAGATGTCATATACCAATTTGACGCAATTTTTTTCCGACGCCAAGTTGGCGAAAACATCAATAGCATAAACACCCACATGCGGGTTACCATATCAAGCAAAATAACGACACTTTAGCACCAGTTAAGTACCCGTTGCGTATATGAAATTGGCGTCAGAAAAAAATTGCACCAATGACATCGGTGCCGAACCATATTTACACTTGAATTTAAAAAGAGAAACGAATCTTAAAAAAAAAAAAAAAAAAAAAAAAAAAAAAAAAAAATCATTGTTATGCGTTAAAACTTGTAATTTGAGGAAGTTACGTCATATTTAAAATGGCAAAAAATATAGCAAAACAATTTAAATTGAAAAATATATTTGCGCGAGATATTTTGAGATAATCATTTCAACTATTATCGTGAATTCGAAGACAGCGCAAATAATATTTTCTTCTAACAACAAAAGTATTTTCACGTGAATATTAATAAGAGAAATAAAACTTTGGTGTAAAGTACGTCAGATTTGAAACGATACATTTAAAAGGAATTATTTAAAAGAACTATCTTATAGCGCTGTTAAAAAATACCGGGAGACAATGACACTGTTTACTTAATTCATTTTACATTAGCTTATTTTCAAATGTTTAACGGTACTTCTTAGTTATCCTGTCGACCAAATTACTGTCGCAAAATTGTAAGATTAAATGACAATAATGGTTGCCATTCATTAATTAATTGCAAGATTAAATGTCAATAATGGCCAATAAAATCATTAATTCGACATATTATTTGTATTTTTATTAATATTTTATTAATTTATTTGTTCTTTCGTTATTTAAAATAAAAATTATGTCAATGTGTATAATTTGGCGAGTGGTTTGGCGATTTATATAAATTGGCGAAATTGGTCGACGGGATAACTAAGAAGTACCAGTTTAACTAATTTTTTTTTAATTAAATACGAAAAAAGCCATTGTATCTCTTAACAGCAGCAGATTTGGCCTTAAAAATCCCCAATCCAAGGAAAACGAATGGAAACCAGTTTACAGAGAGATCGCTACTGTTTTTTTTTTTTTTCTTTTTCTTTTTTTTTTCTTTTTTTTTTTTTTAATTCAATATTTTTAAAGCCGATCAAATTAGCTTGCTTTTTGGATTTTGGTGTGCCTGAACGGGGGGTTGACGAGCGTAGCTCGTAGGGGGCAGAGCCCCCAAGTATATATAAAAAAAATTTTGATTTGGAAGTGGACCAATGAAAATCTGCGTAGATATTCCGGGTAGATCGGTATCCAATTCGAATGCTTAAGCATGGCCTTTAATCGTTAATATTAAAAAAACTGTTGCATACAAAAGTATGAAAATCGGTAGTATTATAGAGAAATGTTTGATAAACACGCTTATGCAGACAGTTTTCAAATCGAAGAATTATTTTAAGATATATTTAATGCTAAAGTTGGACAAAATCGTTCCATTAAAAAAGTTTTATTGGAGCAAAAACTATACATGAGAATTTAATCATTTTTAGATCATTTTATACGTTATAAGTTCCCGGTGTGGAGATTGCATTTATTTTTCTTATTTGGCTCATTTTTTGAGGTTTTATTTCAATTTTAAATTCAAATTTTCAGCATTTCGAGAGATATTTTTTACAAATTTTAGAAAGTTATTAATTTAAACTGTTGCCAGTTGTATAAACAGCGCAAACAATAATGTTTAGACCAATGTCAGACGGCGTCTTTTTTGCTGCTTTTTTGCTTAAGTATTATCCATTCACAAGTATGGATAAAGTTGTGAATCACATCACGAGTTGTGAATGGATAATACTTAAGCAAAAAAGCAGCAAAAAAGACGCCCGTCTGACATTGGTCTTACTTCAAATTAAAAATTTATTTACACTTGACTATTACAAACAGAAAAAAAAACTTTAAAATTAGAATTAAATGATTACATGTTAAAAGCAGGAAAATTTCGTCATAAGAACTATAGGCACAGATGTCATATACCAATTTGACGCAATTTTATTCCGACGCCAATTTGGCGAAAACATCAATAGCATAAACAACAACATCTGGGTTACCATATCAAGCAAAATAACGACACTTTAGCACCAGTTAAGTACCCGTTGCGTATATGAAATTGGCGTCAGAAAAAAATTGCGCCAATGGCATCTGTGCCGAACCATATTTACACTTGAATTTAAAAAGAGAAACGAAATCTTAAAATTAAAAAAAAAAAAAAAATCATTATTATGCGTTAAAACTTGTAATTTGAGGAAATTGCGTCACATTTAAAATGGCAAAAAATATAGCAAAACAATTTAAATTGAAAAATATATTTGCGCGAGATATTTTGAGATAATCTTTTCAGCTATTATCGTGAATTCGAAGACAGCGCAAATAATATTTCCTTCTAACAACAAAAGTATTTTCACGTGAATATTAATAAGAGAAATAAAATTTTGGTGTAAATTACGTCAGATTTGAAGGGATACATTTAAAATGAATTATTTAAAAGTTTAAAAGAACTATCTTATAGCGCTGTTAAAAAATACCGGGAGACAATGACACTGTTTACTTAATTCATTTTACATTAGCTTATTTTCAAATGTTTAAAGGTAGCTTAGTTATCCCGTCGACCAAATTACTGTCGCCAAATTGTAAGATTAAATGCCAATAATGGTTGCCATTAATTAATTAATTGCAAGATTAAATGCCAATAATGGCCAATAAAACCATTAATTCGACGTTTTATTTGTATTTTTATTCATGTTTTACTAATTTATTTGTTCTTTCGTTATTTAAAATAAAAATTATGTCAATGTGTATAATTTGGGGAGTGGTTTGGCGATTTATATAAATTGGCGAAATTGGTCGACGGGATAACTAAGAAGTACCAGTTTAACTAATTTTTTTAATTAAATACGAAAAAAGCCATTGTATCTCTTAACAGCAGCAGATTTGGCCTTAAAAATCCCCAATCCAAGAAAACGAATGGAAACCCGTTTACAGAGAGATCGCTACTGTTTTTTAATTCAATATTTTTAAAGCTGATCAAATTAGCGTGCTTTTTGGATTTTGGTGTGCCTGAACGGGGGTTGGCGAGCGTAGCTCGTAGGGGGCAGAGCCCCCTAGTTTATTAAAATTTTACTAGAAAAATTGCTTGTGTGATATATAAAAAGCTCCTGAGAAGTTAAATTACTCAAATTATTATACATTTAAAATTTTATTTTAATTAAAAATATTTAAATAACGATAATTAGTTTTTATGCTATGCGAAAGGTATCTGAACAGTTTAATTACGGGAATTATTGCATTAAAAAATGTATTGAATGTTTAAATATTGTCCCATACATGTTATGTAAATTAGAGTTCAAATTACCTAAATATTACATATTTTCATGTGACAAGAGGCGATCGAGACACACGATCGTGGCTTCTGTGAAACTATATATGATCATAATATTGTTGAAGTTTCCTACGTAGCATGTTCAATAATATTTCACAGTATTAATACACAAATATTATCATTAGATTTTTTATGATGAAAGTATATATCCACGTTACAAATGCAAAAACTGGTACTGTTGTGATTTCTTAAAAAAATACTTTAATTAAAACTGTAATGCGTGGATACCGATCGAACAAAATCCTGGGAGAGGCAAGATTTTGGAACAGATGTCCCTGCGATCCAGAGCCTTGATCGCATTTTATAAAATGAAAAATATAAACATGAAATAAGCTCTATGGCAAACTATTATTTTTAACACTTTCCAACAAAGTTGAAAAGTGTTTATGCATTCGGTTTGTCTGGCCCTCTGGCCGTCTGTCCGTATGGTCGTCTGTCCACGCTCTAATTCCCGTAAATATACTCGGATTTTCATGAAACTGATAAAAGTTATTTAGGGTCACCAAAGTATGTTTGGTATTGCATATGAAGTATGTAGGATTAATCGTTCATTTACAGGAGCACTCAAAAGTATTCCATTACATTATGGTATATGGGGAAAAATCGTTTGCAGAGAATTTTAATGACATTACGCTATTTCAAACGTATGGAAACTGATATAAATCACCGAATTTCACTAAGATCACGTTACAACAGGGCCTTCATAGCATTTTTTATTCATTTACAGGGACACACAAAAGAAATCAGTTACAGTACAGTACTATCTTTGTGTAATAATTGTTGGAGTGTACGGTTTAAAATTCGGTATACGCTTTTAAATTTAATTAATTTTTTGTATCTTACTCGTTATTTATAAATTCTATACCTCAGGTACAGGGCTGCACAAAACTATTTCCGTACCGTTCTCTTTATTACAGGAATTTACTGAAGGTAAATTTTCGACTGAAGTATATGTACCTCTTAATTGAACTAAATTTTGGCATGCATGTAGTTAATAGATTCAAATCTATATATCATATACAAGGCTGCTGAAAAAAATCGTATAATTCTCAGATTGTGGATGGGACCAGCTTAAATGGGTTTTGAAATGTATTATGCTTTTTCCAAATTGTTGAATTAGACGTAATACTTTAATTTTTTTAACGGTGCAGTTTTGTTACATTATTCTGAATGTGTTGGAAAGTGTTTCATAATCTATGCTTGACGCATGATTTTTTCTTACTTGTTTAAACTAAAAATGTGATTTAACAGTTATAAAACACTCTATATTCAAGTTAAATATATCTACAAGCATTTTTCAAGAAAAATAATTAAAACAAAATATTTATTTTGTCGTCTGAGAAACTGCTCCTCTGAACCTTCGTTTAAGATACATTTTAAACACGTGGACGTAAAAAGAAACACACAACTAAAATTTTGAATTCCACTAGCATGACGAAAAATGAAAAATTCTGAGGACACGAAAAACTGGTGAAAATTTTTTAGTTCCTCTTTCTCTTGGGGTTTATTTGGGAAGACTTCCGTATCCTGTTCCAGCTGGCACGATTGGCGAAGGAATTCAAAATGGCGCAAACAGACCGCGTTAGCATGTTACCAAATTTTTTAAGATAGCGGGAAAACGTGGTTCTTAAATATTAAAAAACATATATTTTAACCCTTAAATGCCTGATTTTTCCAAAATCATTGTAATAATGTTTTTCGGCTTTCAGTTTTTAAATAAATCATTGGAAAAATACTTAAAAAAAATCATATTTTGTTTTAAGTATAGTTTACGGCTAAAAAACAATTTGTTACTAATCGGCATTACTGGTGTTTAATTGCAAAAATAATCTCCCTTGATAAAATTCTATAACATTAAACGCACAAGAATTTTAGGAACTATAATAAGAAATAAATTTTAGTTGCTCATTGCAGGTCAAAATGGGGTATTTCGAAAGCTTCCAAACAAACCAAAAAGAACAAGTAGCAACAATTGAAAAAATAAATCTAGCTTTATTCTTAAACAGCACAAGTGTTGCCATCTACATGTTGAAAATCGATTTTATAATATTTTCAGAATGTATTTTATTGGCAACATTAGGCATTTTAGCTTCAATATTATTCTAATAGTATTTTAGATCTTAAATTGGGTATGTTGCCGAAAAGCAACACCAGGCATTTAAGGGTTAAAGTTATAAACGTTATATACATTAATATTATATATGTAATTATATACAGATATATATATATAAATATATATTATATACACATATAAATAAATACTATATACTTATACATATTTTTATAACTTATTATATTTCATACATTATATATTTATTATACATGTGAAATTAATGCACAACATTATGTTATAAAAATTAATTTTACATACATTTTAAAACATATAAAAATGCACAAAAATTATATTTACATATTATTACATCTACAGGAAAATATCGTTGAAAAAAAACCCGCAAAACTATAAAAAAAAAAACTATTAAAAAATTAATTATAAAAATGCATTTAAAATTATTACTTATCCACCAGTAGCATTCAAGTAATAAAAAAAGGAACCCCAAATGCTGAAGATCGCAACAACCACTTCAAAACATTTATCGCAAAAAAAAAAAAAAAAAAAAAAAAGAAAAAAGAAAGAAAAAAAAAATGCTCGCCATAAAAGTTGGAAAAAAGATATGGAACGCTTCCCTTTATCTTAAATCACTTTTGAAGAAAAAAATTTCATTTTTTTTTTTTTTTTTAATCTCCAGAGAAAAAAAAATAGCTTATTAAATTTCAAATTTCAGGACGTCGCAATGAAACTCTCTCCCCTACCTTCCTTGATGTTTAGGTATAGTACAGCGTAACATAAATTGTTTTTTAACAATTGTCAAAGTAAACTGCAAATATCAACTTTTCTTTTCTTTCCCTGGCCTAACGGTTCAATAAACGATTTTTTTTCTTTTACTCTACAGTCTACACATATTTATTTTTTTGTTTCTGTTTTCTCCGTCTTGTCCGTGTCCGTCCCTTCATCCCATGCAACTTCGTACCATTCTCGTTCGGACACTTGGAGTGAATGGGGCCCGAATGAAAAGCAAAGGGCCTTTTGACGAAGATGGCCTCACCATTTGGACCCCTGTCGCCTTCACTTTGTGGCTCTTTTGTTCGTTTACCGATTGCTTGCAAGGTTCCATACTGCGATGTGACAACATCAAAAGGAATAAAATATGTGTCGCCAGCAATTCTTTCACTACAGGACGCTGCTGCTACGTGTTTATGATCATTTCTTACAGTAATGGTTGCTTTTCAGTTTCAAGTTTGTTTCTTGGCGCATGCCAAAGAGGGTAGTTTGATTTTTTTTTTTTTTTTTTTTTTTTTTAGTGAGAATTATACCCAGTATGGTTCGTGTTAATTTAGCATTTTTTAAAAATTCATTTAAAATATAACCTACTTTTAAAATTTAAAATAAAATAAAATAGATAAATAATGCTGGTGTGCAATATATATTAACGGAAACTAATAATGGAAAATATATAAAATAATGGAAAATGCAAATCGTAAAAAAAGTTTTATTAGCTTTCATTATACAAATACTCTGTTTTTGTAGAGTGGTAAAACTTTGAAAAACAAGCAAAGGTTGGCTGTCATTTTTTCTTTTTTCTTTTTGCATTTTGATCAGAAAGACTAAATTATTTGGGCAGTCCTGATGGAATGGGGAATGCGAGCTGCATACACACCCGAGCTGCTAACAGAAATTAAATCTCCCTATCATTTGTCTGTACTCTAACCACTAGACTAGAAGATTGTCTAAGAAGAAAATACAAATAATACAAAAATGAATACAATAATATGTAAGGACACATTCCAAAGCACGGAACATAGTGGAAGGTGGGGTAATAAGAGACGGGCCAAAGGCCAAATACACGACCTTTTTATATATTTAAAAAATAATAAATATGCTAAAGTATAGTTTTTACATTTAACTTTTTATCACTTTTTTAATAAAAAGTTAACATTTATTTCATGTACATGATATATCTTTGAAAAATACCTTCACTTTAAACTGTTCATAATAATTATAAAAATACTCACAATTTTTTTTTTCTAGCGTAAAATGGATTAAATTTTTAGATATAATGGATACGTCAGTTTTTGACTTAAGATTTATCAATAGTGAAACGATTTCTTAAACTTCTTATAGGTACGTACTTTTAGCAATGTCTCTCATTAAACCATCTGTTGTTTCAATTCTTATCTCTCTATATCTTTTTGTGTAACATCTCAGAAACTTATTTTAATCTAAGCTTAAGATGTGCACATTCATATTTTGCATTTAGCATACCGTGTGTTCTAAAATGGACAGACTTTTTTTTTTTTTTTTAATTCAAAAACTTAGAAAAGGTGACAGTTGCTAAAAAAATTTTTGCAGGAGGGTTAAGTAAAATGTCAGGTGATTTATTTTAAAACTGTGATTTCCGATTTCGGTTTAAAATAGTAGCGATGAACGTCGCTGAAAGCAGTAAGCACTAAATCCAGGCCTGATTTTTTGGTCTCTCTCTTCTCCTAGTAATCAGTATTCATGCAAAAGAAGGAGGTTAAATATGTATGTTGGGTAGTGATGGGCGATAACGAGATGTTTTTCTCGATTGTCTCGATTGTATGGACATCTCGATATTTTTCGATTGTGTAATTTTTTTCTCGATGACTCCAGTTTGCCAATTGCTTTGATACATCATATATTATATATTATATACGTCATACATTTATCAAGAATCGTCTGCGGGTGAACTGGAATGAGTCGGTGTTAATAAAGACAAGGTTACGTCGCCCGCTAGTGGGCCCCTCCTTTAATCGGGCCCCTAAGTTACACGTAATCTTGTAATATGAAATCACGAACAGGATACCCGCTATATACGACACCGTATAGCAGGCGTGGTGTGCACGCACTACAAAATCTTGTAAAAAAATATAATCTCGAAACGAACGAACCTCGGACCGGATCTCTTTGGGGAGGGGTCAAAGTGAGCGGAAGGGCAAAGTAGCTGCATAATATGAATAAGCCGTCACAGGTCTTCAGGCCTTTCGAACCATATGTCACACGACGGGTCTGGATCTGAATTTATAAAAATGCCCTTCCCGGGGGGGGCAAAGTGGGGGGAGGGGTGCGGGAGGTGAATAACATGAGTAAGTGGTCATAGGCCTTTCCAACAATATGTCACATGAGAGGTCTCGGCTAAATTTAGAAAAGTGTCCCCCGTGGGGGAAAAGTGGGGGGGGCGATTACCGGAGGTGTATAACATCAATAAGTAGTCACAGACCTTTCCAACGATATCTCACATGTGGGGTCTTGGCTAAATTTGTAAAAGTGTCTCCCCGTAAGTGGAAGGACGGACACCGGAGGAGCATAACATCAATAAGTACTCACAGACCTTTCCAACGATATCTCACATGTGGGGTCTTGGCTAAATTTGGAAAAGTGTCTCCCGCGGGGGGGCAAAGTTGGGGGGACAGACACCGGAGAAGCATAACATCAATAAGTAGTCACAGACCTTTCCAAAGATATCTCACATGAAGGGTCTTGGCTAAATTTGGAAAAATGTCCCCCGGGGGGGGGGGCAAAGTGGGAGGGGCTGTCACTGGAGGTGCTTAACATCAATAAGTAGTCACAGACCTCTCCAACGATATCTCACATGAGGGGTCTTGGCTAAATTTAGAAAAGTGCCCCCCGTGGGGGCAAAGTTGGGGGGACGGACATCATAGGTGCACAACATCAATGAATAGTCAAAGACCTTTCCAACGATATCTCACATGAAGGGTCTTGACTAAATTTGGAAAAATGTCCCTCGGGGGGGCAAAGTGGGGGGGGGCTGTCACTGGAGGTGCTTAACATTAATAAGTAGTCACAGACCTTTCCAACGATATCTCACATGAGTGGTCTTGGCTAAATTTAGAAAAGTGCCCCCCGGGGGGGGGCAAAGTGGGGGGGGGACGGACACCATAGGTGCATAACATCAATGAATAGTCACAGACGTTTCCAACGATATCTCACATGAAGGGTCTTGGCTAAATTTGGAAAAATGTCCCCCGGGGGGGCAATGTGGGGGGGGGTCTGTCACCGGAGGTGCATAACATCAATAAGTAGTCACAGACCTTTAAAATGATATCTCACAAGACGGGTCTTGGCTAAATTTGGAAAAGTGTCCCCCGGGGGGCAAAGTGGTTGGACGGCCACCGGAAGTGCATAACATCAATAAGTAGTCACAAATCTTTCCAACGATATGTTACATGAAGGGTCTTGGCTAAATTTAGAAAAGTGTCCTGAAATTTCATATATTATACATAATATTTATCGGAGGGCTCCATAAAAAAATCTGATCTAAAATGATAAAAACGGAAAAAACTAACCCCCGCAGTGGGGGCCAAATTGGGGAGGGGAGGAAGAAAGTCTCATAATATGAAAGAGTCATCCGAGAGCTTTCAGATAACATATTACATGACGGGTCCAAAAAAGTTTGAAAATTGCTCCCCCTCCCTCCCCCCTTTGGGCCCACTCTTTCGCCCCGGAATTTACGCAGCCCCCACTTTAAAATTTTTATGTTCAATGAATAATATTTATTGGAAGACTGCATAAAAAACCTACATCTAAAATGATATTTAAATTTATTATAGAAATCGGCAAGGGTTTTAAAAATTTGTTCGCCCCCCCCCCCCCCCCGAATTTCACCTTCGGGGGAAGAAAGGTTCATAATATGAAAGAGTTGTCAAAGGGCTTTTCGATTATATGTCACAGGAAGAGTTCGGTAATTTTTTTTTTTTTAATTGCGCCCCACCCACTCTCACGTCCTCGGAACTCACCCGACCCACCTTCCTCTTTGAAATTTTTATATTTAATAAATAATATTTATTGGAGGGCTCCAAGTATGTGACAGCTTGGTAGGGCTAAAATAAGAAAAACATTGAAAATTAAAGCTTCATTTCATAGTTCATTGTCATGCCTATTTCTTTCTCCAGCTTGCCCCTCGATATCTCTTCTCGGCCCTTCTTGGCTGAGCGTGAAATGACAATCATCGAGAGTAACATTTCGGAGAAAGGACGAAAACTGATTTCTCATTCTCGACAATGTCACATGAAATGTTGAACAGAGACCGAGAGCGAGGAACGAGAAGTGACGAAGGAAGCAATCGGTGAGATATCTCGAAGTAAGCGAAAGGTTTGCCCTCGAGCAGAATGTCTCCTCGATATAAACGAGCAGTTTGCGTCCAGAAAATAGATCTCGAAGTGCGAGAGCTCTCTCTCGCACTTCAAGAGAAAGGAAGCTTTCAGAAGAGTCAAACTTACCGCGCTTCTGGTGTAAGTCATGATTTCCCAAAGGAGTACATGTTTTTTTCCATTCGCTTTTGTTATTAACCGATATGGTTTAGGAGGCATAGTGGTTTAAGTTATCAGTTCGAGTTTTTGTTGATATAGAAGTTTTCTATTGAATTTGGCGCCAGTTTGTCTTTGATTTTCAATGTTTCTCTTATTTTAGCCCTCCTAAGCTGTCCCATATCTCTTAATATTAGAATGCTATTGTTAAAACAAAACTGCACTGCAAAATATGTGTTTTCAAGATTTTAAGTGTCGCCTCAGGGAAGAGGATTTTTCAAAATTATTTTACCCCACTCATGTAATATATTAAAATAAGGGTAATTTCATAACCTTTCTAAATCTACCTTTCTTTTGTCAATCCACTGTTAATTTTAGACCCCTGGGGTTAAAATGTTCTAAAGGAATATACTTAGCGGTGGTTTTTTTCGTACTCTGGTACGGTATCTTTCACTCATAGGAAAATTATAAGACTAACATCAAATTGCGTCTAAAATCGAATAAAAAATATGGACATGTGTTTCTTAATTTTAACTCCCTTCTTCGCCTCAAGAGGGCGCTTTAAAGTTTTGTTTCTTCAAACCTTTAGTATACTGTTTGTCCAAAAATTATAAAATTCACAAAATAAAGTGTTTTCACTGTTCCCTATCTTCTCGTATCAATTTTATTTTTACTACCACCAGGGGACGCCGCCCAGTGAAACATTTTACTTTTAGCCTCAGGCTATTGGTATTTTTCATCTGTTTTTCATAATATTTTGTCTCATTATTTTTCTTCCTTGTAGATACTATTCTCTAAGTTCTTGACCCATTCTGACCATTTGGGCACTCATTCTGGACCAGCTGTGGCCCATCGGGCCCCCCTTCATTTGTCTGGCTCTAATCACACGCTTCACTTGTTCTTTTACCATTTATTCATTTTCTTCAATTTTTTTCTTATTCAATGGTTCGTTTTTTTTTTTTTTTTTTTTTTTTTTTTTTTTTTTTTTTACCATTCTCAACTTCCCCTAGTCCTCTCTTACATCAAGTTAACTTCCATCCTTGGTCTGCCCTACTGTCAATTTGGGGCCTAATGCCCCTTCGGGGGGGGGGGGGTCTTCTACCTTTTCCAGGCCCATCATCTAATACCACGTTGGTAAGGATTGGAAGATTAAAATTATCCGAAATACCAAAAATGAAGTCCATTGAAGTTTCATTTTAGTTATAGAATTCCCTATTAGCGATATATTTGTCTGTTTACCTTTCTATTTTTCGATAACACTCCTTTGTTTTCGATAAACGGAGAAATTCAACAGCATTAGACTCACTTTAGACATTTAGGGACCTTTAACTTGTATCAAACCTTTTACCTTTATCGAAAAGAGGGAAATGCTAATCGATTCTAGCTAATGCGCCTAAAATAAAAAATAAGTTTGTAAGTGTGTCAGAAAATAGCGCCTTTGGATTTCGATACAGACTTAAAGAGTCATGTTGGAATCACTAGGCACTGGAAAACAGTTTCCGTGTTAGACAGGTTCCCTCTTAGCAGGTATCTTTATCGTACTATCCTTACGTTTTTCGAAAGCAACTTTTGTTTTCGATCAATGGGGAAATTCCAGAGCATTTGACATTTAGGGGAACTTTAAACTGTATCAAACTTTTTGAGTTATCGAAAGAGTGGAAAGCTTATTTGATTCATCAAATGCGCCATAGTTACGCGATTTGGACATTGCAGTTTCATAAAGAAGAAAGAGGAATTTATTCCAAAGCCAAATTTATAAAAAGACAATAAAATCTTTTAAAACATTTAAATAATGTTTTAAAGATAGATAAATGAGTTGAAAGTATTTTCTTAATGTATTTAACGTCCCAATCGATCGTTACCTTTTAAGAAGCATGTTTCTTGACAGCATATTGGATCTTATATTTGAAATAAAGAATTTTGAATATTTCTGAGGGGCGATGTTCATTTTGCTGGCATCTGGACCTACGCATATATGAAAAAATATTTGATAAGTTATGCAAAATTCAAAATACATATTACTATGCTCATACAATGTGAATTTTACAGCATTTAAAACAAATATTAGTAAGTATGCACATTTCATGAAATAAATTTATATAGAACATAATTAGATATTAATCCTTTAGAGTTTATTGGATTGTATTAAAATCTAGTATGGCACATAAAATTCGAAGGATAAATACTATAGCGAAGATGGTGTAATATTAAAGTTGATTTGAAGTTTTGAAAGAACGCATTTTCAATAACAATTTAATTATCAAAACCGCTAGTGCAGAGAAGGAGGTAGGTTTAGGGATATTAATATCGCTTTTAGAACGCTCTAAAACTATTAAGATATATACAAAACCCGTTATATTAACATGATTAACAGATTTTTGAAGACTTCATAAGGGCTGTACTTATATAACAGTATCAACTTTTTGATAATTTTGGACCCCCTCCCCGGCAATGATATCGTTATCAATGTCTAAAAATTCTTTTGATTTTTGGAGTGATATACAAGTATGGTTACATTTATTTTTCTCATACTTTATTGATTCACACTGAAGTCAATAAAATATCATTTTACATATGAAATAACTTTATATCAAATTAAATAACACTTAAAAAAATAGTTACTATTTAAAAGAATTTAATAATAGCTTTTTTCGCATAATGCGTTCAACAATAATAATGTCTTCTTGCACTTGACCCCGCACGGTGTGTGTGTGTGTGGGGGTGGGGGGTGGGGGGGCAAACAGTACTTCTTATCAACGAAGCAGACGGACAAAATTCTTTCTCTTTTACTTACTATTAAACACAAAATATAATTTCAAACGTACTTCGCATGCGGTTTCTCTAACAGCGGATTATATATGCATACATATATTACAGAAGAATAGGAATGCCAAACGTTGGGGTATTCCATATTTTGGAATTAAATAATTTTATAATCATTTAAAGATTTTAATAATAACTTTGTATTCTCATAAATATAGATAACAGACTAAAAAAAGATATCATATAATTTTGATGTAATGACCAAGTTACAAATAAAAAATGTAAATTCTGGTTGGGTAAAAAATGATATCGATATCAAAAGACAAATCCCCCTCCCCCTAGCGATATCTTACGATATCATGTGCCAGACGTCCCCCCCCCCCTCCCCTCTCCTCTAAAATGATACTTTATATATGCACAGCCCTATATTAGGAGCCCCTCCATCAATTGAAAATTGAATGAAAGACAATAACAGCAAATTAAATTACTGCTTTTATTTTTTCCACCTCCTTTCTATTAACTTTAAATGAAGATTATAGAAGATAAAGTCATCGAGCATCTAAATGTTAAATTTACATTGATTGCTTAAGTTTTTATTGCACCCGTTTTCAGTTCCCATGTATTTACTGTAAAAACTGCTTCATATGCATGTAAAAGCAATGATTTTTTAGTGTTATTATTTTAGGAGTAGTGATGATTCAAAAGATCCCAGCTGCGCCGTTGCAAGAAACAACAACAAACAATATATCTGTTTGCACGTTCTGTGTTAAAATCTGTAGTTAGCGGTGGGTGAATAAGAAATGCGTCGTATCCCATAGATAAGGAAACGTCATCATTAAACTCGTTAACTTCAAATGTGAAACCTCAAAAAAGCAGAACGTAATGAAGAATTTATCGAGTCATTTCGTAGTAGTTTAATACTTTTTTGAAAAAGAAAATGGGACGTTGCTTTAAAAAATCTATAGTTTGGGAATTTTTTAATAAAAACTATGAAAACGATAAAGTTATATCAGTGCAATGCATGAAATGTAATGCAATTTTAAGGTATTTTGGAAATACAACAAATTTGAAGGATCATCTAAAAAGGAAACATCCTGTTCAATTATCAGAGGTTGAAGCACAACAGAATCCCACAAAAAATACTGATAGTGATGAATTATTGAATTCGGGAGTATGTAAACAAAATACAAGTACTTCAAAAATCAGCAAACACACAATTGCAACAGAAAACGTTTCTGCTTTTCCTGCAAAAAAATTTAAGCAAATACGTTTGTATGGCGCAGCCCAAAAATCGGTACCTTCTAGAGAAGAATGCCATGAATTTGAAAAAGATTTAGTGTACATGATTGCCGTTGATTGCCAACCTCTTTCTATAGTAGAAAATCGCGGTTTTATTTTTTTTATGAAAAAATATGTGCCTCATTTCAAGATCCCATCTCGTAAATTAATCTCAGAGCATGTATTACATGAAGTATATCAGTCATTAAGTTCTGAACTTAAAAACATGCTTAATTCCATCGAACATTTATCCATAACTACTGACATGTGGTCATCTGATAGCAATAGATCTTTTTTAACTGTCACTGCGCATTTTATTTCTGATTTTAAAATGCATTCTCCAGTTTTATCTACGGAAGAAATTGAAAGTGATCATTCAGCTGTAAGCATTTCACAAGCGACAACATCTTAAATAAATGGCAAATCAATGAGAAAGTTTTTACGGTTGTAACAGATAATGCTGCTAACATGAAGGAAGCTGTAACTCTTGAAACTGCACTCTGAGCGTGCACTCTTGAAATATACTAAAAACACACAGATTTTTTTTTTTTACTATAGTATAGCCCAAAATTTAATTTAATAAAATTTAAAATATCATAACTCAGTAAGCTTGAACATACATGAAAGCATTTTTTTTTCTTTTTTTGCTTATTAGAGGTGCACGGAGTAAAAAAATCTAACTATAACTTACACCTATAAAAGTTGAACCGTGCAAAAATTTTAATTTTGTATTTTAATACGTATGCAGCAAATTGTAAAACCATATCTAAATTTATACTTGAAATTGAATGAGTTCTTGATTTGAATATATTTTTTAATTGGATGTATGTTTCTGCCATCAGAGGTTTGAGAGATAATCACTATAACCTCTGATTTGAATCAGCTAGTATCACAGTATAGTACCACAGATACAGAGTTCTAAGTATAGTAAAAATGCATTATACACCATCAAAACGGTTTACAATATCAAGCCGTTTATCGCTCAAATCATTCGACCCAAACAAGACAAGTACGAGGAGATTCATTGGACAGGGTAAGGTTTTCAAAATGAGCCGTAAGTGTTTGGGCCGAATTGTAACCGGTTTTAGGGTTGCATTTTTGGCTTCAAGCAAAAGCAGCACATTTCATCAACATTAGTCTTAGTGCTCTGACCCTAGTATACTAGAGTCCTGCATCGGGACGAGCAACCCGATGTTACCCACACTCGACTACACGGGTCGGGTCAGAAGGTCAAGCTATTTCCTCTTTTTCACTGAGAGGCTACTTCAGTCAAGCGAAAAGACAAGACCCGCTTGCTAATACTAATCCTATGGAAGAAATTTATAAAGATATCTCGTTTGCATTTCAATATTTTTTATTTTTATTTATTTATTTATTTTTTTTTTGCATTGTATAGCTGAGATCGATCTGTACAAAGGATATTTTTTTACTTTTTCGATTTTGTTTAAAGGTATTTTTTAATGAGGACACTTTTATTTTCGAAACCGGTTTCGAAAGCGAAAGCATCCTTATAGAAAAAATCTGCAATCAAAATCGAAAAAGTAAAAAAACGGCCTTTGTACAGATTGACCTCAGCTATTCAATGCAAAGAAAATCCTTTAAAAATGTTGAAATTCAAATGAGATATCTTTATAAATTTCTTCCATGGGATTAGAATTAGTGAGCCGACTGAAGTAACCCCTTAAGCCTAAATCACGAGCAAATAATTGCGATAGCAGAATTATCGAGAAAGCCCTATCACTACTATGAAATTTTCGGCCAAAATAATAGCTAAGTTTTCCAACAACTGTTTTTAGCTTCTCTCGTTATAATCGATTGTAAAACATCTCGATTGTAGATTCTAGGAATTAATCGATGGCTGTATCGATTGTGATTTTTTACGATGTCGATTTTTCTCGATTGTCGAATTCTCGAGAATCGCCCATCACTAATGTTGGGTCCCTAAGAGCAATATTGCATTAACAACTAAGAACCACTTCATATATTTAACGTTCTTATTTTGCATGAATACTCAGAGAAGAGGGAAACAAAAAATCGGGCCTGGATTTAATTCCTATCGGTAGCAGCGCCATCTATCGCTGCTATTTTGAACTAAGATCGGGAATCGCAGTTAAAAAAAAAAACTCCTACCAATTTACATAACCCAAGAATTTCTCTCATAGCTGTCACCATTTGCAAATTATTGAATTTTGAAAGTAGTCAGTCCATTTTAGGACACCCTGTATAGCTAGAGCTATATATTAATTTGTAGGACAAATAAAGAAAATTCGTTGTGCAATCCAAAAACAATCTATTTTCTTGTCTAACCCAAAATATGAAATCATTTATTTCGGACTTCATTTTAAGTCTTTTAAGCTTTAAGTTTTAATTTCTCTTTAGATTTTGTTTTCTTTTTTTATAAAGAAAGTAAATTTATAAAATAAAGGATATAATATCAATCTTTATCTAATTGAGGAAAATATTGAGATCAAAATCACTATTCTGATGCAATACAAATCTCGAGATTATTCATTCAATGAACTTACAAGGTTGTTGATCCAGTTTTATATTTATATTTGGTCTTCTTTTTTTACTTTCTTCTATCTTTACAAGAAGAAAGTATTGGATTCGTGAAAATTTTCTACTTTCGGTTTTCGACGGAGTTACACGTTTTAGGTGTCAGAGAACCCGAAAAACATGTTTTTACAAAATGTCTGTCTGTGAGTCTGTGAATCTGTTAGTCTGTCTGTCTGTATGTGACACAAATTTTGTGGGCGCTCTATCTCAAGAACTAATGCACGGAATTTAATAAAAATTTATATTCAGTTAGTCCCGGATATAAATTGGTGCTGATTAGTTTTTGGTGTAAATCGCTCAACAGGTGGCGCTGCTATGCAGCCTTTTTCACGATTTCCGCAATAGCTCAATCTCCAGAACTAATGCACGGATTTTCACCAAACTTCAGATTCAGTTAGTCCTTGACATGAATTGAAGTTTTGTACATTTTGGTGTAAATCGCTCAACAGGTGGCGCTGCTATACTGCATTTTTTACAATTTCCGAAATACCTCTATCTCAACAACTAATGCTTGGATTTTCAACAAACTTCAGATTCATGTATACTTTGATATGAAATAGTGCCGTTTGTGTTTTGGTGCAAATCGCTCAACAGGTGGCGCTGCTATGCTGCACTTTTCAGAATTTCCATTATAGCTGTATCTCAAGAACTAATGCAACAATTTTCACCAAACTTCAGAATCAGTTAATCCTTGATATGAATTGATATTTTGTACATTTTGATGTAAATCGCTCAACAGATGGCGCTGCTATACAGCCTTTTTCACGATTTCTGCAACAGATCTATCTCAAGAACTAATGGACGCATTTTCATCAAACTTCAGATTCGGTTATTCTTTGATATGAAATGATGATGACTACGTATTGGTGAATATCGCCCAATAGGTGGCGCTGCTATGCTGCATTTTGGTGGATTTACACGATTTCAGGGACAGTAATATCTTAAGAACTAATGCACGGAATTTCATCTTTTTAGATTTTAGAATCCTCATGATGAGCATAGATGCACTGTGATAATGAATTTTGAAGTATTGACAAGTATGAGATAGAAGAAAGTTTTGTGATGGCCACAACATACTAGTTTATGTCTGTAAATGTAGTTTTTAAGCAACAAAGATTTTTTTTTTTTTTTTTGCGTTTTTGCTGTGAAAAATTACAGAGAGACTGAAGACCTCGGTGTGCTAGAAACATATCTAGATATGTAAACGTGCCGTAATTAAAACTTTAACTTTACTTATTAATTAGACAGCAGTTTTTAAATGTAAAAAATCTCATCAAATATATCTTCTTGATCAATAATCGTGACTAAAAGTCATAAAGTTATTTCTGTAATATAAATCGAAAGTTTGCGGATAATTTAAAAATACACGATTATTGATACCATATTTTTATTAAAACTTTTTTTCTAAACCTCTTAAGGTACTTTATCAAAACCACAAGTTTTTCTGCAGAAAAATAAATGTCCAATTGGTTAAAAACTTAATGTATGAGACATTTTCCTAAATATATATAAATGTTGCATTCAAAAATTTTCATTTGTTAATCAGAAAGCAGGTTTTTGAATGTCAAAAGTATTTTAAATACTATCCAAATGATCAAATATCTTCTAAAAAGGTCAAAATATTTACCGTTCCAATATAAGTCACCAACTATTAATACTAAATATACTGCACTGCTGTAAATCCAACAAAATATTTCTTGAATTAGACGTTCTTTTCTCATGCCTGTAAAAGTGTTTTTCAACAACAAGGATCTTCCCGCAGAGAAAAATATTCGCGTGATGAAAGAACTCACTGTGATGGAAATCTTTTAAAATAGTACATATAACAAATTTAAAAGTTTTCCTTCCTTTATTAGTGAGAAATCCACTTTTACAATATGAACCATCTATCCAGTTATATCACCCTGATCAAGAAGATTCTGAAAAAAATTGCAGTACTATTAATCCTATAATAATCACAAGATTTATAAAGCTAAGAAATATGCACGTTTGTAAATCCAAAGCTATATTTTTATTCGAATTTCTAATTTTTATGCCTTTAAAAGTTTTTTTTCTTTTTTTTTTTTTTTTTTTTTTTTAAACAAGAATATTTCTGCATAAAAAAAAAATATATTTAAGTGATTGAAGATCTCAGTGGGCACACACATATGCAAGGCAGTCATTAAAATTTTCACGATTTATTCATGAGAAAGTTTTTTTTTTTAATATAAGCAATCAATTGAAGTATGTCCAACTAATCAAGAAAATCTGAGATTTTTTTTTTTTTTTTTTTTTTTTTTTTTTGGTATTATTAACCCATTATGAATCATCAGGTTACTTATCCTCAAAAAATGTATGAATCTCAATACAACATTATATTATGTTTCTATTTGACTTTCTTTCTTCTATGTCTGTAAAAGTTTTTATTCAAGAACAATTTAAAAATTTCACGGGATTTATATTTATGAGAATGCTGTTTTTCGATATAAACAGCCTATTTAATTATATACAACTGCTCAAGAATATTCTGAGAAAACATACAGTGTTATTAATCCAATATGAATCGCAAAGTTATTTGTGCTAAAAAATGTATAAATATAAATCTAATATTATATTACGTTTCTATTCAACATTTTTCCCTCGATACATGTAAAAATTCTTTTTCAACAACATGATTTTTTCTGCAGAGAAAAATATTTAAATGATTGAAGAACTCAGTGTGTTAAAAATCTACCTATATGTATATGCACAGACCGTATGTAAGAATTTCACATTATTTAATTATGCGGAAACTGTTTTTGGATAAAAACAGTCTCCTTATATTCAACTTATCAGGAATATTCTGAAACAAATGCAATCCTATTAATCCAATATGAATAACAGAATCACGCTAAATAAATGCACAAATCTCAATCCAATATTATGTTATATTTCTATTCGACTTTCTTTTTTAATTTTTAAATTTGCTGGAAATGCATTTATGCGCTTTTATGTTTCACTATATTTAGGCATACTATATGGTGTGTATAAATGCTATAATTTATATACAAGACTACACAAAAGAATTCGTAAGGGTTACTGGGTATGAGCGCAAATTGCTTAAAGGTGGTTTTTAAATGAGTTATGCATTTTTACGTTCAACTCCATTTAGTTTATTGAGAAATGTTTGCAGAATATAGATAAAATGATATACAGGGTCACGCAAAGAATTGGATACATGCCGTCTATGGATGATAATTTCTGGAAATATGATTTCGGTAGTTTTAAGAGTGTTTTAGTTTGAATTAAATTTTAGCTAAATAGTGGCATGTAATAAAGGTATTAGGTAAACTACAGGGCTGTACAAAAGTATTCAAGTATGTTTCCATCTATTAGTAAAAATTGCTGAAAGAGAAATTTCAACCTGTTATGTGCTTTCTTACTAAACTAAATTTTCCTATTATATAGTACATGTATCAATACAGATCAAACACAGGGCTGTTCAAAAGAATTGGGATACATATTTGGCTATGGACGGTACCTGCTGAAATCAATTTTTTAAACGTTTACTTAGTTATCTTATTTACTTCATTTCCCTAAATAACGAAGTTTTGTTAAAGCTTTCAGGGAGTGTTGGAAAGTGTTTCATAATCTATGCCGTACGCAAGATTTTTCTTTCTTGTTCTATGCCTGTAAAAGTGTTTTCCAACAACAAGAATTTTCCTGCAGAGAAAAATATTCAAGTCATTAAAGACCTCAGTGTGTTAGAAATCTGCCTTAATGTATATATACATGCCGTAATTACGAATTTTATTTATTTATGAGAAGTCTGTTTTTTAATATAGTTTTAATTTGTTTGTTAACAGTCTATTCAACTATATTCAGTCGATCAATAATATTCCGAGGAAAAAATGCAGTGTTATTAATGCAATATGAATCACAAGGTTACTTACGCTAAAAAACAAAAATGCACGAATCCCAATCCAATATTATGTTATATTTCTATTGACTTTCTTTCCTCTACGCCTGCAAAAGTGTTTTCACAAGAAAAAAATCCTGCCGAGAAAAATATCTTAGTGATTGAAGAACTTGGTGCGATAGAACATATTGTATTCAAGAATTTAATTTGATTTATTAGTGAAAAGCAATTATTCAATATAAACAAATTTTCAACTAAATACATATTGAAAATTCTTCTGTATATTATGTTGAAACATCATATTCACTTTAATAAATCAAATTAAACAACGTAACTACATTGATTCACAAATCATTTATTTCTAAAATAGGTGCAAATAAAATATAAAAGTTTTTAAATTCTGCATATATATTATTTTATATATAACAGTTTAAAACTGTATACAACTAATAAGCAATATTATGACAAAATTTGTAGTGTTCTTAATCCAATATGAATCAAAAGGCTACTAATGCTAAGAAAAATACGAAGTCCAAATCCAAAATTCTATTTCTGTTCGATGTTCCTTTTTTCTGTGCCTGTAAAGTTTATTCAACAGTACGGATTTTCCTGCAGAAAATTATTTATGTGATTGAAAAAACCCAGTGTGCTAAAAACCTATGAAAACACACACACACACACCAGAGGCGGATTATCCCTTAGGCTGAGTAGGCTGAAGCCTAGGGGCGCAAAAGAGGGAGCCCTGCGCTGAAAACTTTGTTCGTTTTTTTTTTTTTTTTTTTTTTTTTTTTTAAATATATATCGAGCTAATATACTATGCAAAAGAGGAATGATCTGCAGTATTCCTTGCTTTACTAACTTATCGAATCTTGCAATTTATTAAGATGTAAATTCTGTTCCAAACACTACTCATTGTTATAATAAAACACTCATACTACAATATATATTAAAACACACATACACACATAAATAACGCCTGCATTCAACACTTAAAGGTATATATAAATATTATACAGACATACAAACAATAAATACAATAAACCCAACTGGAGTAAAAAATTAGCCAGAGCCAGGAATCGAACCCGGGACCACAGTATAAAAGACTGCTGCTCTAACCACTGAGCTACTCCGGCCGATGCCTGAGTCTGCAATTTCTCACTAATAAACCATGTTGGGGAAGTCACCAGCCATCTGTACGACAGCCTTGGATGACCGGACAACGATGAATAGATTTTACTATTACATCGATCTACGATAGTTATAATAAAACACTCATACTACAATATATATTAAAACACACATACACACATAAATTAACTGTTGAATGCAGGCGTTATTTATGTGTGTATGTGTGTTTTAATATATATTGTAGTATGAGTGTTTTATTATAACTATCGTAGATCGATGTAATAGTAAAATCTATTCCTCGTTGTCCGGTCATCCAAGGCTGTCGTACAGATGGCTGGTGACTCCCCCAACATGGTTTATTAGTGAGAAATTGCAGACTCAGGCATCGGCCGGAGTAGCTCAGTGGTTAGAGCAGCAGTGTTGTATACTGTGGTCCCGGGTTCGATTCCTGGCTCTGGCTAATTTTTCACTCCAGTTGGGTTTATTGTATTTATTGTTTGTATGTCTGTATAATATTTATATATACCTTTAACTGTTGAATGCAGGCGTTATTTATTTGTGTATGTGTGTTTTAATATATATTGTAGTATGAGTGTTTTATTATAACTATCGTAGATCGATGTAATAGTAAAATCTATTCATCGTTGTCCGGTCATCCAAGGCTGTCGTACAGATGGCTGGTGACTTCCCCAACATGGTTTATTAGTGAGAAATTGCAGACTCAGGCATCGGCCGGAGTAGTTCAGTGGTTAGAGCAGAAGTCTTGTATACTGTGGTCCCGGGTTCGATTCCTGGCTCTGGCTAATTTTTCACTCCAGTTGGGTTTATTGTATTTATTGTTTGTATGTCTGTATAATATTTATATATACCTTTAACTACTCATTGTCTTTAATTTCTTCTATATTTGCATAAATAAAATATTGTATTCGTGAAATTTTCGGCCTCCACTTTTTGGTGGATTTACACATGGGTTATATAAGGAAAAAGTAGTTTCGTAAGTAGAAATATGAGAGGGTTTTGTTTTTTAAACACAATGAAACTTTAAAACAAATTTTCAGTTAATATACAGGGTGTCCAGCGAATAACACCCTGATTTCAAAATTAAATATCTCAAAAACAAAGATCAGTAAAATTATGCGGTAAACGGTTTATTTATTAGCTAAGCTGTAAAAATGTTATACAGAAGTTTCAAAATTTAGTTGCAAAAATCGTTAACATATGGCGCTATAATCGGAATACTTGTAAACTGATCTTCAAAGTCCAGAACACTAGCGTCTCAATCCTAGACGGCCTTCTATGGAAGAACGAAAATTGGGAAAGAGCACTTTTTCGTTGGGGTGATGGGCAGAAGTGGAGACATCTGGTCACAGAATTATTGCATCAGCTTCAATTTTAGAGAATTTCAATTAATAGAATTTTCAATAAAAAATTTAGCAATTATTATATAAGAACTTATTAAAATATTTTATTTGGGTAATGTGCAGAAGCGGAGACATCTGGTCACAGAATTATTTCATTAGCTTTAATTTTAGAAAATTTCAATTAATAGAATTTTCAATAAAAAGTTTAGAAATCATTATATAAAAACTTACTAAAATATTTTATTAACCCTTAAATGCCTGAGTTTTCCAAAAATCATTGTAATAATGTTTTTCGGCTTTCATTTTTTAAATAAATCATGGGAAAAATACTTAAAAAATCATATTTTGTTTTATGTATAGTTTACGGCTAAAAAACAGTTCGTTACTAATTGGCAATACTGGTGTTTAATTATAAAAATAATTTCCCTTGATAAAATTCTGTAATATTAAACACACAAGAATTTTAATAAGAAATAAATTTTACTTGCTCGCTGCAGGTCAAAATAGGGTATTTCGCAAGCTCCCAAACAAAACAAAAAGAACAAGTAGCAACAATTGAAAAAATAAATCTATCTTTGTTCTTAAACAACACAAGTCCACCATCTACATGCTGAAAATCGATTTAATAATATCTTCAGAATGTATTTTATTGGCAACATTAGCTCCAATATTATTCTAATAGTATTTTAGAGCCTAAATTGGGTATATTGCCGAAAAGCAACAACAGGCATTTAAGGGTTAAATTCAATTTTTAATGCCATGTAATACTTTAAATCAAAATGCATATATTTAGAAAAATAATTTCGTACTTTTTATTTATTTTTTATATTTTTAAATCACGGCATAATATTTTGGTATTATTGTTTATACCTGAATTATTATAAAGAAAAAAGTAAGTTTGCACTTTTTATTCATATTTTTAAATCACGGCATAATACTTTGGTTGTAGCACAACACATATATTTCTTTTCTTTGTAAACAAAATTTTTGAGACAAAAAATATGCATTAAATTATTTCTTTTTTAAAAGGAATTGATGATAAGTCATATTATCAACGTCAAAGCAAAAGTATTTTGGATGCTGCATTACTTTCCAATACTTTAGATCCTGTCGCTAGAAGATGCACCATATTTCTGTGCTCAGTGATAGAAAAAATGAAAACGAGTTTTTTTTATCACTGAAATTATATTTTATTTTATTTCATTAAAATTATATTTTAACTTAATTAAGATTTTAAAAATAGAAAATTTGTATTTTTTCATTCAAACTATTCTGTACAATTTAAAAAAAATGATTTATGAATCATTATTATAAATGCTCAATGAGTTTAAAAAAAAGGGTTTCTTTTAGCTTAATTAAATTTTAAAACCAGAAACTTTGGATTTTTTTTATTCAATCTTTCTTTACAGTTTAAATAAATATTAAAAAGTAAATATTTCCATTTTTTTCAAATCTTCTTCTACTTGGATTGGATTTCACGATCTACCAATTAGGAGAGAAAAGACATACCATAGAGATAGTGGTATCCGGACCGAAGTAGCTTATAACAAAATTTGAAACAAATCTCAATTCTGTCAACACATGGCTCCGCTTCTGCATATTACCCAAATAATATATTTTAATAAGTTCTTATATAATGATTGCTAAAGTTTTTATTGAAAATTCTATTAATTGAAATTCTCTAAAATTGAAGCTGATGCAATAATTCTGTGACCAGATGTCTCCACTTCTGCCCATCACCCCAACGAAAAAGTGCTCTTTCCCAATTTTTGTTCTTCCATAGGAAGCCATCTAGGAATGAAACGCTAGTGCTATGGACTTCAAAACACAGTTTATAGGCATTGCGGTTACAGCGCGATCCGTTAGCGGTTTTTGCAACTAATTTTTAAAACTTCTGTATAACATTTTTACAGCTAAGCTAATAAACAAACCGTTTACCGCACAATTCTATTGATCTTTGTTTTTGAGATATTTAATTTTGGAATCAGTGTCTTATTCGCTGGACACCCTGTACAATGTGAAATTTACTCTGATAACATTTATTGCTAAAGGAAAAAGTTTTTGTAGAGTAACAGATTCCACATAAATGTTCATAAAAATATATTAATTTGCCAATTTACTGCAAATTCATTTTAAAAGGAAATGTATGCGAAAGATTCAAAAACATTCTCAGATTTGCATTATATGTATTGCTTTGAGGGAGGGGAGGGGCTCACAAAAAAGCCAAGTCTAGGAACCCGGGAGGTGATTATCCGCCTCTGACACACACACACACACACACACATATATGTCCTATTAAAAAATTTTCCTTTTCATTTATTAGCGAGAAAGCAGTTTTTGGTATAAACAACCTATTCAATTACGTCCAGCTAATTAGCAATATTCTGACAAAATTATTACTAATTCATCACGATGATTCATTAATGCTATTGATTAAATATAATTCAAAATGCCTCTGATTATAAAAAAAATGAATGGTTGTAAATCCAATGTGTTGTTTCTATAAATGTTTCTGTTTTCTGTGTCCGTAGAAGTTTTTTATACGACGATTTTCATGCAGCGTAATATATCTAAATGAGTAATAAACTTAGTGTGCTTAGAAACCTATCAAAATAAATGCCTTTATTGTAATAAAACATTTCCTCCTTCTTTATGTTGAATTTAAGAATATTACGATTTATTTGCGAGAAAGCAGATTTTTTAATGTAAACAATGTATCTAGCTACATCAAACAAATGAGAAATATTCTGATAGAAATTACAATTTTATTAATTTATTATAAATCAAAATGTTTCTGATGAAAATAAAAGTATGGCTGTTAATCCAAAATTATATTTTCATTCGACTCTTTTTTTTTCCTATACCTGTAAAAGAGTTTTTTCATCAACAATAATTTTCTTGCATAGAAAAATATCCAAGTGGTAGAAGAACTTTGTCTACTAGAAATCTTCTTGAAGATATCCGCATGCTGCTTTTAAAAATTTAAATTTAATATTGAGGAAAAAAACATTTGAATATAAAAAAAATCTATCCAAATATACATAACCGAACAAAAATATTTTGAGAAAAATAGCAGTTTTATTAATCCGATATAAATCAAAAGATTGATAATACTAAAAAAAAGAATGGTGGAAAATAATATTTTTTTTTCTTAAACTTTCTTCTTTCTGTGATTATAAAAGCAATTTCAAAAAAAAAAAAAAAAAAAAAACTTTCAGAGAAAGATATCCTATCAATTAAAAAATTCATTTTGTTAGAAACCTACCTAAATTTTATACACATGTCGCCGTTGGTAATTTAACGTAATTTAGTAGTGAGAAAGAAACATTTAGATGTAAAAAATTCTACTTAACTACATGCAACTGAGTAACAATATTATGGCAAAAATCGCACTGTTAATCTAATATAAATCCCAAAGTTAATCATGCTTAAAAAAAAAAGAAAAGAAAAGCACAGTTCTAAAGTAGTTTTATTCAAATTTCTTCTTTCTATATTTGTATAAGTTTCATGATAATAATAATGAAAAGCAGTGTTATTTAAATAATTGTTTTATTCCACCATCTTTTTCCTATGCTTGTAAAAGGGTTTTTTTAACGACAACCATTTCTCTGCAGATACAAATATCGAATAGATTGAAGAATTTAAGGTTTTAGAAACTTGCTTAAATTTATATGCATGCGGCTGTTGAGAATTTGACTTAATTTAATAGCGAGGAAAAAAACATTTGGAAGTAAAAAATTCTACTTAATTATGTGAAACTGAGTAAAAATATTTTAGCAAAAATTGCACTGTTATTAATGTAATTTAAAATCACAAAGTTAATAATGCTTAAAAAAAAAAAAAAAACCCGACGAAATTGTAATATTAAATAATAGTTTTATTCAAATTTCTTCTTTCTATGTTTGTAAAAGTTTATGATAATAATAATGAAAAGCAGTGTTACTTAAATAATTGTTTTATTCCACCATCTTCTTTCTATTCTCGTAACAGGGGTTTTTCAGCGACAACCATTCATCTGCAGATAAAAATATCGGATTGATTGAAGAATTCATTGTTTTAGAAACTTACTTAAATTTATATGCATGCAGCTGTTGAGAATTTAACTTAATTTAATCGGGAGAAAGAAACTTTTGGATGTAAAAAATTCCACTTAATTATATGGAACTGAGAAAAAATATTTTGGCAAAAACCGCACTGTTATTAATGTAATTTAAAATAGCAAAGTTAATAATGCTTTTTTTTCCTTTTTTTAAAGAGCGAAATTGCAAAATTAAATGATAGTTTTATTCAACTTTCTTCTTTCTATGTTTTTAAAAGTTTTATGTTAATAATAAATAAAATCAGTGGTATAATTTTATTATAAATCACAAGGTTTGTGATACTTAAAAAATAAATAAATAACATCGGAGAAAGAGGCCGTGGTTGAAAAATTCAAGTAATATTTTTATTCCACCATCTTCTTCCTGTTCCTGTAAAAGTGTTTTTTCAACGACAACCATTCCTACGCAGAGAAATATATCCAAATGATTGAAGAATCCCTTGTGCTAGAAACTTAAATTTATACGCATGCCGCTATTCAAAATTTCATTTAATTTAGTAATGAGAAAGCATCATTAGGATGTAAAAAATTCTACTCAACTATATGCAACTGAGTACAGAACTATACGAGAAGTATATGAAACAGTGCGATTTTGGCAAAAATCGCACTGTTATTAACCTAATAAAAATTAATGATGCTTAAAAAAAAAAAAAAAAAAAAAAAAGCAATTTAACAAATTAGAACGATCATTTGGAAAATGATTTTTTCAAAGACTAAAATTTAAGACATAAAAAATCGCACGGAGTTGATCATACATTACGTACGCCATGGATTACATTTTTCGGTACTGTAAATTTTTAAACTTCTACGGAGCTGGTCATACATTACGTACGCCATTGATTAAACATTAATATTCCTGGACCAATTTTAAATGAAATTTCATTCTTAAACTTCTAAACATCCCACAATATTGCTTTTTACACCGTCGTATAGAGAAAAAAATGTACTTTTAAATGCAATTTGTTTGAAAGCTGTATCTCAATTTGTTTCTGAGTTATTAATTTTTTTTGTAGTTTTTATTACTTTTTTGTCATAGTGGCAACAGAAGTATCCATCTCTGTTGAAAGTAAAGGGAAAATACAGATTACTGTATAGGTCAATCAAAAAACGAATAAAATGCGCATTCAACTAATAAAAAGCTTCAAATATGTTTTTGATTTCCTACCTTGACCGAGGAAAATAATCATTTTTCCAAATGGTTAATAAATAAATAAATTAATAATAATAAAAAAGCAATTTAACAAATTACAACGACCATTTGGAAAATGATTTTTTCGAAGACTAAAATTTAAGGCATAACAAATCGCACGGAGTTGATCATACTTTACGTACGCCATGAATTAAACATTAACATTCCTGGACCCATCATGAAAAAATTTTAAAAGAAATTTCAGTTTTACAATTTTCTGTACTGTAAATTTTTAAACTCCTACGGAGCTGGTCATACTTTACGTACGCCATGGATTAAACATTAATATTCCTGGACCAATTTTAAATGAAATTTCCTACTTTACGTACGCTATGTATTACATTTTTCGGTATTGTAAATCTTTAAACTTCTACGGAGCTGGTCATACATTACGTACGCCATGGATTAAACATTAATATTCCTGGACCAATTTAAAATGAAATTTCATTCTTGAACTTCTAAATATCCCACAATATTATTTTTTACACCGTCGTATAGAGAAAAATATGTACTTTTAAATGCAATTTGTTTGAAAGCTGTATCTCAATTTGTTTCCGAGTTTTTAATATTTTTTTGTAGTTTTTATTACTTTTTGTCATAGTGGCAAGAGAAGTATCTACCTCTGTTGAAAATAAACGGAAAATACAGATTACTGTATAGACCAATCAGAAAACGAATAAAATGCGGATTCAACTAATAAAACGCTTCACATGTGTTTTTGATTTCCTACCCTGACAGAGGACAATAACCATTTTTCCAAATGGGTAATGAATAAATAAATATTGTCAAATTAAATAAAACTTTATTCAAATTTCTTCAGACTATGTTTGTAAAAGTTTTATAATAATAAACATAAAAAGCAGTGTTATAAGTCTATTGTAAATCACAAGGTTTGTGATACTTAAAAAATTAAATAAATAAATAAGAGGTGAGTGTGAGACCGCGGTTGTAAATTTAAATAATATTTTTATTTCACCATCTTCTTCCTATGCCTGTAAAACTGTTTTTTCAACGATAAGCATAATATGCAGAGGAAAATATCCAATTGATTTCAGAATTAATTTTGTTAGAAAACTACCTAAATTTATACGCATGCCGCTGTTGGGAATTCAAATTAATTTAGCAGTGAGCAAGAAACTTTCGGATGTAAGACATTCTATATGCTACTAAGTAACAATATTATGGCAAAAATCGCACTGTTGTTAATCTAATATGAATATCAATGTTGATGATGCTTAAGAAAAAAAAAAGAAAAGCACAGTTGTAAATTTAAATAATAGTTTTATTCAAATTTCTTCTTTCTATTTTTATAAAAGTTTCATGATAATAATAATGAAAAGCAGTGTTACTTAAATAATTATTTTATTCCATCATCTTCTTCTTGTCCTTGTAACAGGGGGTTTTCAGAGACAGCCATTCATCTGCAGATAAAAATATCGAATTGATTGAAGAATTCATTGTTTTAGAAACTTACTTAAATTTATATGCATGCAGCTGTTGAGAATTTAACTTAATTTAATCGTGAGAAAGAAACTTTTGGATGTAAAAAATTCTACTTAATTATATGGAACTGAGTAAAAATATTTTGGCAAAAACCGCACTGTTATTAATGTAATTTAAAATCGCAAAGTTAAAAATGCTTTTTTTCTTTTTTTAAAAAGAGCGAAATTGCAAAATTAAATAAGAGTTTTTTTAACTTTCTTCTTTCTATGTTTTTAAAAGTTTTATGATAATGATAAATAAAATCAATGGTATAATTTTATTTTAAGTCACAAGGTTTATGATAATTAAATAAATAAATAAATAAATAAATAACATCGGAGAAAGAGGCCGTGGTTGAAAAATTCAAGTAATGTTTTTATTCCACCATCTTCTTCCTGTTCCTGTAAAAGTGTTTTTTCAACGACAACCATTCCTCCGCAGAGAAAAATATCCAAATGATTGAAGAATCCCTTGTGCTAGAAACTTAAATTTATATGCATGCCTCTATTTAAAATTTCACTTAATTTAGTAATGAGAAAGCATCATTTCGATGTAAAAAATTCTACTCAACTATATGCAACTGAGTACAGAACTATACAAGAAGTCTATGCAACAATGCGATTTTGGCAAAAATCGCACTGTTATTAATCTAATAAAAGTTAATGAATCTTAATAAATAAATAAATAAATAAATAAATATTGCCAAATTAATTAAAAGTTTATTCAAATTTCTTCTGTCTATGTTTGTAAAAGTTTTATAATAATAATAAAAAAAAGCAGTGTTATAAGCCTATTGTAAATCACAAGGTTTATGATACTTAAAAAATTAAATAAATAAGAGGTGAGTGTGAGACCGCGGTTGTAAATTTAAATAATATTTTTATTCCACCATTTTCTTCCTATGCCTGTAAAACAGTTTTTTCAACGATAAGCATAATATGCAGAGGAAAATATCCAATTGATTGCAGAATTAATTTTGTTAGAAAACTACCTAAATTTATACGCATGCCGCTGTTGGGAATTCAAATTAATTTAGCAGTGAGCAAGAAACTTTCGGATGTAAGACATTCTATATGCTACTAAGTAACAATATTATGGCAAAAATCGCACTGTTGTTAATCTAATATAAATATCAAAGTTGATGATGCTTAAGAAAAAAAAAAAAGGAAAGCACAGTTGTAAATTTAAATAATAGTTTTATTCAAATTTCTTCTTTCTATTTTTATAAAAGTTTCATGATAATAATAATGAAAAGCAGTGTTACTTAAATAATTGTTTTATTCCATCATCTTCTTCTTGTCCTTGTAACAGGGGGTTTTCAGAGACAGCCATTCATCTGCAGATAAAAATATCGAATTGATTGAAGAATTCATTGTTTTAGAAACTTACTTAAATTTATATGCATGCAGCTGTTGAGAATTTAACTTAATTTAATCGTGAGAAAGAAACTTTTGGATGTAAAAAATTCTACTTAATTATATGGAACTGAGTAAAAATATTTTGGCAAAAACCGCACTGTTATTAATGTAATTTAAAATCGCAAAGTTAAAAATCCTTTTTTTCTTTTTTTTAAAAGAGCGAAATTGCAAAATTAAATAAGAGTTTTTTTAACTTTCTTCTTTCTATGTTTTTAAAAGTTTTATGATAATGATAAATAAAATCAATGGTATAATTTTATTTTAAGTCACAAGGTTTATGATAATTAAATAAATAAATAAATAAATAAATAACATCGGAGAAAGAGGCCGTGGTTGAAAAATTCAAGTAATGTTTTTATTCCACCATCTTCTTCCTGTTCCTGTAAAAGTGTTTTTTCAACGACAACCATTCCTTCGCAGAGAAAAATATCCAAATGATTGAAGAATCCCTTGTGCTAGAAACTTAAATTTATATGCATGCCGCTATTTAAAATTTCACTTAATTTAGTAATGAGAAAGCATCATTTCGATGTAAAAAATGCTACTCAACTATATGCAACTGAGTACAGAACTATACGAGAAGTATATGCAACAATGCGATTTTGGCAAAAATCGCACTGTTATTAATCTAATAAAAGTTAATGAATCTTAATAAATAAATAAAGAAATAAATAAATATTGTCAAATTAATTAAAAGTTTATTCAAATTTCTTCTGTCTATGTTTGTAAAAGTTTTATAATAATAATAATAAAAAGCAGTGTTATAAGCCTATTGTAAATCACAAGGTTTATGATACTTAAAAAATTAAATAAATAAGAGGTGAGTGTGAGACCGCGGTTGTAAATTTAAATAATATTTTTATTCCACCATTTTCTTCCTATGCCTGTAAAACTGTTTTTTCAACGATAAGCATAATATGCAGAGGAAAATATCCAATTGATTGCAGAATTAATTTTGTTAGAAAACTACCTAAATTTATACGCATGCCGCTGTTGGGAATTCAAATTAATTTAGTAGTGAGCAAGAAACTTTCGGATGTAAGACATCCTACTCAACTATATGCTACTGACAGTGGCGGCTCGTGCCAATCTTCACTGGTGGGGCCCGGTCCTCATAACATATTGTAAATTTTTATGTATTAATATTTGTTGTTTAAACATGAAAACAAATTATTTAAAACTAACTATTATTTAAAACTTTTATTTCTTACTTTTGTATAAAAAAAAAAAAAAAAAAAAAAAAAAAATTAATTATTTTTTCAAGTAATCAACGTTAATTTCAAATTTATCAAATTAATTACAATTTTTAACATTCCATTAATTGCCATTATTAACATTGAACATACTTTGATCAATCATTATTTAATTAAAAAACAAATATACAAAATAATAATAATAATAATAATAATAATAATAATAATAATAATAATAATAACAATCTCACAACGTTACAGAAAAAAAATATAAACTTTACTTGCAAACATTGAAACTGTTCAGAAATTAAAATTTAGTACATTATTTAAATAAAAGTTTGGTATGTTTTTAGATGCGCAAATCTTTCACAAACTTTAAATTTAATTACCATTATTCACATTAAACTTACTCTGGTCAAACATTATTAAATTAAAAAACAAATTCACAAATCAAACAAAAAATAATTATCTCATAATTTAATAGAAAAAAATACATATTTTTCTTGCAGAGATTTAATCCATTCACAAATTAAAATTTAATGCATTATTTAAATAGAAATTAGGCACGTCGATTTTTTCGACTAGCAAATCTTTCACTTACTTTTACATCAAATTTTGATATTGTACTAATAAAATCTTTGTGGACTGAAAGAACAGCAAGAGTGTGCTTAATCGTTCCTGTCCCATAGAGTTTTTCAAAAATGTTTTAAAATTTTCTCTCATTCGCTCTTGAACTCCAGTATGACACCCGCTCACAACAGCGCACCGTCATATGCTTGCGCAACAAGCTTATCTTTTAAATAAAACTTTTCTAAATTTTGAGTTAAGATTATAGTAAGTCCCTCTGCTGTTTTATCATAGACATCAATAAATTGAACAAACCTTTTCAAGGGTTTGTTGTTTTTTATATATCGTAAAATGATAACAAATTGCGAAGTGCAGCTTACATCAATATAGTTTCGTCAGCTTGTAAATCTACAAAATTAGAAGCAGAAATCTCATTTTTAACTTCATGCATATACGTTTCATATATACAATCCATCAGCTCATATTGTATAGTTTTTTAAATATTTTTAGATACTGTAGCATTGTTTAAATGGTCTTCCAATATAGTGTCCAGTTTTGAGGCGTATGTGACCAATTCTAAAAACATACCTCGGTTTACGATTTAGCACATACCTGTTCTTCTCAACCATTTCATTATGTTTTTGTAATGAAATCCTGTAACCTTCATCCAACTGCACTACAATATTGACAGTTCCGAAGGTTTTATGCCCCACCAGTGGCTGAGAGGTTCTGCTCTCGAATCTGGTAGACGGGAGGTGCTGGGTTCGATCCCAATCGCGCCCGTCGGCCTAATCGTTCGGAGTTTTCGTGGTTTTCTTCGAACCTTGGATTTCCAAGCGTTAATACGGGTTACGTTCCCTTAGAAAGACCCCCACGAAGGGCACTCCCCCCTGGGCCTATATCCCCCGTGCAGATAATTGGCCGTCATAAATACAACCATACAACCAACCGAAGGTTTTATAGTTAAAAGCATTATTTAAATGAGTAGTATTCATTTCATGTTTTTTTTTTTACTCTTTCAGAAAAATGCTTCAAATCGTTACAGCCGGCCATACTCCATAATTTCATCCCTCCAAACAATAAAAAATAAAACAGAACAATGCTTTTTTTTTTCTTCACTTGCTGAAATGCACAGAAATTTTTGATATCACTGTGTAGAGAAATAGCGTAGTTTTCCCCCATCTTTTCGTTGCATTTCAAAATTCTTCGGTTGATAAGGTCCCAGGCGTTTAATTTCAAGTTTTTCTTCCAAATTCATTGTTGAAAAGGGCATAATAAATCATCTACAGAATTCATTTTTTTATTTCAAGAATTTAAGGGTGTGTTCGAAAAAATATTTTTCCACCCTCAACAGCTCGTAATTTTCTGGGACACTAACAGACTCATTTTTAAAAGTAAAAACATGAAACTTGCTGAGATGATTTTTGAAGTGATGTTTAAGAGGCCGTGTGGTTTCATTTTTCGCTCAATTCAATAGAATTTGATTTTAAAACAATTATTTTCTCATTAGGACCCCTTTTTTCATCCCCAGATCTCCCGCTTCAGAAAATTCGGTTCAAAACTCCCACTTTGATAGCATTTTTTTTGCAATATTTTCTGCATTTTTCAAAAAATCGACAAGCACGTCCCATTATGTAGTTTCTAAATAAGAGAATTTGCCAGTTTGATGCGTTTGAGAGTAAAAATGAATTTAAAAATAAATCAGAAAATAAGCAGTTTGGATTGGAATACACCTTAACAATAACATGTGTCTCCGTTTAAAGAGAGTACAGAGTACTTAAAGATCGCGTAATTCAACGAATAAGCAGCAATAGTAATACAAATGTCGACGAATATTTTTGAGAATCCCCGTATAACAAACTTTGGATCAAGGGCACTCTCGCCCAGTGCCCCCCATTGCAAAAAAAATACGGAAGATTTAGCTCTAAAAGAGCAGTACATCGCCAAAATTGAATGACACGTGAGGGAGGGAAATACTCATTATCGCGCCAAATGGGCACAAATGTCTTGTGCCCCGATACAGTAACCTTGGTGTTCAGAAGTAAGTAGTGGCAAGTAAAGTGATTTATTGCCTCTGAGAAAGAAATAGATGCTGAGAGTCGATAACGGATGAGTGGGCACGATGTAAGAAGGAGTTTCTTTGCAATATATTTTTAGTAAACAGTTCTTTTTTTTTAAGTTTTAAATTAAAAATATGAATCAAAATTTTTTAAATGAACAGAAAATTCTAGTGGGGCCTGGCCCCAGTGGCCCCAATGGACCGGCCGCCCCTGGCTACTGAGTAACAATATTATAGCAAAAATGGCACTGTTGTTAATGTAATATAAATATCAAAGTTAATGATGCATAAGAAAAAAAGGAAAAGCACAGTTGTAAATTTAAATAATAGTTTTATTCAAATTTCTTCTTTCTATATTTTTAAGTTTCATGATAATAATAATGAAAAGAAGTGTTATTTAAATAATATTTTTATTCCACATCTTCTTCCTGTGCTTGTAAAAGGGTTTTTTCAACGACAACCATTTCTCTGCCGATAAAAATATCGAATTGATTGAAGAATTCATTGTTTTAGAAACTTACTTAAATATATATGCATGCAGCTGTTAAGATATTAACTTAATTTAATAGTGAGAAAAAAACTTTTGGAAGTAAAAAAAAAATCTGCTTAATTATGTGGAACTGAGTAAAAACATTTTGGCAAAAACTGTACTGTTATTAATGCAACTTTAAATCGCAAAGTTAATGATGCTTTTTTATTTATTATTATTTTTTTTTTTTTAAGATCGAAATTGTAAAACTTAATAATAGTTTTATTCAACTTTCTTCTTTCTATGTTTGTAAAAGTTTCATAATAATAATAATTAAACGCAGTAGTATAATTTTATTGCAAATCACAAGGTTTATGATACTTAAAAATTTAAATAAATAAGGTCGGAGAGAGAGACCATGGTTGTAAATTTATGTAATATTTGTATTCCATCATCTTTTCCCTGTTCCTGTAAAATTGTTTTTTAACGGCAACAATTCTTCCGCAGAGAAAAATATCCAACTGATTGAAGAATTCCTTGCGTTAGAAACTTAGTTAAATTTATACGCATGCCGTTATTCAAAACTTAATTTAGTAATGAGAAAGCATCTTTGGGATGTAAAAAATTCTACTCAACTATATGCAACTGAGTATAGAACTACACTAGAACTATATGATTAATATAATATAAGTTAATGATGCTTAAAAAAAAAAAGAAAAGAAAAGAAATATTGTCAAATTAAATAAAAGTTTAATTCAAATTTCTTCTATCTATGTTTGTAAAAGTTTTATAATAATAATCATAGAAATCAGTATTATAAGTCTATTGTAAATCACGAGATTTATGATACTTAAAAAATTAAATAAATAAATAAGAGGTGAGTGTGAGACCGCGGTTGTAAATTTAAATAATATTTTTATTCCACTATCTTCTTCCTACGCCTGTAAAACTCTTTTTTTCAATCACAAGCATTTCTATGCAGAGAAAAATATCCAATTGATTACAGAAATAATTTTGTTAGAAACCTACTTAAATTTATACGCATGCCGCTATTGGGAATTTAACTTAATTTAGTAGTGAGAAAGAAACTTTTGTATATAGGACATTCTACTCAACTATGTGCAACTAAGTAACAATAGTTTGGCAAAAATTTTACTGTTATTAATCTGATATAAATCACAAGGTTAATGATGCTTTAAAAAAAAAAAAAAAAAAAAAAAAAAAAAAGCACATTTGCAAATTTAAATAATAGTTTTATTCAACTTTCTTCCTTCTATGTTTCTAAAAATGTTATACTAATACTAATACTAATAATAATAATAATAATAATAATAATAATAAGCAGTGTTATAATTCTATTATCAGTCACAAGGTTAAGGTTTATAATACTTAAAAAACTAAATAAATAAACAAGAGGAAAGCAAGAAACCGTGGTTGTAAATTTATATAATATTTTTATTCCAGTAAAACTGTTTTTTCAACGACAACAATTTATTGCCGAGAAAAATATTCAATTGATTGAAGAATTCATCGCGTTAGAAACCTACCTAAATTTATACGCATGAAGCTATTGAGAATTTAACTTATTATAGTAGTGAGAAAGAGTCGTTTGGATGTAAAAAAATCTGCTGGACTACATGACACTGAGTAACAATATTTTGGAAAAAATTGTACTATTCCGAGGAAAGTTTTTGGCAAAACATAGATTTCCTCCCATAGAATAGTATGGGGTAGATATTTTCTAACTTTCTTTTAAATATATAATTTCTTTTAAATATATTTTTTTCTTTTAAATATATAATGAATTCGTTGCAATTTTCAATGATTTGTTTATTTTTTATTAAAAAAACTATAAATTTTATTTAAATTCTTCGCAAATTTTTTATTTGATATTAGTTAAAAGTGGAATTTTATGCAAATAAAAAAAAAAAGTTAAGTGTTAAATAGTTTCAAAAAATGCTTTTAATATTAGGAAAAGTGCAGGATTCATTGCTTGCTTATATTGAAAGTGCAATGCGGTCGCAGCAAAAAGTTGAATGGTGAGTTTGCTCTCCGTACTATAATGGAGCTAAGTGAAAATAGTAAAAACTTGGTTGTCGCTTTTAAAAATAGTTTTTTTAATGTTCTTTTTATGGTTCCGTACTTAAAAAGTATTATTAAGCTTAAAGTAAAAGTATTATTAAGTTTATTGTTATTACTATGACATTTTTACAAACATAGAAAGAAGAAAGTTGAATAAAACTATTATTTAAATTTACAAATGTGCTTTTTTATAATATCCCTCCTGTGTCTGTCTGTCACAGCCATTTTACTCGTAAACTAAGGGACGTGGAAAGTTCAAATTGGGGGAAGTAATAAAGACTATCGACCCACATATTTACAGGTTATTAAACTTTGACAAATATATTTAGAAAAAATGTAGAGGGGCTAATTAAGTTGCTTGAAAAAAAAATATTTTCTTTGTATATCATGTGAGATATCGTGTTAAAGCTTTCGTAACGCTGAACTCAAAAATACATTTCTTTTAATTTTAGATATTATATTTGCAGATATATCGTCGAAAATATAGTGCAAAAATATGCCCCTCCCTCCCACCTTCTATTTCCGAATCTACTGAAACTAAAATTATGAAAAAATTAGAGGTAGTAGACGTCAGTTTAAACCTTGCAGGAAAACTATAGCGATTACCATAGGTCACGTAGTTTTTTGAGAAAATCGCATTTTTCCGTTACAGACAAATTTTTGAAAAGGTGTTCAGGAGCTCTGAAAGTACCTATTATAGCAGAAGTATAAAAGCATTGTTGATAATTATTTTCGAAAAAAATCGTCGGTAATTACCCGAGATATTAACCATTAAAGACACGGACGGTTTGGACATACATAATGACAGGGATGGCGTACTCTATGTACCTTCGGCTTTTAAAGCCAGGATGACAACTTTTAATGATATATTTGTGTGATGCAATGCCCAGTAGCAATATAAAAACAATAAACGTCAAATTGTTAAAATTGTGATTAATTAGAATTAATCACATAAATACTATGGAATTCGCGACTAGTTTCCATTGAGTAGATTCCTCAATACGCATTCAGTGTCTTTAAAAGTTATTAAAAACGTATCTGGAAAAACGCGGCACGGACCAAGTCGGCATTGCAACTTTGAGACCTCTTTTCGAAGCGCGCTTAGCACGATGCCAAGTTTAAAATTTGAACAAGGGTTTTGTTTTAGCTACACTCTAAAAAGAAAAGATTATTACTACACTAAATTTACTTGTTTAAATATGCACTACTTTTATTGTCAGTACCGAATTAAGCTCATCATAAACAGATTCGGATAAGATTAAAAAAAGAGTTATACAGAATAGCAATATTTGATATTACTTAGGATTCATATCTCTTTGAACTTTTATGGTATACCCATTCATACTTTTCTAGTATATACAGCTATACCCAACCCTACGTTGTATAGTTTTTTTTTTTTTTTTTTTTTTTTTTTTTTTTTTTTTTTTTTTTTTTTACAAAGTCTGATGATTTTTATAGCAACGATTTCTTTTTTATAATTAATAATTCACATATTTATTCTACGGAACCATCTGAGCGCGAGTAATACTCGCACTTCATCGTCTATTTTTTATAATAGATTTTTGTAAAGTCTTATAGGATGATAAAAGTGTCATAGCTTTTAAGGCAATGTTAAATAAATTTACTATGTTTTTAAAAATTTTGAAAAAAAATGTTATCGAAACGAAAATGAAATGTGTCGAAAAATTCGCGCAATGCAAGAATGAAAAGGAAGAAAAAATAAATAATATAACACTTCCTCAGATTGAATTGTCTAGGCTTGAACAAGCCAATCGTGTCAATTCCTAATAACACAAATGTGAAAGGGCGCTGTATATAGCAGAACGTTTTTCATATATAAGTAGAAAATAGCTATATACAACTTAAAAAACACTGTGTTAAAGAATTCTCCAATCGTTGTAGTTTCGTTCTAGGAAGAGGGACATGGCGTTTCCACATTTTTTTTTTCGGGCTCCTTTTTTCATTGGTTACAATTTAATTTTTTCAATTGTTAATGTTATGTGACAGAAAATTTCACATTTTAAGATTGAGTTAAGTTAAAGCCTGTATTATCATACTATTTATTTATCTTTTTAATGTTAGGTGAACGACGGCATGGGTAACAACTAGTCTAATATAAATCACAAAGTTAATGATTCTAAGGAAAAAAGTACAATTGTAAATTTAAACAATAATTTTATTCAACTTTCTTCTTTTTCTGTTTTAAAAATTTTCATAATAATAATAAGCAGTGTTATAATTCTATTATAAATTACAAAGTTTATTATACTTATGTAAAAGAGGAGAGAGACAGACAACGGTTGTAAATATATATAATATTTTTATTTCCACCGTCTATTTTATTTATTCTTTCTTATTTTTACCCATTTAAATTTACAACTACTGTGCTCTTTTTCTTTTTCTTTTCTTTTTTTCTTTTTTTTTTTTTTTTCAGCATTATTAACTTTGTGATTAATAACAGCGCGATTTTTGCCAAAATATTGTTACTCACTTGCATATAGTTGAGTAAAAGTTTTAACATCCAAAAGTTTCTTTCTCAAGATTAAATTAAGTTAAATTCTGAATAGCGGGATGCGTATAAATTTATGTAGGTTTCTGACACTATGAATTCTTCAATCAGTTGGATATTTTTATCAGCAAAGAAATGGTTGTAGGTGAAAAACCAGTTTTACAGGCATAGGAAGAAGATGGTGAAATAAAAATAGTATATAAATTTACGATCGCGGTAGCTTTCTCTCCCCTCTTAATTAAAAAAAAAAAGAAAAGAAAAGGAAATAGAAAAGAAAAGCACAGTTGTAAATTTAAAAGTAGTAATTTGATTCAACTTTCTTATTTTTATGTTTGTAAAAGTTTTATAATAATAACAATAAAAAGCAGCTCCAAAACGCACTTATCATCGTCGTACTGTAAGATAAAAAACTTCCGAATGACCTTCAGTTGACCTTGAGAGCGTGCAGGCGTGCAGGTGGCGCAGAACGCACAAATACACACTACTTATGTTAGAAACCTTCCTAAATTTTACTCATGCCGCTATTAAAAAATTTTTTAATGTAAAAAAAAAAAAAAAAAAAAAAAATCTATTTCAGTATATTTAGCTGATTAATAAGATTCTGGTAAAAATAACAGTGGTATTCAATATAAATAGCAAGGTCGTTAATAGTACTTATAAAAATAAGTAAGGTTGTAAATTTAATATTTTTGTTAGACTTTGTTCTTTCTATGCCTCTAAAACTGTTTTTACAACAACAACCATATTTCTGCAGAGAAAAATATCCAATTGATTGAGGGAATTAGTGTTTTAGAAATATATCCTAAATATGTGCTTTTGTAATGGCAATCAGGACGCCGCCAGTACGAACTGTGGAAGTGTGGTTTTTCAGAAAACCACCTTGACAATTCCAGCTACGATTGGACGAGCCAGATATCGTTACGTATTTTGGGTGCTTATTTTTATGTAGTACCTATGTATTTTACATATTTTCTTTATTTATTTTAACTCATACTCTTAGACGTTGTCTTTTAACATTTACACAGTTTATTTATGAATACATAACTGGGTAAATTATAATAACACACCAGTTCGGATAAATCCATACATTTTTCAATATTTACACATTTGTCTGAGCAATTAGAAAGGGATAAGAAACTACACACTTCCATTCATAAGCTAAATACACATAAATACATGTAGATTTCTGCGTCAAGCGTGTAATTTTACAAATTTATATATGCACATGTAAAAGTGGCTAATTTACATATTTATTTTTTAAAGTTTAAGCCTGAAAAAGTGTTTTTTCAAGACAACCATTTCTCTGCAGAGAAAATACTTTAGTGGTTGAAGAACACGCTTTGTTAGAAACTTACCTAAATATAAACACGTGCATAAGAATTTCCATTTATCTAATAGTGAAAAAGAAGTTTTTAAGATAGGAAATGTATTTAAGTACAATCAATTGATTAACATTAATCTGACAAAAAAAAGTGATGTTATTACTTCAATATAAATCACACGGTTGCTGATAGAGGTCTGCACGGGCCGAAATTTTCAGGCCCAGGCCCGGACCGACTCATAGAAAAAAAATTCGGCCCGGCCCGATACAAAAATTAAAAGTTCAGCCCGAGCCCGGCCCGGAAAGAAGTTAAAATCTCGACTCGAGCCCGGCCCGAGTGAATTTCTACAAAAAATTGATTTTTACGTCGATTTGGTTAAAACTTTGTCTCGTACGAGGAGTTCTGACCAAAAATATTTATCATAACTTTTTTTTTTTTTTCTCGTTTATAATCTTCAATTTTATAGAAATTCCGCAGGCTGCGATATTTATTTTTTTAATGAGTCTCTATTTCTTGTATGTAAGTGTTTTAGTTATTTATTAATATTGTTAATCCATATATTCCATGTATTGAAGTGTTAAAAATCTGAAAAGTGCTATACAATAATATCTTCTAAGACGGAATTGCATAGAAAAGAAAAAAAAAATGCGTCATAGACAAGATCCCTTCTTAACAAGAGTAAATGTATTATATATTCTTTTCTTACGTATTTAGTACATTAATTTTGCATGGATCAATACGTTTTTCAGTTTAAAACAGGGTTCGTCATAGGTAGGTTCCTTTTCACACGTTTTACTATATGTTAATTTAGCTATATTTTAATAAAGGCAGAAATCGACTATTCTTTAAAAAGAATAAACTTTAATGTTTAAGTGTAGAATAATGGCGATTTAAAAATGTATGCATTTTTTGCAAAAAATGTTTTGGGCCAGGCCTAATTTAACTAACATTTGAATGGACCAGGCCACGCTGAGACAATGATTTTCATACGGGCTGAGTCAAAACTAGGACTGAAAATGTTGGGCCGTGAAGACTAAGGAATGAAACCAGTCCCGGTTCTCTACATAAAAAATAAGTTAGGCCCGGCCCGTGCAGATCTCTAGTTGCTGATGCTAAGAAAAACGCACCATTGTAAATCCAATATTATCCCTTCGTTCGGATCCCTTCTTAACAAGTGTAAATGTATTATACATTCTTTTCTTACGTATTTAGTACATTAATTTTGCATGGATCAACACGTTTTTCAGTTTAAAACAGGGATCCGTCATAGGAAGGTTCCTTTTCACACGTTTTACTATATGTTAATTTAGCTATATTTTAATAAAGGCAGAAATCGACTATTCTTTAAAAAGAATAAATTTTAATGTTTAAGTGTAGAATAATGGCGATTTAAAAATGTATGCATTTTTTGCAAAAAATGTTTTGGGCCAGGCCTAATTTAACTAACATTTGAATGGACCAGGCCACGCTGAGACAATGATTTTCATACGGGCTGAGTCAAAACTAGGACTGAAAATGTTGGGCCGTGAAGACTAAGGAATGAAACCAGTCCCGGTTCTCTACATAAAAAATAAGTTAGACCCGGCCCGTGCAGATCTCTAGTTGCTGATGCCAAGAAAAACGCACCATTGTAAATCCAATATTATATTATTGCCAGGGAAAACTTTCAGAATCATACAGTTATTTACCCGAAAAAATAATGAAAAAAAATGTAATATAAAATAAACTAATTTTATTTATAAAAAATTACATAAACATTTTCTGATGACATCCTACGATTTTCTTATATGTTGTTTAATGATAATAGGCCGTAGAAAAGTAAAATTCTCAATATCTCGGAGAAGGTGGTGGGATTAGAATAAGATGTAAACTTACACGTCCGTGTTTTTGACTATGCCTGTTCTTTTCATGTAAAAAACAATATAGTTCTTAATCTATAATTTTTAATATGAATTTATTAATCACTAGCTAAAGTAACCCGGCGTTGCCCGAAATTTTAAGAACGTTTGTTTCGAAAAACAAATTTCAAAATTTAACATACAACATAAAAAATCAACAACAACAACAACAAAACAGTCGAAGTGTTGTACACATGAATCAAATGAAAACCCAATATAAAAATGTATAAATTTATATAACAGACTCAAAACAATACAGCTATAAATTGAACTTATTTCCATTCATCATTTGAACAATAATGTTAAAATACGCCAGTATTTGCATAATCGAGTTTTTATCATGCTTCAATACATTTTTTCACACTTATATGACGTTGTATATTCACCACGTCTTTTATATTTTCAATATGACGTAATATTCCATTTTTTTTATTCCTCAAATTAATTAAATATAATTTTATGCATAGAAATCATTAAAAAGAAAAATTATGACGTAACATTCACTTTTGTTTTTAATTCGTCAAACTATTTATTTTATTTTCATTTTTCACGAGGAAAATCTTTCAGTAGAAAAGTTATGATGTAATATTCCCTTTTTTTAAATTCGTCAAACCATTTATTTCATTTTTTCAGGTGGAAATCTTGCAATAGAAAAGTAATTGTTGGGGTAAGAATTTTATTGTGAATTTATTGTTGGCAACACCTATAACGAAAAATGTTTAAATTTGTTTGAAAATTGCTGTTAAATTGGTGGTTTTTTATTGAAAAAAAAAATCCACTTTAAGTTATTCCTATTCCGAATTACTTTAGTTGCCTCGGCCGTGTTTTAATACACATGTACGTAACATTTCACAATTCTGGCTTCCAAACTGTGGATTTGTAATAGCATAAGACAGACAGACAGACAAATTTTCAATTTTATTTATTAGATTTTTCATTTCATCTAGATTGTGCATGGATCCATTCATATTGTATCTCATTAACCTCTTCGCCACTGAGTGTTAAGAAGACATACGACCCTTAAAATCTTTTTTTAAAAAAATCGATTTTTGTTTAATTCATTTGACAGCTAATGTTTTTCTGAACATTTGCAACAAACCCCATCAAAATATTCGTAAAATTGCGCTCGTTATAGTAAAAAATTTAAATTAGCTTTGGTCTGTTTCAAGCGAAACATTTATGTTTAAATTGATTTTTCTCAAAATCGATATGATAGCAATATTTAAACTTTGCTATCAGTACTTGCGTGATGTTCGGTTTTATCCTCAAAAATGAACTATTTATTTCTCAATATAAAACAAAACATAGGTAAGATAAATTGGGCTTACCTTGTATTTATGTATATCCGTTTATCATCTGGCAATCTGCGTCCGGAAGGGTAATTATGTCTTCATCTTCTCATATCTCTGATTTAATCCACATTTAATGAACGTGTGATCATCCAGGTCATTTAAAAGACACGTGGTTTTTTTTTTGTGTGTGACTTGTTAAATTTAAATTTGTTCGGAAACTTATAAATAGAAAGAAAAATTAATATTTAATAAAGCTTTAGAAGTTACATCTCTTCTTTGGAGAGTCAAGATTACAAGTGAAAATAGAAAACATGTATAAAATATTATCAGCAATAAAAAACAGGAAATTAGTGACGTAATTCTTAATAACAAATTATTTGTATCAATATTTATATTTATAGTAATTTAAAATAAGAGTCTATAGTTCTTGAGTATCGCGAAATGTTTATAATAAAATGTCTGTTTACGACTGTGCAATCACTTTCACTTCCTTCCTTTAGATCATAATCACTTTTGATGATTGCTTTTATAAATCACATTTGACACATGAAAAACAATTTACTTAGCTTGATTGTTTTAATGTCCTTGTTTGGAGATTATATTTCACAATATCTGTCAACACGATATTTTTGTACTTGCGCGCACGATAACTCCAAATACAGTCGAACTTCCCTTTAACGAAGTCCCTGCTGAACCTTGACTTTGAACGCCATTAACATGTAAATTAATCTCCATATTATGAAAAATATATTCTACATAACGAAGTTTATTCCACTTGATCGAAATTTATTCCATTGCATGTACAACATTAAAATGGAGAGGTTGCTGTTGCGATAGATGTATGAATTTATTTCAGCGGATTGTATGAAAATGAAATTATTTATTTATTTAATCATTTGCATTCATAAGAAGAAATGCTAAAAAAACTTCAATGCTATAAGAAAGGGGTTCCAGTTTCACGGAAATACTACAGATGAATTGTTCGGATACTTACAAAACTGGGAAGCTTTTTTTATGAACGGTGTATTTTTTATAAGAAACCTGTACAAAATAATATTACAGACTTTTTTTAACCCTTAAATGCCTGATATTTCAAAAATCATTGTAATAATGTTTTTCGGCTTTCATTTTTTAAATAAATCATGAGAAAAATACTTAAGAAAATCATATTTTGTTTTAAGTATGGTTTACGGCTATAAAACAGTTTGTTACTAATCGGCAATACTGGTCTTTAATTGGAAAAATAATTTTCCTTGATAAAATTCTATAATATTAAATTAAATACACAAGAATTTTAGGAACTGTAATAAGAAATAAATTTTACTTGCCCACTGCAAAACAAAAAAGGGTTTCGCGGGAAAAAGTGGGAAGTTTTTTTATGAACGGTGTATTTTTTTTATAAGTAACTTGTACAAAGTAATATTACAGACATTTTTAAAGTTAAGGATTTGGAATACTAAGAAAAAAGAGAAAAGGTGTGCTACGCTTTTATTTTTTATTTATTTTTGTTTTTGTTTTTGTTTACATATCTTTATTGATTGCTTTTTTTTTAGATACTATTATAATTAAATTTTTCTCATATGTCTGCATTGCTTAAAGAAAATATACTGCCCTAATTAAAATACATTTTTCCAATATTTATTTGCATGATATTATTTGATTATTTGCATATTGATGATTTTATGTGCATTTTACATTTTATGCATGTGTATTTTATTGTAAACATTTCATGAATTTGAGTTGATATCTATTTAACGAATTTTCTTCATAACGAAGTGTTTAGGTGTAACGATGAGACTCCGTTAAATGGAAGTTTCACTATTACAGGTAATGTTTCGAAACTTTATATTTATCTTTACTAGAATTTACCTTTACTATTTTTCTACAAACTGAACTAAAATCTAAGAAATGTAACAAAAATTATTGAATGTATGGGTATTCGAGAGACAAAAAATATCAAAATTTTCATATTTTTATTTTGAAAATCGAAAAACTTTAGAATTTTTTTGTTTATTCATTAGATTTTAGTCCATTTTATTTTTATAATATTCTTAAACTTACATTAAAAGTTTCAAGGTTCTAGAGGGTATAGATATTTTTTAATCATGCGCGCAAGCTATATACATTATCATTAATTTTAAAAAAGCATACATTAAGGAATAATTATTATCAATTAATTATACAGTGTTTAATGCAAATTATATATTATATTGCCTGGAAAACATATTATAATATTTAAAAAAAAACTGAGGTGATTAGTGTAAAAATGAGTGCATGGGGCTACTTTAAATAATTGTTCCGAAATCAAATTTTTCATCTGTTTAAAGCACCCATACTCAACCTTTTTTTTCTCACGGGCCGCAAAACATGTGTTTACAACGTTAGGCGAGCCGCAACACACTTAGAAACGGTTGAAAAAAGGGGGTTATTTAAATAATAATATAACAAAGCGATATACAATGTAAATATTATCAGTATGTTTAAACGTTTGTTGCGGGAAGAAATGCTATCAAAGACGTTTAACACAACGATTTCCAAACAATAAACTACCTGGTTATATTTCTATTCAAAATGTTGCAGAAATGTAGAAACATGCTCTGAAGTTGGTTGGTTGGAGGTGGTGGTGTAAAAGTGTTTTGGTGCCATTTTTTCCGGAAAAAATATTTAGCATAAAATGTAATAATAAAAAAATGCAAAATTTCCAAGTTCTAAAGAAAAATCAGGAGATTTTCTCTAATAAATCAGTTTTTTGCTCATTGCAAAACTTTTATTTATTTTTTTAATTGTAGAAATATATAACACAAATTTAATTATACATTTTAAAAGCAACGTTGAAAACGCCAGAATAAACAAAAATTTCGCAGACTAGTTTCGGTAGCGTTTAGCGTACCGTCCTCAGTGCCTCACTGAGTACATTATCAGTCCTCCGTCCTCCTGAGTATATTACCGTCCTCACTGAGGATGGTACGCTAAACGCTACCGAAACTAGCCTGCGAAATTTTTGTTTATTCTGGCGTTTTTAACGTTGCTTTTAAAATGTATATAATTCTGCGCCATGTAGCATCTTAATAATTACAAATTTAATTAGTTTGGAATAATGTTTGATTAGTGTTGCATATTAAGTGTACGTAGCACAAATAGCATTATATGTAAAAAATAGCTTTTGACCGAGAAACTGGCATTTAAAATGTTTTAATATAATTTTAAATTCATAATAATTAACAGGACAGATTTTGTCTTCGCACGAAAATATATAAAACAACTGTGAAGTTCTTAAATAGTTTTAGGCACATCTAAATTAATTTTATGAGCATGGATTAATGATTATGTAACTCGGGCCGCACATAGAAGTCCGCCGGGCCACATGCGGCCCGCGGGCAGCAGATTGAGTATGGCTGGGGGTCGTACGGCCTCTTAATGATACATTATTGATTATTACTGAATTATTTCTTCTCCAATTTGACTTCAGAGCAAGAGTTTTCATTTATTTGCATTATTTCGAATCTTAGAGATCGAATCATATTATTCTGAAATCGAAATTGCAATTATGTTCAAATATCATTAATAAGACGAAAAACAAGGGAAGTCTACATGTGCGGACCTACGGAGTGAAGAGAATAAAAAAAAGAAAAAAAATCATTCGGACATTTTTGGAGGGAAGATATAAATTAAAGCTTGTCGCGCAGATTTAATAACAGCATCCTGAAAATTTGACCCCGTTTAACTCTATAAATGTATTTTTAAAAAGGAAAAAAATCAAAAACTATGTACTTTTTAGGCTGATTTGATCTAATAAATCAAATAAAGTGCTAAAAAATTAGTGTTACCATTTGAAAAATTACAGTCGATACAATGTAATGATGAAATATGATGTATACGACCCCCATATCAATAATTTAATTTATTACCCTGAAAGAATACGTTATTACGAGAATGTAAGATCTATGACTGCAAGCATACAAGTAAAAGAAAGATAAATGTGAATATTCAGCTTAAAGATATTAAAAAAAAAAATAAATAAATAAACGTTTTCATTATGCTTAACTGATTTCGTGCCTAAATAAAAATTGCCAATACAGCATTTGAAAAAGTAACATCCTGGTCAAAACTAGGATAGGGGGGGGGGGTGCAATGGGGGCACATGCCCCGGGCCCCAGAGTAGAAGAGGGCGCCAAAAGAAAATTTGGTTTATCGCTCGGTACAAGAAAACAAATAATGAAATTAACGCAAAAATGTCATGAAACTGGACAATTCAAAGTAAAGTTGTGTTCGTTAATTTTATACTCCTTTCGTGAACATGACCGATTTCGCCATTAGACGGCCGCCTAGGGACGCCAGAACAATACTTGATTAACTAATTCATTCAAGGTACTTGAAAGATTAATACACTGTTCCAATTAGGTTTGAAATGGATCACTATTTCGCGAATTATCGTGTGACAAGTTTTAGGTGTTTTGCTTTTGTGTGGCCATATAAACAAACTATAAGATCCACATACTTGATTCATGAACTCCTCCAAGTTATTTACAAGATCAATACACTTTCCTAATTAGGTTTGAATTTGTCCAGTATTCCGGACGTTATTGCGATAACAAGATTTGCATTAAATACATATAGATATGTATAAAAACAAAGTGATTACAATAAGTCAATATCTAAAGAAATCAATCTTAAAATCTTAAGATTAATTATTAACAATTATTACATACTTAAAAGGAAAATTAAGGCAATGGATTGAAAACTTCTCTTTCTAAATTTATTTTGGAAAGAAAGGTGGTGTGGGATGGGGGGGGGGGGGGGGAGCAAAGTTCATGCTTGCCCCAAGTGAAAAAAAAAAATTATAGTTTCGGGTCTCAAAGCCATCCATTTGTTTCGAAAATATATTTTTTCGAGAGAAAAAAAGTTCCATTTGTTTCAAAAATAACTTTCTTCGATGGAAGAAAAAGAAAAAAAATCGAGAGAAAATTGCATTTTTTTCGAGGAAAAAAGAAAAAAAAATCCAGCATCCTGTACTGACAAGAGTTTTCAGTAACATAAATAGATTATAGCGTGATTTTTATTTTTATTTTGTTCTACTTTTATTTTCAAATATATAGAAAATGTTTTGTTTATAAGTTCGATACTAAATCATCATTTGAAATCATCAAATTAATTTTAAAAAATAAAAAATAAAACTATTATTAATGCAATAATATTTATTTTTAATTTAGAAACTTAAAAAGGGTAAGACAGAAAACTAAACTCTACGGGCACATTTTTTCATTGAACCAAATAAAACTTTATAAAAATTGTTAAATTCTGACTAAAAGTGATATCTTTGTTATTATTTGTATAATATCATGCTTTCCCAGAACATATAGATACAAAAATACGCGCTACATTTTTATTAACCGGAAATTTTTTAAACTTTCCATTACTATAAGGTTGTCCCATATTTTTCCTTTCAGTTGTATACTCTACTTCCCTATAAAAATAAACGTTGCCAAACTCAATACTTCTTTAATCGTATTATTGTCCAATAAATATATCCCTCTTTCAGCTTATTACAGTCTTTTCGAGTGATTCATAAATCTCATTCATCCACCCCCCTCCGTTTGAAAAGAAATAGAGCGTTTTTGTATCACCCCCTCCGTATTCTTTTCATGTGCAATAAAGCGTACAAACTACTTTTTCAGCTTTGCACGCAATGATATGGGAAAACGAAACGATTTCTCTACAAAATCTCCGGCCCAAGAAAGTTCCCTTCCCGACGTCTTTGCCGATTGGACCATTTTCTGTCAAGTCACAACTTAAAACAAAAGCACATTAACCTCGAAACATCTCCTATTGGCTTACGAATGCATCCCCCTTCCATCCAGCAAGGGATGCCGCCACACATCAATAAGTTTGTAAGCTCTTGCAACTCTACCCCTCACCAAGTTAGGAGAATGATATTTTGCTTTAAAATCTTTTATACGGACAAATTTGAAGGCGATAACAACAGCTTAAAGCTTAATAAATACACAAAAAAGACTGATCTTTGTAAGAACAGATGTTAGGACTCCACCAATCGCAGACAGGCGCTAGGACTGTTTCAGCCAATGAGGAAACAGCCGACAATTGAACAAGGTGTTTACCCCCCTCCCCCCTTTCTTCCTCCGGGAGAAACATCACCAGGAGATCGTGGGAAGTCAAAACAGAGTGATCCTCGTTCCAGAGTACACGTGATAGAGTCTACTCTCTACTGCTGCAGAGAGGTTCTAATATCCGTGTCTTATAAAATCTTCCTTGATTTTTCTTTGTTTATAAAAAACTTTATTCATTGGCTATACTGTTGTTGAATACGGGAATTATTGATCTTCTTTTCTGTGTTTTGTCAACTTATAATGATGACGTTCATGCCACGGGACATTTGAAAATCTTTCTTCAGCCGAAATTGAGAAGTGAAACTCGCAATTAGAGTTAATAGAATTTTTTATCTTTATCAACTTTAATTGTTAAACTACAAGCTTCGATACAGTGTTCTCTCTGAATACCGATTTCATCTGAATAAATAATGTGTGAAAACTGCTTGATGGTAGACAACTAGATAGTTATTATTTTTACAAATGAATTAAAAATGACTTAAATATATCTAATAAAGAACACGAATATAAAGTATTTGAAGAAAGTTAAACAACTCTAACTAAAAATATATTTTGCCTATTGTAACAATGTACTTGTTCTTGTTCTGAATATCTGCAATAAATCAACTAAAATGTCCTGCAAATCAACTGGTGATCACGTGAAGAGACCTATGAACGCTTTCATGGTATGGTCTCGAGGTCAAAGACGGAAACTGGCTCAAGAAAATCCCAAAATGCACAATTCTGAAATATCTAAACGACTGGGAGCTGAGTGGAAATTGTTGTCCGAAGCAGAGAAAAGGCCTTTTATCGACGAGGCCAAAAGACTGAGAGCCTTACACATGAAGGAACATCCCGACTATAAATACAGACCTAGAAGGAAACCAAAACCTCTGTGCAAGAAAGAAACATCTTATATTCCTATGGGGATGTCCCATCCATTCTCGCCACAACTGGAACCACTGACGTCTAGATATCCACAGATGGGACATCCTGCCCTAGAGAGTGAAAAAGCCGTTACCGCAAGAACATTTCCTTTAGCCCCTTTACCTTATGTCTATGGTTCAATGGAAAATAGTCTGCCAAAACTGAGGCCTGAACTGAGTATGTTAAAACACAGGGATCTCAGCGAAAGCCCTCTAGTACCTCCACCAACAACTCTGTACAGTACGGCCAGTTCTTTGTTGACGTCGTTGTCACAGTCGCATGCAGCGGCATTCGGACCTCCCTACAGTCTTTGCGGGTGCGGACCTCCAACGTATTTCCCAAATCCAGCCGGGCCGTTGCCTCCGCATCCGGAGTTGAGATCTCCTTTTGCATATTTGTTTGTGAAACCAGAGGACAGGTTCCACAGGCACTCTAGTCCACCGACGCTACCGCCGAGTCCTATAGTCTAGCGGTAAATATTGAATTCCTTAAATGTGGACTTAAATGTTTCTCTTAGACTCTAGAAAGCTGATTTGTATAGAACATTTAGAGAAATACGTTTCGTTTGTTATTAGTGCCATATGTTTTTCTGTGACAATGCCAAACTGATGCATTTCTTTATTAGATCATTGCTTTACATGTGCTATATTCTAAGGTACACAATATCTGTTAATAATATAAATATTTATTAAGAATGTTCCTAATTTTTAGATCTCATTAGCTTTCTTTTAATTTTATCGGCCATGAAAACATATATAGTGCTCATCCATTTATCATGTGTTTATAAATTTATTTCTTTTCAATTTTCAGTGCAAGGAAATATATTTAAATATATTTGCAAAAAATGACTACATAAATATGTAAATATTTTAAAAAGAAGCAAAGGATATGCACAATTTTCTTAATACAATATTTAAAATAATAAATAACTTTTAAAGTTCTATACATTTAAATATACAAATTTGTTAAGAAACAAGTATGTTTATATGGGTTTTATTTTATAACTTTATTTAATATACATTTTTCATGAAATTATGAAAAATATTACTTTTACAATTTTTAATTCGTATTTTCATTTCATGTGATCTAACTCTTTTTTAAGCAGTATATTTTTTATGTAACATCATCTTTAAAAATAATTTCATCTTTATTAACTAATAGTTGTAGCATTGGTAAATGTTTTTTAAAGTTAGAATATAATCTGAAAATAAATAGCTGTTCAAGAAATATAAAAGTAATTAAATGAAGTATTTTTTTAAGTTTAAAATTATACCTTACAATGTTCACTTAAAACGAAATATCCGTTAAAATTATCATAGCTATATTTCATCAATATTTTTTATTACTTATTATAAATGTACTTTCATTTTTTTTTAAAACAATAGAATTTTATAAAGTCATTTGTGTTGGTAAAATTAAATAATTTTCTTAGATAAACTGAAGTAACAATAAGTTTGCAAAACGAAATATGATACTGTAGTGAATAATATTTGTTAGGAAAAGTTTCAGAAATAATATTTATTTAATATCTGTTTATTGCTCAATATTAAAAACAATGTTGAGTTCACTGGTTTTACTTTATAGATGCTATTGACCAAAATGTGTACAGTCCATATAAGTTGTTGATTTTTTATAAACGAGTTTAAATGTGTTTCGTAAAGTTTTCAGATAATTATATTGTTTCATGTATGTATTTGTATTCGATGCCAAATGACATTAGCTCATTGTGAGATACCGGTGTTTTATAAAAAAAATATTATAAAAATTATTTTATTCTGTTAATATTGTGATATCTCGCGTTAAGATATAAGCAGATAACCATATGTTTAAATAATGAATCACAAGCAACAATCAGAGAGATTTTACATTTAAAAAAATCTCGTTATTAAAAAAAAAAAAAACTAATTAAATAATTATCTTAAATACTATTACCAGCAAATAATTCTATGAATTTCTTGGTTTTTCTTCTTTTTAAATTTTATTTTATTTTTATTAACTGCAAATAATCCTATGATTTCCTTGGATTTATCTTTTTTTTAATTTTATTTTATTTGACGAAATAAAAGATTAAACTTATATCGAGACAAACCTTTGATTTGTTAAAAAATATTTTAACTTACATTATCATAGAAGCAAATATGCAATCCATTTCTTTCCAAAATGTCATTTTATTTTAAGTAACAATAGAGCTAATGCTTTTTTTTTTTTTTTTTTTTTTTTTTTTTTTTTTTTTTTTAAACTATAATTTTAAGTATTCCTTAAATATCATAAAATATGGTTAGTATTTTTTTTTTTTTTTTTTTTCCAACAACGATTTAAAATAGATTTTGGTTGTCAAAGGTAAGTATTTCTCTGTTACACCATCAAGATCGGAAAAGTAAGAATAGCTTGGCATACAGATGTTATTTAAAAGTCAATCAATGAAATTCGTAATCAGTTCTCTCAGAAGGCAAATTATGTTTTATCTTCAAGGAATAGTAAATGAAATTATCTTATGAAACTTATGTTTATCTTCAGGAACATTGGTAATAAAACGGAGAAAGTATTTTAAGTAAAAAAAAAGAACATCTATTATCTTTAAAAAACTAATGCACGCGTAATTTATTTTCATTAAAATTTTCCAGTGAGTTTAAAATTTAAATGCAGAATCAGTTGTATAATACACAAGATCTTTTTCATGAAGCTTTTTTAAATTAAGCATGTTTAATTATTTCCAGACATTAAAACATTTAAATTATTATCTAAAACCCAAATAATATTTTTACAACTTTCTACTGTCTTTCTAATTAAATTTTTTACTTAATTGTATGATTAATGATGAAAATTACATATTTAAGGTTTGATTTTATTTTGTAAAGTGTAAGAAAAAAAAATGATTTCCTTTTTTTAAATTTAATTTTTTTTAAATAATAGTAAGAGTAAAAGAAAATGTTTCAGTTGAAATACTCAATAGTTTATTTTTCATAATATTTTGCAATGTAATTTGAGACTCACTCTAAATTTCATTTTTTTATATATAAAATAGTATGCCTTTTTAAAGTAGATTATCTGGAAAGATAATCTTTTATTGGCTTTTATTTTTCTTAACTTTTGCCACGCTTACGTTTAAGCGACATATATAACTATTAATTTCCATCATTTATTTATTTATTTATTTTTAATTTTTATCATCTATTGAATAAATTACATATATATTTTACAACCCTGATCAAAGATATCAATTTTTATAAATAATTACGAGTGGATTAAAAAACGATTCCAACAACACAATTTTTAATCATTCAAATTTAATTTCTCAAAATCCCCCACCCCCCATTTTTTTTTTTTTTTTTACTAAATTTTAATATGGCTCGTATACGCAAATAAAAATACCGACAAGCCATAATCTAATGAAATTCGAAGTTTTATTCTTGCACATTTATTCTGTTAAAGTTTGAGATAAGTTTTATTCTATCAAATAATTTTAATTGATTGAAAAATAGCTTAATAAACTTAAGGTTGCTGAATTATGATTCGTTCTTTAATTTTAAATGATAGTTAAAATGACTTGTGAAAATCATAATTATATTTTAATAGCTTGCCATCACAATCGTAGCGCCATTTGGTAGAAACAATAAAGTTGACGACCTCTTGAAAAGTTTTGAACAAATGCAGGAAGAAATTCATTATTTCAGCTCCACTCCCAATACCCCTCACCCTCGAATGTTAAAGCTGTGAGCATGGAAAAAAGTATAAAAACTGTGGCATTTGTATTTTTCAAATTTATTTTCAGAAAATTAAAAAGAAAAAAAAACAGAGTATTCTCTTTAAAAGGAGGTTTTTAAATCTACTTAACAAAATATTTTTAAAATCAGTGAGATCTCCAATTCCCCTATTAAACCTAAGAAATTTAATGCATTCGTATTTTTAAAATAGATCCTCAAAGATTTAATAATTTTATATAATTAATATTTTTAACTTCTTTTTCCTGTGTACCCTTCTTAAAGGATGTCTCCCTTTTTTTAGTTGTCAAAATATTTCTAAAATAATATACTTAATTTTATTTTTTTTTTAATATTTTGGCAACTAAAAAAAAAAAAAAAAAAAGGGATACATCCTTCAAGGGAACCGTGGACCTTTATTTGAGAAAAAATCTATCCCCAAAATCGACATTTCTTTTTCTTCTATATATATAAAAAAAAGTTTTGATTTGGAAATGGACCAATGAAAATCTGCGTAGATATTCCGGGTAGATCCACATCCCATTTGAATGCTTGATTTTAATGCAATTTTAATGCCTTTCATCGTTAATATTAAAAAAAACTGTTGCATACAAAAATATGAAAATCGGTGGTTTTATAGACAAAAGTTTGATAAACACGCTGATGCAGACAGTTTTCAAATCGAAGAATTATTTTAAGAGATATTTAATGCTAAAGTTGGACAAAATCGTTCCATTAAAAAAGTTTTATAGCAGCAAAAACTATACATGAGAATTTAATCATTTTTAGATCATTTTATACGCCGTTATAAGTTCCCGGTGTGCAGATTGTATTTATTTTTCTTATTTGACTCATTTTTTGAGGTTTTATTTCAATTTTAAATTCAAATTTTCAGCATTTCGAGAGATGATTTTAACAAATTTTAGAAAATGTTATTAATTTAAACTGTTGCCAGTTGTATAAACAGCGCAAACAATAATGCTTACTTCAAATTAAAAATTTATTTTACACGTGACTATTATAAACAGAAAATATAAAAAGCAGGAACTCATTGAAAATTACGTCATAAAAATTATAATTACACGTGAATTTTAAAAGAGACAGAATATTGTAAAATAATAAATTCATAAACATGCGTTAGAAGTCTTAAAGAAGAGAATTTACGTCACATTTATGTCACATTACAGTTACTATATAAAATGAACAAAAAATAATATTGCAAAACAGTTTAAATTTAAAAATTGCTCGAGACATTTATTTGATATTTTAAGATGATCATAATATTTCATTTCTAACAAAAGTATTTTTACGTGAATATTAAAAAGAAAAAGAAAAGTTTGGTGAAAATTACGTCAGATTATAATTCTCAGATTCAAATTATAATTCAATCTTCCGAAATCTTTTTATAGCCGATTAAATTATCGTGCTGTTAGAGTCTGCGGTGTCTGAACGGGGGTTGACGAGCGTAGCTCGTAGGGGGGCAGATCCCCCTAGTTGTGTATATTATTATTCTTCAATTTGTACTACGTCATTCGTGGAAAGCCGCATGCAGATGCGATTATTTTACGCAAAGTTTCAAGTGTTTTAATTTTGTTCACAAACAATTTTTTTGCCTTTTAATGTACTTTAAATCTGTTTTACTCAATACTGATTTTTCAGCTTTTATTTTTATTTATTTATTTATTTATTTTTAAAGGCTCCTTGCTATTTAATTTTTGATCGAAATTCATGAAATTGATAAGGAAGATTCCTGATATTGCTTAAAAAGAAACCGTGTATACATTTTAAAATTTGACTTCATTAAGGCAATTAAATTTGATTTTTAACTTATTATAAGCCAGAATTTTGATGAAAATCGATACGGAAATCAGAAAAATACATCTAAAAAATCAACTTTTTAAGGAATTAAAAAATTGATACACAGATTAGTTTGTAATAGAGTTTTACGTGATTAAAATCCAAAATCGAGGAAATATCTAAAAAAAAATAAGACGCAAGGAGAATTTTAAAATTTATTTTAAAATTTAAAAATTTTTAAAAGATATTAAAATCATAATAAGACTATAAAATTTATTTTACGGTGTTCTATATACTTTGGAGAAATGTATATTTGCACAAAATTTCAAATATCTAGTATGAAAATTAAAAGAAATTTTTTTAAACGTCCTCCGTCCCATTAAGAAGATCACACAGAAAAAGTAAGTCAAAATCCTTAATTTATTGAGGAAATATTTTAAAAATACGAATGCATCACACACCCATAGACTTAACATTATCGAGGGAAATCGGAGGTCTCAGTAACCGATAGCCTTACATGTTAAAAGCTCATTCACAACTCATTAGCTTCATTAAGGTTCATTTTGCATACAATGAAAATTAGGTCTATATTTTAGAAATATTTTGTTTTTTAGACATAAAAGAAACATAAATAATTTATTAAAATTCGCAGAAAAATTAATCTATGCTTATAAAAGAAGCATCCTTTAAAAAGAGTATACAAATAAAAGTAAAAAAATGTTATTTATTATTATTTTTTTTTTTTTTTTTTTTTTTTTTTTTTTTTTTTTTTTTTTTTTGCCTTCAAATTTATAAAAATGTTAATTTTTTATGAAGAATTTGTAAAATACGATTGCATTTCAAGACCAAAGTTTTAAAAAAGGAGGAGAGAATTTGCGGTCTGACTCATAAAAAACCTTAACCTCTTCGGAACGACTGACACATATACGTACCATGGTGCATAGGTTGCTTATTAATGAGTATCACTTTTTCCGAGTAGAAATCTTCGGCTTATCTAATCGTGTAATTTCAGCGATTAAATAAGACTAAAATTACTGTTCGAAAATATTGATACTCAAATGTATTTTTAAAAAATCATGAAAATGACTTTCGTCCCGAAGGACTTAAGAGACAGTTTCCTACCCGATCACGGAATTCCACGTTAACCGATTGGGAAATTTAATTAGACTATTATTCATTGCCTAGTAAAATTATTGAATTGACTTTGATTATTCACCATTAGAAAGTAGGCGTCTTACTCTGAGGTAGTGATTTTTTTCCCCCTCTCCTTAGATTTTAAGTATTTTTAAGAAGTTTATAAAAATTACTAAATTTCCACAAGTCGAAATTTCAAGGTTTAGAATTCTTTTTATTTTTATTTTTAGATACTTAAGGAGAGAAAAAAAACGTACTGCACTGTAAAAAAAGACAGATTTTTTTTAATTTAGGGAAATAATATACAGAGCTATTACAAAAGATGGACCTGATTAAAAAAAAAATAAATCATATTTTCGAAACTACTGCACATATTACAATAAGTGATACATGAATTTAAAGAGAAATATACTAAGTTTTTTTTCAGTTACAAATGTTCGATGTGTGACCCTTTTGTTACACGGCATACGTCCAATCTGTAATCGAGTTCGTTCCAAACATCTTGTAGCATCACTCTGTCAATGGTTCAGAAAGCTTCGCAAATGCGTTCTTTAAGTTCTGAACACTTTGTTTTCGGCATTGGTGGTACATAAACAATGTCTTTGATACTGTCAGAACTTAAAGGACACATTTGCGTAGAATTCAGAATCATTGAAAGAATGATGCTACAAGATGTTAGGGACGAACTCGATTACAGATTGGACGTATGCCGTGTAACAAAAGGGTCACACATCGAACATTTGTAACTGAAAAAAAAAACTTAGCTCTAACTCTTAAACTCTTTAAATTCATGTATCGCTTATTGTAATATGTGCAGTAGTTTCGAAAATATGATTTTTTTTTTAAATCAAGTCCATCATTTGTAATTAGCCTGTATAATTATGAATTAAAATATACAATAACCTCTTCCGAGTTATCCATCATTCCTATAAGGCCGTTCTTTATTTTTAAAACTCTTAGAAACCAACATATTTTCGAAATTTAAAGGTGCATTTATAAAAACAGAACTTTTTTTCTTGCTTCGGATTTTCTGGAACGTTCCCGAGTTTGTTTTTATAGTGTATTTATCAGTTTTTCTTGAACTTAGAGGTTTTTCGAATGCTATCCATTTTTAAGTAAATATTTTCATGTTCAAGAAACCTGTTTTACAGAATAACGTGATAAATTAACATTAAAATTAATATTATTTTGTTGCTCTTGCAATAATTTTATATAATTAATATTTTTAACTTCTTTTTTCTGTTTGCTCTTCTTAAAGGATGCCTCCTTTTTTTCAGTTGTCAAAATATTTCTAAAATATTTGCTTAACTGTATTTGAAGTGGTAAAATTTTACTCAATTTCACTAAGATTTTAACACATACAATAATAAATTCAGTATATATCTCAAAAAATGTTTGAGAACTGTTAAAATTTGACTTAATTTCACTAAGAGTTTTACTCATAAATTATAAATTAAATATATATCTGAAAAAAATTTTGAGGAAGTTAAAAATATTAATTTCTGGAGGAGATATTTTAAAAATACGAAACGAAGCTAAAAATTCTTAATTGAGAATCAATAGTATCCTAAAAACCGATGTTACGTTTTGAGAAAACTGATTAGCTGACTTGGAAGAGGTTATACGTCTATTCGTTCGTATTTATATTATATTTTCGTAGGTAAGAACCTTTTCTTTTTTTTTACAGTGTATGTCAGCATGTGAAGTCTACTTTCTCATGGTGATTTACATAAAAATATTAGGTAATGAGTAATCGTATTTAAGGGGCTACTTCACTCACGAGAAAAACACCCGCTCACTAATGTTAATCCTATGGAAAATTTTTTTAAAGATATCTCGTTTGCATTTCCATATTTAAAAGTTTTTTTTCTTTTTCACTGGATAGCTGAGGTCGATCTCTACAAAGGTCGTTTTTTACTTTTTAGATTTTCCTTACAAGACCTTTTTAGCACTTTCCAACAAAGTTGAAAAGTGTTTATGCATTCGGATTGTCTGTCCGTCTGTCCACGCTCTAACTCCCGTAAATACACTCGGATTTTCATGCAATTGATAAAGGTTATTTAGGGTCACCAAAGCATGTTTGGTATTGTATATGAAGTAAGTAGGATTAACAGTTCATTTACAGGGGCACTCGTAGGGCACTCGTACAGGGCAAAAGTATTACATTACATTATGGTATACGGGGAAAGATCGTTTGCTGGAGTGTACGGTTTAAAATTCGGTATGCGCTTTTAAATCTAACTAATTTTTTGCATGTTACTCACTATATATAAATTCTATACCTCATATACAGGGCTGCACAAAAGTATTCACGCACCATTCTCCTTATTAGAGGAAATTGCTAAAGGGGAATTTTCAACTGAAGTATATGTTTTTAGTGAACTAAATAATGAACTAAATTTTGGTATGCATGCAGTTGGTAGATACAAATCTATATATCCTATACAGGGCTGCTGAAAAAAATCGGATAATTTTCCGATTGTAGCTGGGAACAGCTGAAATTGGGTTTTGGAATGTGTTGTGCGTTTCCATATCGTTGAATTAGGGTAAAATTTTAATTTTTTATCTGTGCAATTTTTTTTTCATTCTTCTGAATGTGTTGGAAAGTGTTTCATAGTTTATGCTTGACGCATGATTCTTTCTATTTTGTTATTAGGATACTTCCACTTTCGGAACCGGTTTCGAAAGTAAAAATACCCTCATAGAAAAATACCCTGCAACCAAATTGAAAAAGTAACAAAAGGAATTTTGTGGAGATCGACCTCAGCTATCCAGTTAAAAAGATAATTTAAAAATATGGAAATGCAAACGGGATAGCTTTAAAAAATTTTTCCATAGCATTAACATTGGCGAGCGGGTGTTTTCGCATGAGTGAAGTAGCCTCTTAACATACGGTTTCGCGATTGCCGAAGCGAAAATTTTTTTCGGTGAAACATCCCCTTAAAGGGGCACAAAACCCCAACGTTAACTTTCTGAGAAATTCACACCAGATTATTTTAGCCTAAAACACTTAAAAAAAAATTTTTTTCATTATAAAATTGTTATTTGAAACTATTTGACGTAGTGTGAAAAACTGTCACAAAATTATTTTAATTGATTTTAAGTTGCATTTACATGTCAATAAATTTTAACTTAAGCAAAAACTCAAAATTTATTGCTATTTAAAAAGATACTTCCAATTTTGAGGGTCAGTTTTCAAAACGTCGAACCTTGGTATCACACGCAACTTTGAATTTTGAAAAATGTATTAGGTGTTAAGCAATTTTGTTAATTTTTTTATATATTAACATAATATGGACAATCATCGCTGAAATATCCCTTTAAATAACTGATTATATATATTTATTTAATTTAAGTCATTTATATAGATATTTGTTACTACAGTAACCTTCCGATTATCCGATATTCGCGGAATAAAAGACTATTATTACAAAAGAAATATTTTAGATAAATGTTCTATAAACTTACGACGAAAAGTTTGAAATTTCGAGTCATTGATACATTTTTACTAATGTCAGTTTGCTTACCGCAACATTTCGTATTCTGTGTAATAAAAGCACTTGAGTCACATTTGCTCTTCCCTGACTTTCATATCTTTTTTGTAAGTAAGGGAAATTAGAATATACAGCGGTAGACGGTGAGAAATTCTCCAGATGTCTTGATTTATGACTAATTTACTATTATAAAGAAATTCTATATTATTTAATAAGGTTTATAATGTATTAAACTAATGCAACAGAGAAAGGAATTATTAGCATTTTTTTTTACTATGTTTAAAGCTTTTAATATATCATTATATGTTTAAAAAAAAAAAAAAAAAAAAAAAAAAAAAAGATCCGTTCGTAAGTTTTCAATAGTCACAAACACTCTTGGGATGAAGTATGGGTGCGTGTTTGTAGTAGTGGTGGTGGTGGTGGTGTGTGTGTGTGTGGGGGGGGGGGGGTCTGTTAAACTAGAGTGTTATATAATAGAGAATCGGATAATCGGAGCGTATTGTATAATAATTTATGAATTCAATAATATAAAGGAAAAAAAGAGGACTGACTCGTTGACTTATTTATTTATTTATTTATTTATGTTAGCCTTAACTTAGAAGAAAGTTTAAGGAGAAAAGTTTTTGAAATAAAATAATTTTAAAATAATATTTATGCGCAGCTAAAATTAAACAATAGTTTCGCTATAAAAAAAAAAAAAATTATTGTTATTCAAGTAAAATGGGCTGTTTTAAAATTCTAAATTGAATTAATCATTTAAATTAAATCAGAATCAGAAATGACTTCCAACTAATGAATTGTTTTTGGCATTACATATTTAATATATAATTTACCTTTGCTTTCATTTGTTAAGAAATAGTTTTGAATTAAAATATTTTATATGACTTCATGCATATATAATAATATATATAAACTGTCTCTATATGAAAAATGTAAATCCATGTTTATTTTGCATTTACTTATGAACAGTACATGTCAATGTCAGAAACGAAGCATTTATAAAATATATGGCTGTTTTATGTGATTTATTTTGATTTTTTGTTAATTTTACGTTATTTGTGCATGATTATGTTGAACCCGGTGCTGATTCTTGTACAAAGGAATTAAAAAATCCTCATTTCATGTTTTTTGCTCAAATCTTTGCTCAGAACTACAAAAAGTACTGTTTTTCCCTAAAAACTGTGCGTGGAATTAGAGAGAAATAATGTTCCTAATATATGAAACATCTTACACCTACTTTTTTGTAAATGTAGCTCAAATTAATACGCATGATGTGTCAGATTTACAATTTTGTTATTCCATTCATCAATGTACATTGCATTTTGAAAGACATTAGAAATGTTTCGTTAAAGAAAAAAAAAATGAGAAATACTTATTACAATAAATTATTTATTAATTACTCTATAGAAATTGTGTCGTTATTACTTTTGTTGTCTTAATTTCAACCTACTTACTTTTAAATTGATGTAGCTGCGATTAATTACTCTATAGAAATTGTGTCGTTATTATTTTTGTTGTCTTAATTTCAACCTACTTACTTTTAAATTGATGTAGCTGCGATTAATGATACATATATTTTTAATGTTTCATACGAAAGAATTCCTACTTTTTAGTTAGTTTGCAATAATAATAATCCTTATTCTATTTAAAATTCGTCAATTTTTTTTTTCAAATAGTGTTGGAAAAAAAAGTATCTTTATTTTTCTTTATTTACTTCAAACTTTAATTTTAAGTTGACTTGACACAAAATAATCCCAAGTTTAAGGGGTCTTACTTTTTATGAGTCTTACTTTTTCAAAAGAAAAAAAGTGCAATTTAGCGTTTGTCGCATTTACTTTTATTTATTATTATTATTCTCTGTAAAACACAAATGCCTAAAATTTTCACCGCTGATAGCTTAATATATATTTAATGTATCATAGTTATTCAAATATTCTGCAACAGATATTTTACTCTTGTTTTAATGTTTAATTTTTATACAAAATTTGAAATAGTTTTTTGATTTTCATTAAATGCGTGCAAAACGGAAGCAAAGTCATTTGTTTTAGAGCCCCCAAAATAATAATATTGATGATCATGTAAAACTGATGTACCTTGAACTTATAATTCATTTTTAAGAAATTAAAAACTTAATTTTTTAAAAATATAAATTTAAATGATAAAACTTTGAAAAATTCGTGGTTTTTTTCTTTTTTCGATGAAATAATGCTAATTTGAAATATCCAATGCATTATAATACTAAATTTTAAGAAAAAAGTTTTTCCCTTGCATAAAATGAATATATCTGCCAAGTTTCATACAAATTGCTTTATCAGTTTTTGAGAAGTGTTGCGGGTTATAAATGCAAGTCAAAAAATAAATTTTATTTATTTTTTAATTTTTTACCTAAAACAAACGTTAAAAAGAAGGTAAAATATCAGTTGTAGAATATTGAAATAATTGTGCTACATAGAACAAAGGTAAAAATTTTCATGCATTTGCGTTTTATAGGGAATCAGAAGTAAAAGTAAATGTGGCGATTCCAATTTCATCTTCAATCAAAAAGTAAGTCTTCTGAGACCCCTTAATTACTTTAAATATTGTAGAGTATTATAGCTTAAATCTATTTATAATGGGGCCATGTACCAGTCTTGAGGCACTAATTTTTGAAGTTAAAAAAATAAGCCCCAATACATTTCTGAAAAAGACTGATAAAAATTTGATTGACTAAAATTCTTAACTTACTCCTAAACTGTTTGGAATAATTGTTTTATTTATTTTGGTGGGTTTTAATTTCTAAAGTGTCTTTTAAAAACAGATTTTTGGGCAATATTTTACAGATTTCTCTGTAAGACTAAATTACTATCCTTGTATTTGTAAGATACACTGACTTTTGTTTTTCCTTCTGACTGCAAAGACATCTTTGAAGACGTTAATTTGGTATATATATTTTAGAATTCTGATGAAAGACAAAAGAACAAGCAATTCTAGTTATTTACAATCTTTCCCAAAAATGAGTACTTGATTAATTTTTGCGTAAGCTATTTTTTAAACTCTATAAATAGTAGTTATAGTGGGTGCCCACTACTGGAAAATATTCCAAATTTTATTTTTCTATTTACTTTATTTGACTTTTATTTCCAGTTCTAAGTCTTTGTATATAATTTGCTTATATTTTGTTCATCAGAACCAATAGTAGGATATGGGCTGACAATTGATACACAAAGTACATCAACACTAAGCTATCAGGCATCCGACAGTTAAAAGAAGAAGATAATAGCTGAAATAGTTTTAACTTCAAATTTGGTTGATTGGTTTGTTTGTTACACATTTATAAGGTTTTAAATGTGGCTATACCTATTACCTTGCATTAATTTTTCGATGCACTAAAACTTTTTTTTTCTTTTACTGAAATGTAGAATTTGGTTTCTCCGTGTTTTAATCATATGCAACAAATACCAGAATATAAATACTTAATTTTTTTTTCTACCTGCAGAAAAACGTAATTTAAATCAAATTCAATAATAAGAGTGATTAATAATAACATGATTGGTTCCGCTGCAAGTATAGATACAAATTCACGTGAATACAAATAGAAAACAGTAAAATGTCAGTGTTCATTGGCTAATGTGTTTTGAAGAAATAACATATATATATTAAGGGGAGTTGGAAGGCCGTATACCTACCATGTTAAATTAATTTACTTTTTCTCAGAATCTACGAATGATACTGACGTGAAAATTTTTATGTACATAAATATAAATAATTCCTAAGTCAAATTTATAAACGATCAAATAGTCAAATTTATAGTTATTTTTTAAAAAGTTTGGAATAAAAACCACTTTTAAATAAGAAAAAACTTGCACTTTTCCAAAGAAAAACTTTTTAATAAAAATTTCCTACATAAATTAGTAACAAAATTTCACTTGAGATTGATCAGAGATATGTGTAAAATGTTCAGGCAAGATCACAGACAATAATATCTAATAGTTTCTTATAATCAGGTACATCGAAGTTTAAAAAAAAAAAACAACATTTTAAGAAGATTGAATTTAAAATTTATGTTTGTAATGTTTATATATGATGTAAACAAACTGAATTACTTAAAAAATTGTAACTTCTCGCTGTCGCAGACACAAAAGTAAAACGAGGATGCATCAATAAGTTTTTGCCCTCACATAAAAATAATTGAGTGAAGTTTACGAAATTGCTACATTTTATGAGTCCTTTTCTATATAGTCAGTGGGCACAATAACACATTTGTGCAGCTGGTATTTCAAATAGAGGAGGGGGGGGGGGAGGATGTATTCCAGGAGGCGCGATATAGACCCAAAGTGGGCAATTTTTCTAACTTTTTCAAACATCATTCATGCCCCCCCGGGGGATAAATTTGGGGGGGGGGACAAGCTCGGGAGGTGCATAGCATGAATAAGTGGTCACAGGCCTTTCCAAAAATATGTCACATGTGGGGGTCGGCAAAAGTTAGAAAAATTACCTCTTTTGGGGCTACTATCGCGCCTCCAGGAATACATCCTCCCCCCTCTCTTTGAAATACCGTTTGCAGAAATGTGTTACTGGGCAGGATGACTATATAGAAAAGGACCACAGGCCTTTCCAAAAATATGTCACATGTGGGGGTCGGCAAAAGTTAGAAAAATTACCTCTTTTGGGCCTACTATCGCGCCTCCAGGAATACATCCTTCCCCCTCTCTTTGAAATACCGTTTGCAGAAATGTGTTACTGGGCAGGATGACTATATAGAAAAGGACTAATACAATGTAGCAATTTCATAAATTTCACTCAATTATTTCTATGTGAGGGCAAAAACTGATTGATACACCCTCGTATACCACTAGAAAAGTGGGGGGGGGGGGGGTAGAAAATATTAAAAAAATATAAAAAGGATTATTTTCGCGAATTTTCCTTCCAACTGCCCTTGAGAATATAAATCCATTTTATAGTTAAATTAAGCACTAAAATAATTATTTAAAAAGCAATTTTCAACGTTTATGAAGATCATGTGCCAGAAAATTATGCTTTCTACGACAAACTTCATTAACATAAAAATCTTCCTGCAGAAGGTCTCAAAGGTTTTTTTAAAAAATAAGAAGAAAAATGTGAATTTGCTTTTGTGCTTTACTTTTCTTTCTTCTCCCCCGTAATTAGATGATTGACTGTTATTTATCATTACTGAAACGTAACAAATAGGGGGAGGGGAAGTTAAAGAATTTCAAAAACTGTTGGGAGAAAATAAAGTGAAGCAGACATTTCGTTACGGAGGAAAGAGTAACGGTTGCATTTTGTTGCCACAAAGTAACAAATAGGATAGAAAATTTAATATATTTAAACTTCGTATGTTGGAGAAGGCTTAGGAGTAGTACAAATTTTGACAAGAGGAGGGAATGGAGGAATTCTCTGTAAAGCAGAAATTTGCCAAAATACAGAAGATTAACTCCCTAAAAGTTAAAAATTATGGAGAGGCAAAACCAAAGAATACTAAGAAGAAAAAAAATATACACTTCGACAAACAAACAAACAAACAAACAAACAAACAAAAAAAAAAACAAAAAAACAAAAAAAAAAAAAAAAAAAAAAAAAGAGCTTGGTCTAGTTCTTACTATTTTCGTTGATAGAAATTGAAAGTTTTTACTTAATATATATATATTTGTTACTATTCTGGCACTAAAAACGGGAAAACGCGTTTTTAGTGCCCGTTTTTCGTAAAATTCATTGTGTATTAACTCGAACTTAAAATAACCCCTGTAGCAGTCAGACATGTTCTTTGTCTTTTATCTTTCCGGAGATATTGATAGAAGAAAAGAAAAAAAGAGAACCGCCCTGGGAGAACAAATTCTGGGAAAATCTGTTACGACATGAAAGAAACGACATATAACCGTCGTTATGCGTCGTATAAACGAGACATTATAACATTAAAACTACACAGGGATGAATCTGGACCACACAGAAACGACGTATAAATCTAAAAGATGTATAAATGAGAAACGTATAAATGGTGCTTTACCGTGTAACTTATACGACACAGAAAAATAAAAAAAAAATTATTTCGTAACTTTAAAAGAAAATGTAACTATTTTGACGGAAATACATTTTCATATGACAAAGAACAAACTACATTTGAAATATTTCTGCAATTGGAACTACAATTCTAAAGCTAACAGCTTAGGAATTAGAAAATGGTCAACGATACATTAAACTTTATTTATATACGTTACAATTAACATGCAATTAAGATAAAGAAATTATGAACTTACTAATTATTATTATTACTATTATTATCATCCATGCATTAAATATTTGCGATAAAGACATTTCTTAATTATTTTTAGCAAAGAAGATTGTTACAAATTCATTTTTAATTGTCTGAAAACCATACGAATTTTTCACTTGTATTTCAGACGAAGCATATAAAATACAAGTATTAAAATTAAATAATTTAGTACTTGTATAAAATAACCATATTTGTTTCTAGCTGAAAAAAATAAAATTTGATGGAATTTTTCAAATTGAACTCAAATCAAATTTGAATTGAAATCAAATTTCAAGTTGAACTGTTAAGAAAGATAATCAACAGGAAACGATTAATGGTTTCAGAAGTGTCATCTTGAGAATAACCATCACCCAGAACCTCGTTGAGTATTTGTAATTTGCGACCACCTGGATCTTGTTCAAAGATGTTTGAGGGGGAGAATTTTTTCTGAAAAAGGATTGAAATGTCGCATTTGTGAAGATCAGCATTTGCGTTTTTTGTATTGCGTTTTTAACCTTCTTTTTTCGCTTCATACGTGTCATCGCCGTTCGTTAATAGGACCTGTCAAGAAACTTCAGGGGGTTCTGGGGAGATCTTTTGGCGAAAATGGAAGGAATCAAGAAGGATTAGACACCCTGTATATAACCTAAAAATTCACATTGCAGATAGTAGGATATTAGATATTATGTATAGCAAGATCCAAATAAAAAAGATTTGTACAACTTAAGTCCAGGACCCTGATCTGCAGATTTACTCGTAAAATTATGTAGTTTTAACCATCCAAATTTCAATACATTTTATTATTGTGTATATTTAGATTCATAACTGTAAAACAAATTATATCTTCTGTATGGTGCATACTAAACTCAGGATTTGAGTGTCTCACTTTTGGCGGCCCGCTATTGTGCATCAGAAATTTACTGTGCCCACTACTGAAGCATAGAGACAGGTAACATTTTCTCCAAGGAATATGTTTTGAAACTTTTAATGTTTATTCTGATTGATAGAAATTAGGACTAGGCTAAAACAATACATATCTTTTGGAGTTCGATAATAAGGACAATTAGATAAATGTCCTTAAGTGCTATTTGTACATTTACATTATACAGTAGAGTCTCGATCATCCGAGTTAATATGGACCAAGCTCACCTCGGATAAACCAGATTTACACAAATCGTCCCCAACTAAGGAGATAAAATATAAATTTTCACTTAATTCATTCATTTTTATGGTACTTCCTAGTAACATTTCTTTAATATACATTTCCGTTACTTTTAAGAAAAACGGGGAATGAAATTGTTTATTTGAAAAAGATAGTTTTTTGTTTGTTGAATGTCAATTTTGCTGCAGTTTTTTTTGGCAGCAGTATTACACTACTGCATAGCTACAAATTTCTAAGATTTTTTTCTTACCACTAAAAACTTACCAGTAAATTTTGCCTAATTCAATCGCCGAAATCTAACAATTGTAAACGATTAAATATGGCAAAAATATTTATTAAAATTTAGAGGTAACAAAACCGTACACATTGACAGCTATCTGATTCTATTACAGTCATGAAAATTGCCGGTGTAGCCTCTTGTTTCTGCTCAAAGTATTAATTTTTTTTTTTTTTTTTTTACAATCGAACTTATACCTTTGGAATGGATCATTTTCTTCTGATGGACTGATGGCTTCCATTATTATGAAACAGCCATTATAAATGAAGTGTTAGATAAAGATGAAAGAGCACTCTGAAAAAGTTAGAACTCTGAGTTTCTGGTCAGAATGGGAGAAAAAATAGCCGTTAAAAAAAAAAAAAAAAAAAAAAAAAAAAAATATGGCCATTTTCCCCCCATTCTGACCAGAAAATCAGATTTCTAACTTTTTACGACTGCTCTTTCATCTTCACCTAACACTTCATTTATAATGGCTGTTTCATAATAATGGAAGCCATCAGTCCATCGGAAGAAAGTAACTCGGTTAAAGTGGAAACTCGGTTAAGCGGGGCTCGGATATTCGGGATTCTACTGTATAAATTTATAGGTCTTTTGAAAGGGCAAAATGGCGACTCTTCGAATATTGTCTTCAAGCACAACTCTCAGATTATTTCATTTGTTAACTTAGTTGAAATAAAACTCGAATTTGGAATGACATTCAAATAATTCATTCTATTTATAACAATTTCATTTGTTTAATTTATTATAATTTAAGCAAAATGAATAAAGTAGAAGCTTCTGAGATAATTAATACTAGAATCGTTATTAGAATTGAAAATTAATTAAAAAGTAAACAGCATTTACAAATTACTGTAGACCTATTTACGAATAAATAGCTTCATTTTCAAAATAAATTAAGTATAAAAATTTCAACAAATGAACTCAAATGTCAAATTTGCGAGAACTCAACTTAAAACGGCCAATTCATAACTAAAAATCATCATTCAACTCTAATTCATACAAATTTGCGTTCTCTATTTTTCTCCCACAGATTTACATAAGAAACTATTTTTGTTAACATTTTCTTAGTTTCATAAAGCAAATTTTCCTACAACTAGTATACTATCGTATTGGCATTGTACTCATCATAGTATATATTAAAAAATCGCTTTCATGAAAATAAGCTATCTTGTAAAATATACATTTCGTGAGATAGATGCAAAAATATTTTTATCCTATGATCAATGTAATAAAATAAAAATAAATGCAAAAAATTGGCATACAGCTGTTTCAAGTCACCTGGAATTCCGTCTTTAGTGCAAAGTGAAAGTACTATAAAAGACCAGCTGAAAGAGTATACCTAGTTTCACTGCTTAGAAGAAGTGTTTCCAGAAGTCTTGAAACAGCTGTACGGTAGTTTTATTCTTTTTATTTTTTATATTGACTATTTTAAGTTAAATATAGTGTTCATGGCTTTCAATAATTAGAATTATGGGGGAGAAATATTTTAGAAAAATTCAAACCAGATAATATTCTTTTACGGTGGTTCTCAAGTTCCCTGTTCAACAACGAGAAACTTTCTGATTCATTTTTAAACGTAAAGGTATACAATTAGCAGGCCTGACTATTGAAGTGATCTGTAATCGAATAGTGTTTTCCATTTTTTGATAAACGAATTACCTATCGAATAAGTTATTCTTGTCACTTGACGACATTTTTTTTCTTTTTTCTCATCGTTTTTCTACCTTGTCGGGAATCCGGTTCAAAATGTCGATTACATATTTTATGAAATAGAGCGCCTGCTAATTTCATTCGCTTCTGAACAAAAAGGAATTCATAAATGTGTCAGAAAGTAGCTCCTTTGGATTCGAAAACAGTCGTAATATGAAAATGACTGGCATTTAGTGAATTGAAGACTAGAAAATTCAAATGTATACTTTTACAGGTCAAATTCAGATCCAGGTATATTTTATTTATTATTTTTTTTTTCATATTTTATCTTCTAATTCTTTAGTTTAAAGACATTAGTCATTTAAATTCGAAAATATATATACAATGAATTCCCGTTAGTGCGGAATTCTAAGGTATGTCATTTTTGGTGCGTCGTAACCGATGTAACCATTAAAATATGTAAATATTTAAATGGCGATATCCCTTACGTTGAATAAATTTTATTAAGTTTTCGACAGAAATTAAATAGTTTATAAATGTTATGCTAAAAAAAATTTTTTTTTTAATTCTTCAATTTTGTTATTTTAGCAATAAAGCAACTTAATGACAATTAGTTAATACAAAAGAGTAAATTACTCATGGTAAACAAAATATGTACATAAATTGTCTTACTGACATAGTTAACTTTAATTATACTTATCTGTAACTTGTATTTGCGATCGTTGAACAAATGATCTTTTTACTGCATTTTTCAAGTTTGACGGCACACTCGAAAATGTGGTCTGCTACAAGCTACAACATGTTTTGATTAGTAATATTGTCGAACAACCGTTAGCAGTTTGTAACCTCTCACGTGTTTGGGTGGTGCAATGCTTCTTTTTACTTTACCATTGTCACTGATAATTTTTTGATATCGCAAACACTAAAGTTACTTCAAAGTTTCTCTTGGTGAAATAATGAGCAGAACCAGTTTTGATTCTGACCGCACATTTTGTGAAAAATTTGTCCGCATTATTCGATGAGTCGTACGCATTAACCGATGTCCTTAACATTAATTGCAAATTGAAGATGATGGGGAAAACGAAATTGTCCTCATTAACCGATTAATGAGAGTCACTGTATACAATAAAAACTCGGTACAGTGAATTCGTAGAAACCGTTGACTAATTTCGTTATTCTGAAAAATCGCTAAGGGGGAATTACAACATGGTGCATTTCAAAAGTTACATTTGGATACACATTGAATACAATTATATTGCGACTAAAGTTATATTAAATTAACATTAAAGTTATATTAAATTTCTATAAACATGCCAATAAAGAATAAATATACAATATATTACATGAACGTACTTGGTATAAAAATGATTATTAAATTCATTACATTTGAAGATTTTAGTCATTATTATAATGAAATAATAATTTATTTTACATTCCTGACAGCTGAAAAATTAACACTGATATGAGACCGTGAGTTTCAAAATTTGCCTTATCCGGGAAAAAGAACTTAGGTAGATCAAGTTTTGCTCCAAAATTCCTCGTATATAAGGCGCGTTTTGAAAGTAAACTAATATTTTACAATACCAGAAATGCTCGATAAATGTAGTTTTATTGCAGATTGTAGGGTTTTTTATATGCAAGTTTGCTAACAGAATAGATGAATAGAGAAAAAATGCTTTTTTATTTTTTGATAAGGCGAATTTTGAAACTCATAACAGTATAGAACAATTTATTCAGAATAGCTGGAAACGGATGTATTCCGGATAATCGGTTTTTCTGGATAACTGGTTGGTAATTAAAGAAACATAGATTTCATCCGCATTTGAAAATATATGTGGCTATGACATTGTTTCTGATTTCATATTAATTATTAGATTACTCTAATTAATTATTGATTGAAGATCAAAGATTAATCAGAGCTTGAAAGAAAACAATTTATGGGAATTCCTTGGAAACAACAATTCCCAAAATCAACTCAAAATGTTCAATATCTAACTGCTAACATTTCGAATCCCAGAAGTTGGATCAAGTTATACCATGCATGTGATAATGTATCAAGCAATGCACATGTCAAATTGAGACGGTGTGACTTTTTTCCTAGAAAGATGCTGAAATCAGTCAGTTGGAAATAACATTCGGGGTAACTGATTTTATGTTTAACTGGTTTCCAGACAAACGGTTCCATACTGTATGCCAATAGTGTAGCTTTTATTTATTACAAAAAAGTCAAAAGTCTTTTCATAAGTTTAAAACGTATTTTTCAAAACAAAATCTTCAATATTACTTAACATTGGGTAAAATATTTTCGGCACATTGATTTGAGGGGATTTGCTTTTTAAAGGCTTCAATGTTCCACAGACCTTTTGATCACAGAACACAATTTTCAATATTGATGAATAATCATCATCTTCACATTCACTATTGTTTGCTTTGCCTTCTTTTATTAAAATTTCAACAATGTCACTTGCATTTATGTTAGGGTATGTTGCGCCTCTTTTATCCATTCAACGCAATCATAAACAGATGATGTAAGTTAAAAACATCCTGTAGAGATCAGCAGGAAATTCAATGTAACAAGTATACACGCTTCTGCAACCTTTTGTGCTTCATTTGTGGTACGTATACAAGATTTCTCCAATCGTTTTAATTGTCGTAGCGGATACATTTTTCCAGGCATCTTGTCAATTTTCTGTCTCACATTCACCGTTGCGGAAACCGTCTGGAAAATCTTTTTATAGCAGCAGGAGCCTCAAATTCACTTTTGACTCTTTTTTTTTTTTTTTTTTCTTTTTTTCTTTTTTTTTTTTTTTTTAGGTAGCTTTCATTACAAAAAGCTACCTATTGCAGCCGTTCGGAGGAAAGCGATTTCAAAAAATTTTGGTATATTTTCATCGATCATGACCCCTAGACCCCGAAACCACCCTCCGTTCAAAATTTATATGTATATATACATATATATATATATATATATATCTGACCTATGTCACACTGTAACTCTCGTAATTATGAACCGATTTCGATGTAATTCGGTGTGTACATAGTACATACCAATGTCTCGACCGAGTTCGTTGGCAGCTTCATCCGCCGTTTTGTTTCAAAATGGCGGCCATTTAAAATTTTTAAAAAAATTTAAAATGTGGTACCAAAAAATTAAAAATGGAAAAATATTTTTTTCTTATGTATTTAACCTTTATACAAAGATTCCGGAGCAGTTTTTGTTTCGTCTATATCTTAAAAAAATGGCTGAGTTATAGCATTTTGAATTTCTAGCGTGGCTGACATTTTGAAACGTCCTGAATTTTGTCACGCGATAAAAGTCGTATTTATGAACCGATTTCGATGTAATTCGGTGTGTACATAGTACATACCAATGTCTCGACCGAGTTCGTTGGCAAGCTTCATCCGCTATTTTGTTTCAAAATGGCGGCCATTTAAAATTTTTAAAAAAAAATTCAAATTTGAAATGTGGTACCAAAAAATTGAAAATAGAAAAATATTTTTTTCTTATGTATTTGACCTTTATACAAAGATTTCGGAGCAGTTTTTGTTTCGTCTATATCTGAAAAAATGGCTGAGTTGCAGCATTTTGAATTTCTAGCGTGGCTGACATTTTGAAACGTCCTGAATTTTGTCACGCGATAAAAGGCGTATTTATGAACCGATTTGGATTTAACTTCGTTTATACATAGTACATACCAATGTCTAGACCGGGTTCGTTGGCCAGCTTCATCCGCCATCTTGTTTAAAAATGGCGGCCATTTAAATTTTTAAGAAAAATTTAAATTTGAAATGTGGTACCAAAAAATTAAAAATTGAATAAATATTTTCTTTTTATGTGTTTGACCTTGATAAAAAGATTCGGGAGCAGTTTTTATTTCGTCTATATCTTAAGAAATGGCTGAGTTATAGCATTTTGAATTTCTAGCGTGGCTACACATTTTGAAACGTCCTGATTTTTGTCACGTAATAACAGGCGTATTTATCAACCGATTTGGATGTACCTTGGTGTGTACATAGTACATACAAATATCTTGACCGAGTTCGTTGGTCAGATTCATCCGCCATCTTGTTTCAAAATGGCGGCCATTTAAAAAAATTTAAAAAATAAAAAAATTAAAATGAGATACCAAAAAATTGGAAAATGAAAAAGATTTTTTTCGTATGTGTTTGACCTTAATACAAAGATTCCGGAACAGTGTTTGTTTCGTCTATATCTGAAAAAATGGCTGAGTAACAGCATTTTGAATTTCTATTGTGGCTGACATTTTAAAACGACCTGATATTTGTCACGCGATAACAGGCGTATTTATGAACCGATTTGGATATAACTTGGTCTGTACATAGTACATACCAATGTCTCCGACCGAGTTCGTTGGCCAGCTTCATTCACCATCTTGTTTCAAAAGGGTTGCCATTTAAAAAAAAAATTAAATTTTTAATTTAAAATGAGGTATTAAAAAATTGGAAAACGAAAAAGATTTTTTTTATGTGTTTGGCCTTGATACGAAGATTCCGGAGCAGTTTTTGTTTCTAAAAATTTGTTCTTTTGTTTATATCTTAAAAAATGGTTGAATTATAGCACTTTGAATTTCTAGCATGGCTAACTTTTGAAACGATCTTGTAATTGTCACGCGATAACACACGTATTCGCCTATTTCGATGTAAGAAGGCATGTGGATAGTATACATCAATACCTCGACCAAGTTCGTTGGCCAGATTCATCAGCCATCTTGTTTCAAAATGGCAGCCATTAAATTAAAATATATATATATATATTTAAAGTGAGGTGCAAAAAAATTAGAAATTGAAAAAGGCTTCTTTCTTAAGTATTTGACCTTGATATAAGGATTCAGGAGCATTTTTTGTTTGTCTTTACCTTAAAAAAATGGCTCAGATATAGCAGTTTCAATTTCTATTGTGGGTGACATTTTGAAAAATTTGATTTTTTGCATGCGACAGCACTCGTATATATCAACCGATTCCGATGTGAGTGAGCATGTGCACAGCAAATACTAAGGTCTCGACCAAGTTCACTGGTTAGCCTCATCCACCATGTTGTCTTAAAATGGCACGCACTTTAAAAAATCGCCGAATTTGGCAGCCAAATATAAGTTACTTTAAAGAAAAGCAGCTTGGATAAAGCTGACTAATTTCGCGAAATTCTCATTCATTATATTGATAAAAATTAGTATTGAATCTCCTATATTCGGTTTCCACTAAATTGAGCTTCGTCTGTTTGAATGATATAAGTTGGCTTTTTTAAAATAAGGAATATGAAAGCTACCTCTTCCTCCCGGCACTGGCCGGAAGGACTTTTTTTTAAAAGTATCCACACACCTTCTGAGGTGAATTTTTGAAATTTTCTATTTATACCATTTTTTTTATGACATTTAAGTTAAGTCTTTGAAAAGTATGTATATAATTAATATACAATATATAATATATGCATGAATAAATATTTTAGCAATTACACAGAAATAAATTTTTAAAAGTGAAAATAGTCAAAATTAAGTGGAAAATTGACATTTCCGCAAAACATGATAACTCAAAAACAAACCAATTTATTGGTATTTTGTAACTTGCAGAATAAAGAGAATGACTTTTTTCTAAGGACATATAGACTATTCGCATTATAATAGCATCTATATTTCAGATGCTGATGTGGTTGCCATTGAAGTACTGATGTGATGAAAAAATTGATAAATTCATTGCAACTTTTTCACTTATACCACTGTAAATAGTATAAAACTAATTAATATATTATTGTGAGTGTAGTCTATTCTCTCAATAAACATTTGTAAAAGAAGTAAATAAAATTCCAAGGCATTTCATGCATATTTTTTTTTCTATAGGAAGTTTTCCGTATAGTAAGAATTTAAAAACTTCATTTTGAGAAAAAGCTAAAAATAATTTTTAAACACAATTCAGAAGCTGTAATAGCTGTAACTTTAGATGGCTGTAACTCTTGTTCTAATTAAGATAGAGACACAGTTTAAGCATAATTCGACAATTAAAAGATTCAATTTTGATATTATTGCAAAAATGATGAATCGATATTTTGATCGAAAATGTCGTTTCAAAGGTGTGCGGATACCTTAAACAATGCTTCGATGTGTAGTCTGCGAAATAGAAGTATAGCTAAGTCAAATTGCTCTTTTATGTTAGATAAATCTTCTGTAACTAAAAGTACAGCACGATTATGTAAGCAAAGTTATTTTTCTTTTGATTTCGTTCATTTGTTGATTGAAACTCGTAAGATTCTTTAAAAAGGTTCTCTAAGTCGTACAGACGTATTACTTTAATAATGACATGATTTTTTTCCAGTTTTTCCCTAAAGAGGTTTAAAGGGTTTTAACTTTAACAGCTCGACAAGATTTCTTCAGGAACGAATCGTTCTAAAATTCAGTTTCTTTTTATTCGAGCTCTTGACACAAAGTTAGTTTTTATATAGACAAAAGTGTGCATTTCTATTCTAGATTATTTTTATATTTAGCATTCGGAAGTGAAATCAGATAGTTTCAAATATAGGTGATTTTTAAAAGAGGATACGATTATTGAAGTACAACTGATAGAGTTATTCCTTATTAACCTATCTGTTAGAATATTATGAAAAGTTTCATGAATAAATAATCTGTTATTCTTATTCTTTATTGCATATTAAAAATCTGACTTTTGTCAAAGAAGAAGTTTTTGAAATTTCCAATAAAATTAACCTAAAAAACACGGAAAATATTTCATAAACTTTTTTCTTTTTTTTTTATATGGTACAGTATGGTACAGTCATAAATACACCCATGACAATAATGAATGGCGTCAGCTTTTCATAAGTTAATAAGAAATTTGTGTATTTAATACAAAAAGCTGTCGGTTTTATTACCCAATTGAACAGATCAGATGATAAAGGTCGTAAGTGATGCAATCATCATTTTGAGAAAATGAGCTGTAGTTTTAAATATCTATTTGCGTTTATCTTCAAATGTCTCCTTTATCAATTAAAACCTCTGTAAGTATTTTTTTTTCTAAATTTCTTTGAATATTAATGAAAAAAAATATTTCGAAATAAATCGAAAAGCGAACATCGACATTTATTTTTGTTATAGCTACCTATGAATATTGTAAAATGAGGGGTAGACCCAGGAACAAGAACAATAATGACTATTAAAAATACTATTTTTTTTTTCAAAATTATCATTGTATCTTATTAAAGCGAAATGCATTACAGAGAGAACATTGAAATTTTCTTCCTGTTATGCCAATGACTGTTGTAGTGTTTTATGGACGTAGAACAAAGATGGTGATTTCGGACCCTTTTCCTTCCAAGGTACAGATAGAAGTTGAATATTCAAGGTTGTGTGTTGTGTGTGAATTTTTAGGGTTATTTTTTTTTTAACCTCACATTGCATAAAATGTAATATAAAGAGCAGAAGGAGTACATATATGGGGCATTCTCACAATCTTTTGACTTTTGGGGGGAAAAAATCTGGCGAAATTAAACTTTCTAAAATAACATTTTAATCTGATAGACGAATGCCTTAATGATTCAAAATAAAGAAAAAATGGTCAGCAGCCAAAATTTTTTTATTTAACGAGGTTTAAGTTAAACTTGCGAGTCTAATTTTCCTTACCGTTTTACCCCTATAACTTTTTATTTTCTTCTAAATTTTTACTTATAATGAATTTGCATAGTACCCACAGGACATTCAAATAATAAATAATAAAAATGTAGTGCTTTTAATACAGAATTTTTGTGTAACATTGTCTTAAAGGGGTGTTAAAGAAGGGACGGTAAGGTAAAAAAAGGGACGAAATGGTAAAAAAAAGGGACGAAATGGTAAAAAAAAAAAAGGACGAAATGGTAAAAAAAGAGACGGTAAGGATGGAACGGTAAGGAAAATTACCACCTATTTTTAGGAAAATCATATTAAGACTAAGTGATAGCCACAATGTTCATTGATTTTTAGAAACAGTTGTTAACATTGGATTAAATTATTTATTTATTTTTTTAAATTTACCTCGAAAAGTGCAGGAATAAACCTTGGGGACGGTGAGACTATACCAATAAAGCCACGATGCTTCAAATTGATATTTAAATGCTGATTTCAATTCTACAGTAAATTTCCTGACAAAGAATTTTAGACATTATTTCTCTAGCATACTTCTGCATGAGAAAAAACTTGAAAAAAATTATGTGGCTGCATCTCAAATGATTTTCTGTATAATTTTAGAAGTGGGATGGTAAAAAATCTAAAACCCAGGGACAGAGTTGTTTAAAAAATAATAACAACCCTAAAAATGTGTGCATCAGGTTAATTTTTAGCTACATATTTATATAAAACAATAGTTACAATTTCAGAAAAAAATTACATCGAATTATTTTTATTGAAACAATTTTAAACAGACAGCTCCAAACTTAAAAATCAGCATCAGGGACACGGGATGGTAGATGAATTTTCCTGGTATTTGGACCCCCGACATCGTCCAAAACTTATTTGTATCGTTAATATTGTTATGCAATCATGCAATGGGATGTTCCCCAGTATATGAAATAAAAAAAAAACACAAAAAACTGTATTAAATAAAAAGTTATTATTCAGGGACATATCGATCACGATTACAAATTTGCCCAACTCTGATAGAAAATATGAGAATTCTCAAAACGAAGAACGGAATGAGAAGTGGAAACATTTTATTTTAATTGATCTGACACTGAGCACGCTATTTCAGAAGGAAAATGAAATATTTTAATTATAATAAGTTTTCTTGAAGTATTGTCTTAATCTGCATTGTCAAATCAGCCATTTTCGTTTCAGAATTGTATCCGATACGTCTGGAATTCTATTCTATTCTGTATCTACTTAATTGTAATGACTTGCATACCTATAGACAATTAGTTAAGGAAATGTTTTTGAAAAATTTGCATTCAATATTACGAAAATAATATGCGAACCATCCTACTAGTAAAGGAACGGTTCAGTTCCCGATACTCGTTGATAAATTTAAATGATTAACATTTTTATTAATGACTTTGATCACAAAATGTTTCATAAAGATCTGGATTTTTCATTTATTTGAACATTGTATTTTATCATTTTTATCATTTATATACAGTTAGACCTCGTTATCCCGACACCCGGTTTTCACATCACTCCGCTTATCATGTCAGGTTTTCAAAGTCCCGATTTTCTGTATATGATTTTAATGTAAATAAACTCCGGATTTTACGTCGTTGAATAATTTTCAACTCCAGATATTCAGACGGTTTAGGAAAATTGTTCATTTTTCATAATCCATCTTATAAGCACGGAAATTAAGCGGTAAGAAATGTCTTAGCCAAACTTTTCACAAAAGTGTCTAAAATGTTCATTGAGAAAAATGAAAAATTTTACTTCAAACCTTTAATAAGTAAACCACACACAATGAATGACGGACTTAAGCTCCAGATAGATGAATTAGTTTAATCGCGGTTATTTTTATTCTGGTCAGGCGGCGTTTTCTTGTTGTTACACGGCGTATTTCATCAGACTAAAACCGAAGCATTGCACTGCATTGAAATGATCAGAAATTATCTAATATCCATTTCTGAAACAACGAATATTGATTAAAATTCACTGTATAATATTGAAAAAAGAATTGTAGTAAGCACATCTGGGAATAAGCAAACCTTAATTCATCAATGTTTCATGTAACAGTAAAAAAACAAGTCATCGTAAATCTGATTTTTATTCTTCCCAATTTTGCTTTTGTGTTTATTTTGTTTAATAATAATGTTTTATTGCATAAAACTGCAAGAACAGTTACGAATTTATATTTGTCTAAAATTAATTAAAAATACAGATCTTTATAAATATATTTTTCTCCAACTCCGGTTACCGCGACACTCCGCTTATGACACACTTTTTTCTGGTCATTAGAGTGTCGGGATAACGAGGTTTGACTGTATATTATTACAAGGTTTTATAATTTGTTACATATTTAATTAATAATATTTAAAAAAAATTGTGGCACATCAAAGATTTCCTCATGCCACGCATTTCTATGCCGAGAAAAAGAAAATTTTACATCCGGAACAGCAATTGAAATTACTGATAATACCGTAAAAGGTTCAAACTAAATTAATGTGACGCAGTTTTGTCACATCACCATTCCGAATGTATATGTAATTCCCAGAAACTCGATAGCGTCAATTTGCATTTCTCATATATATACGACTTTCTGTCATACGATGTTCTAACATCAGAATAATGGAATTTTGAAGCTCGGCTTCAACAAACGGAATCCTCAAAATTGAGTCCAATTGAAATTTTGCAAAGTTATTTAAATGATTCTTAATGCAGAAAGTCGTTAAAAGAGTATATTATCAGAATTTACACAACATTGTTTAGAATTGCAGATTCCAGTTTACGAATCCAGTGGATATTTTTATCTCAATTTTTACTCAAAAAAAAAAAAAAAAAAAAAAAAAAAAAAAAAAAAAAAAATAATAATAATAATAATAATAAAAGCATTTTATATTAGAGACATTGAAATAACTGTTTGACCGAAACGTAACGAAAGGATGGATTAAAAAAAGAATTACAGTAAACTCCCGACTATCCGGCCTAATGTGGCGGAAGGGTAGGCCGGATAACAAGAAAGCCGGATAGGCCGGAATTCTACAAATATTTACTAACTTCGTGCCCCCCCCCCCCCACCATGATATTAAAAACACATGTTACACATATTAAGATAAAGTTTATGCATACAGTTTCAAAATAAGCAAAACATTAACATAAAACGTAATCCTAATTCCTAAAAAAAATGAGTAAATCTTATTTTACTGATTATTAATAAATAATCACACAAATATGAAAATTTATGCATAAGATAAGTGTCAAAACTTACAGTTTTTAGTTTTTGAAAAAGTCCTTGATAAAGGATTGCTTCTCCCTGTTAGCCCTCTTCGTGACGCAATGTACCTCCATTTATGCAAGTAGATGATATCAGGTAGGTGCCGTCGATTCCTGCTGACTAAAGTACTGCAGTGCTGCCTTAATCGTTTTGAACCTTTAAGAATGTGGGACGAGATTTTTCCGGAAAACTTTTTAATATTTTTCTTCTGATATTTCTCCCTCTGTCAACAGTTCTACAATATTGTCTTCAATTAATTCATTAACTTCGTCGTTTGCCATCCATTCTGTAATATCTTCTGCATTGACATCGTCAGAGATCGGTATATTTTTCAGCAACAATAGAAGCTTATCGTTCTCATCTCCCATTGGAGTTCCCAACACGGGTTTATGTCCACCTTTTTAGTCCAAAAGAATGTTACAAGACCTTGCAATTACTATGTTTGGAATTTCTTTCCATGCTTTTGGCACCCACCCGGATGGGAACCAGACTGCTTTAGCCGCTTGCAACATCCCTTATTTTATTTTTACTAGGTCGGATAGTACGGAGTGCCGGATAGTCGCGAGCCGGATAGTCGGGAGTTTACTGTATAATTATTTGTTTTTGGATAAATCTATTGATTTAATATACCTATATGCACACCAAAATGGCGTGGCTTTATTTTCTGGATGATTACTAAAAATGATAATAATAAATAACTTTAATCTGGCTTATAGATATTTCTAGAAAAATAAAACCTTCAAATAGCAAATTTTCTGAAAAATTAATTATTCTGAAAATTATTTTTATCCTTGTGTTTCTGGCTGATAATATACATTGTGTCAATTGTGTTTATCTCTGATGTTATGTAATGAATTGCAAGATGCAATTAAAACTCCCATTTCTTAAATGTGGCAAAATGAGACACTTTGCAGTTAGAAAATAGAACACTACTTGTTATCGAAATCGATGATTTCTGTCTTTTATCTTAACATTTTATAAAATTTATTTTGAGTTTTTTTTTATTTTATGGGACTCTATTAGTAAAGTGGAATCTGCTAAGTTGGACATTCACATAAGTTGGCCACCGACTTAAGTTGAATATTTTTTCTGGAACCGGAATATATCCATGGGATTGAACTTATGGTCAATTTCTATATGCTGGTACCTCTCTAACTTAGAGGTTAGACACCCAAAAACTGCCCTAAGTTGGACATTTTTTCTGGAAACGGAAATATCCATGGGAATAAAATTATGCTCAACTTCTATATGCTGGACACCTCTCTAACTTAGAGATCGGGCACTCAAAAGCTGCCCTACGATAGACATTCTCCCCTTACACTAGATTAATTTTAACACAATTATTCTAATTGGTAAATAAATCATATTAGATGTAAATTTCCAACTGGGCGAAAAATGTACGGACCAGGATTCGAACCAGGGATCTCCTGGCCGAAGCGGCCAGTGCTCTGCCATCTGAGCTATCCCGGACGAATCTGTCTGAAGTTCCATTACCTATGATTTATTCTGTTGAGCTGAACCAGGTTTCAGACCAGATGCTATAATCATTAAGGTTAGCTGGGTGAGAAAGTTCCAACAGATTCGTCCGGGATAGCTCAGATGGCATATTCTCCCCTTATTTAAAAGAGAAAAAAAAAAAAATTTCCACCCCAAGAAATTCCACTATTAGACTATTATTACGTCTGGAGATAATTATAAATGTCGTACCAAGCAAATGTTTATAGTATTAATAAATTTATCCAATCATAGTTTAAGTAAATGCTTTACTCTGCTTAAAAGCACACATTTACATGGTAAATAAACGGTCAAGTGCGAGCATTACTCGCGCACAGTTGCTAAAAACGTTGCTAAAAGAATACTAAGACTTTTTAAAAAACTATACAACGTAGGATTGGGTATAACTGTATATATTAGAAAAGTGTAAATGGGTATACCATGAAAGTTCAAACAGATATGGAACCTAAATAATATCAAATATACCTATTCGAATAACTCTTTTTTTTTAATATTATCCTAATTTGTTTATGATGAACTTAATTTGGTACTGACAATAAAAGCAGTGCATAATTAAACTTCATTTGGCATTTCATGAAACTAAATTCAGCGTAGTAATAACCTTTATTTCTACAGTGTAGCTAAAACAAAACCTTTGTTCAAAGTTTAAATTTGGCATTGTGCTAAGCGCGCTTCGAATTGAGATCTCAAAATTGCAACGCCGCCTTGGTCAGTGCCGCGTTTTTCCAGATAGGTGTTTAATAAACTTTTAAAGTCAGTCGAGGCGTATTGAGAGATACAATCATTACATACTATCGCGAATCCCACAATATTTATGCGATTCATTCTAATTAAATCTTTCGATAGCGATGCCCTTAAAAAACGGACACCTAATTTTAATTCCAAAACAGACAAACGGCACCAAGAATATTTAATTAAAATTTTCCTTTTATCATGTACGTGAAAATAAGCAAGTTCGCATTTTCTAATAAATTCGTTTATAAATTCTGGTGTCAGTTCATTATTTCATAAGTTTAAACATAGAATTACTCCGTGTCGGAAAGGATTAAGTGGTCGCAGGACTCTTAAAGCTTCAAAATTTAAGAAATTTTAATTTTTTTAGATGTTAAACTCCTATCTTTTCTGAATATTTTGATATAATTGTTTCCTTGAAATTCCCATTAGCACAGAAGTTTTGGCTTTTAGAATTATACCCGCTCAATAGCTGAAGCGGCGTTTCCGAAACTTTAAAGTAATTATTTTCCAAATGGCGTTTTTTGTGCATAACGCGCAGGATTCCTCAAAAACTTGTAAATATTTTTTCATGAAATTTTCAAAGCATATATTTCATGTTAGTCTGTATAAACTGAACCTAAAATTTCCTTTTTATTGCTCAAAAAAATATTTTTTTAGGTGATTTTACTGTTGAAATTTTCAAAATTTTGTATTAGCTAAATGCAACATTGCATAAAATATAAAAATGCTTTAAATACAAATTTATTTAAGTTCAGGGAAATTATTACAATCTGAAGTATAAATAAGCACCAAAATTTTCATTCTAGTTGCAATATTTATTTTGTAATCCTGCGCGTAAACTGTTATGCCAATTTTTTGTTCCACAAATGTCTAACAGTTTCGAGCTCCCTATAAATACTAATTCTGTATCTTGCAATTTTTTATCCCAATTAAAATTGTGTTTTAAAATCATATACATTTTAAGACATTAAATGTTGAAAATGGTCTTTTTTTTTTCATTTTTTCCACTTTTTAGAGTCCCGAGACCCCTTAAATTAGTATGTTTTTAACAATTTGACGTTTATTGCTTTTATACTGTTACTGGACATTACATTACACATATATATCATTAAAAGTTGTTAACTAGGCATAGAGTACGCCGCCACTGTCCTTGTGTATGTCCAAACTGACCGGTTTATATTATTTATTAGTATATAGTGTATATTAGTGTATACGGTATAGATTATTTAAAGGATAATATCTCGGCTAATTACCGATGATTTTTTTCGAAAATCATTATCGACAATGCTTTTATTCTTCTGCAAAGATAGGTATATGCCCGTAATATATGCCGGTATATGCCCACCGATAGGCTGAATGCCCGTAAATCGAAATTTGTGTATAACAGAAAAATGCTAATTACTCAAAAACTATGTGACCTAGGGTAATTGCTATAATTTTCCGGCAAGGTTTTCATTAACGTCTACTACCTCTAATTTTTTCATAATTTTAGTTTCAGTAGATTCGGAATTAGATGCGGGGGAACATATTTTTGCGCTACATTTTCAACAATATCTTTGAGAATATAATACCTAAAATTAAAAGGAATGCATTTTTGAGTTCAGCGTTACAAAAGCTTTCACAGGATACCCCACATGTTATGCAAAGAAAAGATTTTTTTTTTTTTCAAGTAGCATAATTAGCCCCTACTTTTACTAAAAATATTTATGAATGTTTATTAATCTGAAAATATGTGGGTGAATGGTCTTTATTACTTCCCCGAATTTGAACTTTCCACGTTCCATAGTTTACGAGTAAAATGGCTGTGACAGACAGACACAGGAGTGATCTTATAATGTTTCCGTTTTTACTTTTTAAATACGGAACCCTAAAAATACAAAAGTTTTATCAAACATTAATAAACATGAGTTAAGAAAAACAACCGAGAATTGTAAATTGAAATTATCAAATATTTCAACATGCTACCAATTGTATTTACATTAGATATAGAATTAATTAATTGGCAGGAATGTCTACTTTGTAATTATTACCCTTTTCTTTTATTAAAATTTTCAATTTAAAAATTAATTCTTTTATGCATTTAAACAATCATTTTTTTTTTTTTTTTTTTTTTTTTTTTTTTTTTTTTTTTTTTAAAGAAGTGATTGATATAACTAATGTTAAAGAGGCATGCGTAAAACTTCTAATTAGTGTGAAACGTTTTAAGCACCTGGACAGACTGGACTTTTTTTTTAATGTGGATGTAAAACTTAGAGTGGTTTCTCTGTATTTCATTTAACATTAGAGATGGGGGAATGGGGGAACTGTGCAAAATGATTAACAGCCATAACTTTAATCCATATCCCCGTCATTCTTAATCACCGGCTAATTACCCTCTAAGTTATTCCGAACATTGTTTTGAAAGAATGAAAAGTACTTTAACCCATTGTTTCACTGTCTAAACAAATGCCGGCCTTTTCTTTGCAACTGCCACTGCTCCAAAGGTCAAGATAATGCTAACTTTGTGAAGATAAAGAAGCCTCTTTTCTTTTGCACCTGCCTCCACCCAATAGAAAATATGGAGGGGGGCTCGTTTTTATCTACTTATTGAGCATCTGGAGATTGATAAAATATGAATGTTTTCCGGAAAAATTGCTTTTGTGAGTGCGCTCTCCTCAACATTTGTCGCAGCGGAGGAACAAAAGCAGGTGTTTGATCTCGCTATCGCATGAAAACAATATTTCGAGATCATCGGTAAAGTCAACTTCATTGTCACAGAAATGGCGCCAAATCCGAAGAGAATAACAGATGATAACTCCATAAAGACGGATATGATTCCGAACGCACCAAGTTCATAAAATAGATACAGTCGATTTTCAATGGCTGGATTGGTGGAGAAAACTAGTTAATTGATCATTGTTGAGTTCGGACATTCTTCCGCGGGAAAAAGATTCTGCAGTTCCGCGGGTGAGAGTTAAAAAGTCTGAATCATTCCTAGTGAGGGGAGGGGAGGGGGGGGGGGGTCTCCCCACCCTTTGAATTCGCCACTGTTTTGAGGCTTTATAAGAATTCAAATTCATCCAAAATTATTTTTAAAGAATAATTCAGTCAGAGCATACATGATCTTACTGCAATGTGGATTTTAAGTTAATTATATTTTCATTAAAATGCAGAAAAATAAAAACAAAACTGGAACTTATAATTGCATTGTAATAAATCTCATATAATCGTAAAGGTGGATATGGTTCTGAACGCACCGAGATCATAAAAGAAATACAGTCGAATTTCGACGATAGGTAGATGTCTGGATCCGCGAAGAAAACTAGTTATAGTCCTGCAACTATAACTTGCCCGATGACTTTGAAAGAGTTCGGTGATGCTAGGAAGAAAAAAAGCTGATAACAGATACAAATGATGCAGGAAATTCCTTATTTATTTAAAAAATACAGTCTATGCTGCTTGTTAGCAGTGATTGTCACCTTAATTAGCGAATTCATACACATTTATATTTTTTTTCGTTACACATCAGCTATGTTATCGTAGGAGGACTTTGGCTCTTTTTTGCAACCAGAATCCGACTTCGACGAAGACAAGATAGGACAAGACCTGCTTTCAGTTGGGGGCACCCTTTCTACGATACGAAACGAGCATACCTCCGAAAATTCGAGACCCATGGGATCCAACTAAACCTTTCGATGCCTTAGAATACACATATGAATCTCTCTATTCTAAAAAAAAGTAACTACCGCTGTCACCGCCGCCGCCGCCGCCGCCGCCGCCGCCGCGGTTTTGAATTTTTTGTAACCGGAGGTCTTTCTTCGTTAATATTAAGAAAAATAATGCATACAAAAATATGAAAATCGGTAGTATTATACAGAAATGTTTGATAAACATGCTGATGCAGACAGTTTTCAGATCGAAGAATTATTTTAAGAGATATTTAATGCTAAAGTTGGACAAAATCGTTCCACTAAAAAAGATTTATAGGAGCAAAAACTGTTCATAGGAATTTAATCATTTTTAGATCATTTTATGCGTTAGAATTTGCCGGAGTGCAGATTGCATTAATTTTTTTATTTTGACTAATTTTTTGAGGTTTTATTTCTATTTTAAATTCAGATTTTCAGCATTTCTAGAGATATTTTTAACAGATTTTAGAAGTGATATTAATTTAAACTGTTGCCAACTGTATAAACAGCGGAAACAATAATGTTTGCTTCAAAAAAAAAAAAAAAAAAAATTATACGTGTAAATAAATTAAAAATTTATTTACACGTGACTATTATAAACAGAAAAAAACATTTGGAATTAGAATTAAATAATTATGTACAAAAAGCAGGAACTTATTAAAAATTGAGTCATAAAAACTATAATTACACGTGAATTTTAAGAGAGAAAGGAATTTGTAAAACAATAAATTTATTAACATGCGTTAGAAGTCTTAAATAGGAGAAATTACGTCATATTTACGTCACATTACAGTTATTACATAAAATGAACACAAAATAATATTGCAAAACTATTTAAATTTAGAAATTGCGCTAGACATTTATTTGATATTTTAAGAGGATATTTTTCAACTATTTTTGTTAGGAAAGCGCAAATAATATTTCATTTCTAACACAAGTATTTTCACGTGAATATTAAAAAGAGAAAGAATAGTTTGGTCAAAATTACGTCAGATTAAAAACGATTAATTTAAAATGTCTCATTTAAAAGAACTTTCTTTTCACTTTGTTAAAAAATACCAGGAGACAAAGGCTCTGTTTACTTAATTCCTTTTATATTAGCTTATTTTGAAATGTTGTTACACGTGTCTACGTCATCAAGTTATTTTTATTTCGACGTTTTATTTGTATTTTTATTAATGTTGCACTAATTTATTTGTTTTTTCGTTATTTAAAATAAAAATTATGTCAATTTGTATAATTTGGCCAGTGGTTTGGCGATTTATATAATTTGGCGAAATTGGTAGACGGGATAATCAAGTAGTACCGCAACGGACTTGGCGTTAAAATTCCCCAATCAAAGAGAAATGAATAGAAATCCGTTTATAGAGAGATCGCCGCTGTTTTTTAAATTATAATTCAATCTTTCGAAATCTTTTTAAAGCCGATCAAATTAGTGTGCATTTAGAGTCTACGGTGTCTGGACGGGGGTTGGCGAGCGTAGCTCGTAGGGGGCCGAGCCCCCTAGTATATAATAAAGAAGAAATCACAAATATCTGAACAAAATGGTAAAATTCTAAAGATGAACAAGAACATAAGAAACCAGTATGTAAAATAAGAAACTATGAATAACCCACAGAATCATATCATCAGAGGAGCTTGCAGGTTTAATTCATAGTGAAGATGCGTTATTTCATCCAATTTTGTCGGCATTAAGCCTAAAATGACAAAATTTAGCTCATAATAGCGCATTATAAAACAAAATAAATGATTAGAAACCAAGAGATCTAAAGAAAGATACACCTCCCACAAGATATTAAAAATTGAAAAATGATTAGAGCACAATACTTCAATTATAGACAAGAATCTAAAACTTCAGAAAGTTGACCCACAATATTATAACATGTGAAAATGCAATCAGATTTAAGACTATTAAAACATGTGGCCAGCAGTTAGTCACTGAAAACTATATAGATAGATAAATATATTTCTGATTTTGAATGTTTTTTACTCTAAAATAACAAAATGTTTATAATAATTAGTATGGCACCAGAACAGGATTAAAATAGCTGCTTTACGGAGATTGTATACCAAATTTGACGGTCAAAGGCCGCAGTCAGTTGACCCAAGCTTAAATCAAGTTAGATATAATTTAACACAATTATTATTATAATTAAATTTAATTGTGTTAAATTTAATCTAGTGTAATTACGTATTACCAGCGTTTTCTGGAGTTCCATTACTTGCGATTTATCCTGTTGAGCTGGTTCAGATATCAGACCGGATGCCATAATCAATAAGGTTAGCTGTGTAAATTAGATCCATCAGATTCGTCTCAGATGGTAGAGTATTGGCGGCTCCGGCCAACAGATCCTTGGTTCGAATCCTGGTCCGGACATTTCTCGACCAGTTGGAAATTTACATCACATTTAAATCGAGTTGTTGCTTGCAACTTACTGCCGGTACTATTACATTTACATTTAACAAAAAAAAAAGCCTTTCAATAGAAACTTTCTCGCTAGAAAAGTTTTACTCTCCATTAAAAGTTTCTCGTCAAAAGAAAATTTCCTTCATTTTTTTTTTTCTTTCTTTTCTTTTTCTTTTATTGATACCTATGACTAACTATTCTTCTCTCAGAAAAGAAGCAAAAATTTCTTCCACAATACACCAGGTACATTACAAAACAACATCTTTTTCCATTAAAATACCGAATTGTTACATGGATCTATTATTGCTGTTACGCGTCAAAGCTTAATAAAAACACCTTGGTGAACCGAAATTCGGTACGCGGACTTAAGATTTGTCGGCCCGTAAGATCACTTTTATAAGAATCAAGGATTCGCAAAACAAGTGCTTAAAAACTCTTATAAGGGATTCCGATCGTGTGAACCTGTTCGTCTATGAATAAATACGCGACAATTGGTACTTGAACTGGTCTATGAGGATTGTTGCAGGGGAGGGAACGATGATTGTATAGGATACTGTGGGGAAACATCGGGATGAAAAAGAGGAGGTTTTCCGCAACCCAATACCATGCTCGGTTGGGAAAAAAAATATAAAACCACCAGTTAACTCTGAAAAGGATCCTATAAGCTACTGGATCATAATAGAATGAATGGAGCTTTACGCATTATAAGAAAGTTAAAATGTGTATTGATTTCCTTTGAATAAAAAACGATAAGAATTCAGTTATTTTTCACTGCTTTTTTAGAATTTTTATGCAATTTTTTCCCCCAATATCTATGCAAAATCGCGTTTGGATAACCTTAACTCGTTAACATGTCACGCTCAACATGCGAAGTATAATGAAATTCATTGCGTGTCAGAGAATTCAAAAAAGCTAATTTTTCAAACTCCATTATTTAACCCTCTTTAAGTGATAATATCATTCAAAAATTTTTTTTCTTTCTTTCTTGTCTGATTTATACCGCAGATACCTCGTACAAGGTGTCTTACAAAATGGATTGATGGATTTCAAAATCCATTAACATCTAGTAGTTTTATTCCAAATATCACCGATAAGATGAAGCTGCGCTATTTCAAGCTGTATTAATGCTAAAAATAGCCTTATAATTCCAAAGTGGAAGCTATAGTTTTAACAGCAAAACAGAATGAATCTTAAAAGTTTGATCTATTTATATACCTTAGTTTAACACTAGAACCGAAGTAGCGGTCATTTTGACCGCTACCAAATAAAAATATTTTGATTATCATCAGAAATTTTTTTCTAAAATAAGTTTAAAATGTGCCTCGGATAAATAAGTTAAATAAATATGTTAAGTAGTTTCAATTAAAATTTCCGGTGTAAAATATTTTTATAACATTTCATATTCAGTAAAATTTCCGGCGGTTCTAGTGTTAAGAGTTATAATAATTTGAGAGAGCGCAGAGCCATTATTAGAGATAACTGGAACTAAAACATGGAAGTGTAGTAAAGAAAGGGGGAACATCGCTGATTGTATAGAATGTTGTGGGAAAACATCGGGATGGAAAAGAGGTGGTTTTTCCGCAATAGAATATCAAGCTAGATTGGGAGTAGAATAAACGATGAAAGCACCAATTAACTCTGAAAGGGATCCTATGAGCTACTGAATCATAGTAGAATGAATGGAGCTTTATGCATTATTAGAATGTTTAAAAGTGTATCGATTTCTTTCGAATAAAAAACAATAAGAATTCAGTTTTTACCATGACTTTTTTTTTGTGTGTGTGTGTCTTCGAAAAATCGTGTTTGAATAATTTTAACTCGTTAACATGTCACGCATATGCGAAGTACTTAAGAAAAGCTAATTTTTCAAACTCCATTACTTAACCCTCTTTAAATGATAATATCATTCAAGTCTTTTTTTTTTTCTTTCTTTCTTGTTTGATTTATACCGCAGATACCTTGTACAACGTGTCTTACAAAATAGACTGATGAGCTTTAAAATCCAACAGCAACTAGAAAACAGTGATAGCTATTGGAGTTACCCTTGCAAATGTGTGAAGTCAAGAATTTCTTTAACATGTTTCTCAGTTTTTATTCCAAATTTTACCGATAAGATGAAGCTCCGCTATCTCAAACTGTATTAATGCTCAGAGTAATCTTACAATTCCAAAACACAAACTATTTTCTTTAGCGTTTTAACAGCAAAACAGAATGGTGGTCAAAATCTGAGAAAAGTTTGATCCATTTTTATATACCTTAGTTTAAGCTTTCTACAGTTTGACAGAGCTCCGGCGATATTTCGAACTAAAATATAGAAGTGTAGTAAAGAAAGGGGAAACATTGCTGATTGCATAGAATGCTGTGGAGAAACATGATGAAAAAGAGGAGGTTTTCCGCAATCAAATATCATGCTAGATTGAGAGTTAAAGAGAGAGAGAGAGGGGAAAAAAAGATTTAATTACCAGTTGGGCTATTCCAACAAAATCAGTAAATCAGTTTTGGCTGACATGTCACAGATTTTAAATATAGAAACTTTTATTCTTTCCTTATAATTCCTTAATGATAAAAAAAAAAAAAAAAAAATGTTTAGAGCAAAATGCAATATTTCTATCATTTGTCATTTTTATGGCCCAGTATGAGACACCTGGTATGAGGAAGTATATGAAAACAGACTTGATTCACTGTGGGAGTGGATAAAACAAATTTTATGCACCTTCTAAAGGGACAATCTCATTTTTTTTCCAAATGGACTTGGTCTACTATCGTTGTGAGCCTCTCATATAATTAATACACTCGGAAACGTTACCGAAAATCAGTGGCAGCAACGGAAACTTTGTTTTTATTAATGCTTCTCTAAATTTCTAAAATACATTAGTTTCTGAGGTTTCTAAAGATATAAAAAAAACGCTTTTTCGAATCGTGGATAAAGTATATTTTTGTTAAGTAAAGTATACTTTTTGTTGGTTATATTATATTTTTAGGTTAAGAACCATTTGTCTTTTTTTACAGCGTACAATCAGAGCATATTTTTTTTTACAACGCTTTTTCAACAAACAAAATAACAGCTACTTTGTTGCTAAAAACTTTTATAGGATCGTGAGAACTGTTGCTCAGTAACCATGCCAATTGTGGCAATTTAAGATAATATTATTCTAGAAACAAACATTGAAACGAAAAAAAAACAAACAAAAAAAACCGGTAATTAAAATCTTTCTCTAAACACCTTAATACCTTTTTATCCGTATTGATATCCAGTATAGAATCTGTATTAGGTTTATGTATGTATAATTTTTGAATAACATCCTGTGTGTCTAAACTGTTTGCTCAAAGAGGGCAAATATAGAGCGAGGCAGGAAGTTCCCACAGTAAAACAATATATCTTGAGATAGCGGAGTTAGTAATGTTTGCCAGAGGATTTGTCCTCCGAACAGGGAGCGCGGTTTGTAATCAGCTTGTCAAAGCGAAAATCAGAAGCTGCGGCAGACTCCTCCAGTCCAATACGGTAGAGTCCCAATTAACTGTCCCGCTTAACCGAGTTTCCATTTAATCGAGCTATTTTCTTCTAATGGACTAATGGCTTCCATTAGTATGAAACAGCCATTATAAATGAAGTGTTAGGTAAAGATGAAAAAGCAGTCGTAAAAAGTTAGAATTCTGATTTTCTGGTCAGAATGGGGGGAATAATGGGCATAATTTTAATCGTTGACAATTGTTAGATTTCGAAGATTGAATTAGGCAAAATTTACTGGTAAGTTTTAGTGGTAAGAAAAAATCTTAGAAATTGATAGCTATGCAGTAGCGTAATACTGCAGCAAGGAAAGAAAAAAAAAAAAAAAAAAAAAAAGCAAAATTGGGATTCAAGAAACAAAAAACTATCAAGAGCTTTTTCAAATAAACAATTTCATTCCCGGTTTTTCTTAAAAGTAACGGAAATGTACATCAAAGAAATGTTCCTAGTACCATAAAAATGAATGAATTAAGGGAAAATTTATATTTCATCTCCTTAGTTGGTGACGATTTGTGTAAATCCGGTTTATCCGTGTTTTTTGCTTATCCAAGGTGAGCTTGGTCCGTATCAATTCGGATAATTGGGACTTTACTGTAGTTCTAGGTCTGTTGGTGAAGATTTCAAACCCATATGCATATTAATTAATTTACTATCACACATTTTATTCTATTTTTCTTTTTTTCATTTTCTAAACATTTAATAATACATACCCAGGGCTAATAAAATAGTCATTCTCAAGCTATGATCACTCTTAAGTCAGCTATAAAGCATTCAAATATTTAATAGCATTTGTGTCTTTATTAAATATATAACAACATATTCAAGACGAATTCATTTAAACCTTACCTGTGGTACAAGAATTTCTCAATGGTTGTAAGAAGAGCTCAGGAGTTCTCGTTACAGAGTCGTCTGCTTTTCCTCCCAAAATAAGATATGTCTAAGAAAAACAACATTAGTTTCTCATTCAGTGACGCAGTCCGATTCTGTAGTGTATATATATATGCCTTAATTCCACAAATACTTCCATTTATCCAATGTTTACTGTATTTTCAATTCCATGTTGCTCTTGTTACACAAGGATCTGTTTCATAGAATTTTATAATGATTTATACATCATTTTTAATTTGAAAAAATTCAGTTATAATTTATACATTCACATTTGTTGTTGATAATTTGTATTGGTTTATATTATATGTTATGGCATATAAACAATGTTATTTTGAATAATATAAACATTTATATTTTTGAAATTATGATATTCAAAATCCAATATGAAAACTCACAAATTTTAATGTCATTATGAAGCAATGTATCCTTAAAAGCTTCAACAGGCCGGGTTATGTCCTGGATGGTCCTCACGAGGTTAGCTGGGAATAGATAAATCCTTCATCCTGGGCTTTAGGGATATTCCCGGCATTGAGTTAGCCGCCCAAGACGATATCTCCTGTTTTCTAGGACAAACTTCTCATAATATCCATAGGTTTAAAAAAGCTAATCTTCTTTGGACATAATTAAATTTTTCTTTCTCATGAAAAAGGATATTTTTTTTTCAACTCTCTACTAACATGGTGTAATAGTTGTTAACGATAAATTCCTATTGTGTGCTGTTCGCCGTAAGTGATTCCAAGTGTCCCAATTTACGTGGGACGACCCGATTTTCAGAATTTGCAACACCCGTTTCTCGAAATCATCGCGCAGGGCGCCAAAATTACTGATTCTTATGAGTCATAAATTCTCTTACATTTTAGTTCATGCTATGCTATTGTTTAGTCTGTATAGTAGAGTTCCGATTATCCGAGTTAATATGGACCAATCTTACCTCGGATAAGAAAAAAACTCTGATAAACCGGATTTACACAAATCGTCACCAACTAAAGAGATGAAATATAAATTTCCCATTTAATTCATTCATTTTTATGGTACTAGCAACCTTTGTTTGATGTGCATTTCCGTTACTTTTAAGAAAAGCGGGGAATGTAATTGTTTATTTGAAAAAGCCCTGATAGTTTTTTTGTTTGTTTAATGTCGATTTTACTGCAGTTTTTTTTCCGCAGTATTATGTTACTGAATAGCTATCAATTTCTAAGATTTTTCCTTACGACTAAAACTTACCAGTAAATTTTGCCTAATTCAATCACCGAAATATAACAATTGTCAACGATTAAATATGGCAAAAAATTGTATTAAATTTTAGAGGTAACAAAACCGTACAAATTGGCAGCTATTTGATTCTGTTAGTGTCATGAAAATTGCAGATGTAGCCTCTTTTTTTTGCTCGAAGTATTAAATAGTTTTTTTTCAATCGAACTTATAGTACCTTTGGAATGGATCATTTTCTTCTGATGGACTGATGGCTTCCATTATTATGAAAAAGCCCTTATAAATGAAGTGTTAGGTGAAGATGAAAGAGCAGCCCTAAAAACATTTACGACTGCTCTTTCATCTTCATCTGACACTTCATTTATAATGGCTGTTTCATAATAATGGAAGCCATCAGTTCATCAGAAGAAAATAACTCGGTTAAGCGGGACTCTGATAAGCGAGAGTCCACTGTATAGTATAATTTAAAATAACATATGTTAAAGAAAAGTAATCAATAACCAGATGGATATGTCCCTTAAAATTTCCTTAAAACTGATAATTTTAATGGAATAAAAGAACGATCTCCATTAGGCTTTTATTTTGGAATTTTTACATTTTATGAATGATTAAAGACATTGTAATGTTGTTGATTAGTACACTGTAAAAAAAAATCTGTAGTTCTACAGATGTAAAGTTACATGCTTACTAAACTTTCAATTGTAACTGTACGAAAAAAGCTGCAAATCTAGAAAACTAGTTTTTGTAAAGCTACAAAAATCTGTAACTTTACAAATGAATCTGCTAAAATTTCAGTATTCTTACGAAACTTTTATTTGTAACCCTGGCTGCAGTTACATGAAAAGTTCTCGGAATCCCAGTTTCCAAAAAAATTCTTAGTAACCTTACAGATTTTTTGATTTTCGGCGCAAAAGTGTGTCTGTTACATGGAATTTTGTTGTTGCCGTTACATGAAAAGTTCTAGGAATCCCAGTTTCCCAGAAAAACTTTAGTAACTTCACAGATTTTTTTTTACAGTGTAGGTAAATCAGATACATTTTAAAGTAATAGGTTTGAATTTTTATTACGTAGAGCATCTCAATAGTCTTGTCCTGATAGTTTGTAAACATTGATTTTCCCTAAAAAGTTCTTAAAAGACTGTAAAGTTTTAGATAGATAAGTAAGAATTTTTCATTTATAAAAAATTGTCCTCCATAAATTTTAGTGGGAAGTTTTCCTAATAAATGCTCATTAAGATTATATTTTGTAAAAGGAAACCTTAAAATGCATTTTATTGGTTAAAATGCATATAAGATTACTGAATTTCTTTTCTTATAATTTTAATTCAAACTTACCAACCCAATTAGGGAAACCCAATTAGGGAAAAGTTTTGTTATATTATTATATATATCAGTAATATTGATTAAGTTTCATTTGTGAGTACCAGGGATGAGAGCGCTCCGACCCAAATGGTTGATTTTCACCACTAAATTTTAATAGTATTCTTCGCTTTATTAAATCTTAGAAATTCTGTCATTAAATAAGGCGAGAAATACCATAAAAATTTACTGGTAGCAAGCAGTCATTTGGGTCGGAGCGCTCTCATCCCTGGAGTACTGATTGCCTTACAAATATCTCTAATAAATCCAAAGATTAACATTGCAGAATTAAATAAATACATGTCTCAGAAAATTTTTTCAATTTTCATTTAATACAATGACAGAAAACCCTTTAAATTTTAAGCCCTGGTTTAGAGGTCCGTGTCCCGCTTTTATTTTATTTCCATGCCTTGCTATTTGAGACAATAGACCTGGTAATGAGTTGTTTGTGAAAAAATGATTTATGGTACTAACAATCTTATGGAATTTGGAGAGAGAAAAGATGAGATTTAATACGCATGATTTGATTTTCATATGATTTGTCAGCGGGCCATACGAAAATTTTTGTGGAGTTCCATCTACTATATCACATCGGTAAGAAAAAGTCAGAAAAATAACTAAGACGTTAAAGAAATCTCATTTATGTGAATATATTTGTAAGCGATGTGTATTTATATATTTTTGGCACACAGACTCGTATTTCAACCAAAGAAATTCCTTATTATAAAAATCCAACACTTTAAAAATTATCAAATCATGATTGCATTGGTATCAAAACTTATAAGATTTAATTAAAGTTGGGAAACATTGGATACTTAAACAACTTTCACAATTTATGTTCATTTTAAATGTAACTCGACTTCTAACGGTGAAAATAAACGGATATTTACTTTTTTTTTTTTTTTTTTTTTTTTTTTGCGTCTGTCTCAAGAAATGTTTTTATTTATATCCCAACTTTTTAACAATACAATCCATTTCAGTTTTTTGGTTCTCTTGAAAGATTCGAGCGTTTGCTGATCCCAGAGCAGTGTTCACTGGATGCTCGCATCATCAGATATTTTCTACTAGACCAGGCATGGCGAACCTATGGCACGCGTGCCATAATTGACACGTGATAGTGTATTTTAGGCCGTCGTTGATTGATATTGTAAAGCAAAATGGAATTAAATCCTTTTTTTTTTCTTTTTTTGCTGATTTTGATCGGAAAGCAAATAATGGAATTCCAAACCAATTCAATGTGGCTCAGTATTTGATAAAATAAAGAAAAGATTTGAAGAATATACATCGATTATATGTATATATCAGCCATTATAAGTGAAAGTGCTAATGGTGAAATTATAGCGACTTGCCATGAAATTTTCAATTTTGTCAATTCTCCCTGTGAAGAATCCAATGGGATTCACAAAAAAAGTCCCATATATTTTCAAATAAAACTCTAGATAGGAAGAGCAATGTATAAGCATAACAGCTCAAAATATTTCTAAGTCTCAAGGTTCTGCAGGAAATGATAAAAAGAATCAATCCATCTAAACCAATCTTAAAGGTTGACGGAAAAGTAGAACGGCATGAAAAGAATAGGAGTTATGGGATTCCTTTTAAGTAGCAAGTTTGCCGATATTTTCCCAGGACAATTTAAAAATGAAACTAGATGGAAAATTTTCTCACGCTAGCAGAGAGGGTCTCTCTTGACCAATGATATCGAAGTTTGTTAGTGATATCATTCAACCTAGGCTCTGAGTGGGCCGACAGATAGCCTTTGTTTTAGGAAGGTGAATTTGAACGAAGAGAGAAAAGGGGGAGATGCGTTTTTGAATCCCAAGGAGAGAGCTGCTCTCTGAGTTGGGAGTTGAGTTTTCGGATAGATCCGAAGGGATAGAGGAACCCGCCGTTTCGGGCTGGGTAAGATTTCTCCAGTGGAAACCGTGAGATATTGTGTAGTTGACAACGGACTGGTATACGCCAGAAAACAGAGGCAGCTGTTTCTTACCAGACTATCGTGACAAGATTTTGGATTTGTATCGAGAAAGTAGCTAATAGAATTTTAATGTTAATCTTATACACTGAACATTAAGTCTTTAATGAACATTGTCATCAGCTGAAAGTACCCAAAAATATAATGTAGTTGTAATTACAAGTATTTAATCAAGAAATATTCATTTATCTTATGCATTTAAATAAATTGTTTGATTTAATTATTACTTGGGCCTCCGCTTGACTGAAGTTCCACGCTACCACTTCCACATGTTAGTCGAAGGTTTTACAACTTGGTGGCAGAAGGTGGTATGCACAGCAAGGACTCTGAACATTAAAAGACTAGCTTAAGAGAAAGAGCTCCAGAGGCAAGACCGTGTGCATAGAAGCGACACCAGTATCGTGCCGGACAGTTCCCCTAAGAAAGTGCTCCAGACGCAAGACCGTGTGTAGAAAAAAGCGACAGCAGCATCGTGCCGGACAGTTCCTCTAAGAAAGAGCTCCAGATGCAAGACCGTGTGCATAGGAAAACGACACCAGTATAGTGCCGGACAGTTCCCCTAAGAAAGTGCTCCAGACGCAAGACTGTGTAGAGAAAAGTGACACCAGTATCGTGCCGGACAGTTCCCCAAAAAGGTGCTTTAGACGACATCCAGATGCAAGACTGTGTGCAGTGAAAGGAGACTAAAGTGCAGTGCAGTGCCGTGCAGTACAGTTCCCGAGAGAAAATGCCCCAGCAAAACAAAAGGTAAGCTCATTATTTTGAGTGGCTCTTAATTTATTAATTAATTGAAATGTTGATAAGAAATTAATATTTTAAAGGAAAACTTTTGTTTTGAGGTAAATGAAAATTTTAAAATTGAAAAATTGGTTAGTTAAAATAAGAAAATTATTAACTTATTAATTAATTATAGTACAAGGAAGCTGATACCCTTTGTCATTGGCTTTAAATTTTGAATTTTTTTTTAAATTAAGAATACAGAAAATTAAAATCGAACTAGATTCTTAAAAAAAAAAAAAAAAAGAAATTAGATGTCATGTAAGAAAAGTACCATTGTGAGGAAAGTTTGCTTGAAAAATATTTTAGAATCAATTTGGATTATTTAATGATTGATTTTCCTAAATATATACTTATATTCAAAATAGAAAAAGCATATGAAGAGGTTGCAAGGAGTGTTCAATTCTGAGTAAAATAAGGAAAATTGTTTACCTATAGCGTTTGGAAGTATATTTTTTTTATGTTCTATATTTTGTGTGTGTAGGGAATGTAAAAAGTGGGAAAATTATACTTCTTTTTCGAAACTAACACTAAAACGTAGAATGTCTGAAATTTATTATAGTATTGCTAATTTATTTATGTATATTGTGAATACGTTTGAAAACATTTTATAACGGTAGATAAGGTTAGAATATTCTCGGTGAAGTGTCAAATTCACATCTTCTGAGGTAGTTGAAAAAAAAAAATATATATAAATAAATATATGAAGAGGGAAATCGTTAGGTTATCTTTGTAGTATCGGTAGGAATATAAAATCGATAGATAATGGCGAAAATAACGGCATTGAAATATTGCCGAAAGGCTGATCTGCAAAATTTAGCAGAGGTATTAGGAGTTCAGATAGAAGAAAGTGACATAATCGCGACGATTATCCAAAAGATAGAGGGCGCGGACGATTATGATGCCGACTTTGCATTAACGCAAGCGGGATATATAGTGAAAGATAGGGAAGATCTACTTCTTTTAGAAAGAGAGAAAAAAGAAAAAGAAGAGAAAGAAAAAGAGAGAAATTTTCAATTAGAGCAATTAAAATTAACGCAAAATACAGGGAGGCGTAACTCGATTTCCAGTAACGGATCGGAAAGACCTAAATTAGCGCTAAAAACTATAATGCATCGTTTTGATCCAGAGCGTTCGGACATAACTCTATTTTTAAACTTGTTTGAACGACAGGCATTAAGGTCTGGGATAGAAAATGAGGATCTGGTCACGCATTTATTAGCTTTGTTGCCAGTACAAATAGCTGAATTGATCTTACGCGAACCGACAGACCGAGTTGACAACTTTCAGCATGTGAAGTCAATCCTGTTAGCTCGTTTTAGATTGAGTGGCGAGGCTTATAGACAAAAATTAGATAAACATTTGCGAGACCAGAATAGCCCGTGGAAAGACCTCATTTTTGAACTAAATAGCTTTCTAGAAGGGTGGTTAAATGATCTTGAGGTTACTAATTTTAAAGAGTTAAAAGATTTGCTAATCACCGAACAGATTAAGAGGCGTGCTCCAGCAGAATTAAGGGAGCACTTTATAGATTCGTGGGCCAAATATAAAGATCCAGGAACACTAGCTAAGGATCTGGATGAATACGAAACTATAAAAGGGGCGTCAAAAAAATCGTGGAACAAAAAGCTAAAATTCGAAGAAAATTCGCGGGATGAGAAAATGGAAAATGAAGACGAAACGAGAGGGGGGCATTCCGAAACCAGAACTAACTGGAGAGAACGAAATAGAGAGAAAGAAAGGGAAAAAATCTTTGATCGCAAAAGGGCTATTAGGTGTTTCATTTGCTCGAGCCCAAACCATTTGAAGGTTAATTGTCCCGAAAACAAAAGAAATGGAGAGCAAATTACCAGCGTTCATCATATTAGCGGAAGTACAAATTTTGAAGAAAGTTTTAAGCCTTATCTAAGCCGCGCGCTAATCAACGGAAGGGAATGCACAACATTAAGAGATAGTGGAAGTCAATATGATGTAATTTCGAGGAGATTTATTAAACGCAATCAATTAGACGGTGGCACCATTCGAGTTAGACAGCCGTTAATGAACAATACTCGTCGCTTACGGACCGCCGAAGTTGTTTTAAAAATTGAAGGACTCGGGAGACTAAAAACAAAAGCTATCGTGACGGACAGAAAGACGAATTTGTCTTACTATATTTTGGGTAACAAAACTCAAAAATTAATTGATGATATTAAAAGGAAAAAAATGCAGATTTCAGATGCAGTGGTCATCCATAACATAGCGAAAGCGAAAAACGAAAACGGGAATCCATCCCGAAGGGAAGAGAATAAGATGAGAGAAGAATACTCAAAATTGACGAGCGTGAACTTGGGAGAAAGGAAGGAAATGGGAGGTACCCGGTCAAAAACGAGATATGAGAATTGGGAGGGAAGGAAGGATAATACTGTATCACCCACGAAAAAGGAAGATCAGGTTTTAGGATCGAATAAAAGAAAAAAGAAAGATGTCAAAGGGGATCATGAGATGGGTTGCCCCATACGAGAAGTCAAACTGAAAAAGGGGTTAGAAAAATCGCATCATGAGTGTGAGGATTTAACACAAGCAAACAGGGCGTGTCAAAGTATAGATAGATCGGATAATCAAAGGGATACGTCGGTGAAAATAACACTGAGAAGGAACAAAAGAGAATTTTGGTTTAGAAATAACGAGAACAAAAAGTATCTCAGGTCAGAAAATCTAGTAAAGGATTTGGACGGGAATAAAGAGCGCGAAAGTGTTATGAGACAGATTAGTCGGAGGACGGGCGACTCTAAAATGTCCCCGGCTTATTGTGTGGGGAGCGCCACAGGTAGACACGAAAAGTTGCAAAATTATCGTGTAAATAGACAAAAACCACAAGAAAAAAACGCGGAGAAAATAAATAGGTTGACAAACGAAGATTCACGTCCGAGACACTATCCTAAATATAGAAATAGGCCTTCACATGACAGGCTCTAGCAGTTAGAAATTTAGCGCCGGATCAAGTGAGTCGAATTCGATTTAACTAAGTGTACATAAGTGAGTCGAATTCGATTTAACTAGGTGTACATATTAAATTTATCTTATTTTGTGTAAATGTCATAGTGTAAAATTTTAAATGTGTTTTGTCTTTTAAAAGTGAAATTTCATAATCAAAGGTACTCAGCATTAATAAGTTAAATGTAAATTGTATGAAAAGTTTTTTGTGAAAAGGGTGAGTGAGATATATAAAGGAGGGCCACTCTAATATATGAGCTAACCTTTTCTTTGCAGATATTACGTCTTGCAGCCGAAATATCATTTAAAGGCGGGGGGTATTGTGAAGAATCCAATGGGATTCACAAAAAAAGTCCCATATATTTTCAAATAAAACTCTAGATAGGAAGAGCAATGTATAAGCATAACAGCTCAAAATATTTCTAAGTCTCAAGGTTCTGCAGGAAATGATAAAAAGAATCAATCCATCTAAACCAATCTTAAAGGTTGACGGAAAAGTAGAACGGCATGAAAAGAATAGGAGTTATGGGATTCCTTTTAAGTAGCAAGTTTGCCGATATTTTCCCAGGACAATTTAAAAATGAAACTAGATGGAAAATTTTCTCACGCTAGCAGAGAGGGTCTCTCTTGACCAATGATATCGAAGTTTGTTAGTGATATCATTCAACCTAGGCTCTGAGTGGGCCGACAGATAGCCTTTGTTTTAGGAAGGTGAATTTGAACGAAGAGAGAAAAGGGGGAGATGCGTTTTTGAATCCCAAGGAGAGAGCTGCTCTCTGAGTTGGGAGTTGAGTTTTCGGATAGATCCGAAGGGATAGAGGAACCCGCCGTTTCGGGCTGGGTAAGATTTCTCCAGTGGAAACCGTGAGATATTGTGTAGTTGACAACGGACTGGTATACGCCAGAAAACAGAGGCAGCTGTTTCTTACCAGACTATCGTGACAAGATTTTGGATTTGTATCGAGAAAGTAGCTAATAGAATTTTAATGTTAATCTTATACACTGAACATTAAGTCTTTAATGAACATTGTCATCAGCTGAAAGTACCCAAAAATATAATGTAGTTGTAATTACAAGTATTTAATCAAGAAATATTCATTTATCTTATGCATTTAAATAAATTGTTTGATTTAATTATTACTTGGGCCTCCGCTTGACTGAAGTTCCACGCTACCACTTCCACATGTTAGTCGAAGGTTTTACATCCCCGATATTTATTCCTGCGAGTCATTATTTTTGAAAATGAATGATTACAAAAATCTTAAATAGAACCAACTTGCCAGATGATTTTAATTCTACTTGCATCCCGCAAAAAGTAACTAGTTATGTTCCCCATGTTCATTATTTGGCATTCAAGATGCAATAACAGAAATTATATTTATTATTTTATTACTTTCTGAATCTTTCTCTGCTTCCTTTTTCTGTTACTATTATTACAAGGTGTGTCTGAAAAGTTCTGTGAATGGATGGATATATCATAAACAACGCGAGTTAAAAATGCATACCTGCGCATGCGCAGGTACACACCAGTGGAGAGACGGCACGTATCAAGAAGCGCAAGAAACCAAGGCAGAAAAGAAACCACGCTATGGGCAGTCGAACGGTGTATTTTTGAAAACTCACGTCATATCGAAATGGAGCAATGGATAAACATTAAGTTTGCTACAAATTGGGAAAAACCGCTACAGAAACACATGCAATGCTAGTCCAGGTGTACGTAGCAGACACAGTGAGCAAAAAAATGCGTGTACGACTGATGGTTTAAACGTTTTCGGGAGTGAAAGGAAACCGTAGATGACGAACTACGTTCAGGTCGACCCTCAACAAGTGTGACGACAGACAACCTTAAGCGGGTGCGAGTTCACCAAGAATTGGGTAAACGCAAGATCTTTTCCAGTTTTGTTCCGCACTCATTGTCCGACGAGCAGAAGGAAACACGAATACACGCTGCTCAAGATTTCATTGATACGTGTGACGAAGATTCAAACTTTTCGCAAAACATCGTCACAGGAGATGAGAGCTCTGGTGCTACCAGTACGATCCGGAGTCGAAACGGCAAACAATGGAATGGTGCGCACCAGGTTACTCGCGCTCCAAAACGGGTCGCCTACGGAAGTCCAGAATCAAGACACTCCTGGTTGCGTTTTTTGACAGCAACGGCATGATCCACCAGAAATTTGTCCTGCAAGGGCAAACTGTCAATGCCGAATTCTACGAAATTGTTTTAAAGCGTTTACTGCTGCGCATCCGACGTGTTCGCACACAGATGTACAGGAGTGAAAAGTGGAGTCTGCCGCATGACAACGCACGCCCGCATACTGCGACCCGTGTACTGTAATTCGTGGCCCAACATCGTCTAACTGTTATCCTACATCCGCCGTACTCGCCTGATCTGGCGCCTGTAGACTTCTTTCTGATCCCTCACCTCAAGAGAGTCAACAAGGGCACACGTTTCGCAGACATTCCAGACATCCGACGACGTGTGAAATCTGTGCTTCGGCTGATCCCAAAAGAAGCCTTCGCTGACTCATTCCAGCAGCTTTATCAACGATGTCATATAAGTGTATTGTGACCGACTGGTGTTACTTTGAGGATGATTAGAGGTATTTTGTTCCCATGTTTTGTTTTATTTGTTTTATGCTTCCATTCACCGAACTTTTTAGACGCACCTTGTATGACACGTATGTTATCTTCCACCTCTATATCTTTAAATCCTAATAAACAAAATTTAAAGTTGAATCACTCATTTTGAGCCACTAAATTATTGGCGGTTGGCACGTCATAGTCATGTGAAATGTCTTTCGAAACAAAATTGGCACGTGGATGTAAAAAGGTTTGCCAACCCTGCACTAGACTGATGAGACAAAATATAAAAAAACTGGTTTATAATAGGAACTACACTGTAAAAAAAAGATAAATGTTTCTTAATCTATGAAAATATAATATAACCACTTACGAAAATGTACAATAGCCACTTGTACTGACAAAATACGAATTTTTTTTTTTTTAGGGAGTAAAGTTTTAAAAAATCCTAAAGATTTAGAGAAAACGGCAAAATAACTATACTTTTAGCACAATTATCTATCAACGATATTGTTATATCCATATTAACTAATTTCAGAAATATTTACGGAATCATTTCAAAGGAGAAGAAAAAATCCGTAATAATTCAGAAATTGTACTGGTTTAGACGGATTTTTTTTTTTTTTTTTTTTTTTTTTTTTTTTTTCCAGTGTAGAAAACGTTTTGTAAGATAGGATATATTTTTATCATTATTTGCCATCTGTCGGTTTACAATATTGCATAAAGATCAGCTTCTAATACTTTTCATGAACATTTTAAATCACAAAACATTTTTTTAGATTTTAGGACCTTTATAAGAAAATGCAGCTAACGTCATCGGAATCACAACTTTCCGCTGTTTATGTTCTAGACAAAAATTTAGTCAATCTGATTCTTGCACGGTTAATAAGGAATGTGCCTAATTAACATATTTTTCGGCTGCATTTTCGACGATATCTCTGAAAATATAATACCTAAAATTAAAAGAAATGTATTTTTGAGTTCGACGTTACGTAATCTTTTAACTGATACCCGATACCCGATATACAAAGAAAAAATATTTTTTTTTTTCAAGTAGCATAATTAGCCCCTCTACTTTTTTACTAAATACATTTGTGAATGTTTAATAACCTGTAAATATGTTGGTCAATAGTCGTTATTACTTCCCCCAATTTGAACTTTCCACGTTCCGTAGTTTAGGAGTAAAATGGCTGTGACAGATGGACAGACAGACACAGGAGTGATCTTATAATGGTTCCGTTTTTACTTTTTAAGTACGGAACCCTAAAAGTATGTAGAATTGGCATTCTGAAATGCAAAAGTTGAATTCTATAAGCGGAGCTGCGGACAAAAGCTAATGTAGATATAAAAACAAATGATTTGTTTTGTTTTTCATAAAAAAAGAAAAAAGAACCCGCACAACAGTTTTTTTTTCGAACCTCTTCTCTTAATTATACCGCACTGTTCGGAAGAGCAAATAAGTTTTACGCTATTATTAAAATAAAGAATTCATAACGGGTAAAAAAAGTTTCTGATATTTTTTGGCTTTCCTCAGAATCTTATCGCAAATTACCTTCTTTGTTCATCCAATCTATATATCGCTCGACGAGGGCTTCATTCCTTTGATCAATTTTTTTATATACAAAAAGCAAATCATACATACACATCCTTATACACCTTTCATTCAGTAATGATGCTGGTAGTATGTGAATATAATATCGCTTATGGTTGGGTTTTTTGCCACTGTTGGGTGGCAGCTGAGGCAGCCAATTGTGTTAATCTATTTTCTCTGCTCATCTATGAGTAGAAAATCAAAGCTTTGGATAGTACTGTGTTTGTGTTCATTGGTAGATGTTTTACCATGTTATCATAGATCAAAGATTCATGCTTATGAAATTTCATCTTATGATGATCTTCAGTTCAATGCTAAAAATATAATAATTGACTTGATCTTCAGTGCTGTTTTGCGTGAGAAAAAAAAAATACAAAGCAAAGTTTTCATTTATTTTATATATTTTTAAAGTTTTTGTATTATTTTTTTTTCTGGGTAAACATTAAAAAAAAAATCTCGGATCTTTGATTATCTGTTGCATAAGCCTTGTAGTAGAAAAATTTATTTTATCGTGTAAATCACAAAACAACAATAAATAAATGAATAAAAAACTGCCTTATTGTCAGATTTTATTTGCGTACCAGAGGTGGTTAAGATTAATAAATACTTTTTAATTTTTATTTACTTTTTGCTCAGTATTCTTACTAATACATTATCTCCAAATTTAAATGTATACTTTATTTTTATTTATATACTTACATCCATTCAATAATTAATACTAGCTGGCGTAGCAACCCGATGTATTGCATTTGCGTTGCACGAGATCTTTGGGGGGGGGGGGGGGGAGAAATCCAATTTAATTCTACATTTAGGAAAGATTTAGGAAAGATAGAAATGTTAGGAAAGAATATAACATTAATTTGATTAAATTCTCTGTTATAAGCAAGAAATCGCGTTTATAGTGAAAAGGAATTGCAAATTACATTTTGAAAGTTACATGAATTAGATGCAATTATAGTAGAATGTCTTTATAAGAAAATGGGAACATACGGGGAATAAAATTTCCTTTGTCTAGAGGATTTTGAAAAAAATTTGGGGAGCTTGCCATTAATATCAAACTTATGTTTGTGTTTATTTGGCTAACTCATTTAACTCCTTATATATTGCATTATGATCTACTGCAATTTTTTTCATGTAATATTTTTTTTTCAGTTACTACAATGACAATTAAAGGATAAACATGAAAAAAAAATACTCACCCGTGATAAATTTAATTAATTAGAAGTAATTAATTAAAGTGGTACTTTAAAGTACCGTCAGTACACTATGACTAAACTATCGTAACAGAAAACCCACAAGGTATTTCAAATGGCACCTGAAACTATTTTCGATTTAATAAATATGTGAAATATAGGTATTTTCTTATTTACAAATAAATCTTTTGGCAAATTCCGATGCCAATCATTTATTTTTACACTTTAGAATTGAAAATGTTTTGTCCCTCAAAGGGTTAAAGAAAACTTTTTTTTTTTTTTTTTGGTTTCGATCTTGTTAGTAGTCCTTTAGTTATGTAACGTCTATATTCCTGGGACAACATGTTCTCTTGCATCACACAGACGAAAAGTAAACAAGAAGTTTTTCTCCAACAGCTAATGTAACTGACGGTACTTATTAAGTACCACCGAGTAATTCAACTGTTAAATCAATTACATCAACCATTCACCTAAAATAGCTAGTCAAATTGTATTCTAAGAACATAATGAACACATAAAAAAAAATGCAATACTTATCTTACATCCTTTACTGTGTTTGCACCAATAAAAATACGAGCGTTACAATCTGTACAAAATGTTGGCAAAAAACACATCGAGTCTTTCAAAGATAGCTTCCTTCCTGGCTAAAATAACAAATCTAGAACTACTGCTGCCATGTATTCCGATAAAGAGTAGTTAAAAGAGTGTTTTTGCAAAGTACCATTAGAATATTAGTACACTGGTGTCCAAAATTAAAGACCAATCAAAAAATGCTAATTTTCAAGTACGCGAATACTCAAAAGGAAATAATATAATTCGAATAATTACTATCTGTACAGCACAGCTAGTCCATATAACATCTCATTCATGTGACACATGCTCACAAGTGTCACTCACTACGGTGAAGCAAAAAAATAGGAAATTCCATACATCTCATTCTGAGTCTCAAATGATCACTATATGTGACTCCACTGAGACGTCACTGTGACTACTGCTTTGTCACGAGTCACCATGTGACTTTACAATGTAGATACATTGTGACTCTCATGTGCCTGTCATCTGTAGACTCAATTTCAAAGTCATCGTGAACGCTGCATTGAGATAAGTTACCAAATAATGTCACATTAAAGTCACATGATGACGTTCAGGTGACAGAGAGACTACTTTGAAGTCACCATTGTGCTCCTTTGTGAAAAGTCACCATGTGACTATAATATGATATTATTTGGTGACTTATCATACTGCAACGTTTATGATGACTTTCATATTGAGTCTAAAAATGACAGTGACATGAGAGTCACAATGTAACTACATTGTAAAGTCACCTGATGACTCGTCAGAAAGCAACAGTCACATTGACGTCTCAGTGGAGTCACATATAGTGATCATTTGAGACTCATAATGAGACGTGTGGAATTTCCTATTTTTTGTTTCACCGTAGTGACTGTGACACTTGTAGCCATGTGTGACATGTATGAGATGCTATATGGACCAACTGTGCTGTAGGGATAGTAATTCTTTGAATTATATTATTTCCTTTTGAATATCCGCTTACTTAAAAATTAGCATTTTGTGACTGGTCCTTAATTTTGGACACCAGTGTAATATTCACTATGGGATGAAATTTTAAAGTGAGTGGTACTTATAAGTACCGTCAGTAGATAAAGGGTTAAGCGAATTCGTCCATGAAAGTATTGGTAAATTCTGTAGTATGGGTAGCTATGTTTCGGACAAAAACTTTTAATCTGAGAATATGCTCTATACGTATGTTGAGACTACGTGGTCAATACTCCACGTTCTATCACAGTCTATCCATTTACATTTTAAACATATTCAGATTTACAGATTCAAATCCATTATTTGCCCTTTTCTTTATTTTATTTTTTTTTTCACAAAAATGGAGTAATTTAGTTGCATTTTATAGAGAAATTTCGTTAAAAGTTACAAAAAAGAAAAAAAATCTTAGTCACTAATTCAAATTTTAAAATTCTGAATGCTTTTCTGAGATCCTGGGATTCATGCGAATAATAGTTGGTATTAATTATATCGCCCATCGTTACATATTATATGTGGAGGAGTTCTGAAATAGAGAGTGTAAGATTTTAATATAACAAGGAGTTCCAACCCGGGCTTACCGGGTTACAGAATACAGGTGAAAACCATATATACGTTTTTTTGGTACTTCTTAGTTATCCCGTTGACCAATTTCGCCAAATTATATAAATCGCCAAACCACTCGTCAAATTATACACATTGACATAATTTTTATTTTAAATAACGAAAGAACAAAGAAACTAGTAAAACATTAATAAAAATACAAATAAAACGTCGGGTTAATGATTTTATTGACCATTATTGGCATTTAATCTTACAATTAATTAATTAATGACTTCCATTATTGGCATTTAATCTTACAATTTGGTGACAGTAATTTGGTCGACGAGATAACTAAGAAGCACCTTTTTTTAATTGAAAACTCTAATGGTATTTGTTTTACATTTAATGTATATTTTTTAGATTTTTCACTAAGAATACCAACAATCATTTCTATTTGTTATCAATTATGTATTCAAATAAAATTTTGAAGTTTATTAAAAGCGCTACTTTCGAATTGTCCTCGTGCCAGGAATTAACTGTCGAAGAAACTGACAACGATTGCTAGTCTTTTTTATTCTGATAATTTCAGTGTTATAAGCGTGGTTCGTTTACATGTCTTAAATTTGTGTTTTATTATTATTATTGTTTTCTTTATTATATTAAATAATAATATTAAATAAATAATATTGGATTGATAAAGTTTAAACTTCATTATGGAATATAAGCCAGAAACAAATGCTGAACTATTTTATTAATATTAATTGTGCAAACATATTTATCTTTTGTAATCGTCTTTCTGAAAGTGAAAGAAATAGATTTAAAAAAATCATGCTTAAAAATTATTTTAAAAACAATAAAAATTGAGTAAATTGCGACACAGTTTTCACACAAATTACGATATGGTTTTCAAACAAATTGCATTTGAAAGTTTCATTTTTTCCTTTATTCGGCGATGTAAAAATTAGAAATGTGCGCTATTTCGAAATTTTAAAAATCGCAATAAAAGTAAATAAAAGTTAATTTTGATCGTCTGCTTTTGCCATTTGCAAAATGACGTCAGTGTTACGCACAGATACGTTTGTCCTTTATAATATAAATAGATACATACACTGTCAGAAAAACTCGTCTATATGCACTAAATTATTCCTCACTTTTTAGCAAATAATTTCTGTGCTCCTTGAAAACATGTTTTATCCGTGAATTCTTCCCGAAAGTCTGAAAAAGAAGGAGAAATTCCGTTCATTCCTAGTACGCATGCGTATTGGCTCTATTAATACTATAATCCGAATTCATTTTTAAAACGAAAAACCAAAAATTCTGTAAATTAATATTTCTAATTTAATTATTTAAAAAACTAAACCAACAACAAAGAAAAGAAACTTTTCAAATAAAAAAAATAAATAAATAACAATTAATTTTCTCATTCATTTAAACGTATTCACAATTTATCTTTTAAAGTTATAAAAAAATATTCGCATTTAAAATATAAATCGATTTTTTACCATTTAATGTTTTAATTAAACTATCTATTTTAAATGAACACATTTAAAATAGATATTTTAATTAAAACATTAAATGGTAAAAAATCGATATTACTTAAAAAAAAAAAAAAAAAAAAAAAAAAAGCCACAATTTCATTAAAGACAAAATCTTCAATGAATTAACTTCGAAATTCAAAGCTTTTTAAAGAAATTAATCAATCCATACCCATCTGAGGCAAACATGTTTACTTTAAACTGCTTTGCTACTGTACAAATGTAGCCGAGTGGTTAGAGTACTAGTCTCGCAACAGTAAGGTAGCTGGTTCGATCTCAAGGCCAGCAACTTTTATTTTATCACCATTTTCTTCAATTGACCTATATTTTTCCTCCTGTAACGGAGAAAAAAAAAGAAACGGATATTCGTCTATTAACGGGAAAATCTCGGTAGCACTGCTGCCAGGAAAATTTCTGTGAATTGAAGAAAGTATTTCTGAGAATTTACTTGCACACAGAAAAGTTTTCAGTAAATACAACAAACTTAACAAGCCTTTTTTCAAAAAATGAAAATAATAGTGATTAACGAGAAAAATCTCTCGTAATTCTGATTCAACTTAAATTTAATAAATCTATTAGGTTAATTCAAAAACTGGTAACACTTAATTTCTGTTTAAGATTAATATCACACAGAAAGGAATTTGCAGTAGATTCTTCTCTACAATACAATACTTTTTTTTTCTATTATTAGGATGTTTTTACTATAAATAACATGACGTTTTTACGGTGATTGAAAGAAATAAGCAATTCTGTTGCTTAAAAAGATGAAGTTTGTTTTCTATGCCATTTCCATTGGGTGGGAAAATATATTTCAGTATAAATAAAGCCTTTATATGCATTAACGTGAAAGTTAGCACTCAGAGATTCTGAATTTTTCACTTTAATCGTTTTCGAAAATTTTTAAAACAATTCCAAATATCAAGGAAAGCACTTGACTGTTAATAAAATATATGAAAAAAAAAAAAAAAAAGCAATTATTTGACATTTTAAGATTTCAAAATCTGAAGAAATATTTTTCAGTGGCCGAGAGGTTCTGCTCTCGAAGCTGGTAGACGGGAGGTGCTGGGTTCGATCCCAATCGCGCCCGTCGGCCTAATCGTTCGGAGTTTTCGTGGTTTTCTTCGAGCCGTGGATCTTCCATGCGTTAATACGGATTAGGTTCCCTTAGAAAGACCCCCACGGAGGGCACTCCCCCCGGGCCTATATCCCTCGTGTAGATAATTGGCCGTCAAAAATCAACCCAACCCAACCCTGAAGAAATATTTCGATCGTGAAAATACAGCCTCCCTACACCCCCCCCCCCCCTAAAAAGCACAACTGATGAAATTTTTTATTGATTTTGAGATTCTGACTTTACATTATACAGGGTGGCTACTAAATACTGTTACACTCCAAAAAATACGAATTAATTTTAATCGTTTGGTAAAACAATTTATTTCTCTATTTTAACGTTTGGCAATCTTCTATTAGTGCAGACGAATTTTGTTATAAAGCAAATATTTAAAATTATTTTAAAGATGGAAGCCAAAAGAATGATGATTAAACAGCTCTTTGATCGCAGATTTTCCGCTAGTGAAAACTTTAAGCAATTAAAATGCCTTGATTTTAATGGAGCATTTATATATAGAACTATAATTGATTATTGGATACTAATAGCTATGTAAAGATCAACCTAGACCTGGAAGTCCACACTCAGTTCGCACAATAGAGCGCATCAAAAGAATTCGTGAGAAGGTGTGAAGAAATCCACAACGTTCTGCAAATAAAATGGCTGCAGAAGAGAACGCGAGTCGCAGAACTATGCAAGTTATTATAAATGAAGATCTGGGTCATGTCCCTTATCGCAAAAGAAAAATTCAAGGTGTGACTGCTGCACAAAGAATAAAAACATTACAAAGGAGGAAGAAATTGATGAAGCGGCACGGTAGGAAAAATGTTGACAGAATAAATTTTTCTGACGGGAAGCTATTTTGCACTGAACAGTGTTATAATGCTAAAAATGATATCGTATATTATGCAACCCTCAGGGATATACCTGAAACCTTTCGAACTCTTAAACGCTTTCAGAACAAGAATTCTGTTATGGTTTGTGTTGCAGTGTCAAACAATGGAAAATTGCCTTTGAAGTTCATCGATAAAGGGATAAAAATCAATGCGAATATTACAAACGGGATATATTGGCTACACATTTATTCCCACAAGTTGAAAGGTTGTATCCCAAACAGATTTGGGCATTTCAGCAAGATTCTACACCTTCGCACCGAGCTAAATCAACATGGGCTTGGCTCCCTGTCAATTATCCAAACTTTATCATGCAAGAAGATTGGCCACCTTCTTCACCGGATCTAAATCCTTTAGATTATTGCGTCTGGGGGATTTTAGAGGTTAAGTAAACAGCAACAAACACAGAAGTTTGGACTCTCACAAAGCTTCCATATTGCGTGAATGGTAACGGCTACCTCTTAAAATGATTCGTGCCGCAGTCTGACAATGGCTTAAGAGATTATCTATGGTAATCGATAAAGATGGCGATCAATTCGAATAAAATTTTTTCCCTGTAAACTTTCATCTCTGATGTTCATCATATTAGTGTAGTTCTCATTTTCTATTTTATATTTGTAAAATAAAATGACTGAATATTTGTAACAGTATTTAGTAGCCACCCTGTAGTTAATGACCAACATTAATCTTTCGTAGCATATTTAATATGCATAAGTGAATTCACCGACTGATAGTTAATTTCTTGCGATTTGAACGTTATCTTTACGTCACTTTAGCACATTTCCATAAATAATGATAAGATAGAACTTCAAAAGGTAAAAGCGATAATAAAGTAAAAGAAATGGGTTTTGATAAATTTCTGACATAAAACACTTGTTCAATTTCCTTTTTTTCCCGATCGGAAATTTGATTACTTACTCTTTAGGAGTGATATCTTTAAATCTGATTCCAAATGTATACATTGTTTCGACATTTTTTTTTAAATTACGGCAGAGAACTGGACAACATAATTTTAAAAGAGATATACTCAGTTAACTCTGTTAAATATTTTTTTAAACTAATTTCAAAGAAACGAGGTAATAAAATTTGACAATATCGTGAACAAAAAATTGGAAATAAAGTCGATGCGGCAGTAGTTATGATATCTTTGCCACTAATTTGAGAAAAAAAAAATGTAAAGTAAAAGTTGTTTCGAGAAAAATGCATTTACAACTTAAAATAAAAATTTTTTTTGGAGAAAGTCTACTGTTTTTAAAACGTAGTTCAACTATATGAAAGAGTAGCTTCGTTTCCCACCAGACAACTATTAAAACCACATCTGCTGTTTCGATGGTCATTAATTGATCAGGTTCACTAGAAAACAATTGTCCCAACAAAAGTAAAAGTGACTCAGCAAACAAATTTAAAACGAAATTTCTTTACAAATCCTAAAACAATGGCTCGCTTATTTAAAATAAATAAATACAACGTGTTTGGATACTACCGCACAAACTTTTACGAACGTGAATCTTCGCTAAAAGTAACGTGTAAAGTGTCTAACGAAACAATACCCTTAAAACGTATAGTTTTCGAGGAAAATGTGAAACAAAAAAAGTATGACGTCACATCCGGAGCACCGAAAATAAGTTTTTTTAAAATCCCCATGCGAAACTGAAACACGGGTAAAAAACAGGATTTAAAAAAATATATATAACGTATTTAAAAAGATAAAAATTGTACGCATAGGCTTGTGAAAGGGGGGACAAATTAAAAAAAGAAAAACAGCAGACATGTATCTAATATCCAAATGAGCAGCCGTCGTTCGATTCTTTTTTAAAAGCGGCCGCTAGAAACTGTCAGCAATTTTCGCATAGTGGTAATTTATTCCGTTCGTGCATATTGTAGCATAGTTATGTTCAGTCGTGGAAAAAAAGAAAGTAAACACTCCTTACTAACTTTGCAAAAAATTATCGTAGAAGAAAGTTACTGGTACCACACGATTGGTAATAAAGTGTGGGTTATAAAGTACGGGTATTGGTAATAAAGTCACGATTGGTAATAAAGTAATGATGTATATAAATTTTGCTTAGGGGGCCATCTACATATTAAATCGAACCATAACTTTGTTTGTTTTTTTTCATTAGCAGTACATAATTCTGACAGCATAAATGAACTCTATATTCTTCAATTAGCCTAAAAACAAATTGTTATGCAATTCATACGATAAGTTTCCAAGGAATTAATTGTTTTAAAACGAGCGTATTTTAGGGGCTGTATCCAAATTGAAGTTCAGTACTCCATTATTGACCTGGAGAGCCTCCTTCTTGATCAAGGCATCTTAAGCGCCACTCAAGCAATCATTGAAGACTGCTAGATTACAGGATAGCATACGAAATTTCATAATATCTAGTCACTTCTGTCATAGACGGCCCCTTAAACCATCATTTTGCCGTTTTTTAAGCAAAAGTTGAAAACTACTTGGAAAAAAAAATGTGAAATTTTGGATTTCCATAAAGCAGGACTTAATAAATCTAAATCCATCAAAAAAATTGTAGGTTGCAATTCATAATTTTCTTCGAATGTTAATTTCATAATTCATAATTCTTATCATAAAATTATAAAAATTGCAAACTCAACGTATTTATGTTTGTGTATTTTAGTATTATTGCTACACAAAAAATTAGCACCTAGGAGTATAATTTCTGGAGATATTAATGAAAATATGAAAATGTAATTTAACATTGGAAGCACTAAATTTTGAATGTTTATAATTCAAAAACTTATCATTCAAATGACTTGAAATATGAAATGTGGTGTCTAGGCATAGTTTGAACTGAAGATTTGAAATATCTTGTGAAAATTGGCTATTGCCATTGAAAAAAATGAAGTCTGGGTTCGTTTTAATATGTAAATGGCCCCCTAATCAAATTTTATATACATCATTTAAAAGTAGACTTTATTTCCAATCGTTTGGTACTAGTAACTTTCTTCTACGATAATTCGATGAGGAGTTAGTAGGGGTGCTACTTTTTTTCCACGGCTGTATTTTATTTTCAATCAGGATAATGGTAATGTAGGACAAGCTGCTAGGGAATTTGTGATGTCATACTTTTTTGTTTGCATTTTTTCCCCCGAAACTATGCATCATCGAGTATGATTCTTTTGGACATTTTTTATGTACTCATCTGTAGTATCCGGAAACGTATCTTAAACAAAAGTAAATTTTCCTTATTGTTAACGATTCCTATTCTCAAATAAAAATGCAAAATTTAATTGAAACAGATTAAACGATTTCTTAATAGTTCATAAACTTTCATTTGAGTAATCCACATTTTAAAGAATAGTTAACCTCATTAATCATTTTTACAAGTTAAGCGAGCAGTGACTTTGAAATGAACATAAATTATATATGGAAACCACTTATTATCATTAAAATAAACTAGTTGGATGTGCCAATCCCAAAACTTTCTTCTATCTTATACATCTTAATATTTCAAAAAGTAGTTACACATGTTAATACTTCAATATTATTAAGTTCAATACTATACCAACTTTGATTTTCTTCTTAAATTTCTGCTTCAGTCAATTAAACGGACTAAAACGAGTTAATCTATATCATGATATTTGTTAAAAGGAATAGTTTTTCCTTATTCTGTTGTTATCAGCTGTTTGCTAATAGCCGGCTTAGCAGGAAACGATAATGATAGTAAATATTAAAAAAAAAAATTATGGCCATTTTTTTTCTTCCCATTCTGACCAGAAAATCAGAGTTCTAACTTTTTACGGCTGCTCTTTCATCTTCACCTAACACTTCATTTATAATGGCTGTTTCATAATAATAGAAGCCATCAGTCCATCAGAAGAAAATAACTCCGTTAAAGCGGGAACTCGGTTAAGTAGGACTCGGATAATCGGGACTCTATTGTATATTTCATTTTAAAAATGATCTTTATAATATTTTTATTGGTGTTCAGAGGGGGGTCATGAGCCCCGTGACCTCCCCCTTGGATTGTAGATTACATAGTTCAGTATTACATATTTTAAGATTATATTTTAAATTTTAAAATAAGTCGGCTATTAGAAAATTAGTAAAATTCTCTTCGTGAATATACTTTGCGGAAGAGGGGGGGGGGGGAGGGGCGCCAAAATCCACGATTTCCCCGTGTGCAAAAAAGGCTAGTTTCGGCCCTGGAATTCATACATGCAAGAATAACAATATAATGTTAATTTTAATGTTATGGTAATAATGTTAATTTTTCTTGTTTATTGAACATGAAAATGTTTACTTGAGGATTGATAGCATCCGAAAAACCTCTATTCCGGGTTGAGAAAACTGATTAATACACTACAGGGTGATTTAAAAAAAAAAAAAAAAAAAAAAAAAAAAAAAAAAAAACCGTTTACAAAATGACATGGCAAATCAGGCATACAGTAAGGATAAAAATTCAGTTAGGAACATAGGGTCGCCGCAAATTCGGGGTGTTTCATCCTAACTGAACCCCGGTTGACGGTCATAATTTCGAGAAAAATAAAAACATTGTAATGAAAATGCAACAATATGTACCTTATTTTGTGTGAAATGTGATAATATCACGAAAAGATCTGGAAAAACATGTTGCTCAAGCAATCGATGATACCCTATGAATTGATAATCACAGTCCAAAATGTGGGTCGTCGAGTGCATACTGCTGGCGCGCATAATGCAAATTTCTACCACTTTTGTTGGGTGTTATCGCATTTACAACAAAGATGAGAATGTCTGTAAAATGTTTTATTATAATATACTTCAGTTTTCTGAAAGTTATGACCGTCAAGCCAAATTGAGTTAGGATGAAACACCCTGTATTTGCGACTAAATCAGTGGTTTGCGACCCTATGTTTCTATGGGATTTTTCATCCTTGTTGTATGCCTGATTTTCCATGTCATTTTATAAACTTTTTTTTTTTTTTTAGCCCCCGGTACGGTATGCTATTTCTTTCTCCCAGCTTATTTTGTGTCCTATAGCATTTTTTAAATTTTCTAAACATCGCACATTTTCAATTTTTATACCGTCGTATTGGAAAAAAAAAGTACTTTTAAATGCAATTTGTTTGAAAACTGTATCTCCATTGATTTTTGAAATATTATTTTTTTTTTTTGTAGTTTTTAGCACCATTTGTTTAATTTTGGCAACTCAATACTCCATTTATGTAGAAAGTAAAGGGAAAATATCTGAAAAATAGCAGTTATATCTTTTTTTGCCATTTTCTCATAACAACTGAAAGAAAATGCGTGCTATTTTGAAAAAATATAAACGAATAATTTCTGTTAGAACTTGGAGCTATTATAAACTATATTTAATTTTAAGTTATCTAAATTAATGTTACAAACAAATGAAGGCCTATGAATCATTAGAAAGCCGTTTTTTTAGCGAGTTTCTTTAATGACGGCATCTTTTTGCTGCATTTGTGTATTATTTTGCGATAGTGACATCCTATACATGCTTTACTATAGATGTATAAGAGTGGATCGTAAATGTGGAATTCTTAAGCAGATGCGAATGGCGTCATTTTACATAAAATAAAAGTGTGCATAAAAAAATATTTTTTTTCATCGGGGGCGTACTTAAATTCTGAAAAAGCAAAATTCCTGTTTTCTAGTTTTTTTTTTTTTTTTTTTTTTTTTTTTTTTTTTTTTTAATTTTATTACCCTGTATAAAAAGTACTCCTTAACGTTACCGAAAATCAGTGGCAGCAAAAGAAAATTTATTTTTTTATAAATTATTCTTTGGATCTCCAAAATATATTGTTTTCTGAGGTTTCAAAAAATAAATCGGAAGCTTCTGTGTATTTTCATTCGTGGTTAAATAATGTTTAGCTTAGATTAAGAAACATTTGTATTTTTTTGTGGAAGATGCCTCTCTTTAAATGTACATATATTTAATTGAATAAGGTTTATGAAGATTCATCAACAGAAAGATTCCTCATTAGAGACAGAGTGGTCGCTACTCGCTATTACTTTCATTTGTTGAAAAAGCGCTGTTCGTGTATGGGGACATCCACGGCAAATTTTCGCTGAAAAATTATTTTAAACGAAAATGTAAGTGTAATACACCAATTTAAGGCTAAAGAGTTGGTGTATATGAATATGTATGTTTTAATTTCTTAAGAATAAATCTATGCCGAAAATGGGCTGGAAACTGACAGTATTAAAATTCATTTACATTTCAGCAAAAAAGACCACTTACTGAAAAAAGAAATTATTATGAATTCACAATAACGAGTTATTATTATATCCGTCAGATCTACATAGTCAAAAGGATGAAGCTAAGATATTAAATCCAATTTTAACTTTAATTAATAGTTGATAATTAAATGTCACAAGAGTAACAGAAAACACATAAAAGTTTTAATTTTATAAAAACTACTTAAAAATTTTACTTCAAACTTCTTACTCTCTGTTTTGGAGGTATAAGACAAATTTTACATTAAATATTTTTTTTTTTATGCGATACATGCAATAGGATGTGGGGTGTTGTCACAAGAGTAACAAAGGTCTTCGTCACAAGAGTAATACACAACACTTTTGTCCATAGTGATACATAAAACTGTGTTACAAATAAAAAAAAACACAATGCCTGAAGTTTAGTTGTTTTCTTCATTATAGATCAGATCTTCTAATAGTTTTAACCACAATGAAGCGTAATTTGTAAATTATAGCAAGATAAATTATCTTTATTCATGTTTTTTTATTTTATGAATGGATTTATTTTTATTCATTTTCATTATTAATTGCAAGATCATAAAATAATCATGACAAGTGATTAAAGATAGATTAACAACTTAACTCGTGTCATTTTTGTGTGCTTTCTTTTCGTTTGAAGTACATGGTACTTGATCAGATATTTTACAGGCTTTGTTAAACTTCGTTTACTAAATTCTACTGTATAATCTACAGAGATTCTTATTTAGTAAATTTCATGGAAAGGATTCTGATAATATATATTAATGGAAAGATTTTAATATTGTCTCTTATTCACAACATTGTTTTAAAGAGCAGGAAAAATTCTACTAAATGCCAAAAATTGTAGAGGAAAAAAAGAAAGAAATTGAGCATGTTGAGATGAGAAAGAAACAGAACAAAATATATTCTGATAAAGGGAAGAAATGTCTTAGACCCAGCAAAAGCTTCGGCAAGATAAAGGCAAAATTAAGAAAAGAAAAAAATAGAGAACTTAGCTGATCTCAGATGCGGTAATGAATAAAAGAATCTTTGACTCCACAGGCTATAGAGAATTTTATATTAATCAAGATACAAGAAGAGGCATTCTTGAGTTAATGCTACATTAGTTTGGCGTGAAAAAGATCATATAATTTCACCAATCCTATGTGACATTTGCGAGAGAATACTTTTTTATTTAAAGAATTTTTTCTAGATTGAAATATTAGATTTCATTGCAGCTTTAAGGCCTAGTTCCATAAAACAATAGATAGATATTCTCCAGAATGTCAGTATTTGTCGTTGTGACAAAAACATTCAAGCATTCATGAGGCATTGACAGGTGCATACCCTGGATTAAACATTTCTGTAAAGTGTTTAATAACTCTGTCTGCTATCCATACATCGTCATTAGAATGTGTGAATTCAGAATATCGAATATCTAATTTGCGAAGATAACACCGAAGAGTTGTTTGAAACTGAAGTTCATAATACATAACTTCTCATAAGTTATTGACAATAGCAAACTGTTGATAAGCGTTTTGAAAAAGTAACAGTTGAAGAAACCATTTCTGATTGTTTACAAAATATCTGAAAGCAACCAAATCCAATTATAATAAGGACACAGATTTATTTAATAATAAAAAAAAACTAGTTTTCAAAGTGTTTCAAGTAGATTCTTCTGAAAATGTGAATACTGTTAGGCTTTTGTATGTAAGTGTGTATGTGTATGTATGTTGTATGTATTGTAAGACATGTTGGTATGTTGTAAGCTTGTAAGACATAAATTTGTAATATGTATGTACAGGGTATCCTATGATGCACAAACATTTTTTTTAATTCAGTAACAATAAACAGTGACAGCTACTGAAGTTATTTTTGCAATGTGTAAAGTCAGGAATATCTTAACTACATTTCTTTGCTTTAGTTTTAAATATCACCGATAGATGCGCTGTACTATCCCAGTCTGTAATACTGATCAAAATAACTTTGCAGTTTCAAAACCCAAACCATTTTTTTGGAATTTCAACAGCCAAATAGAATAAAGGTTAAAAGCTGTGACCTTTGATCCAAATTTTATACGTTAGCTGGAGCATTCTAATTCAATTTGTTAATTTGAGCATGAATGTATTCTCATGAACGCTGGTTTGAATGCCGATCAAGTTTGAGTGTTTTAAGTGCGCCGGGTTCCACTTTAAACAGAGTCTAATTATTTTTTAATTGCAATGAAAACACATAGCGTCTTTATGGTTCAATATTTTTTTAATTTATTATTTAACATTTTACTATTTCTCGATTCAACATTTTATCAATTTATTGTTCAAGAACTTATCAAGCACCAAATGTCAAAACAAAGTTTCACAATCTTGTAGTTGTAGTTAGTGCAGCACGAAAAATTGGTTCAACTTAGCACCATTTTTTAAAAAGAGTATAATAAGGACTTGAGAATTTTTTGAAATATTTATACACTTAATTGTTTTTCCTACTTCTCCGAGTCTTCATCGAAAATAGCAAAATAAATAGATTGACAAATTGTGCAATTAACTTGCTGTAGGTGAGGTTAGTATTTTATGAAGCGTTCTCAAAACAATAATATCATAAAAATCTGTTTAAAATTATTAATGTTGAAAGAGTATAAAGTTAGAAAGATTTACATTTGTATTATTTCTTACTGATTTGGCTGCATTTAAACTTTTTGTTGAAATATGTTATATGCATATGCGAAATTTCTGATGGCCGTTCTTGCAATCTTTAAAGGCTTACAATTAAAATCGGCTGATAACTCATTTTATTTCAGACACAATCCATCAAAAAAACACTTCAACAGAAAATTAATTTAAATAATATTTTTCCCAAAACATTTTAAACGACGAAGATCGTTAATTTTCTAAATGTTCAATATCATGAAAATGTGAGCTTATATAAACTGCTATCCGGTTATAAAACTTAACTTTGATCTAATCATATTCGAAGAACAATGAGATTATAAAAAAGGTGTGAGGAAAGCATGTTACGAAGTGTTTACTAGTCGTTAGTAGAACTGAGAAGTCTTTTACTGATTGATAGTAAACTATGCAATTTTTGATTCATCGTTGATGAAGTTACGAAGTTTTTACTCGTCGATAATGGAACTGTAGAATTTTTGACTCATCGGAGCTGCAAAGTTCTTCTAATCTTCGGTAGCGAAATTGCGAAGTTCTTAGGATAACGACAGTAATTTCCTAGATGTATTGAAAGTTGAAACCTGAAATGTTGTGAATCAATTCAATTAAATTTTAGTTATTCAAACTTATTTTTAGTGGCAATTATTTCTTCATAGGATTTCATAATTTTTATTGGTGAACGCGAAGAGGGGTATATTTTTCTGTACCTTATGAAAACTTTGATAAGCGCTTCGATAGCGATTCTGTAAAATGAAATTACATGCTGGCCATGGTTGAAGGAGTCAGTTTTGTGTTTTGAGCTGGTTTCTTGACTGCCACTGATGCTTTGGTAAGACCTTACTTTGAGTATTCTGTTTTCTGCTGAGTAACCTTAAGCTGGCTTGATAAAATTAAACATTTGTGAAATATGATGAAAATAGCTTAACGAATTTTTTGTTTGAGATTGCAAGTTGCTATTAATTTAATTAGAATTTCTTCGAACATTATTTACTGTCAGTTATCAGAATGTAAGTATACAGCTTTCATTTTAGGTTTCCATTTTTAGCAGAACTACTTTTCTCAAAGGATTAAATAAAGTTGCTCTTAATTATGGCCTGACGGCCAGAGTTCACAACGTGGCTCTCTGAATTTCTGAAACTCGCTCAAAATTTCTGAGCGTGGGAACATTATTTTTGGCTTCTAGTTTATCATTTAGTGAAATATCATCATAGCGTATGCCTTCCTTCTAAGTTTTGGTCTGAAATATGTGGTATTCACCACTTTGTATTGTAGGAGCATTGGCTAATATTCAAGGTATGCTGAGTTTGAATGCTGGCTTTGAATCGACATATTTGTAATAATTCAAAAACTGTTTCAATCTGAAGGTGCCGATCTCTTTTGCTTTTGGGTGCAAAAGATAACTCTCACATCCCAAAATCAAACTCTCATATTCCCTTCGTGTTTTAATCTTTTTGAAACTTGTTCTTATGTATTGATTAGTCGAATCCAGTTTTTATTTGATTTTTTTAAAATAAGTTTTGCTTCTATTTCAAGAAAAAGAGCAATTCTTTGAATTAACTCTTTAGCCTATTATTGGAGTTTCATTCGTGATTCATATTCATCTGAGTTCAGTTACCGCGATTACGTTTAAAAATACCTTTATAGAATTAATGCATCGAGAAAATTGTTATCGCCTCTTCCCTTCTTCGATTGAATGAGAGAAAATTTCTGAGATATAATGAAAATGAAGTCTTTCCCTACAAATCAGGGTATATGGCCACAACAAAAGGAGCAACAGTGTTCCAAACGGAACCCATTGTGACAATGTGAATTTCGGTCGACAGCGCGTTTCTAACTTCAAAAATCCACACTCTCTGACTTTCTTTCTTTCTTTTTTTTCACTTTTGTAAACTGGCAACGTCGCAGACAGCGGGCGGGAAACCGTGAGATGACAATAGCCGCCATTGTGAGGCAGTCAGTCGAAGAAGTGAGTACAGTAGAACACCTCTATTGTGATGCTGCGGGAGAACTAGCAGAACAATAGGCAAATCATCTGCATACGCTACCTCCTTTTTGCTTCCGAACGTATGTTCCGATTTAAAGAAAGATTCTAGGAAATTTTATTTAATTTTTTGTATTTATTTTGGGGGGGAATTGTATTTTACTTTGAAAAAAAAAGTAACTTTCGCCTTGACATTTTCAAATAAAATTAGTGAGGAAAACAGGAAAGAATTGAGAGTGATGAAGTGATAAATATTTCTTATTGTACGAATCTGGATATAAGTAAAGAAGTCACAAAAGACATAAAGGGAAGTTTCAATTTCAGTCTTGATTTCACATGAAATATCAAAATATATCTAAACGTTTAGCCTTTTAGATTTTGTTCAATTTTTATTTTTTAAATTCAAAAGAGGAGCGACTTTATTAATATAAAAGAGAAAATCCGGGATGGCATAATTTGAAATAAAATTTGAGGCTTTTATATAAGTAATAGTTTAATTTTTTGTACAATGAGAAGAAACATTAATATGTATCTCGGCCCCTTTTTCTCATTTAGAAATAAATAAATACATTTACAATTTTCAGTCCCCTTTTTTTTTTTATCTTTTTATCACATTCAAATAAAAAAAAATTCTACCAAATACCGTATTTAACTATAATAATTTTCGCACCCTCTACTTTTGAAAGAAAATTTCTGAAAAAGAAAATAACATATAACTTTCAGATGAAACGTTTTTGGGATAACCTGAAATAATGAAACAGGATTTCCCAGTACTGTAACTGCATATTTTCTAGTTTGATTTGATAATCAAATCTAAAGACAACTTTTAGTTTAGTTCTGTGTATCTAAAGGAGCAATTTTGGTTTTTTTGTCCCGTTGTAATTTTTTATTTTTATCTGCTCCAAGGGTGCGGGTTATTTTATGACCAATGCATTGACAAACGTGAAGTATTAGTGCTTCATGTCGAAAATTAATGAATAAGACATTTAATGGGATTGCTCGTTCTGTAAAATTATAATCCCCCCCCCCCCCCCAAAAAAAAAAAAAAGTTTAACAGCAGACTTTAAATTTAGAGCGGTCTGAATGAGGAAAGAAATAAAAGTTACTGGAAAAGAATTTAACGTAAACGAATCTTTTGCTTGATACTGGTTTAAACAAACAATGAACTTAAAAGAGGAAATAAAAACATGAGACATTCGTGTTCACAAATCTATTAAATTAGCTGAAATAAAAAAGTTACATGTGAAATATCTTTATACATAGCTGCCAACTTTTACTTTTTTTCCATACCACTATCTCTAAACAGAAAATTTTTAGTTATTTAATAATAACTTTCCGATGATTATACTTTATGTAATTTGAAATGGCTTCTCAAGGACGCCTAACCTCCCCTCCTCATCCTTCATTGTCATGGCACTGGGAGTCCGGAGTCTCTGATCAACACCGACCCGTTTTTCCCACTGCTGTAATAGTGCAAAATACGAAACTTTCTACAGATCTCAGGGTGGGAAAAAAGAGTGGACTGTCAGCCAAATGCGGTGTTACCACAGTTAGTGATCCAAGATAAGGACCAGGAAACTAAATTTGAAAAGTACATTCGAATTACATACTGTATAAATAAAGCAGACTTTTCTGTTGAAAAATAGTGGTAGGGAAAAAAAGTAACGTAAACTTCTATTCTATAACAAATTATTGGTGTTTGTTTCTCTTGATCGTCAGAAATGTTGAATATTTTAGAACAAAATATTATGGACAAATTTATTTTTAATATTAATCGTTTATTAAGATATCATAACTATCTTAAAAAAGAGTGATTTCTTTAATTGCTTTAAAATAATAGTTATAAGTCAGTGGTAGTTCAAAGAAAAAGGCATAATGTGTAAAGAAAAAAAAATGTAAAAAAAGGAAAAAGTGATATCTATATTATAAAGTAAAAACATGCCCGTGAGTAACGCTGGCGTGAGATTAAGGGTGGAAATGAATAAATTTCACTTTTATTGCAATTTTTTTTAACTACTAAACATCGCCAAAATTTCAGTTTTTACAACGTCGAATGGTAGGAGGAAAAAAATGTTTTTTCAAATGAAATTTGCTTGAAAACTATATCTCAATTTATTGATTTCTCATGTTTTTTGTGAATAATTTTCAAGCACGATTTAAAAAAAAAAAAAAATCTATCGCGTGAAACCCTATTACATAAGATTAACTAATTTACACTCAGAACAATATAGATAATCCAGCGTTTGTTTTCCCGGCTAATATTCTATAACGAACTTAAAACTTCATTAGTAATAAATAAAGTAAGATAAATAAAACACAATACGTGTAATAACTTAACAGGTAATAGAACAACGCTCTTAAAACACTGAAATGATCAGAATTCAAAAAGCGATCTTTGGCGATTTCTTTGGCTATTAACTGAGTACATGCGGCTAAATATGAAAGTATAGCTTTTAAGGGAACAGTTTATCTCAAAATTGATCAAAAAATCGATTTTTATTTTCAAATATTAAATGAAAGCCTGTTTAATTGTGAATATTTTGAAACCACATACGGCAATTATATCACGAGATATTGTAAATTTTGTTAATACACCCAGCGCAATTACTCACACAAGTAAAAACTTTAAATGGCCTTTTTCTCCGTTTTCATATATTCTTCACTTTCATGTTTTAAAAATGCTAAGGGTTTTTTTTTTTTTTTTGTATTTGAGATAGAGATTTAAAATTTTTTGTTTATGTTCTTTATTATATATGTGATAAATATGTGCATGGAATTAGCCTTCAGGTTTTCTTTTCTTTTGTTAAAAATAAAAGTACATGAATATGTGTTAGATTTCATCTTTTTACAGTATATATATCAGTAAAAAAATTATATTAAACGTAATATTAGATGTATCAAAAAATCCATGCGCAGCCTTGTGTAATACACATTTGAAAATCTAAAAAAAGGGGTGGGGCAAAATATTAATATTTAAAAAAATAGTAAGAATTTTTAAAAATTCAAAATTTTTTAAACTTTTAATTAAATATGCAATTAATTTTTTTTTTTTTTTCAAAATGTACTTCTATTTGAACATTGAAATGCAGTGAGTTAACCATTTAAACCATATTAAAAAAAAAAAAAAAATGTTGAAAAGGTAAACTGTTTCTTTAATAATTTTCGAAACTTTATCTGAATGCATTCTTAATATTTTTAATATAAAAATTCTCTTTGGTGTTGTTAGTTGGAAATATAAAAAGTAATATTAATCGTAATTTCGTAATATATATACATATTACAGTTTTCAATTATTTATTAATTAATTAATTAATTCAAAATAGAATGCTTAAAAGATCCATAAAAAATAAACAATGTAAATAAATTGTTTTCATCTACGTTCTGTAACTCAAGAAGTCCGAATTAGATCCCCTATTAAAAAAAAAAAAAAAAAAAAAAAAAAAAAAAAAATATATATATATATATAAATATATATATATATATATATGTATATAACCATTAATTAAACATAACCTACCACCATCAAAAACCGCAATATTATGAATTAAAGCTGTAAGTATAAAAAAAGAGTGCCAAATAATTTATTATAAGAATTATTATGGAAGAAAAAATAAGAAAGTGGACACCAACAAATAATGGAATAGCTTATATGTTGAATTACGTTTTCAAGGGCACAGAATTCAATGATATAAGCAACATGTTTTCTGTGAGAAAAATAAGCAAAAGCTAAAAATTAATTTTTTCTGTGCCCGAACAACCATTATAATCAAGTGAATAGATTAAAAATGAAAACAGAATAGAAACAAATAATATGAAATGGAAAAATCAATAAAACCTGTTTAAATATTTATAGGATATAAAATAGAAATAATACACAACATACCGATTAATATTTCAGTATTTTTCAATATATCCACTCGCACATGGCTACCAAAATATCGCAAAGATTAAGGTGAATAAAACAGTTAAGAATTCACAGTAATTGATACCAAAGGATGCAGTTAATACATTTTGAAATACCATGATAAATGGAATTAATATAATATAAAAGAAAAGAAATAGAAAGTAATTACATTATTTAAAATAACTAAAATGCACTATTAAATTAATTAATTACTATTTAACAATATCGTCAAAATTTAGCAAAAAATTCACCTGGTGTAGGAAATTATAACTTAAAAGGAGCTGCAAAAGACAAAATTTATAACTTATCGTCAAAAGACAAATTTTGGTGCTGCCATCTAGTATTATTTTTATTATTCAAATGTCACAAGATGAACAATTGAAAGCCTTTGAATGTAAAAAAAAATTATTAACAGCAAAACCAAACAAATCCTTTTATATAGATAATTATAAACCTAATATAAACCACACTATATATTTTTTAAAAAACTATTGTTAATAAAATTTTAAAAAAAGCATTCAAAATATTCTATAATCTTACTCATTTAAACTACACTAAGAATTTAAATAATTCTATAACATTGATAATATATAGCATATAGCTATATGCTATAAATTAAATTAAATTAAATAATAATTAATATAAATATATATTAAAATAATATAAAAATCGTTAATAATAACTATTATATATAAGATAATTATAAAATGAACAGGAAATAAAAAAACACATGGAAGTAAATAGAAGAGTATCAGATACTTAAATTCCCATTACCTAAAAATCTCAAATATAGTGTGTGGATTATTTTCATACAGCCATAAAAATATTAACAGTATGAATGTGGGACATCCAAACACATTAAACCGATAATAAATTTTATAACACAAAGTGAAAATAGATCAATATTAAAAAGAATAGAGGAATAATAATAAAAAATAATTACCCAATTTTAATACATACAGTATAACTTTATTTATATTAAATATACTTATATGTATATTAATCACTATAAAAATGGCATACTATTAGTAATTAATATGATATTGTCCTTAGTAAATTAAAATTTAATAACAAATGATTGTAAATAAGATAAAACTTTAATTAAGCTCAATATAATATTAATGAAAGTCACCAATTACATATAAAATATCAAATCAACATCCTTATAAAATGCGTATCAAAAGTATAGTAATAATACAAAGGCCCCATTTTTTTTCTTTTTTTAATTAACCATTGCGTATTATCCAGACAACACCACCCTCCTCCGTACTCTAACATCTACCCACCCATCCAACCTATAATATTTTTTTTATATTATTTTACAGTTTTTAATTTTTTATAGATATTTTTTTAATTTTATATATTTTTTTGTAATTTTGTTTACGCATGTGTTAATTTGTTTTAAAAGATCATGTAAGTAAAGTACTAATTGTATATTAATGAATATATGAATTTTTTGGAAAACCATGATTTAATGCATCATAAATTAGTTTTTTAATGTTATTGTTAATATATATATATATATATTTATTTATCAAAAGAGGTGGGAGTCACAGGCGGAAAAATACATTCGAAATAAGTAATTCTAAAGAGAAAGCCTCAAAGGTCCATAAAAACAAATTGCATAAAATTTGAAATGTCAGTAATCGTTCAAAGGAAAGTTTATTAAATATTATACATACTATTAAAACAAACAAGTTACAACGAATTTCTAAAAATACCCATTTTAAGAAACCTCATATACACTGTAAAACAAATACTACCAGTTTTCCTGTAGGAATCGGAAAAATAGTTACCCTTATCGTACCGGAAAAATTTCCAACCCAGCTCGGAATAAAATCTGTAAAATGCCGTTTTATTGACTATTTCCTTTTCTTTTACGGATTTTATTCCTAGCTGGGTCGGAAAATTTTCCGGTACGATAAGGGCAACTATTTTTCCGATTCCTGCAGGAAAACTGGTCGATTTTTTTTTTACAGTGTACACAATTGTATCGGATATAAAACTGTGAAATTACATATTAGACTCACTGTTTTAACTAATAATACATGATAATTACATGTGCATATTTTTCCTTTAAATGTAAAAACACACATAAACGATTCAATTCAATTTCATTATAAAATAAATTTATTTGGCAATTTAAATTTACACAGAAAAGACAGAAAAACACCTATTGACCTATTGGCCTACTTAACCATTTGACCAAAATAACACCTATTACACAGAAAACCATTCTGACTCCCACAATATCCATAAATAAAGTAATTTTGTTTGCTAATGATTATGCAAATAATGTAGAATTTTTAATTTGTTACGAATTAAATTAAACCAATTCTTTAATCTATTTAAATAAAATCCAAGTGTAGTAAAGTGTAGGTAACCATTCCGAGGCGAACCGTGTCATCTATATATTTAAAACACAAGGCTGTTTTTTTAGTCATCTGCCCTGAGATTTTTACTGAACCAACTTTGCTAATTGTTTTTTTTTTTTTTTTTAACGAAATCTGTTTATTTGTAGATGTGCCCGCACTAGCTATTTTTAAAAATATTGCCATTTTTATATTTTAATTTTAATTAAAAAGTTTTTTATGAAATTTCTTTAAAATGGTGGCAATTGGATTACTTCCATTGTTTCAGATAAAAGAAAAATAATGAAAAATATTCACACACGTGGCTTTTTCGACGTATTTTTTCATTTGCAAGTAATTTTCGGTTAAAAAAAAAAAAATAAAATAAATATATATATATATATATATATATATATATATATATGCACTTGTACTTTATTTTTATAAGGGAATAAAAATTCATATTTATTGCTACATCACGAGAATATTGTCTATTGGGTTTATTTTATCTTTATGCATTACGCGACTTTATTACCGTATTTTATGGAAGAAACGCCGCGGCGTTTACGAGTTTAAAAGTTAATTTTTTTTCCAAGTGCGGCGTTTACGCCATGTGCGGCTTCTACGATTTTTTTAAAATACCAACTGAGTTTCCTTAATTGAAAAATTCATAAAAATATTTAAAATCGGATTTAAATATTTTAAATAAAACTTCAGACATCTTAAGATATTAAAAACGAGGCATCCTAAATTGCTCAGAAACCTTTGATTAAAGTTAGGTCAATGTGACGCTGTCGACAAAAATGGCGTTCCGACGGATGCGGCGTTTACAACAGGTGCGGCGATTACGATATTTTTAAGTTTATTCAGGCCAATTTGAGGAGTGCGGAGTTTACGACGGTGCGGCGCTTCTTCCATAAAATACGGTAGTTTTTTCATCACAATTAAATAGAAAAAATATTTTTATTTGAAATTACTGCTGTTAAGCATAAAGGTACGTATATAAAGTGTGTTTGAAAAGTTTGCGCCGGCGACGTTATGTTTAGCTTGAAATGCGTGCTTACATTAATAAAACTACGGCGAAAAATTGATATGATTGTATCAACATGATGTCATTTTAACAGATTTTTCATTTCTTAATTCCAAAGGTTAGAATGGAGCCTTTATTGATCGTTGAGCTATTTCAGATATTGAATATTGAGTAAACAAAAATATCTTCATCATTTGCATTTGTAGAAATCACTTCTCATTTTTAAAATGTACTTTTGTATAAACCCTTCAATAATAAAATCTCCATGTTGTTTGTTTGTAAGTCATATGAAAATGAAACGCTGATCAACATTCCGTAAATTTTGACGGGGTTTATACACTCGTTAATTAATAATGCAAAAGAAAAAGAATTTTGAAACGAAAGATTTAAATTAATATTAAAAAGAATTTTGAAACGAAAGATTTAAAATAATATTAAAAAGAATTTTGAAAAACGACGATTGCCCATATTTGTATATCTCTCAGCTGTTTTATTGTATGGAATTAATCAGTTTGCTGATGAACTAACTAATCCTTCAATCCAGAAGCCTCTTATTTTAAATTTTTCTTATGGTTAATTCGTCATAAAGGAAAAACACTTCATACTATATGTGATCTCTCACGTAATTTTTGACGGGGTTTATACACTAGTTAATTAATAATGTTTAAGAGCAAAAGAAAAAGAATTTTGAAACGAAAGATTTAAATTAATATTAAAAAGAATTTTGAAGCGAAAGAGTTAAATTACTATTAAAAAGAATTTTGAAAAACGACGATTGCCCATATTTGTATATCTCTCAGCTGTTTTATTGTATGGAATTAATCAGTTTGCTGATGAACTAACTAATCCTTCAATCCAGAAGCCTCTTATTTTAAATTTTTCTTATGGTTAATTCGTCATAAAGGAAAAACACTTCATACTATATGCGATTTCTCACGTAATTTTTGACGGGGTTTATACACTAGTTAATTAATAATGTTTAAGAGCAAAAGAAAAAGAATTTTGAAACGAAAGATTTCAATTAATATTAAAAATAATTTTGAAGCGAAAGAGTTAAATTAATATTAAAAAGAATTTTGAAAAACGACAATTGCTCATATTTGTCTATCTCTCAGTTGTTTTATTTTATAGAATTAATAAATTTGCTGATGAACTAATCCTTCAATGCAGAAGCCTCTTATTTTAAATTTTTCTTATGGTTAATTCGTCATAAAGGAAAAACACTTCATACTATATGTGATCTCTCACGTAATTTTTGACGGGGTTTATACACTATTTAATTAATAATGTTTAAGATCAAAAGAAAAAGAATTTTTAAACGAAAGATTTAAATTAATATTAAAAAGAATTTTGAAGCGAAAGTGTTAAATTAATATTAAAAAGAATTTTGAAAAAGGGCAATTGCCCATATTTGTCTATCTCTCAGCTGTTTTATTTTATGGAATTAATCTTTTTGCTGATGAACTAATCCTTCAATGCAGAAGCCTCTTATTTTAAAATTTTTCTTATGGTTAATTCGTCATAAAGGAAAAACACTTCATACTATATGCGATTTCTCACTTAATTTTTGACGGGGTTTATACACTAGTTAATTAATAATGTTTAAGAGCAAAAGAAAAAGAATTTTGAAACGAAAGATTTCAATTAATATTAAAAATAATTTTGAAGCGAAAGAGTTAAATTAATATTAAAAAGAATTTTGAAAAACGACAATTGCTCATATTTGTCTATCTCTCAGTTGTTTTATTTTATAGAATTAATAAATTTGCTGATGAACTAATCCTTCAATGCAGAAGCCTCTTATTTTAAATTTTTCTTATGGTTAATTCGTCATAAAGGAAAAACACTTCATACTATATGTGATCTCTCACGTAATTTTTGACGGGGTTTATACACTATTTAATTAATAATGTTTAAGATCAAAAGAAAAAGAATTTTTAAACGAAAGATTTAAATTAATATTAAAAAGAATTTTGAAGCGAAAGTGTTAAATTAATATTAAAAAGAATTTTGAAAAAGGGCAATTGCCCATATTTGTCTATCTCTCAGCTGTTTTATTTTATGGAATTAATCTTTTTGCTGATGAACTAATCCTTCAATGCAGAAGCCTCTTATTTTAAAATTTTTCTTATGGTTAATTCGTCATAAAGGAAAAACACTTCATACTATATGCGATTTCTCACGTAATTTTTGACGGGGTTTATACACTAGTTAATTAATAATGTTTAAGAGCAAAAGAAAAAGAATTTTGAAACGAAAGATTACAATTAATATTAAAAATAATTTTGAAGCGAAAGAGTTAAATTAATATTAAAAAGAATTTTGAAAAACGACAATTGCTCATATTTGTCTATCTCTCAGTTGTTTTATTTTATAGAATTAATAAATTTGCTGATGAACTAATCCTTCAATGCAGAAGCCTCTTATTTTAAATTTTTCTTATGGTTAATTCGTCATAAAGGAAAAACACTTCATACTATATGTGATCTCTCACGTAATTTTTGACGGGGTTTATACACTATTTAATTAATAATGTTTAAGATCAAAAGAAAAAGAATTTTTAAACGAAAGATTTAAATTAATATTAAAAAGAATTTTGAAGCGAAAGTGTTAAATTAATATTAAAAAGAATTTTGAAAAAGGGCAATTGCCCATATTTGTCTATCTCTCAGCTGTTTTATTTTATGGAATTAATCTTTTTGCTGATGAACTAATCCTTCAATGCAGAAGCCTCTTATTTTAAAATTTTTCTTATGGTTAATTCGTCATAAAGGAAAAACACTTCATACTATATGCGATTTCTCACGTAATTTTTGACGGGGTTTATACACTAGTTAATTAATAATGTTTAAGAGCAAAAGAAAAAGAATTTTGAAACGAAAGATTTCAATTAATATTAAAAATAATTTTGAAGCGAAAGAGTTAAATTAATATTAAAAAGAATTTTGAAAAACGACAATTGCTCATATTTGTCTATCTCTCAGTTGTTTTATTTTATAGAATTAATAAATTTGCTGATGAACTAATCCTTCAATGCAGAAGCCTCTTATTTTAAATTTTTCTTATGGTTAATTCGTCATAAAGGAAAAACACTTCATACTATATGTGATCTCTCACGTAATTTTTGACGGGGTTTATACACTATTTAATTAATAATGTTTAAGATCAAAAGAAAAAGAATTTTGAAACGAAAGATTTAAATTAATATTAAAAAGAATTTTGAAGCGAAAGTGTTAAATTAATATTAAAAAGAATTTTGAAAAAGGGCAATTGCCCATATTTGTCTATCTCTCAGCTGTTTTATTTTATGGAATTAATCTTTTTGCTGATGAACTAATCCTTCAATGCAGAAGCCTCTTATTTTAAAATTTTTCTTATGGTTAATTCGTCATAAAGGAAAAACACTTCATACTATATGCGATTTCTCACGTAATTTTTGACGGGGTTTATACACTAGTTAATTAATAATGTTTAAGAGCAAAAGAAAAAGAATTTTTAAACGAAAGATTTAAATTAATATTAAAAAGAATTTTGAAGCGAAAGTGTTAAATTAATATTAAAAAGAATTTTAAAAAGGGCAATTGCCCACATTTGTCTATCTCTCAGCTGTTTTATTGTATGGAATTAATCAGTTTGCTGATGAACTAATCCTTCAATGCAGAAGCCTCTTATTTTAAATTTTTCTTATGGTTAATTCGTCATAAAGGAAAAACACTTCATACTATATGTGATCTCTCACGTAATTTTTGACGGGGTTTATACACTAGTTAATTAATAATGTTTAAGAGCAAAAGAAAAAGAATTTTTAAACGAAAGATTTAAATTAATATTAAAAAGAATTTTGAAGCGAAAGTGTTAAATTAATATTAAAAAGAATTTTAAAAAAGGGCAATTGCCCACATTTGTCTATCTCTCAGCTGTTTTATTTTATGGAATTAATCTTTTTGCTGATGAACTAATCCTTCAATGCAGAAGCCTCTTATTTTAAATTTTTCTTATGATTAAGTCGTCATAAAGGAAAAACACTTCATACTATATGTGATCTCTCACGTAATTTTTGACGGGGTTTATACACTAGTTAATTAATAATGTTTAAGAGCAAAAGAAAAAGAATTTTTAAACGAAAGATTTAAATTAATATTAAAAAGAATTTTGAAGCGAAAGTGTTAAATTAATATTAAAAAGAATTTTAAAAAAGGGCAATTGCCCACATTTGTCTATCTCTCAGCTGTTTTATTTTATGGAATTAATCTTTTTGCTGATGAACTAATCCTTCAATGCAGAAGCCTCTTATTTTAAATTTTTCTTATGATTAATTCGTCATAAAGGAAAAACACTTCATACTATATGTGATCTCTCACGTAATTTTTGACGGGGTTTATACACTAGTTAATTAATAATGTTTAAGAGCAAAAGAAAAAGAATTTTTAAACGAAAGATTTAAATTAATATTAAAAAGAATTTTGAAGCGAAAGTGTTAAATTAATATTAAAAAGAATTTTAAAAAAGGGCAATTGCCCACATTTGTCTATCTCTCAGCTGTTTTATTTTATGGAATTAATCTTTTTGCTGATGAACTAATCCTTCAATGCAGAAGCCTCTTATTTTAAATTTTTCTTATGATTAATTCGTCATAAAGGAAAAACACTTCATACTATATGTGATCTCTCACGTAATTTTTGACGGGGTTTATACACTAGTTAATTAATAATGTTTAAGAGCAAAAGAAAAAGAATTTTTAAACGAAAGATTTAAATTAATATTAAAAAGAATTTTGAAGCGAAAGTGTTAAATTAATATTAAAAAGAATTTTAAAAAAGGGCAATTGCCCACATTTGTCTATCTCTCAGCTGTTTTATTGTATGGAATTAATCAGTTTGCTGATGAACTAATCCTTCAATCCAGAAGCCTCTTATTTTAAATTTTTCTTATGGTTAATTCGTCATAAAGGAAAAACACTTCATACTATATGTGATCTCTCACGTAATTTTTGACGGGGTTTATACACTAGTTAATTAATAATGTTTAAGAGCAAAAGAAAAAGAATTTTTAAACGAAAGATTTAAATTAATATTAAAAAGAATTTTGAAGCGAAAGTGTTAAATTAATATTAAAAAGAATTTAAAAAAAGGGCAATTGCCCACATTTGTCTATCTCTCAGCTGTTTTATTTTATGGAATTAATCTTTTTGCTGATGAACTAATCCTTCAATACAGAAGCCTCTTATTTTAAATTTTTCTTATGGTTAATTCGTCATAAAGGAAAAACACTTCATACTATATGTGATCTCTCACGTAATTTTTGACGGGATTTATACACTAGTTAATTAATAATGTTTAAGAGCAAAAGAAAAAGAATTTTTAAACGAAAGATTTAAATTAATATTAAAAAGAATTTTGAAGCGAAAGTGTTAAAATAATATTAAAAAAAATTTTAAAAAAGGGCAATTGCCCACATTTGTCTATCTCTCAGCTGTTTTATTTTATGGAATTAATCTTTTTGCTGATGAACTAATCCTTCAATGCAGAAGCCTCTTATTTTAAATTTTTCTTATGATTAATTCGTCATAAAGGAAAAACACTTCATACTATATGTGATCTCTCACGTAATTTTTGACGGGGTTTATACACTAGTTAATTAATAATGTTTAAGAGCAAAAGAAAAAGAATTTTTAAACGAAAGATTTAAATTAATATTAAAAAGAATTTTGAAGCGAAAGTGTTAAATTAATATTAAAAAGAATTTTAAAAAAGGGCAATTGCCCACATTTGTCTATCTCTCAGCTGTTTTATTTTATGGAATTAATCTTTTTGCTGATGAACTAATCCTTCAATGCAGAAGCCTCTTATTTTAAATTTTTCTTATGATTAATTCGTCATAAAGGAAAAACACTTCATACTATATGTGATCTCTCACGTAATTTTTGACGGGGTTTATACACTAGTTAATTAATAATGTTTAAGAGCAAAAGAAAAAGAATTTTTAAACGAAAGATTTAAATTAATATTAAAAAGAATTTTGAAGCGAAAGTGTTAAATTAATATTAAAAAGAATTTTAAAAAAGGGCAATTGCCCACATTTGTCTATCTCTCAGCTGTTTTATTTTATGGAATTAATCTTTTTGCTGATGAACTAATCCTTCAATGCAGAAGCCTCTTATTTTAAATTTTTCTTATGATTAATTCGTCATAAAGGAAAAACACTTCATACTATATGTGATCTCTCACGTAATTTTTGACGGGGTTTATACACTAGTTAATTAATAATGTTTAAGAGCAAAAGAAAAAGAATTTTTAAACGAAAGATTTAAATTAATATTAAAAAGAATTTTGAAGCGAAAGTGTTAAATTAATATTAAAAAGAATTTTAAAAAAGGGCAATTGCCCACATTTGTCTATCTCTCAGCTGTTTTATTGTATGGAATTAATCAGTTTGCTGATGAACTAATCCTTCAATGCAGAAGCCTCTTATTTTAAATTTTTCTTATGGTTAATTCGTCATAAAGGAAAAACACTTCATACTATATGTGATCTCTCACGTAATTTTTGACGGGGTTTATACACTAGTTAATTAATAATGTTTAAGAGCAAAAGAAAAAGAATTTTTAAACGAAAGATTTAAATTAATATTAAAAAGAATTTTGAAGCGAAAGTGTTAAATTAATATTAAAAAGAATTTTAAAAAAGGGCAATTGCCCACATTTGTCTATCTCTCAGCTGTTTTATTTTATGGAATTAATCTTTTTGCTGATGAACTAATCCTTCAATGCAGAAGCCTCTTATTTTAAATTTTTCTTATGATTAATTCGTCATAAAGGAAAAACACTTCATACTATATGTGATCTCTCACGTAATTTTTGACGGGGTTTATACACTAGTTAATTAATAATGTTTAAGAGCAAAAGAAAAAGAATTTTTAAACGAAAGATTTAAATTAATATTAAAAAGAATTTTGAAGCGAAAGTGTTAAATTAATATTAAAAAGAATTTTAAAAAAGGGCAATTGCCCACATTTGCCTATCTCTCAGCTGTTTTATTGTATGGAATTAATCAGTTTGCTGATGAACTAATCCTTCAATCCAGAAGCCTCTTATTTTAAATTTTTCTTATGGTTAATTCGTCATAAAGGAAAAACACTTCATACTATATGTGATCTCTCACGTAATTTTTGACGGGGTTTATACACTAGTTAATTAATAATGTTTAAGAGCAAAAGAAAAAGAATTTTTAAACGAAAGATTTAAATTAATATTAAAAAGAATTTTGAAGCGAAAGTGTTAAATTAATATTAAAAAGAATTTAAAAAAAGGGCAATTGCCCACATTTGTCTATCTCTCAGCTGTTTTATTTTATGGAATTAATCTTTTTGCTGATGAACTAATCCTTCAATGCAGAAGCCTCTTATTTTAAATTTTTCTTATGGTTAATTCGTCATAAAGGAAAAACACTTCATACTATATGTGATCTCTCACGTAATTTTTGACGGGATTTATACACTAGTTAATTAATAATGTTTAAGAGCAAAAGAAAAAGAATTTTTAAACGAAAGATTTAAATTAATATTAAAAAGAATTTTGAAGCGAAAGTGTTAAATTAATATTAAAAAAAATTTTAAAAAAGGGCAATTGCCCACATTTGTCTATCTCTCAGCTGTTTTATTTTATGGAATTAATCTTTTTGCTGATGAACTAATCCTTCAATGCAGAAGCCTCTTATTTTAAATTTTTTTTATGATTAATTCGTCATAAAGGAAAAACACTTCATACTATATGTGATCTCTCACGTAATTTTTGACGGGGTTTATACACTAGTTAATTAATAATGTTTAAGAGCAAAAGAAAAAGAATTTTTAAACGAAAGATTTAAATTAATATTAAAAAGAATTTTGAAGCGAAAGTGTTAAATTAATATTAAAAAGAATTTTAAAAAAGGGCAATTGCCCACATTTGTCTATCTCTCAGCTGTTTTATTTTATGGAATTAATCTTTTTGCTGATGAACTAATCCTTCAATGCAGAAGCCTCTTATTTTAAATTTTTCTTATGATTAATTCGTCATAAAGGAAAAACACTTCATACTATATGTGATCTCTCACGTAATTTTTGACGGGGTTTATACACTAGTTAATTAATAATGTTTAAGAGCAAAAGAAAAAGAATTTTTAAACGAAAGATTTAAATTAATATTAAAAAGAATTTTGAAGCGAAAGTGTTAAATTAATATTAAAAAGAATTTTAAAAAAGGGCAATTGCCCACATTTGTCTATCTCTCAGCTGTTTTATTTTATGGAATTAATCTTTTTGCTGATGAACTAATCCTTCAATGCAGAAGCCTCTTATTTTAAATTTTTCTTATGATTAATTCGTCATAAAGGAAAAAAACTTCATACTATATGTGATCTCTCACGTAATTTTTGACGGGGTTTATACACTAGTTAATTAATAATGTTTAAGAGCAAAAGAAAAAGAATTTTTAAACGAAAGATTTAAATTAATATTAAAAAGAATTTTGAAGCGAAAGTGTTAAATTAATATTAAAAAGAATTTTAAAAAAGGGCAATTGCCCACATTTGTCTATCTCTCAGCTGTTTTATTGTATGGAATTAATCAGTTTGCTGATGAACTAATCCTTCAATCCAGAAGCCTCTTATTTTAAATTTTTCTTATGGTTAATTCGTCATAAAGGAAAAACACTTCATACTATATGTGATCTCTCACGTAATTTTTGACGGGGTTTATACACTAGTTAATTAATAATGTTTAAGAGCAAAAGAAAAAGAATTTTTAAACGAAAGATTTAAATTAATATTAAAAAGAATTTTGAAGCGAAAGTGTTAAATTAATATTAAAAAGAATTTAAAAAAAGGGCAATTGCCCACATTTGTCTATCTCTCAGCTGTTTTATTTTATGGAATTAATCTTTTTGCTGATGAACTAATCCTTCAATGCAGAAGCCTCTTATTTTAAATTTTTCTTATGATTAATTCGTCATAAAGGAAAAACACTTCATACTATATGTGATCTCTCACGTAATTTTTGACGGGGTTTATACACTAGTTAATTAATAATGTTTAAGAGCAAAAGAAAAAGAATTTTTAAACGAAAGATTTAAATTAATATTAAAAAGAATTTTGAAGCGAAAGTGTTAAATTAATATTAAAAAGAATTTTAAAAAAGGGCAATTGCCCACATTTGTCTATCTCTCAGCTGTTTTATTTTATGGAATTAATCTTTTTGCTGATGAACTAATCCTTCAATGCAGAAGCCTCTTATTTTAAATTTTTCTTATGATTAATTCGTCATAAAGGAAAAACACTTCATACTATATGTGATCTCTCACGTAATTTTTGACGGGGTTTATACACTAGTTAATTAATAATGTTTAAGAGCAAAAGAAAAAGAATTTTTAAACGAAAGATTTAAATTAATATTAAAAAGAATTTTGAAGCGAAAGTGTTAAAATAATATTAAAAAGAATTTTGAAAAACGACGATTGCCCATATTTGTATATCTCTCAGCTGTTTTATTGTATGGAATTAATCAGTTTGCTGATGAACTAATCCTTCAATCCAGAAGCCTCTTATTTTAAATTTTTCTTATGGTTAATTCGTCATAAAGGAAAAACACTTCATACTATATGTGATCTCTCACGTAATTTTTGACGGGGTTTATACACTAGTTAATTAATAATGTTTAAGAGCAAAAGAAAAAGAATTTTTAAACGAAAGATTTAAATTAATATTAAAAAGAATTTTGAAGCGAAAGTGTTAAATTAATATTAAAAAGAATTTTAAAAAAGGGCAATTGCCCACATTTGTCTATCTCTCAGCTGTTTTATTTTATGGAATTAATCTTTTTGCTGATGAACTAATCCTTCAATGCAGAAGCCTCTTATTTTAAATTTTTCTTATGGTTAATTCGTCATAAAGGAAAAACACTTCATACTATATGTGATCTCTCACGTAATTTTTGACGGGGTTTATACACTAGTTAATTAATAATGTTTAAGAGCAAAAGAAAAAGAATTTTTAAACGAAAGATTTAAATTAATATTAAAAAGAATTTTGAAGCGAAAGTGTTAAATGAATATTAAAAAGAATTTTAAAAAAGGGCAATTGCCCACATTTGTCTATCTCTCAGCTGTTTTATTTTATGGAATTAATCTTTTTGCTGATGAACTAATCCTTCAATGCAGAAGCCTCTTATTTTAAATTTTTCTTATGATTAATTCGTCATAAAGGAAAAACACTTCATACTATATGTGATCTCTCACGTAATTTTTGACGGGGTTTATACACTAGTTAATTAATAATGTTTAAGAGCAAAAGAAAAAGAATTTTTAAACGAAAGATTTAAATTAATATTAAAAAGAATTTTGAAGCGAAAGTGTTAAATTAATATTAAAAAGAATTTTAAAAAAGGGCAATTGCCCACATTTGTCTATCTCTCAGCTGTTTTATTTTATGGAATTAATCTTTTTGCTGATGAACTAATCCTTCAATGCAGAAGCCTCTTATTTTAAATTTTTCTTATGGTTAATTCGTCATAAAGGAAAAACACTTCATACTATATGTGATCTCTCACGTAATTTTTGACGGGGTTTATACACTAGTTAATTAATAATGTTTAAGAGCAAAAGAAAAAGAATTTTTAAACGAAAGATTTAAATTAATATTAAAAAGAATTTTGAAGCGAAAGTGTTAAAATAATATTAAAAAGAATTTTGAAAAACGACGATTGCCCATATTTGTATATCTCTCAGCTGTTTTATTGTATGGAATTAATCAGTTTGCTGATGAACTAATCCTTCAATCCAGAAGCCTCTTATTTTAAATTTTTCTTATGGTTAATTCGTCATAAAGGAAAAACACTTCATACTATATGTGATCTCTCACGTAATTTTTGACGGGGTTTATACACTAGTTAATTAATAATGTTTAAGAGCAAAAGAAAAAGAATTTTTAAACGAAAGATTTAAATTAATATTAAAAAGAATTTTGAAGCGAAAGTGTTAAATTAATATTAAAAAGAATTTTAAAAAAGGGCAATTGCCCACATTTGTCTATCTCTCAGCTGTTTTATTTTATGGAATTAATCTTTTTGCTGATGAACTAATCCTTCAATGCAGAAGCCTCTTATTTTAAATTTTTCTTATGGTTAATTCGTCATAAAGGAAAAACACTTCATACTATATGTGATCTCTCACGTAATTTTTGACGGGGTTTATACACTAGTTAATTAATAATGTTTAAGAGCAAAAGAAAAAGAATTTTTAAACGAAAGATTTAAATTAATATTAAAAAGAATTTTGAAGCGAAAGTGTTAAATGAATATTAAAAAGAATTTTAAAAAAGGGCAATTGCCCACATTTGTCTATCTCTCAGCTGTTTTATTTTATGGAATTAATCTTTTTGCTGATGAACTAATCCTTCAATGCAGAAGCCTCTTATTTTAAATTTTTCTTATGATTAATTCGTCATAAAGGAAAAACACTTCATACTATATGTGATCTCTCACGTAATTTTTGACGGGGTTTATACACTAGTTAATTAATAATGTTTAAGAGCAAAAGAAAAAGAATTTTTAAACGAAAGATTTAAATTAATATTAAAAAGAATTTTGAAGCGAAAGTGTTAAATTAATATTAAAAAGAATTTTAAAAAAGGGCAATTGCCCACATTTGTCTATCTCTCAGCTGTTTTATTTTATGGAATTAATCTTTTTGCTGATGAACTAATCCTTCAATGCAGAAGCCTCTTATTTTAAATTTTTCTTATGGTTAATTCGTCATAAAGGAAAAACACTTCATACTATATGTGATCTCTCACGTAATTTTTGACGGGGTTTATACACTAGTTAATTAATAATGTTTAAGAGCAAAAGAAAAAGAATTTTTAAACGAAAGATTTAAATTAATATTAAAAAGAATTTTGAAGCGAAAGTGTTAAATTAATATTAAAAAGAATTTTAAAAAAGGGCAATTGCCCACATTTGTCTATCTCTCAGCTGTTTTATTGTATGGAATTAATCAGTTTGCTGATGAACTAATCCTTCAATGCAGAAGCCTCTTATTTTAAATTTTTCTTATGGTTAATTCGTCATAAAGGAAAAACACTTCATACTATATGTGATCTCTCACGTAATTTTTGACGGGGTTTATACACTAGTTAATTAATAATGTTTAAGAGCAAAAGAAAAAGAATTTTTAAACGAAAGATTTAAATTAATATTAAAAAGAATTTTGAAGCGAAAGTGTTAAATTAATATTAAAAAGAATTTTAAAAAAGGGCAATTGCCCACATTTGTCTATCTCTCAGCTGTTTTATTTTATGGAATTAATCTTTTTGCTGATGAACTAATCCTTCAATGCAGAAGCCTCTTATTTTAAATTTTTCTTATGATTAATTCGTCATAAAGGAAAAACACTTCATACTATATGTGATCTCTCCCGTAATTTTTGACGGGGTTTATACACTAGTTAATTAATAATGTTTAAGAGCAAAAGAAAAAGAATTTTTAAACGAAAGATTTAAATTAATATTAAAAAGAATTTTGAAGCGAAAGTGTTAAATTAATATTAAAAAGAATTTTAAAAAAGGGCAATTGCCCACATTTGTCTATCTCTCAGCTGTTTTATTTTATGGAATTAATCTTTTTGCTGATGAACTAATCCTTCAATGCAGAAGCCTCTTATTTTAAATTTTTCTTATGATTAATTCGTCATAAAGGAAAAACACTTCATACTATATGTGATCTCTCACGTAATTTTTGACGGGGTTTATACACTAGTTAATTAATAATGTTTAAGAGCAAAAGAAAAAGAATTTTTAAACGAAAGATTTAAATTAATATTAAAAAGAATTTTGAAGCGAAAGTGTTAAATTAATATTAAAAAGAATTTTAAAAAAGGGCAATTGCCCACATTTGTCTATCTCTCAGCTGTTTTATTTTATGGAATTAATCTTTTTGCTGATGAACTAATCCTTCAATGCAGAAGCCTCTTATTTTAAATTTTTCTTATGATTAATTCGTCATAAAGGAAAAACACTTCATACTATATGTGATCTCTCCCGTAATTTTTGACGGGGTTTATACACTAGTTAATTAATAATGTTTAAGAGCAAAAGAAAAAGAATTTTTAAACGAAAGATTTAAATTAATATTAAAAAGAATTTTGAAGCGAAAGTGTTAAATTAATATTAAAAAGAATTTTAAAAAAGGGCAATTGCCCACATTTGTCTATCTCTCAGCTGTTTTATTTTATGGAATTAATCTTTTTGCTGATGAACTAATCCTTCAATGCAGAAGCCTCTTATTTTAAATTTTTCTTATGGTTAATTCGTCATAAAGGAAAAACACTTCATACTATATGTGATCTCTCACGTAATTTTTGACGGGGTTTATACACTAGTTAATTAATAATGTTTAAGAGCAAAAGAAAAAGAATTTTTAAACGAAAGATTTAAATTAATATTAAAAAGAATTTTGAAGCGAAAGTGTTAAATTAATATTAAAAAGAATTTTAAAAAAGGGCAAATGCCCACATTTGTCTATCTCTCAGCTGTTTTATTTTATGGAATTAATCTTTTTGCTGATGAACTAATCCTTCAATGCAGAAGCCTCTTATTTTAAATTTTTCTTATGGTTAATTCGTCATAAAGGAAAAACACTTCATACTATATGTGATCTCTCACGTAATTTTTGACGGGGTTTATACACTAGTTAATTAATAATGTTTAAGAGCAAAAGAAAAAGAATTTTTAAACGAAAGATTTAAATTAATATTAAAAAGAATTTTGAAGCGAAAGTGTTAAATTAATATTAAAAAGAATTTTAAAAAAGGGCAATTGCCCACATTTGTCTATCTCTCAGCTGTTTTATTTTATGGAATTAATCTTTTTGCTGATGAACTAATCCTTCAATGCAGAAGCCTCTTATTTTAAATTTTTCTTATGATTAATTCGTCATAAAGGAAAAACACTTCATACTATATGTGATCTCTCACGTAATTTTTGACGGGGTTTATACACTAGTTAATTAATAATGTTTAAGAGCAAAAGAAAAAGAATTTTTAAACGAAAGATTTAAATTAATATTAAAAAGAATTTTGAAGCGAAAGTGTTAAATTAATATTAAAAAGAATTTTAAAAAAGGGCAATTGCCCACATTTGTCTATCTCTCAGCTGTTTTATTTTATGGAATTAATCTTTTTGCTGATGAACTAATCCTTCAATGCAGAAGCCTCTTATTTTAAATTTTTCTTATGGTTAATTCGTCATAAAGGAGAAACACTTCATACTATATGTGATCTCTCACGTAATTTTTGACGTTGTTTATACACTAGTTAATTAATAATGTTTAAGGGCAAAAGAAAAAGAATTTTGAAACGAAAGATTTCAATTAATATTAAAAATAATTTTGAAGCGAAAGAGTTAAATTAATATTAAAAAGAATTTTGAAAAACGACAATTGCCCATATTTGTCTATCTCTCAGCTGTTTTATTTTATGGAATTAATCAATTTGCTGATGAACTAATCCTTCAGTGCAGAAGCCTCTTATTTTAAAATTTTTCTTATGGTTAATTCGTCATAAAGGAAAAACACTTCATACTATATGTGATCTCTCACGTAATTTTTGACGGGGTTTATACACTAGTTAATTAATAATGTTTAAGAGCAAAAGAAAAAGAATTTTTAAACGAAAGATTTAAATTAATATTAAAAAGAATTTTGAAGCGAAAGTGTTAAATTAATATTAAAAAGAATTTTAAAAAAGGGCAATTGCCCACATTTGTCTATCTCTCAGCTGTTTTATTGTATGGAATTAATCAGTTTGCTGATGAACTAATCCTTCAATGCAGAAGCCTCTTATTTTAAATTTTTCTTATGGTTAATTCGTCATAAAGGAAAAACACTTCATACTATATGTGATCTCTCACGTAATTTTTGACGGGGTTTATACACTAGTTAATTAATAATGTTTAAGAGCAAAAGAAAAAGAATTTTTAAACGAAAGATTTAAATTAATATTAAAAAGAATTTTGAAGCGAAAGTGTTAAATTAATATTAAAAAGAATTTTAAAAAAGGGCAATTGCCCACATTTGTCTATCTCTCAGCTGTTTTATTTTATGGAATTAATCTTTTTGCTGATGAACTAATCCTTCAATGCAGAAGCCTCTTATTTTAAATTTTTCTTATGATTAATTCGTCATAAAGGAAAAACACTTCATACTATATGTGATCTCTCACGTAATTTTTGACGGGGTTTATACACTAGTTAATTAATAATGTTTAAGAGCAAAAGAAAAAGAATTTTTAAACGAAAGATTTAAATTAATATTAAAAAGAATTTTGAAGCGAAAGTGTTAAATTAATATTAAAAAGAATTTTAAAAAAGGGCAATTGCCCACATTTGTCTATCTCTCAGCTGTTTTATTTTATGGAATTAATCTTTTTGCTGATGAACTAATCCTTCAATGCAGAAGCCTCTTATTTTAAATTTTTCTTATGATTAATTCGTCATAAAGGAAAAACACTTCATACTATATGTGATCTCTCACGTAATTTTTGACGGGGTTTATACACTAGTTAATTAATAATGTTTAAGAGCAAAAGAAAAAGAATTTTTAAACGAAAGATTTAAATTAATATTAAAAAGAATTTTGAAGCGAAAGTGTTAAATTAATATTAAAAAGAATTTTAAAAAAGGGCAATTGCCCACATTTGTCTATCTCTCAGCTGTTTTATTTTATGGAATTAATCTTTTTGCTGATGAACTAATCCTTCAATGCAGAAGCCTCTTATTTTAAATTTTTCTTATGGTTAATTCGTCATAAAGGAAAAACACTTCATACTATATGTGATCTCTCACGTAATTTTTGACGGGGTTTATACACTAGTTAATTAATAATGTTTAAGAGCAAAAGAAAAAGAATTTTTAAACGAAAGATTTAAATTAATATTAAAAAGAATTTTGAAGCGAAAGTGTTAAATTAATATTAAAAAGAATTTTAAAAAAGGGCAAATGCCCACATTTGTCTATCTCTCAGCTGTTTTATTTTATGGAATTAATCTTTTTGCTGATGAACTAATCCTTCAATGCAGAAGCCTCTTATTTTAAATTTTTCTTATGGTTAATTCGTCATAAAGGAAAAACACTTCATACTATATGTGATCTCTCACGTAATTTTTGACGGGGTTTATACACTAGTTAATTAATAATGTTTAAGAGCAAAAGAAAAAGAATTTTTAAACGAAAGATTTAAATTAATATTAAAAAGAATTTTGAAGCGAAAGTGTTAAATTAATATTAAAAAGAATTTTAAAAAAGGGCAATTGCCCACATTTGTCTATCTCTCAGCTGTTTTATTTTATGGAATTAATCTTTTTGCTGATGAACTAATCCTTCAATGCAGAAGCCTCTTATTTTAAATTTTTCTTATGATTAATTCGTCATAAAGGAAAAACACTTCATACTATATGTGATCTCTCACGTAATTTTTGACGGGGTTTATACACTAGTTAATTAATAATGTTTAAGAGCAAAAGAAAAAGAATTTTTAAACGAAAGATTTAAATTAATATTAAAAAGAATTTTGAAGCGAAAGTGTTAAATTAATATTAAAAAGAATTTTAAAAAAGGGCAATTGCCCACATTTGTCTATCTCTCAGCTGTTTTATTTTATGGAATTAATCTTTTTGCTGATGAACTAATCCTTCAATGCAGAAGCCTCTTATTTTAAATTTTTCTTATGGTTAATTCGTCATAAAGGAGAAACACTTCATACTATATGTGATCTCTCACGTAATTTTTGACGTTGTTTATACACTAGTTAATTAATAATGTTTAAGAGCAAAAGAAAAAGAATTTTGAAACGAAAGATTTCAATTAATATTAAAAATAATTTTGAAGCGAAAGAGTTAAATTAATATTAAAAAGAATTTTGAAAAACGACAATTGCCCATATTTGTCTATCTCTCAGCTGTTTTATTTTATGGAATTAATCAATTTGCTGATGAACTAATCCTTCAGTGCAGAAGCCTCTTATTTTAAAATTTTTCTTATGGTTAATTCGTCATAAAGGAAAAACACTTCATACTATATGCGATTTCTCACGTAATTTTTGACTGGGTTTATACACTAGTTAATTAATAATGTTTAAGAGCAAAAGAAAAGAATTTTGAAACGAAAGATTTAAATTAATATTAAAAATAATTTTGAGGCGAAAGAGTTAATTAATATTAAAAAGAATTTTGAAAAACGATGGTTGCCTATATTTGTCTATCTCTCAGCTGTTTTCTCTTATGGAATTAATCAATTTGCTGATGAACTAATCCTTCAATGCAGAAGCCTTTTATTTTAAATTTTTCTTATGATTAATTCGTCATAAAGGAAAAACACTTCATACTATATGTGATCTCTCACGTAATTTTTGACGGGGTTTATACACTAGTTAATTAATAATGTTTAAGATCAAAAGAAAAAGAATTTTTAAACGAAAGATTTAAATTAATATTAAAAAGAATTTTGAAACGAAATAGTTAAATTAATATTAAAAAGAATTTTGAAAAAGGGCAATTGCCCATATTTGTCTATCTCTCAGCTGTTTTATTTTATGGAATTAATCTTTTTGCTGATGAACTAATCCTTCAATGTAGAAGCCTCTTATTTTAAATTTTTCTTATGGTTAATTCGTCATAAAGGAGAAACACTTCATACTATATGTGATCTCTAACGTAATTTTTGACGTTGTTTATACACTAGTTAATTAATAATGTTTAAGAGCAAAAGAAAAAGAATTTTGAAACGAAAGATTTCAATTAATATTAAAAATAATTTTGAAGCGAAAGAGTTAAATTAATATTAAAAAGAATTTTGAAAAACGACAATTGCCCATATTTGTCTATCTCTCAGCTGTTTTATTTTATGGAATTAATCAATTTGCTGATGAACTAATCCTTCAGTGCAGAAGCCTCTTATTTTAAAATTTTTCTTATGGTTAATTCGTCATAAAGGAAAAACACTTCATACTATATGCGATTTCTCACGTAATTTTTACGGGGTTTATACACTAGTTAATTAATAATGTTTAAGAGCAAAAGAAAAGAATTTTGAAACGAAAGATTTAAATTAATATTAAAAATAATTTTGAGGCGAAAGAGTTAATTAATATTAAAAAGAATTTTTAAAAACGATGGTTGCCTATATTTGTCTATCTCTCAGCTGTTTTCTCTTATGGAATTAATCAATTTGCTGATGAACTAATCCTTCAATGCAGAAGCCTTTTATTTTAAATTTTTCTTATGATTAATTCGTCATAAAGGAAAAACACTTCATACTATATGTGATCTCTCACGTAATTTTTGACGGGGTTTATACACTAGTTAATTAATAATGTTTAAGATCAAAAGAAAAAGAATTTTTAAACGAAAGATTTAAATTAATATTAAAAAGAATTTTGAAACGAAATAGTTAAATTAATATTAAAAAGAATTTTGAAAAAGGGCAATTGCCCATATTTGTCTATCTCTCAGCTGTTTTATTTTATGGAATTAATCTTTTTGCTGATGAACTAATCCTTCAATGCAGAAGCCTCTTATTTTAAATTTTTCTTATGGTTAATTCGTCATAAAGGAAAAACACTTCATACTATATGCGATCTCTCACGTAATTTTTGACGGGGTTTATACACTAGTTAATTAATAATGTTTAAGAGCAAAAGAAAAAGAATTTTGAAACGAAAGATTTAAATTAATATTAAAAATAATTTTGAAGCGAAAGAGTTAAATTAATATTAAAAAGAATTTTGAAAAACGACAATTGCCCATATTTGTCTACCTCTCAGCTGTTTTATTTTATGGAATTAATCAATTTGCTGATGAACTAATCCTTCAATGCAGAAGCCTCTTATTTTAAATTTTTCTTATGGTTAATTCGTCATAAAGGAAAAACACTTCATACTATATGCGATCTCTCACGTAATTTTTGCGGGGTTTATACACTAGTTAATTAATAATGTTTAAGAGCAAAAGAAAAAGAATTTTGAATCGAAAGAGTTAAAAATATATTAAAAAGAATTTTGAAAAACGACGATTGCCCATATTTGTGTATCTCTCAGCTGTTTTATGGAATTAATCAATTTGCTGATGAACTAATCCTTCAATGCAGAAGCCTCTTATTGTAAATTTTTCTTATGGTTAATTCGTCATAAAGGAAAAACACTTCGTACTATATGATATGAGATCTCTCAATATGCCAAAGTTGACCTGTAAAACACGTTTCTCCACACAAGCGCTGCTGATGCTCGAAAAGCAGACTCTCGTAAATATGTTACCCAGTAAGAAAGCTGCCGTTAGATCGAAAATTCGTCAAGCTGTCAGCCTTTTCTTCTCTCAGCACGACAATCAAAGTTGATCTGTAAAAGACATTTCTTTAGACAGGCGTTGTTGGTGCTAAAAAGCTGGATTCTTTGAAATATGTTACCAGGTAAGAAAACTGCCGTTAAATATAGAATATATGCCATGCTGCCAGCTTTTTCTGTCTCAGTGTGATGTGGCAATCAAAGTTGGACTGCAAAAGTTATTTCTTTACACAGGCATTGCTGATTCTAAAAAGTTGGCTTCAGTGAAGGGGTTACACCTACTCATAAATATAGAAAAATTGATTTTTTACAAGTTATAGTTTTAGAGGCTTTATAAACTAAAAAAAAAAAGAGTAACTTTATGGTGCTGGAATAGGTGACTCTATGTAAATGAAAAGTATCATATTTCAATTATAACATAAAACTTTAAATTCCTTTTTCTCAAAAGTACCTTTGTAGAATCGGTGACTATGATTACTCAAAATCTACTGAATCGATTCCCTTGCACTCGATTTAATCGATTAATTTCTAATTTTGACAGCTCTCTTTTAATACAATTATGTAGAGGCTGGATGAAGGATGGATTTTTTTTATCATTAACCTCTTCATGCCCTTATGTGGCCACATATGTGGATGTTTGGTTTTTTGTAATTATAATTACTCTCAATAGTAAAAAGAACAAAAATTTCATAGTAACTTATTCAGTACAGAATCCCTCGACAAGAGAAATAAAAATTTTATGGTTTGCTGCGCACATAATGTTATTTCCGATGTACAGTTAGAAATATAAAAAAAAAAAAAAACATGAAGTAATTTTACTGCAGTCAGTGTTGTTGGATTATTTGAAAAAATCATTAATAGTTGATAAAAATAATATTAGATATATTAAGTTTTAATAATTTTTAGAAATCTAAGAAGGAAATTTGCTGTTAGTTGTTTATTTTATGAGAAATCATTTCACTCATAACTTACCAATAAGGCTCACCGGTCACAAATGTGGACGATATTTTTATTTTATTTTATTTTTTGCGAATTTTTATTTTGCCCCCTTTTTCTTTTCTTTTTGGATTCCTATTAATTTAAAATGAAGAAATCGTAAAAAAAAAGAGATTTTTTGATGTCATCACAAAACATCATCCCTGAAGAAGTTAAAAAAAAAAATCCACCGATTTTTAAAAAATCAAAATTTAACTTTTCCTTCAGATAGTCGTCATTTTAAAAACAAAAATCAGATTACCATATATTCTTTCGTTTAGTTTCTAAACCTTATTTAATTAGGAGCCGTTTTTTTTTTTTTTTTTTTTTTCTTCAGATAATCGAACTTTAAATTACGATGTTCGCCACAAAGAACAAAAATAAATCCACAAAGAACAAAAATAAATAAATTAACAAGATCCATCAGAAGAGGGGCGATAACTTTAAGTGTACTTAAATTATCTTTTTGGATTATAAAATAAAAATAAATTCAAAGGAAAATAAATTAATTGCTTAGTAGAAAAAATATCTGAAGAAACAACTTTTTTTTCTACCGCATGCCTAGAGATAAGTCCTTAAATATGTTGATAAGTAAGAAAACTGTCGTTAAATAAAAAACACGTCAAAATATTTGCGATCTTTTTACATGGCAATGGCAATAGATCTGTAAAAGATGTTTCTCAACGAAAACCTTGTTGGTGCTGGGAAGCTAGATTTTTACAAATGCATTAATAAAGGTGACAGTAAATCAAAAAATAAATGCAGCTATCTGCGATAGCTTAATATGACTATCGAAATTATTCTAAAATGATTTATTTTATAATTCTGTTCAGGCTGAGAATTTCGATTAATGTAATATGTTACAATATTTATTATTTTTTGCTTAAAAAATTAATAATAATCTGGCATTGAATCAAAAATATGTCTGGTTGTTTGCAAACTCTCGGTGTAACAATCAAAGTTAATCTGTAAACCTGTTTCTCTGCACTGTAAAAAAATGACAAATTTTTCTTCATCCCAGGAGCGTTATCTCAGGATCGCAGTATGTTTCCTCCAGAAACTCAATTCAGAAATCCTGCCTTCAAGAATTTAGTTCAAAACTCCAACTTTGACAGTATTTCCTGAAAAATCTTCTGTCTTTAACGCAAAAAAGGGAAAATACAATTCGATTACACAGTTTGTTTTTTTTTCTTTTTTTCTTTATAAAAGCATCTGCCGATATAATATTTTTGTAAAAAAAAAAAAAAAAAAAAAAAAAAAAAAGAATAAAAAATGTGTCAGAAATTAGCCAGTTTGGATTTGAACGCTGTCTTAAAGACAAGTTATTCTGATGTTTTACCATGATAAATCAAGTTTCCTGTAAAGTCTGGAAAATATAAAAAAAATTATTTTAGTTTTTATCCTTTTTTCAGTGTTGATGATAACAAATTACACTGCTTTCTTTCTCTTACTTTAGTCTCCTGAATTTCAATAATGATTCGGCGAATCATCGAATTCTTCGAAAGTACGGTTCAGCTTTGGATGGGCTATATGAAACATGTATGTATCTATTGAACATTTGTTGGTCTACCATTGCAGCCTTTTCAATTACTTTTATACTAAGACACCATGCCAAGAAACGTTGTTTTCCTTTACAGTAGAGTCCCGCTTAACCGAGTTATTTTCTTCTGATGAACTGGTGGATTCCATTATTACGAAACAAAAAAAAATATGGCCATTTTTTCCCCCATTCTGACCAGAAAATCAGAGTTTTAACTTTTTACGGTTGCTCTTTCATCTACACCTAATGCTTCATTTATAATGGCTGTTTCATAATAATGGAATCCATCAGTCCATCAGAAGAAAATGATCCATCCCAAAGGTATATATAAGTTTGATTGAAAAAAAAGTATTTAATACTTTGAGCAGAAAGAAGAGGCTACACCTGCAATTTTCATGACTAATAGAATCACATAGCTGCCAATTTGTACGGTTTTGTTACCTCTAAAATTTTATGCAAGTTTTTGCCCTATTTAATCGTTGACAATTATTAGATTTCGGCGATTGAATTAGGAAAAATCTACTGATAAGTTTTAGTGGTAAGGAAAAATCTTATAAATTGGTAGGTATGCAATAATGTAATACTGCAGCAAAAAAAAAAGCAAAATCGGCATTTAAAAAGAAAAAACTATCAAGGTCTTTTTCAAATAAACAATTTCATTCCCTTTTTTTCTTAAAAGTAACGGAAATGTACATCAAAGAAATACTGCTAGTGCCATAAAAATGAATGATTTAAGTGAAAATTTATATTTCTTCTCCTTAGTTGGTGACGATTTGTGTAAATCCGGTTTATCCGGGTTTTTTGCTTATCCGAAGGGAGATTGGTCCATATTAACTCGGATAATTACGACTGTACTGTATTTTGTAGTCTCGAAAATGTAAAAAAAAAATTCTTTAATTTTTTATCTTTCTTTTCAGTGTTGATGATAACAGATTACACTGCTTTCTTTCTCTTACTTTAGTCTCCTGAATTTCAATAATGATTCGGCGAATCATCAAATTCTTCGAATGTACGGTTCAAGCTTTGGATGGACTACATGAAACATGTATGTATCTATTGAACATTTGTTGGTCTACCGTTGTAGTGTTTTCAATTACTTTTATATTAAGACACGATGCCAAGAAACGTTGTTTTCCTTTATTTTGAAAACACTGTCCTCATCGTTATTCGCCTCCATGTTTTGTCAGTCTATTCTTTTGATGTCAGCGTCGCCACTTCTACTTCTTTCGACAGCCGGCATGATGCATGATCCGGATTACATTCCATATAAAAAAAGAGCGGGAAATACACAGAAAAATATTTCCCTTTGGCCTTCTCTGCTTTGCACCTTAGATACCATTGTTCTTTTTGAGTATTTTACGCTGGATCAGGTTTTAAAAATATCGAGGCGTAGAATGTTGTAGTCTTTTTTATTTCACATTGCCTTTGGAAATCTATCACGCCCAATGTGGTGTATTATCAGAATATAAAATATCAGTTCATTTTTAGACCGGGTAAAAAAAAGAACGATGCGCTTTTTGATAAATGATTCTCTCGGATTGGATCCCGTTTGTTGAGAAGAGTGTGATCACACACAAAGAGGGTATTATAAACACCGGAACGAGTCGGTGCCTCTCTTCAAGCATGGGCTACTGTTGTGCTACTTTTAAAAGTTTTCTGGTAAAAATATTTGTAAGCATTTTGGGACACACTGAGAGGTACACCATTTGCTTTTCTTCCATTTATCAGTATTTTTGACTACAATTCATTCATTTTTATATACTCTTTTGAATACTTGAAAAAGTTTTCTGAAAATTTAAACTCCGAGAAAAGAAAAAATTAAGAGCTACACATGCTTTTTTTTTTTTTTCTGCGCTCAAAACTGATAAGAATTTCAGATACTGAAATGGAAAATGAAGAAAAACGGAAGCTGAAGATATTTACAAAACAAAATAAAACACTATAAAAAATAATAAAAAGTACTATAGAAATTATAGAAATTAGCAACTCAGTTGAAATTATGTAGTTTTAATTAAGAACTCATTAACTTCACAATTCATCATTATGCCTTTAATCTTTAAAAGTACTTTTAAAAAATCAGTGTTCTCATCAACTCTAACGAAAGAATTACTTTTAATGTCTAATAATTAATAATAATAAATAAAATTTTAATAATAAATAAAATAAAATAAAGTTGCTAGTATTTTTAAAATACATAAAAAATGTATAATATATAAAAATAAAAATAAAAATAAAACATATTATAACCATGGCAATTTCAAAGTTTTGTTATTCTCTGAGTAGTTTTATTTATTATATAAAATGCTTTCTAAACAAGAAAGAATTCAAAGCATACTATAAAAATTAGCAACCCAGTTGAAACTACATAGTTTATTTAAGAATTCATTTATTACAATCCATAATTATTCGCCTAATCCTTAAAAATACTTTAAAAAGAATCAGTCTCATTGTCACCTATATCGAAACCATTATCTAACATATATAAAAAGTTATTAGCATTTTAAAAATTCATAAATATGCATATAATATAAAAATATAACATAATTCAACCATGGCAATTTCAAAATTTTGTTATTCTCTGTGCCGTTTTATATATTTATTCATATATTTATTTCAGAATCCTTATTATTTAATGCATGAAAAACATATAAACAAGACACAAATAATTTTTTGACTAAAAAAATATTTTATAACTGACACATAATTACATTTTTTTTTTTTTTTTTTTTTTTTTTTTTTTTTTTTTTTTTTTTTTTTTTTTTTTTTAAGCGAAAAAAACAAAAAAAACAAAACATGACGTGATTTCAGAAAAAAATGTGCAAGTCAATAATCACTAATTTTGATTTTTAATTATTAGCTAATCATCAAATTATGAGTTATGAAAAGAAAAAGTTTAAAATTTCAAATTTTCAAAAGTAAAGATTATACAAGATATATATTTAAGATTTTTATCAAGTTTATCCTTTTTTTCCCCTCCTTTTCCAACACTTTAATGCATCTATTGATTTGTTTATTCTGTTAATCTTAGACGAAAAATAACTTAACAATTCACTGAAAAATAATGTTAATAATGTTTCACGAATCTATATGGAAGTTAGATGAAACTTTTATGTTTGGCACTAAAAAAGCAAGACAATTTAAGAGTGAACTAGTTAACCAAATTAGTGTTAGTCTGTATATAGTTAAAAGAGCTCAGTCCTCACTATTGCGAATGAGCAGTAAGTTTCGTATAGCCATATAAAGAATCACATCAATTTATGCACAACTCAAGTTTGATTTACAAGTTTTTAGTTGCACCCCTGTTGACGCGGCATATTTCAATTTAAAATGAAGTTCTTATACGATGATCCTTCAAACATATCACGTTCAATAGTAATGAGTGCACGTGTGATTCTTCTTCACAATTCTGTTATGCCATCTGGCATAGGGAGCACGAACATACGATCAATGATGTAACTCTATAAGAAATAATTCCATGGGGTTAAGCCAGGTGAGTATGGGGGCCGTGGAAGTAAAGCATTGTTACCTTCAGAAGCAAGTCCGATCCAATAATTTTTTTAAAAATGAAATGTTTATTCATATAGATGTAGGAAACTTTCTGCTCTAGTCGTAATATATATATTTTTTTAAGAAAAACTTTTCCGACACCCGAATTATGATACATCCTGTATTTACCAAATTTTATTGAATGAGATAACTTGAATTAAAATTTTCGAAATGGAAGAAACAGTTGTTACTTTAAAATAACATAGAATGAGATGATTTATTAAATTCTTTAAATTTTCGGATAATTTAAAACTGAAATTGCACCGAACACTCAAGAATAAAGAGCTCGCTGCATATAACCACTTCAAAAAATGAGCATCCGTGCCGGAAGTGTTTAACGATCACTAAATCACGATGAAGCGTATTATTTCTTTCCGGTGTTGACACGTTTCTCAAGGAAGAGATGCATTTGCAGTCAAAGGAACGTTAAAAATAATAGTTCGGCGAGGGAATAAAAGAAGGAGAGATTTATTTATTAATTAATTTTGATTTTTTTTAAATAGTGTTTATGAATATTATTATCATCCAGCCTTTAAATACATATGTAAAATCTCTCAATTATGTTCTATTGTATTTCACATTTTTAATTATCAAGCACATTTTTCAAACTTTCAAAGGAAAAAAAAACATTTTCCTGCTGACCAGTTTTATAAGAAATGGTTGTGCTTTGTTCTATATCAGGGATGGCGAACCTTTTTGAATATGCGTGCCAAAAATTTCAAAATTTTTATGTACCAACATTCTAACATGCCAGAAACATTTTAACTTAAATAAAATCCAATAATTAATTTTTATTGAGTTTATTATTTAAATATTTTTAAATTTATACTAATTTCCATTCATAACTTATTTATTATGCTGTATTTACTCAATAATGTCGCATCGAAATTCGTATTAATAATCTATAAACGAGTTTTATTTTTATTGTATATATATCCTAATCCATTTTTATTTCTTCAGATAGAAGCAGGTTTAATAGATACATAAGTATTTACACTAACAGTTAAAATTCAGTTTTCAAAATTAAAACCTAAAATAACTTAAAACTCTAAATCTAAATAAAATAAAACCTAATCTGAAATAGAAGCGTGTCAATTAAGTGTATTACTATGCAAACTATCTTTTAAAATTCAGTTTTCAAAAATAAAACCTTTGAAATTTGATAGGGAAACAAAATGATTTGGAAAATCCTATATGTTCAATGGTTTGGCAAGAAAATGCCGCTACAGGGCGCTTTCATTGAAATTTATAACATCTTAATTCATTCAAAAATAACAGATTATTTTAAAGTAAATTGCCACACAAAACTATACTTTTTGTTTAAAAAAAAAAAAAAAAAAAAAAAAAAATGATTATTCGCCATAAACTGAATAGTGCCAGAGAAGTTTTCTTACGTGCCAAGTTCGGCACGCGTGCCATAGGTTCGCCATCCCTGTTCTATATGATCTTTCATGCATTTTGCTGCATATTATTTTAATTACTTTCATTTACAAAAGTCTAACGAATTATTTTTAATGTTAAAATTTAATGACTTCTTAAACCCTTTACATATTCCGACCGTTTAAACTGAAATGGGATCGAAGACGCAAGAATGAAATGATTGCTGCATATAGCTACTTTAAAAATAAACATCTGTGCCGATCACTAATCCTATCACTAAGCGTGCCGGATAAGGCGTATTATTTTCTTTCCGGCACTGACACGTTCCTAAAGGCAGATATACATTTACAGTCAAATGAATAATAAAACTATTTCGGCGAAATAATAAAAACAGAAGAAGAGATTAATTAATTAATTTTGAATTTAAAGTAAAATTAAAAAAGTATTTATGAATATTATAGCCGTCTAAACTTTAAGATCAATTCTAAATTGTCTCAACTATGTTCTACTACATTTAAGATTTGTAATTAGTAAGCAAATTTTGCAAACTTTCAAAGAAAAAAGATATTTTTCTGCGGATCAGTTTTATAAGAAACGCTTGCGCCTTATTCTGTATGATCATTTATGCATTTTGCTGCATATTATTTTAATTATTTTTAAGGTGTCTCGGGACTCTTAAAGCTTCAAAATTTTAGAAATTTTGATTTTTTTAGATGTTAAACTCCTATCTTTTCCGAACATTTTGATATAATTATTTCCTTGAAATTACTATTATATTAGAAGCTATGGCTTTTAGAATTATACCCTCTCAATAGCTGAAAGTGGCGTTTCCCAAACTTTGGAGTCATTTTTCTCCAAATGAAGTTTTTGGGCATAACGCGCAGGATATCTAAAAACCTTCTGAATTTTTTTTTTCATGATATTTTTAAAAGATATGTTTCATGTTAGTCTGTATAAACTGAACCTAAAATTTTATTTTTATTGTTCAAACAAAATATTTTTTTTAGGTAATTATACTGTTAACATTTTCAAAATTTTGCATTAGCTAAATACAATATTGTAATAAAAATAAGAAAATGCTTTAAATACAAATTCATTTAGGTTCAGGGTAATTATTACAATCTGAAGTATAATTAGGCACAAAAAATCTCATTCTAGTTTCAAAATTTATTTTGTAATCTTGCGCGTAAGCTGTTATACCAATTTTCTTCTCGGCAAATGTCTGAAAGTTTGGAGCCCCCAGTAAATAATAATTCTGCATCTTGCAATTTTTTAAATTCATAAAATGTAAGAACATACTTATATCTTTCATAGAAATAAAAATTGCGTCTTAAAATCATATACATTTTAAGAAATTAATTGTTGAAAATGGTCTTTTTTTCTATGTTTCAATTTTAAGAGTCCTGAGACCCGTTAATAGCCAAAGTATAATAAGTTATTTTTAATTGTTAAAGTTTAATGGATCTACGCATTCTGATCACTTAAATTAAAATGGAATTGAAGACACAAGAATAAAATGATTGCTGCATGTAGCTAAATTAATTAATTTTGATTTTAAAGAAAAAAATGTATTTATAAATGTTATATCCGTCTAAAATTTAAGTAACTTGTAAAATGTCTCAACTATGTTCTATTGCATTTAAGATTTTTACTTATTAAGCACATTTTGCAAACTTTCAAAGAAAAAAGATGTTTTTCTACTGATCAGTTTTATAAGAAATGGTTGTGCTTTTTCTATATGATCATTTATGTATTTTTCTGCATGTTATTTTAATTTCTTTTAATAGAAAAAGCATAATACCTTATTTTTAATTGTTAAAGTTTCATGACTCTTCGTGTATTCTGATCGTTTAAACTAAAATGACGTTGAAAACGCAAGAAAACAATCATCACTGTTAGCATCTGTGCCAGATCACTAATTCAAGATGAGGCGTATTATTTTCTTTCCGGCACTGACACACTCCTAAAGGTAGAGATACATTTACAGTCAAACGAACGGTAAAAATAGTTAGTATTAAAAAGAAGGGGATATTTATTTCATTAATTTTGAATTTAAAGAAAAGAAAAAAAGTATTTATGAATATTACAAACGTCCAACCTTTAAATACATTTATAAAATGCCTCAAATATGTTCTATTGCATTTTATAATTTTAATTATTAAGCACATTTTGCAAATTTCCAACAAAAAAAGACATTTTCCAACAGGTGAATTTTATAAGAAATGATTGTGCTTTTTCTATATGATCGTTCATACATTTTGCTGCATATTATTTTAATTACTTTTAATTGCAAAAATATGACAACTTATTTTTAATTGTCAAAGTTTAATGACTTCTTAAACACTTTAAATATTCTGATCGTTTAAACTGAAATAACATCGAAGTAGCAAGAATAAAATTATTGATGCATGTAGTCGTGTAGCTACTTTAAAAAATGAGCATCTGTGCTTGATCATTAATTCAGGATAAAGCGTATTATTTTCTTTCACACACCACTAAAGGCAGAGATACATTTACACTCAAATGGATAATAAAAATATTTCGGCAAAGAATGAAAATAGAAGGAGAGATTTATTAATTGATTATTTTTTAATTTAAAGGAAAATATGAAAAAGTATTTATAAATATTCTGTCTAAACTTTGATTACATTTTAAAAATATCTGAACTATATTATAGAGGAAAAGGTCCAAATACCGGCTAGGGTCCAAATACCGGCTACTAGGTGTTCTGAGAACTGAGCGCAGCGCAGCCTAGCGGTGATAGGCAGAGTTTGTAACTTTAATTGAGAGAAGAAAGTTACGAAAAGTACGTCGCTGAAGTCTGTGTCATTTAGAAATAATAAATGCAAAAGTGTCGAATCTACGTAATCTGGTACATCAAAAGTTTTTCAGATATGTGTTTCTCATTTTTTAAAAATATACTGATCGTATATTGACTTGAATTGTTGATTAAGTTATTTTCTAGACGTATTTAGCTCTCAACTGCCACGCGCACATTATTGGTATTTTATTATATGAATGAGTAATACCGGTTTTAACTTAAACATAGCAGTGGTCCAAATACCGGCTACCTAGAGTGGTCTAAATGCCGGCTAGCCGGTATTTGGACCTCTCTCGGTTGCTCTGCTTGAAGGGGGGTGAAATAAATTAATTTAAATAGTTCCATAATTAATAAATTAATTTAAAGGGTTCAGAAATGTTTCCAGTCCCCTTTCGCAATATGAAAAAAGCAACCATGGCGGTAATTCTTCAGGACCGACACTGGTTACCGGATCACTTTCAAAAAAGTGCTGTTGGACACTACAAAATATAAATGTGAAGAGAAAGAAAAAAAATGACGGAGTAAACCAGGCGAAAGAAGCAGAAATTTGATTTTAACCCTCTCGTTGAGCAACCCGAGATTTCCTCGGTGATGCATTTTTTCCGTCTAATTAACCCTCCTTGATTATTCCCACCAGTTATTTTTTTATTGTCATTTTTTCTTTATTTAATCGGAGCATTTTCCCGGTTAAATTAGACAAAAAATTTTGTTTTGAAAAACCGGTGACAAATGAATAAAAATTCTTAAAAGACGCTCGTCGCGAAGGGGTTAAATACGCAATTTTTTAAGCTATTTTGATAAAACAATTACGCAGCGAGAGGGTTAAAAAAGTGAAAAAGGAAACTATCCAATAGAGGAAGATGATAAATTTGTGTCTTCTGCATGGGTGCTTTCTCTGCGGACAAGATTGGGGTAGGGGTTTCTGGGTTCAATGTTAAGAATGCGATATGTGGGCTGATAGGGACTATACCGACGCAGAGAGTGATATTATGTTTTTGATTTTTTCAGATAAAATAATTCTCATTTCAATCAGCAAGCTTTTTTTTTTTTTTTTTTTGTTTTGTTTTGTTTTGTTTTACACGTTAAAAATCAAAATTAGAAACATAATGGGAAGAAGACTGTGAGAGATAGTCGTAAAGAAGTTTAGAAATTTAACAAAAATACTTATTTATTAAAAATTGCGTATTTTTATTGTGCACAAGAAATGTTATTAATCAATACAATTTATTAAAATAATATTCTTATTGCTTAATATTTGTCATTAGCTCTATTTGTGTGATCTTTTGGAAAAAAACTTAGGTAGCCGGTATTTAGACCCCAATTTAAAAACTCAAAATTTCAAGACTTTCGGAATTTCGCTTTTTATAAACAGAAAACGCCTTTTAAACTGATTTTTTTTCTGTAAACTGGTGTAAAACGTGTCAAGGTACCCTGCTGTCACTTTTTATTTTATTAATTTTGAAAATTGTATGATCTAGATTGAAAAAAAAAAGTGGTAGCCGGTATTTGGAATTTTTCCTCTATTGTATTTAAGATTTTTAATTAAGCACGTTTTGCAAACTTCCAGAAATAAAAGATGTTTCTCTGTAGGTCAGTTTTATAAGAAATGATCATGCTTTTTCTATATGATATCTCATGCATTTTAATAGCTTTTAATTATAAAAGTTCGACAACTTATTTTTAATTGTAAATTTTAATGACTTCTTTAACTATTTGCATATTATGATCGTTTAAAACTGAAATGGCACTGAAGGCTAAAAAATATAATGATTTTTGCATGTGACAACTTTAAAAATTAAAACCCGTGTCGGATCCTTAACTGAACTTTTGATTTTGAAGGTGGGAAAATTGCATTTTGCGAAAAAAATCAGTTAGGGGGTCTCAGTACAATTAAAGCTTCAAAAAATTTTTTAATTTTTTTTTTTTTTTCGATATTAAACTCCTTTCTTTTCTGAACGTTTTGATATAATTGTTTCCTTGAAATTACCATTAGAACAGAAGTTATGGCTTTTGGAATTATACCCGCTCAATAGCTGAAGTGTCGTTTCCGAAACTTTGAAGTCATTTTTCTCCAAATGACTTCTTTTGGGCATAACGCGCAGGATATCTCAAAACCTTCTGAATATTTTTTTTCTCCTGAAATTTTCAAAACATATGTTTCATGTTAGTCTGTATAAACTGAACCTAAAATTTCCTTTTTATTGTTCAAAAAATATTTTATTTTAGGTGATTATACTGTTGAAATTTTCAAAATTTTGTATTAGCTAAATACAACTTTGTATTAAGCTAACTTTGTATATAAAACTATTTTAAATACTAATTTATTTAGGTTCAGGGTAATTATTACAATCTGAAGTATAAGTAGGCACCAAAATTTTCATTCTAGTAGCTATAATCCTGCGCGTAAGCTGTTATACCAATTTTCTGTTCGTGAAATGTCTGACAGTTTGGAACTCCCTATAAATGTTAATTCTGAATCTTGCAATTTTTTAAATACATGAAATGAACGAATATATTTATATCTTGCATCCCAATAAAAATTAGGTTTTAAAATCATTTAACATTTTATCATTACATTTTAAGATATTAAATGTTGAAAAGGGTCTTTTTTTTGTCTCAATTTCATAAGAGTCCTGAGACCCTTTAAAGGCAAATCTTATTACAAATTAACGTAAAATTTAAGTTTTTAATCAATCCGCAATAAACAACTTTTAATAAGGCACGAAGTCCTTGTTACTCGTAATTTATTGGGTCAACGCTATTTCAAATGCGTTAATTTTAAATGTGAGACAAGGCAAATCCACTTTGAATAGATTTATTTTTTTATATTGCATACAAGCCCAATCAGAATTTTACCACGAATACTTTAAGATTTTTCATTATCTAAATTAAGAAATATAATTATATGCATTGGTAAATATCTGAAAATTAGACTACTTGCGTCCACTGCCAATAATATTTCATTAATTATACTAAAACCAAAAACTGAAAATGCAATATATTGTAACATTTTTTATAAAAATTACCAATGATAAATGGACATATAATGATGCATAAATAATTAGTTTTAAGCTTTAAACAAAGGAAATCATCATTTCAGTCCTTGTCCTCAGGTAAAAATATCCAATATTAAATGCATGCTGTAAATCTTTCTATAAATATTATTAACGTTTGCTATTATATATTTATACCTATATATATACAGTATGGGAAATTATAATTATCCTTTATTAGTTTAGATTGTATAGCAAAATATTGTAGTAAATATATTTGTCCCTGGTGTGGGCCATCATCTCAGTCCCTCTAAACATGCATTTAGGTTAACAGATACTAGGTTGCGCTGGCAGAATTATTTCCATTGCAACAACAACTAAAGTTCAACTAGCTACCATGGATGAAGGTAAGTTGTTCTTCTCTTTGTTTCATATTTAGAAATATTTAGTTTTTAATAACACATACTGGACAATTGCACCATAAAATATAATAAATAAAGACACAATATTGCTTAATGGTACACAAAACACGAACTTTAATAAGTTAAAAGTTAATTTCTACGTTTCGAGCTGTTTCTACAGCCGTCTTCGGTAAAATATGATGGTAAAAAGGCTCAAAGTTCAGAGACGAAAACTTCCTGTGCAAGAGATAATTAGTCGAAACTTGACTTGAAATCAAGTTTCGTTCTATTCAAGTTGGTTTTCAAGTCAAGTTTCGACTAATTATCTCTTGCACGGGAAGCTTTCGTCTCTGAACTTTGAGCCTTTTTACCATCATATTTTCCTGAAGACGGCTGTAGAAACAGCTTGAAACGCAGAAATTAACTTTTAACTTATTAAAGTTCGTGTTTTGTGTACCATTAAGCAAGATTGTGTCTTTATTTTGTTTTTGTTCTGAAAGAGGATGAGCATTTTTTTTATAGCATCATTCATGTCCCTACATTTAACTTTTATTTATATATATATATATAAAAAAAAAAAAAAAAAAAAGAAGCTTATTGTAACTTTATTTATGTAAGATACAAATGTCACATGGCATATTTAATAATTTACATGTGTTCAAAAGGATTCAACAAAATGGCTGTGCAGCTGTTAAGGGGTCTTGTACCTTTTAAACGCATCGAAAACTAACGAAAAATTTCAAAGTTTGAATTAGTCTACCTTCAAAACCTTTTTATGTATAAACATGAAATTTTGGATATTGATTAAATAGATTGTGCTTTGTAATATACTACAAACAAAAATTTATTAACCCTTTACAGAATTTGTGTATTGTTGAAATCGAAATAGCTCTTTTTTTTACCCCATAAGTCATTGCGCGAATGATATCTTGAGAAAGTATGTAAGGAATTTCATTAAATTTGGTAAATATACTAAACAAATATGTGAGTTTAAAATGATCTACTTTTAAGTATTTACAATGGTAATATTTTTAGTTATGACTATTTTTGTTCATTAAAAATACAATTTTTTTTTTTTTTTTTTTTTTTTTTTTTTTAACGAAAATATTTTTTTTATATACTTAATGAAATAATTTTAGCCTAAGAGTAGATCATTTTAAACACACGTATATGTTCAGTATCTTTACCGAATTTCATGCAAATCCATACATATTTTCTCAAGATATCATGCGCTCAATGAGTTATGGGGTAAAAAAAGAGCTATTTTGATTTCAACAATACACAAATTCTGTAAAGGGTTAATAAATTTCTAATGGTAGCATATTACAAACCACAATCTGTTTAATCAATAACCAAAATTTCATGTTTATACATAAGAAGGCTTTGAAGATAGACTAATTCAAACTTTGAAGTTTTTCGTTAATTTTCGACTCGTTTAAAAAAACAAGACCCCTTAAGGCAAAAAACATCATCTCAGTCCCAATTGTTAGACACTGATTATGATGTTAACAGACACTTTCTTCCATAAAAGTTTATCCTACGCATAAAATATACATCCTTGATCTCAAAATACTACAGCATTTAAATGACAAAACATGCATCATAGTATATAATTGTATGTGGTAGTTGGTACATTAATTTTAAAAAATAAAAATTTTGGAATGAAATTGTCCGGTTTTCAGATATTGACCCGTATATCACTTATTAAGGAATATACTTTTTCTGTAAAATTAAATTTATCTTTTGTTTTATTAAAACTTTTCTACAGAAGAATGAAATATTGAAATAAAGTAGGTAAGTAAATAATTTTTTTTTCTCTCTATTATAATTATATTCCATTCAAAGCAAATTAACATTTTCAACAAATCATTGCATTTGAAATTGAGATGAGATCATTGGCGCACACTAAAATCAAATTTTTCTTATTAGGTAGCTTTCATTACAAAAAGCTACCTATTGCAGCCGTTCGGAGGAAAGCGATTTAAAAAAATTTTGGTATATTTTCATTGATCATGACCCCCAGACCCCGAAACCACCCTCCGTTCAAAATTTATATATATATATATATCTGACCTTTGTCACACTATAACTCTCGTATTTATGAACCGATTTCGATGTAATTCAGTGTGTACATAGTACATACCAATGTCTCGACCGAGTTTGTTGGCCAGCTTCATCCGCCGTTTTGCTTCAAAATGGTGGCCATTTAAAATTAAAAAAAAAATTAAAATTTGAAATCTGGTACCAAAAAATTGAAAATGGAAAAATATTTTTTTCTTATGTATTTGACCTTTATACAAAGATTCCGGAGCAGTTTTTGTTTCGTCTATATCTTAAAAAATGGCTGAGTTATAGCATTTTGAATTTCTAGCGTGGCTGACATTTTGAAACGTCCTGAATTTTGTCACGCGATAAAAGGCGTATTTATGAACCGATTTCGATGTAATTCGGCGTGTACATAGTACATACCAATGTCTCGACCGAGTTCGTTGGCCAGCTTCATCCGCCGTTTTGTTTAAAAATGGTGGCCATTTAAAATTTAAAAAAAAATTTTTAATTTGCACTGTGGTACCAAAAAATTGAAAATGGAAAAATATTTTTTTTCTTATGTATTTGACCTTTATACAAAGATTCCGGAGCAGTTTTTGTTTTGTCTATATCTTAAAAAATGGCTGAGTTATAGCATTTTGAATTTCTAGCGTGGCTGACATTTTGAAACGTCCTGAATTTTGTCACACGATAAAAGGCGTATTTATGAACCGATTTGGATGTAACTTCGTTTATACATAGTACATACCAATGTCTCGACCTCGTTCGTTGGCCAGCTTTATCCGCCATCTTGTTTAAAAATGGCGGTCATTTAAATTTTTAAGGAAAATTTAAATTTGAAATGTGGTACCAAAAAATTGAAAATTGGAAAAATATTTTTTTCTTATGTGTTTGACCTTGATAAAAAGATTCGGGAGCAGTTTTTGTTTCGTCTATATCTTAAAAAATGGCTGAGTTATAACATTTGAATTTCTAGCGTGGCTGATATTTTGAAACGTCCTGGTTTTTGTCACGTGATAACGGGCGTATTTATGAACCGATTTGGATGTATCTTGGTGTGTACATAGTACATACAGATATCTCGACCGAGTTCGTTGGCCAGCTTCATCCGTCATCTTGTTTCAAAATGGCGGCCATTTAAAAAAAATTATAATTTTAAATGAGATACCAAAAAATTGGAAAATGAAAAAGATTTTTGTCGTATGTATTTGACCTTAATACAAAGATTCCGGAATAGCTTTTGTTTCGTCTATATCTAAAAAAATGGCTGAGTTATAGCATTTTGAATTTCTATTGTGGCTGACATTTTAAAATGACCTGATTTTTGTCACGCGATAACAGGCGTATTTATGAACCGATTTGGATGTAACTTGGTCTGTACATAGTACATACCAATGGCTCGACCGAGTTCGTTGGTCAGTTTCATTCGCCATCTTGTTTCAAAAGGGTTGCCATTTAAAAAAAAATTAAATTTAAAATTTAAAATGAGGTATTAAAAAATTGGAAAATGAAAAGATTTTTTTTATGTGTTTGGCCTTGATACAAAGATTCCGAAGCAGTTTTTGTTTCGGAAAATTTGTTATTTTGTTTATATCTTAAAAAATGGTTGAATTATAGCACTTTGAATTTCTAGCATGGCTAACATTTTGAAACGATCTTGTATTTGTCACGCGATAACACACGTATTCGCCTATTTCGATGCAAGAAGGCATGTGGATAGTATACATCAAGATCTCGACCAAGCTCGCTGGCCAGATTCATCAGCCATCTTGTTTCAAAATGGCGGCCATTAAATTAGAAAAAAATTATATTTAAAGTGAGGTGCAAAAAAATTAGAAATTGAAAAAGGTTTCTTTCTTAAGTATTTGACCTTGATATAAGGATTCAGGTGCATTTTTTGTTTGTCTTTATCTTTAAAAATGGCTCAGATATAGTAGTTTCAATTTCGAATGTGGGTGACATTTTGAAAAATCTTATTTTTTGCCTGCGCCAGCACTCGTATATATCAACCGATTCCGATGTGAGTGAGCATGTGCACAGCAGTTACTAAGGTCTTGGCCAAGTTCACTGGTTACCCTCATCCACCATGTTGTCTTAAAATGGCAGGCACTTTAAGAAATCGCCGAATTTGGCAGCCAAATATAAGTTACTTTAAAGAAAAGCAGCTTGAATTAAGCTGACTAATTACGCGAAATTCTCATTCATTATATTGATAAAAATTAGTATTGAATCTCCTATATTCGGTTTCCACTAAATTGAGCTTCGTGTGTTTGAATAATACAAGTTGGCTTTTATAAAATAAGGAATATGAAAGCTACCTCTTCCTCCCGGCACTGGTCGGAAGGACTTCTTTTTTTTTTTTATCTAACGTGAATATCCATTATTGTATATTACATTTACATGAAATAAGACCACAAAAAATATAAAATACTTCTATTACTGCTTTAAAATATTTTAAAACCCATTCAAATGTAATCCTTTCAATGTCTAGCAAATAACATAAAATGGACTTGCCCACTTTCAAAACCAACGGCTCGATTCACAATGAACCGTATTATTTTCTTTTGGGTATTGACACGCTCTTTAAGGCTGTTCTTAAATCCAAAGGGTCAACTTTCTGACAGAAGTTTTAATTCATTTTTGTTCGGAAACGCATGAAACTAGAAGGTGTTGTTATTCTGAAAACTATGTCATCGAACTGTTTTTTCCGTTTTCTTGTAAACGCAATAGGTCTTTCAGAAAATACTGACAAAGTTGGCATTTTGAACTGAACTTCCGAATGAAAGTAGAATATCCAGTCAGTAAGGGGAGAAAAATGCTGTGTCACGTGATCAAAATCGCTTAAAACTCAATAGATAATTTATGTATCAAAAAATGGGAAACACAGTTCGATTCCAAATCGCTTCCATGGTCAGGCTTTCCAATTTTATATCTTTTGGTTAAAACATGAATTTGTAAATGTGTCAAAACGTTTTGCGCTTGTTGAGCAGAGCAGTTGAGAGCAGCCTTAAGGTAGAGATGCATTTACAGGCAAAGTAACGATAAAAATAGTTTGGAGAGGTGATAAAAAAAAGAAAGCTTTTTATTTATTAATTAACTTTTAATTAAAAAATTCATTTATGAATGTTATTAAAAGAAAAAAATCAGTACATTTGTATAATATTTCAGGTATATTCCACTGTATTTTGAAATTTTAATTTTGAAGAAAGTATTGCCACTTCTGAAATAGGCATATCCGTGATCGACGCATTTAGCAATCATTAAATAACGATGATAAGTTTTTTTTTTTTTCAGGTGTTGGCAATTTCTTGAAATCAGGATTACATTTACGGGAAAAATAACGTTAAAAATAGTTCCGTGAGATGTTTAAAAGAGAGAGAGAAAGAGAGAATATTTGTAGATGTTATGATCAACAAGATTTTCAGTAGATTTGTAAAATATCTCAGATATGCTTTATTCAGGGTTCTCACTGCCAATCACTATTGCCAAATCACGAAAAAATATTTCATTTAGCTAGAAAATGAAAGACTGAAATCCCCACATTACGATGTTTTTTTTTTTTTTTTTTTTTTTTCTTTCCCTTTCGGTATCACTCTCAGCGAAGTTATTGTACAAATAAAAGTTTTCTGTGTGACTTATTATTCCTGTTTTGATATTTATCAGAATTCATTCTTATTTTTATTTTTATTTTTTATGCATTTGTTTTGTTTCATTTAACCCACTAACACGGTATCCGAAATTCTGAATTAACTCAAGTTTTCTTTCATAAAACTATATCGAAATAACTCGCTAGAATTTTTTTTCTTGATTTTGCGAAGGTATAAAAAACATTTGTTTCATGGTTTCTATAATCGATAGTTGAATTTAGATCAATAAATATTAAATAATAATAATAATAATTATTATTATTATTATTATTATAATAAATTGGAAACTGGAGAGGAAAAAGGGGATACATTGGGTAATTTAAGGAACTATTTTAGAATAAATGTTTCACGACTAATCTATCACTAACAGTATTTAAATTTGGCTATAGTTTTTCTTTAGTGATTAATCATATTACTAAGGCTTAGTCAAAAGCCTGTGAGATCCTTGTTCTATTCCATTTAAGATTTCTAATTTCGAAATAGTTATTCCCACTTAAAAAATGAGTATCCGTGCCGGAAATGTTTAACGATCACTAAATCATGATGTCCCGTATTATTTTCTGTCCTGTGGTGGAGCTATCCCAAAGGCAGAGTAACATTTACAGGCAGAGTAATAAAATATTAAAAATAGTTCGGTGAGGGATAAGGGGGGGGAGGAGTTAAATAGTACTTATTAGCCTCCGGAATGCTATTTCTTTCTCCCAGCTTTTGTCTCCAATAAATAATGTTACCTTGTGTACGCTAGCCGTAAAACAAAAGACGATGTTTCATTGTGCGATTAAATACTCTACAGCATTTTTTAAAACTTCTAAGCATTCCACATTTTCAATGTTCATACCGTCGCATTGGGGAAAAAAAAGTACTTTTTAATGCAATTTGTTTGAGCACTGCATCGCCATTTGTTTTTGAAATATTAACTTTTTTGTAGTTTTTATAGTGACATTTGTTTCATTTTGGCAACTCAAGTACTCCATTTCTGTAGAAAGTAAAGAAAAAATTGTTGAAAAATAGCAATTATATCTTTTTGTTGCCATTTTCTCATAAAAATTGAAAAAAAAAATTAATTAAAATACATGCTATTTTGAGAAAAATATAAATGAATAATTTATGATAAAACATGGAGCTATTATAAACTATATTTAATTTTAAGAATCTGTATTAATGCAAATGACGTCATTTTACATAAAATAAAAGCGTGTGCTTTAAGTCTTAAAATTGAAATATGTTTTGCAGTAGAGTCCCGATTATCCCAGTCCCGCTTAACCGAGTTATTTTCTTCTGGTGGACTGGTGACCTCTATTATTATGAAACAGCCATTATAAATGAAGCGTTAGGTGAAGATGAAAGAGCAGTCGCGGAAAATGGAAAAAAAATGGCCATAATTTTTTTTTTTCAAAAAAAATTATGGCCATTTTTTTTCTCCTATTCTGACCAGAAAATCAGGGTTCTAACTTTTTACGACTGCTCTTTCATCTTCACCTAACGCTTCATTTATAATGGCTGTTTCATAATAATAGAAGCCACCAGTCCACCAGAAAAAAATGAAGTAATGGAAGTGCCGGGGGCGACACTAAATTCTGAAAAAGCAGAATTCCTGTTCTCTAGTTTATTTTTTAATTCTGGATTTAAAAATGAAAAGTATTTATGGATATTATATCCGACCAAAATTCCAATGCGTTTATAAAAGCCTTAGATATGATTTATTGAATTTAATTTTTTTAATTACAAAGGCGTTAGGTAGTTCTGAAATGTAGCAGATTAAAAGTTTGTTATCTTAAAAATATTATTCCCACTTATACAAACTTAAAAAAAATATTTAGATAACTCTACTGTGTTCAATTTTCATTTTTTAAGAATGTAAATATATTTAATATTTATTCATTTTAAGTTATAAATTGAAGCATAATTTTTTAAAGGCTGGTGTACTGCACACAACATTACACTTACGTGACTCAGTCGTGTGATTTAATCTTTTAATTGTTGGAAAATTTGTGTATAATTAAAATGGCGTACTATCCAAATAAATTTGTATTCTTTCAATTACAAAAAGAAGAAAAAAAAATTAAAATTGACGAAAATTGGGAACTTTTTAAAAAAGAACAAGAAAACTTATTTTAAGAATTATTATTAAAAATTATTCACATCTGAAGAATAAAAAATTTAGATAATTTCATTGTATAATTTCATGCAGAATCATCCAGAACCAGAACCGAGAATATCTTTTGTTGTAGACAGCATTTCGCTTTAAACAAACTTTATTCTATATCTATAGATTCGCCGGAAAAAAATTCCGAGTTAGATAGATTTCCACCTTTCGCAGACTTTATCTTAGACTGTGCTTACTGTATACATTCCTTTACTGAATATTTGGCTAAAATTTCATAAATATATAGCTAGCTCTTATATATGCAGAATAGTGTGCGCAAGCCTAAAAATAAACAGATAAGTAATAAATGAATGATTAAATAAAATAAATAATAATAATAATAATCTTTTTAATAAAATAACTTCCAAACGGTACATTCTGTTTATCATATATAGCGGTAGTTGAAGTTCATAAAAAAAAAAAAAAAAAAAAAAAAAAATCAGTTTTTCTTAATTTAAAAAAATTGTTCGATTTTTAAAAGCATCTGATAATTTAATTTTTTCTTTTTTTTTTTTTTTTTTTTACAAAAAATTTAAAGAAAAAATAGATATACTCTAAAGTCTAAAGAATAGCCTTATAATAATTAGCATTACTTTTTCCTTGTGTTTTTATTCTTGTATCTTCTAACATATTCCTTTTAATTACTTTTAGCTGTAAAAATTTTATGAAAAATTTAATAATAATGGAAATAACACTAGAAATATTTCATCTTATAAATAAAACTTCAGTTTGAGAAAGCAAATATCTAAGATTTATTATTAATTATTAATTTAAATATTCTTTTGGAAATTTATTTTTAACTGGTCCAAGTATCTGATAAAAATAAATAGATTGCAATATTTCTTCAAGAAAAATCTAAATAATGTTTTATTATTATTATTATTTATTTCAAAAGGAAATGATAAATTTTTTTATAAAGGAAGGAATTAAAACTGTAAAAATTAGAAGGGCGTGATTTTTTTTTAATTATTATTATTCTTTTTTTAATATTGATCATTCTTTATTTTGAAAAGTTTAAATGCCTAAAAGTAATTAGCAAAATTAAAGTAAAATAATTTAAATATTTATTAGCAATTGTTTTAATGAAATTAAATGTGTGATGGTAAAAGGAAATGTTTTTGCACATCCAGGCATATTTTGTAGCATTACATTAGTCTTTAATTAGTGAGTTTATATTTAAGTGCTAATTTTTAAATTATACCTGGATACATAAGGCTATTCGCAAATCCAAGTTGGGTACTTTCTGACACATTTTTAAATTCATTTTTGTCCGAAAACGTATCAAATTGGTAGGTAGTCTTAATCAGAAACCATGTTTTGGTTTTGTTTATGACGGTCAATTATCTACAAGAGGGATATGGGCCCGAAGGGGGGGGGGGGGGAGTGCCCTCCGTAGGGTCTTTCTAAGGGAACCTAACCCGTATTTACCCAAGGAAATCCAAGGTTCGAAGAAAACCACGGAAAACTCCGAATGATTAGGCCGACGGGCTCGATTGGGTTCGAACCCAGCACCTGCCTTCTACCAGCTTTGATAGCAGCAGAACCTCTCGGCCACTGATGGGGCCAGAAACCAGGAAATCGAATTGTTTCCCCCCCGTTGTACAATAAAGGGCGACGTTTTTTTTTCAGGCTAATGAAGATACTTATGCATGTAATAAAGGATCAGTCAAATTTAGCAGGGGAATTTCAGTGGAAAGTGTGTAAAAAAAAATTCTTTCGAATGTTTGGTGCGAAAAGACGAACGCGCTACGCGATTTTGCGAGCGGTACTTTTCCTCGCCAAAACGCAAACTATTTTAATGGATCTGAAAATTATTTGTTAAATGATGATTTGAATTCGCGGTACTTAATTAAACTTAAACAAGGAATTAGTTTATTATTTTTTCATAAGCTTATGTAATACACACAATTTGCATTTTGCTGAAGTTATTTAATTTTATACGGTTTCATTGATTGGATAAGTTTCAGTTTATTTTAAAAGTAATTGCCCGATTAAAAAAGCTCTCGTTATACATTTCGACACTGAATAATTCGTTGTTTCCAAGTCAACAATACTTTTCTCTTATTGTCTCCGACACTAACAATATCGAAGTCAAATTGACAGTGCTCAGAATATGACCTTAGTTTTGACTTTCAAGAAATTTTAATCAATTTAAATTTTAGTCTAAACCATCGTTAAAGGATCGCTAAATTTCGTTACACACATATAAATGTATATAACAAAACCATAGTTATAAAAGTGTATTTATTTAAGAAAAAACTTCTACTCAGTTTTTTCTTAGGAAGTATTTATCATAACAGCATATATATTTTAAAATTTTATTGTGCCGTCAACCAGCGATAAATCACCAAGAAAACGAAATTTTCATTACTTTTTTAAGACGCTATATCGATTATCAGCCGGAATTTTTTTTATAAAAATATATATCCTCATGACAAGAACATTCTATATTTTTCAAATTTTTCTGAGTATGCGCTTGTGGAGACATTCCTCGTAAGACAGCAATCGCTTATAACGCAAGATGTAATTCATTTATCGAAAAAGGAAAAACAGCTCGATAACAAATCTCTCGAATAATCATGCCTACATATGCCATGCTTTTATGTTTAAAAATGAGTCAGAAAAATTCTTTAGAAAATTTTGCGTTGCAGAGGGGGATAAATATATTTTTGAGAACCGTCTTAAGAGGTTTTGTTTTTACTATTATGTTTGTTTTCAATATTGTTAACACCGAATCTCGCAATACATTCTACTCCACTACCCCCCCCCCCTTTTTTTGTTAACCCTTTCACCTCTGCCATCCTAATAATAGTACATCTACCTACATTTACTATTATTTTGTCTTTACAATTGCTATTACTGTTATCCGCGTGTAGTAATGATAGTATATGTCATTAGATTTACTGTTATTACTCCATCAGCATTTAGTAATAACATTTAAAAAAAGAGAAAGAAGAAATCTTCGTGTTAATATTTAAACATCGTTGCTGAGAATTTTATTTCAAACGTTTGTTTATTTCTTTAAATTTAAATCTAAGAACTATTTGTCAGAGCTCCGGATTTATGACAAAAGAAGAAAAATATTGTAAATGTCTATTTAACCGTCTTGTAGTAATAATATAACATTTTCCAAACGCCTTCAAGAATTTTTCCATAACCTATTGTCTTATAAATAGTACACAAAATAACTACTGGCATATTAGTTAGATTTCACTAAACCTTAATTTTTACCATTTGGATAGCTATTATTGTTATTTAAAAAAATTCATTTTTTTTAAATCTTCAAAATTAAAAAACATAATCGTATGAAAATAAATAAATAATCGCCAAATAATTAACTTCCAAAATTACATCTAACAAGCAATTACACATACACATTCCCATTTTTTTTTTCTTCTCTGCATTTACGTTTTTTCTAACCCTTAAATTAACCTCTCATCTTCCAGATTATCACACACGCGTGAACTGGCATGTGCTTTTTTGGATAAATTTGTTCCGAAGATTAAAACCGTTGAATTGAAAAGAGAGGAAGCGATTTTCTAAGCTGTGTGAATTTGTGTTTCTTCCTTTTTTGGAGAAGAGAGAAAAGACAAGACGAATAACAATTCGTTGGTCGCATCTGGCTGGGGAGAGATGGTGGTGTATGAATATGAGAGAATAAGCAGGGCCACCCTTTTTCACCCTAAGTGAATTTGGATGAAAGGGAACTACTACAAAAGGGCCAGCTGCAGGCCAAATAGGCACAAGTGGCTCGCGAAGCAGGTGCCGGCGTGTTTTGCGGGTCGTCTCCACAAGAGATGGGAACTTGCATCGCATCTAACGGATTCTTGTCCCGGAGAAAGTAAACACCGATGAGAAATATTTGGCGCATTATCACCTTCATTTGTCTGAATCTTTCTTAAACGTTGAGACTTCTAAAATTCAAAGTGGAGATTTTCTGACACATTCTGAATTATTTTTTAGATACATAGAATACATACCGTAACCGTAGATATATTAAATGTACAGGTTTTCTCATACTAGAAAATCAAAATTCATTTTAAATTTTTTGATGCAAGTAAACGATCTTCCAGAAAATGCTACGAAAGCTGGAGTTTTAAACTTGTTAGTCAGCCAACTTTCTAATTCCCCTCGCTAACGTTAAACCTATCGTCGTGTGACACATTCGTATATTTAAAATATCTCCTCAGGAAATTAATATTTTTAACTTCTTTTTTCTGTGTACTCTTCTTTATAGGATAGTTTTTTTTTTCTTAGATGTCAAAATATTTCTGAAATATACACTTAATTTTATGTGATATCTTAAAATATTGCTCACAGTTCGTCAGCTTAAATAGATTTAGAACTATTTTGGAAACTAAGAAAAAAAGAAATATCTCTTAAGAAGAGTACACAGAAAAAAGAAGTTCGAAATATTAATTTCCCGTGGAGATATTTTGAATATACGAATGCATCACATGCCCATAGGTTTAACATTAGCGAGGAGAATTTGAAAGTTGACTGGCTAGCAGCCTTAAACTAATTTTTTGAACACGACACCTCGGAGAGGTCGTCATAAAACAGCGTTGGTTATATCTCAAGATGTAATACATTTACTTAAATAAACTTATTAAATTAAAAAAAATCAAAAAAACCCGAACTAATTAATTATTTCTCATCAATCTGAAACTATTTTTTATATTATTTACCTATTTTTTTATTTACTTGTATTGATGACTTTTAAGTTGTGTTTATAGTTCCTATCTATAAACACTGTTTTGATGAGGCTTATAGAAGTCAATGAAGATTAGAGTTGAGTTGCAGTAAAGCTAGAGATCCTACTTACACAAGTTCCAGGTTGTGTAATATTTAAAATGAGTTTCTAATTAGTCTGTAAAATAGTCAATGAAACATCATCTTCATTTTGAAAGACCTATCCAATGATATGCCACTCAATAGGGTGCGTAAAAAGTTTTGTTTTTGTCTCTACCACCATTTTGTATTTTACGACCGCCATTTTGAATTTATAAAAACAAAACCTCGCCTATAAGCATTGAACGTTTAAGACAAATCGATAGATACCTCATTCATTAAAATTCATCCAGCCGTTCTGGTGTTTCGAGGGTATAAAAAAATCCACATGCCCAGATACGCGTGAAACACATAACCCTTCTTGACAGCTGGGTAAAAAAGGGCTGTTTGATTCCAAATTATGGATTATTTCTACCAATTTCTTGCTTTTGTGTATAAAAACGACACCATGAATGCATTAAAAAAAATTGCGAGATTGAGCGGGGAAAAATATTACGCCTTATAACAGTTTCCTAATGTTTAATTTACTTCGCTCGATAGCATGGTCTTTTTTCGCATAGTTATATACAGTTATTTTCAACTCTGTATATCTGAATTTTCTAGCTATTCTAATTCAAGTTAGTCATAGTCAAGCATTTTTTTCCCTTCTGTAAATACAGGGTGTTCGAAAATTCCTGGACACATTTTAAAATTCAATATAAAATCAAGTACAGTAAACTTTGTCTAAGGCGGAATCGATCAGGACCAAGAAAATTTTCTGCAGTGGACAATATTCCGCCTTAGACAAATTTTACTCTATGTCTATGGATTCGCAGGGACTTAACAACTTTCCGAGTTAGACAGATTTCCGTCTTACACAGAGCCCGACTTACAGAGAGTTTACTGTAATCGTCGTACAGGAGTGCGGTTTTGGACTAAAATGCTTCTCAGGATGAAAAGTTTTCTTCAAGTGAATGAAAATAATTAGTTTCAAATTTCGGTCATAGATGACGTCACTTGTCCTTATGTTTGCTTTCGAACATGCATGTTGCACTCTTCCTTAGTCCACACGCTGATGAATTTTCCCGGATCTATGATCACCACTCGTACAGATTTATTTTATTTGATAAATTGCCACCACCGATATAAATATGTGATATCGGACACGATGTGTGAAGGTTTATAAATAAATGCTAAACTTATTCAATTAATATTAAAGAACAATTCATTTACAAATTATTTACATAGAAACAAAGCGTTATTTACATAAGGGCTCGGATATAGACGACCCTGCCCGATACTAAGTTATATAACAAATAGTTTCACGCACTGGGTCGACTTATTAAAATACCCTATTTCCTTCTCACCCTAGGGTATCTCATTAGGTTTATCGGAGGATCACCATGAACCTCCATTTGCGTGCACTTTCTCCACACATGACTTAAGATTTTTTCCGCAACTCATTAAACTCCACTCCAGAAAACTCCACAAAAAACACTACAACTTCCCTCTACGAGGTCTACGCCAGAACTCTCCCGTTTCTCTCTCAACCATGCCTAAAAGAAAAAAAGACTCCGAGCTTCCTTCCTTCCCACATGGACCCTTCTCTTATCTAAAACTTTCCCCTTTCCATGTCGTCCACTATCTTGCTAGATAGCCCGTGAACTCCTTTGTCTGCCTTATCTGAGATATGCTTTCTTGAATAGAAAGGTAAATCGGAATTCCTTGATACAATGAAGCTTGTCCATACTTATAAGATCTAATAATTATAACAGCTCGTATCAACTTCAAGGTAAGGAAAAATACATCACACTCGGTTATTGTTGCAGCCCTAGAAACCGAAACAAACAGAAACCGAATGTTGCTTCACATTCGGTTATTGTTGGATTCGATTATTGTTATTGTTTGTGTATATTGGATTGTTGGGCAGCGGTCAACCCCATTCTATTGTCGGGACAAAGCAAACAAACAGAAACCGAATGTTGCTCACATTCGTTTATTGTTGGAGCCCTAGAAACCGATAGTTTGTTTATATTCGGTTGTTGGACAGCGGTCAACCCCATTCCATTGTTGGGACAAAGCAAACAAACAGAAACCGAATCTTGCATCACATTCGGTTATTGTTGCAGCCCTAGAAACCGATAGTTTGTTTATATTCGGTTGTTGGACAGCAGTCAACCCCATTCCACTGTTGGGACAAAGCAAACAAACAGAAACCGAATCTTGCATCACATTCGGTTATTGTTGCAGCCCTAGAAACCGATAGTTTGTTTATATTCGGTTGTTGGACAGCGGTCAACCCCATTCCATTGTTGGGACAAAGCAAACAAACAGAAACCGAATCTTGCATCACATTCGGTTGTTGTTGCAGCCCTAGAAACCGAAACGAACAGAAACCGAATGTTGCTTCACATTCGGTTACTGTTGGATTCGGTTATTGTTATTGTTTGTGTATACTGGATTGTTGGACAGCGGTCAACCCCATTCCATTGTTGGGACAAACACATGTAATACAATACATAAGTAAATAAAAAAAATAACATCAGATAGTAGTAGTCATAATTAGTTACATGCTCATTGGCGTCAGAAACCTGACAATGCATTTTTTGTGATTTTCAGGTTAACTTTGACGCTGTGACACAGAAATGATGATCCCGGGAAGCATTTTAGTCCAGACCGCACTCCTGTAGGACAGTTACTTGATTTTATATTTAATTTTAAAATGCGTTCAGGAATTTTCGGACGCCCTATACCGAGGTTGGCGAACCTTTTTATAACCGCGTGCTATTTTCTTTCCAAAAATATTTTACACGACCTTGACGTGCCAACAAATTGTGGATTGAAAAACGACGAAAAAAAAAAAAAATTTAAATAATAACAGTAAGATAATAAAAACAAATGGGTAACATACAGGGTGAGGTATTGCACTATAATAATCATAAAAATATTAGATTCTAGAAATTATTAAAAAATATATGTGATTGTGTTGTTGCATCTTGGAAGGAAAATAATTAACACCAGGTTCATACTCAGTTAATTTCAACAGAATACAAACTAAACTGGATTTATATGACAATTGTTTTTCATTTGATATTTTGTATTACTCATTTTAGAAACTAATGACCTTGCGGGCATAGATAGATTGAAAAAAATATTAAAACATCAAACGTCAGTTTCTTTAAATAGCTCTGAAAATAATTTTAGTTGAAATAATTTTGTCATTGGTAAATTTACTAATGTGGAAATTTACGGTATTTTAAAAATCCGCAATTAAAATTCTTCAATTTCCAATAAATCAAATTTAGTCAAGATTAGATCATCTGGAGTTTGTGCATTTTCTGTAGTATCACTGTATATTGATTTAGTCACAAGTACTCAACGTGCCAAAATTATTCTTTCGCGTGCCACTTTTGGCACGCGAGCCATAGGTTCGCCGTCCCTGCCCTGTACCTTAGATTCTTTGGTGACGAACGTATCGTGGTTTTACTTTTCCTAAAATATTTTTAAAGTTCAGAAAAACGCTTTACACATAAAAAAAGGTTATTTGAACTAAAATATCTGGAAACTTTACGTATATAACAACGAAAGTGATATTTCGATTTCAATAAAAAGTAGCGAATTTAATTTGTGATTAGCCTAGTGCAGCGAAAAAGTTTCAGTTTAGACGGTAAAAAAATGAATTGCAACTAATTTTTAATAATCCTAGTAGCGCATCAATAATTATTTAGTACATTGCTAGTATTATATAATATTTATTGGCTTAGAAAAATATGAAATCAATACTCCGAAAAACTGCAGTTTTTAATTGGAAATATTTGCGACATAAGAGTAATATGGTCGGAATAATCATCTCTTTTTTTTTTTTTTTTTTTTTTTTTTTTTTTTTTTTTTTTGTAATTATGTCCAATTTAATCGAAGTAAAAGATGCCCCCAAAAATTTATATTGCTGTTAAATTTTATTTATTTATTTATTGTTATCATCTTAGCTTGGTACTTCATTAACCTTTAACTGAAAAAAAAGTGCTTGAAAATGAGAACAAGAGCCTGAATCCTTTCGAAACGAAATTCTTTTCAGTGTCCCTGTAAACGAATTATAAATACTGTACACTTCATTTCCAATACCGAAGATTCTCTGACATAGCCTTATCAAAAATTTTTGACCGGGGGAAGCAACAGGCCATGGAGGACAATATTCTTTTATGTAAAGGTATGCAGGAGGAGAGACAGTACTGTATGCCTATCTGTGTCCTTCGGATCTGCTCAATAGAGTATTTCTACATTGGTAATGAACGGGGTGAATGAACAATGAGGCAGCAAGATCGTTCGTCCCCTAGGGAAAAAAGTTCAAGGATGTGCTAGTGAGCAATTCTGGACATTAGACACGACACACGAGACACTGGTAAAGTGAGGTGGCATTTTGTCAACGTGAGAGATGTGAAGTATGAAACGTTCACTCATGTTGGGGTGTTCGAAGTGTAGATATGGTTATAAAAAGTGAGAGTGACTATCTATGGATTGTAAATTTATTATTGCATTTTCCAATTTAATTTTAATTGTTCTAATAAAGAACTTGAGAAAGAAATATGTGTTATTTTTGAACGATAATCCTACACGAGCTTAGAAAATCAAAAAGCTCTGGCCCACTACATCACAATTCTGTAGAAAACCTTAATAACATATATCAATTCTATGTCAATCCAAGTGCATTTACAGAGTACATTGTCAGAGCACGGAAAGAGAACAAACCTAATTCATAAACACTTTTCGACTATGTTTAAAAGTGTTACGAGAAACTTGTAATAATATTCAATTAACACATCGATTGACAGTAATACAATTTAGGATGAGTTCTAAATACTTTACTTAAGGGAACATTAAAAACCAAATCTTTCAATTTTCTGTGAATTTATTTGGAAATTATCAGACTTGTTAATAGAAAGCTTAAATAATTATATTCAAAATTTGGTGTTAAAATAATTGAAAGCTTTTAAATTATTCAATTTTTAAATTTTTAATTTATTCAATTTAATTTTTTTTAAATAACGGATAATCTCATATTTTAAAATGTCCCATGCGCATTTATTTTGCATAACAGATGACTGTATTTATTTATTTATGTGATACACTGAAAATCTGTGTACATTTTTCAGAACACTTTTTAGAACACCTATTTTGTCACATTTTTAGAACACTTTGAAGCGCACCTTTTAGAACAATTTTTAGAATACTTCTGAGAACATTCATTTTTTTTCAGCCCACTTTCTATAGCACTTTTTGAACACTTTTGGGAACACGTGATTTCACAAGTATGCCCAAATGTATTCTCAATCTGTTCTCAGATATGTTCCCAAGTTTAGATTTAACAAATATCCTGAACAAAGCACATTCGGTACATTTTCGGAACACTTTCTTTATCGCGGAGCTTATTCGGAACACATTTTAGTACAAATTAAGGTAACTCGAACACATATTTTGAATCAAAGTGTTCCAAGTGTGTTCTCAATGTGTGCTGGGAATTTGCAGTGTACTTTTTGTATACTACAATGAAAGTTGACATGAATTGTAAGAGTTCGCTGTATGTATAAGCATAAAAAAAATATTTTTGGTTTGATTTTTCTAAAACAGTAGCTGTGTATTTTCATACGCGCATAAATTTCAATACTAAAATATCCCTGAAATGCAACCTTTTATGCTTTTTATGCTAACATTTATTTATTATTGTACAGAGGATAATCTACAGAGTATGAATAAAAAAAAAAAAAAGATAATAAGAGAATTAGGAATGCGCATAGAACGTTTTAAATGTTAGAAATGTGCGAAATTTTCAATTTTGAAAAAATAGCATTAAATATATATATATATATAAAACCATAATGTATAACAAATCGTCATCGATTTCCAATAATTGAAATTAAATTTATAATATAACAAATATTCATAACTATATATATATATATATATATATATATATATAAACATACACAATTTTTACAAATATAAAAGCTTATATCTCTGCGAAGAAGCATCGGAGATGAAAAATTCGCTTTGATAAAATTGAGCATCTATAGTTTCATAATTCCCCAAATTAAAAAAAAATCGATTTTTTAGTCTAATTTCGTGGTTTTGAAAGTCCACTGTCCCTTTAATCACGTTTCCAAAAGCATTACTTGTCGTAAAAATCAAAACTATTTTTAAATGGATAATTTCATTTCCAATCATAACTGTTCAGCTAATTTTATATTGAAAGACATGGAGTGGAAACTTTCAATTCGGTATAATTTATGTATTTATTCTAGCAGGCTTCCCCCGCTGCGCTGGTCTGTTTCTACTTATCAGATAAACCTTGAATCAAACGTAGTATATCGGTGAATTTTATTTTGTGTTTTAAAGCAATATGCAATTTTTTTCGAAGTGTTGAAAACGATACGAACGACATTGCGCTATTATATTCTTTAATGTGCCAGAGAAAATCTGGGCTAATAATTCAAATCTGTATGTGTGTATTAGAATATCCTTACGTAGAAACTTGCATTTTAGAGTAAGTAAGAAGCAATAACAAAGTTTAAACAAGTTCAGACATGATTAGGCACGGATAGCAAAGACAAGCCTGCATGGCCACTCACATGAAAAGAGTGATAAAAATGGCGTGAAAGTCGCTTTTAAAGGGTGTTCTTATCGTCAGGTGACGAAAGAGATAAGGAATTACGTGAATGTACCATCAACCAATCTAACACGAGGAAGTTGCCACGTGATATCCTGCTTCGCTATAAGGATTTCCCATTTCACCTTAAGCCATTCTGTTAAAACATACGTGATGCATACGTTAATCAAGCTGATGTATTAGGTAAGTGTTGAATATATTATGATTTTAGATTTGTTAGATGTTAGAGTTTTAATGTTTTAAAATAAACATATTAGAGTATATAATTATTTTTTCAAATATAAATAGAACTTTTAAAAATAATTTGAAATTAAAAACTAACCTGAACAGAAGAATTTAAAGTTTTGCAAGTATATTTCATGAAACTAAGCTAAACTGAGTATTGTAAAAGTTTAGTCAAACAAGGTTTATCACAGAAAATCTGTAAAAGAAATTTTTAAGTCGGAATACTATCAAACCTAGTTAGCCTAGAAATATTTCAAGTTACTTGCAAACTAATATGATATAGTGATAATTTAATCAATTTGAATGTAACATTGTGGTGATTTTTACATGTATCCAAAAATGCATAAGTGAGGTTTTTGGGAAATGAACAGACTTTGCAATTTTCATTCGAACTCTATGTTAAAGGAGCTTCTGAGTCTAAGTTTGTCTTTTCAAAAATATTGTTCTACTTCATGTTAAGACAAAGTCTATTTGATAAGTCACTTATTTTTCGATTATGTCATCGGTTTAGTGTCTGCACTTGTGCAGAAATAAAATAAATAGTTAATACTATAAATAATCGATTGCTATGGTAAGAAGTTGGTTGGTTAGATGGTAAATAAACATATGGTTGCCAGGATAAACAATTGAATGGTAGGATGAAATCATTTATGAGTTAAAGCAGAAAACAATCAAATTTTCCAAACATTCAACCGTATAATATTTTTCTTAACGTAATTTTTTTAACTTATTTTTTTTTCTTAACTTATTTTTTTCTTTACTTAAGTTTTTTCTTCTTATCTTAAATTTTTTTTATTAACTTAGTTTTTTTGTAACTTAATTTTTTCTCTTAATTAAAATTTTTTTTCTTAACTTAAATTTTTTTTAACTAAATTTTCTTTATTAATTTAATTTTTTTTTTCTTAACTTAAATTTTTTTCAAAAACTTTGTTTTCTTAACTAACGAATATTTTTAAATTAGTTCTCACGAATTATCCAAGGACTCTCATCGTCCTTTCTTTCATGCAGGCGTTTAAATCGTGCATTTAGCAATAACTTTTAAGAAGCAAACCTTTTAGCAAACCAAGAATTCTCATAATTCTTTCTTCCAAGTAATTGTTCATTTCATGTATTTTTCAAAAACTTAAGGACTTTCATCATTCATTCTTCCAAGTATGTGTTCAATTCCTGCCGTTTTTATGAATTTTAAAGAAAAAAAACAAACCATCTTAGAAAACAAGGACACTAATTCTTTTTTCCTACAAAATCCTTGCATTAAATAGATTTTCAAAGCAAACTATCAGCACTCAGATGCTATGAAGTATCAAGAAAAAACAATCTTCAAAGATTTTTCACGAATGGGTTCACAAAACTATCCAAGAACTCTCAGCATTCATTCTACCAAACATGCATTTTTTCAAAAAATTTTTAGGAAACGAGAATATGTTCTCATGAAACTGAAGACTCTTATTGTTATTTCTTCCATGCATGTGTTAAAAAAACTTTAAAGAAACCAAGGATTCCCATCAATCTTTCTAACAAGCATGGATTTTTCATGAAATTTTTCAAGCATATGTTTTCAAGAAACCAAGGATTATAGTTCGAGTGATACAAGCATTTTCATGAATTCCAAATTGCTTTCAGGCTAAATAATTTTGTCGAGTCGTGCAAATATTTTTCAAGTCATCTTCGAGCAATGAAATCATTTTCAATTCTTCAAATATTTTACAAGTTAAAGAATTTCTTCGGGTCACTTTCATGTCTTTCAAAAATTTTCAAGCCAAATAATTGTCACGAATATTTTTGAAGACCCATTTTCTCGAAACGTACCGTTTCACAAATACAACTTTCAATACTTTGAAATAATTTGAAACATGCAAAGCAAACATGGTTTAAGAGACTAAGAGAATGCATTCTAAATTGACTTTCCCGCCGAGAACGAAAAGCAAAATCTTCTAACAATCCTTCAAGAAAAATACATAAGACATTTCTAACACAACGACTTTTATATATAACAAAAGTTTGATTAAAAATGTTTAGGTTAACGAAAAATTTTAGAACGCAAAAGCACTTTACAGAATTTCAGAACAGTCGTTTGAAAACACACAATTTAAAAAAATTCAGAAAAACACATGAAAAGAGATTCCTAACCCAGCGATTATTTTCACACGACAACCGTTTTATTTAGCATGTTTAGGCTATCGAAAACTTTCAGAGAAAACACTTTAGAATTTCATGACATAAATTTGGAATTACGGAATTTCAAGAAATAAATTTGAAAACAGACACGCCTTTTCTAGAAAAGTATCGTTTCACAAATACATCTTTCAGTACTTTGAAATAATTTCAGACACGCAAAACAAAATTTTAAAGACTAAGTGAATGAAATCTAAGGATTTTCGCTTAATTTTTTTTTTTTTATTTCTAAGGTTATTTCTAAGATCAATACTTATGAAATTTAAATAATATAAAAACAAGTCACTTATTATTATAAATATTATATAATGGCCTAATTACAATTAGCAGTTGGTGCTTTTAACAATCTAAGTAATTAAAAATAATCATCTAGAAAAATTCTCGAAAATTAACTTACATTTCAGGTGAGGTAACAACAACACGGTCAAACATGTTTCGGATAGCAGACATTTTACTTAAAAAACGACAATAAGAACGATGTGCTAAACTAGACGATCTTATCGCTCACTGATAACATCGCAGGACAGCGGAAAGTCATATGATATTACGTCACTTCCTTTTAGCTGATAAGGAATACGCCATCTTTTATATTTCTTATTGCACGTTGAGTCGCTGCTGGAAGAAGATGAAATTCAAGCAAGTGGGTTTTGGTATGTTTAATTAATCTCTACAGAATTGTAATCTTTTAGTATTCATTTTTCAAATGAATTTTATTTTGCGATATAAGAGATTTATGTATGATGTAACAAATGTTTTGAACTCAGATTATAGTGATTGTAACAAAGTCAAATGCTAAAAACTAATTTGCGTGGTTTATGATAAAAGTAAAGTGTAAAAGATTGTTAATATGTTAATTATAGAAAAAAATACAGACTCAAAGCATTTCCACTAACATAATATTTATTTTCGGATTCAAAAGTTACAAAATAAAGTATAAAAGTAAACATAGTTAAAAAAGGTATACAAGTTTTAATCCATGCCAAATTCAGCTGAAGACACTCCTAAATTCAAAATTCTATCTAACATCCAGCCAGTACCTTGCTGCGTGAACTTTTCAAGGGAATTATTCATTTTGCCAAAGGCTTCCTCGACATGCATAGGTATGTTATCATTCGTGAACTCAAGAGTTGTACTTGAACGGAAAAAGAGAGTATCATAGTCCGTTTCCTCATCGTGTGCTATACGACATACAACCACATGAACTGTTGCATTGCATACCATTTCAATGAGTTTTTTTCTGCCATCTGGTAATCTAATTCATTCAAAATGTCTGATCTTATACTATTAAAAAATGTGTGTAAATCTTTATCATTCTTTTCACGAGGCGTGATTGTAATTACAGAAAGCATATTAAGAGCATTTTGTCTTTGAAAATGCCTTAAAACAATGCATCTTTTAAAGAAGAATCAGTTTGTTTCGGTGAAACCTTGTGTGAAATGCATTTATGTACCAGTAGAATACCTTTTCTAGAAAAAATTTCATGACATTCATCACATGGATGTCTTTGGATGGGCTACATATGTCTTAATAAGTCACATTTTTGTACGAATGATTTATCGCACAAATCACACCAAAATGGTTTTTCTTTAGATGAGATTTCATATGCATAATTAACACAAACTTTCTGGAAAAAGCTTTTTTGCAAGTAGTACACACGAAGGGTAACTTCTGTTTTTCTCCATTCCTGATGAGGATAGTTTCACTTCATTGTCTAAAACGAGTGCTTTATTGGGTGGCACTGAAAATTCCAAATCTTGAGTAGGAAATCCTGATGATGAGGGCTTCATGTTGGAAACATCACCAACATTTAACAAAGATGATTGCGTTCCATTATGACATAAATTAAAACGCATGAAACACTTAACCAGGTCCTTACACGTAAATGGTAGAACACAGAATGATGAAATTATCTCGTTCCATGCAAACTCATATAATCTTAGGGGACGCGCGTCTGAAAAAAAAATTATAAATACTCAAACATGAATAGTTTAAAAAAAAATTGTTAGTCACGTGACATGTATCACGTAAGATGATGGCGCGTTAACTTAACATACATTTCTAGAAATTTCTTGACCTTTGTTAGTGTAAATTTATTTCATGTTTACTGAAAATGGGCAGAATGTCTAAAAGTGAATTATTTAATCTTTAACTAGCGACTCTGAAGAAAAACAAAATATAATTAAATAATTAAACATATAGAACATTTAAGGTTAAATGCAATTAATTTTTTGATAAGAAGTCAACATTACATTCCATCGATCATTACTAATTAATAAATAATTTAATTGATAAATATTAAAGTTTTTATTGGGACTTCATACAGCAATCTCACGATAAACGAGCGCATGCGTGTACTTGCCTATCTATGATTGAAACCAGATGTCGTTAGATTAGATAAAACGCAGAAAGGCTTTTGGCTATTAGAATTTCACCAGGTAACGTGTTCTAACAAATCTCAATTCTTACTGAATATCCAGAGAAATTTAAAATTTTCAAATTGAGAAAGTTTTATATGAAAATTAATAAATAAAATTCCTTCCGTAAATATTTGCCGCTGATTATTGCGTAATTCAAATAAGTTAATGATAAAATATTAAAAGTTCTATGGGTTAATAAAAGATTCCATGAGTCAAAATTTATTTCAACGAAACTATTTGAACTAACCCAGCAAAGAAAGAAACAGTGGGCCATCAGCTGGAAAAAAGATGGCAGCCAGCACTGCCATTAGCGGTAAAGTGCAATAGTGCCATTACATAAACCTGTCGAAAAGTGTCCGAGCGGAATGCAGCTGGCCCATCAGTGATGGCCAACAGCAGGCCAGCACTAATATGCCATCACATTACTATATTAAATCCAGCACTTTTCCTGCAGCGCTAGCACCTATCCCACTGCTATTCCTTTGCTGGCTCAGCACTTTCCCTTACAAAAATTTCTTATAGAATTCTATAAAAAAACAAAGTATTATACAATTATGGCTCTTTTTTCTATAAGCTAGTTTCACTAAGAGCTATAGAAATATCTGTAGAAGTGTCTATAATAGAAATTTCTATAGAAACATTTAAACTTTCAGCGGTTTCCATGTGGTCACCTGCCCCACCAGTGGCTGAGAGGTTCTGCTCTCGAAGCTGGTAGACGAGAGGTGCTGGGTTCGAACCCAATCGCGCCCGTCGGCCTAATCGTTCGGAGTTTTCTTCGAATCGTGGATTTCCATGCGTTAATACGGATTAGGTTCACTTACAAAGACCTCCACGGAAAGCACTCCCCCTAGGGCCTATATCACTCCTGTAGATAATTGGCCGTCAAAAATCAACCCAACCCAACCCATGTGGTCACCCTCCCAAGTACTGACCGCGCTCGATGCTGCTTGGTTTTCGTGATTGGTCATAAACAAGTATTTTCAGCGTACGCTACAACTGCTCGTAGTTTTCAAGCTCTCATTACACTATTTCAAGTTTGTTTCTTTTGTGATTTACGTTCCCAATCATTAAACTGGTATAGAAATTATTCTATTGTATAGAAATCCTATATATTTTATACGCTTTTTTTTATTATTCATTCTGAACTGTGTAAATTATGAAAACCGAAATCGTTTGTAACCTACTAAAACCAAATTTAAGAGAAAAAAAAAGTGCGTTGAAATAAAGAAGTTATTTATTTATTCATTTACTTATTTATTTTGTTGGTGGCAGTGGTGCTATATTTTTTTACAGTTTTAAAAAAAATTAGCTTCACAGCTTAAATTGTGTTAAGATATTCATTTCAGATTTGTGTTCAAATACTCAATGTCTTCGATATTCGCAGCGCCACCTAGCTTAAGGGTTTCCAGCAATAATACTGCAAAAGTTCGTGCACTTCGATGTAGTGGTGGGCCAGCGCATGAGATAAAACGGATGCCCACCAGAATTTTATCTGATGATTTCCAACAGCAAAGTTGACTGAAGCTGTCCAGCAGTGGTCATGCAGTGGTAGACCATCAGCCAGCACTTCTCCATCATTGCCAGTACCTATCTTGCTGCTGGCCAGCAATTTCCTCTTTGCTGGGAAGTTATACAAAAATCTTTAAACTTAGGTTTTTTCCTTACACAATCATGCATAATAAGTTGAATTTAGATTAAAGTAGCTAAAAATTGTTAGGTAAAGACATTCACTACACTGTTACAGTTTTCTTAAATCATATGTTGCGTCTTACATTTTCCGTTAACTAATCCATGGGATTAATTAATTTTTCTTCTACCATGTTAATCACAATATTTTTAAAACTTAACTAAGTTTCAGTATGAATAAAAAGTTATGAAGATTAAGTAAAGGGGGTCGGTGAAAGAATTTTTATACAATACCGGGACTCAATATCATTCTACATCAATTGTAGAAAAGGAATTTTTACACTTATTATTATTTAAGTGTTTATTCAGAAAAGCTAGGTTAAATTTTTTAATGTTGATATAACTGTTAAACAACCATTTTATGAAAGAAACTTCAAATGATTCCTTTAGAAGAAAAAAATCTCTCACACAAACATTATGCTTAAATCTTTTTAAAAAAATCAAGTAATTTTTCTGAAAAGTTCTAACATATTGTCAATTATGTCAAAATATACTGAGTCTAAAGACAAACTTTCTTAATTTATTTTTCATCTGAACGTTTTCTTTATTATTATTTCAATGTTGTTAGTATTATTATATTATTATTATTATTATTACAATTATTATTTGAATGCTATTATTATTATTATTATTATTTCACTGCTATATTTTAATTTACGTACTTACTTTTTAAAGCAAATTTTACATTTCTTTTGCTGGTGTGTTGATAAGAAGAATTTTAATGTTTACTTTATTTTATAATCTCTCTTTTTTAATGGCAACACTTTATTTTTCTTAATTCGGTGACACTACTCTTTATTTCGTTATTTATATTTCACTTTATTTAGTGGCAACATCTTTTAATTTTATTTAGTTATTTACATTTCATTTTATTCAGTGGGAGCACTATGTTAATCTTTATTAGCTGGTAACACTCTATGCAAAATTTCTTCTCTAGGAAAGTAGGTCCCTTTAAAATATTCTAACATCTGTTCAATTCCATATGTGTTAAAATTAGTATAATATCTCTCACTCAATAATAAAATTTCTATGTCTCGCTCATTTTAAAAGAAAAAAAATATTTTTTTTTCCTCGTCATTTTCCAAGTTAACAAAGTAAAACTCATTCGCAAAACATAAATTTAAAATATCATCATGTTATAAGACGCTTCCACTAAATTTTATATCTCCCGCTATTTTAAAAAAATAAATATCAACATTTTAAACATTTCCCGCCAATTTTTTTTTCATCTACTGTTGAATTAAATTAAAAAAGTAAATTTTTCCCACGACGATTACCAAAATAAAATAATAAAATTTCTTTGTGCATGCAAACAAAACAAATTTCATTTAAACTATTACCATGTTAAAGTACACTTCCTCCCAAAACTTAAATTTCACTTAAACTATGACCTTGTTAAAGTACACTTCCTCCAAAAACTTACACTAAAATGATAATATTTATATATCTACAACTTCTCGAACAGCATACATATGAAAATTTAAATTAAATAAATAACTAAGTTCCCAAAATAGTCTATCTCCGCTAAACGCATTTCCAACATAAAAATCATAATTTCTTTCAGACGAATTCCCAATTTAAAATCTCACATTATCCGCTAAATTGCATTTCAAACGAAAGATGGCAGCACTTATCTCTCGCTAAGTACAATTCCAAAATAAAATATTAGTCTACTCTAAGACACTTCCTCCCAATTTTCTAACACTCATTCATTTTATACGAAAAATAAATCAATAAATAAATAAAAGTTCTCAAAATATAAAACATTTTCCTTAAACATGCATTCTGTTCGAAAATAAAAATATTTCCTCTAAATTAAAAATTAAGATTGTGAAATAAATTAAGGGGCCGTTCAAATATTACGTAAGCACTTAAGGGGGGGGGGATGGGGATTTGCTTATTTTTGCTGACAAGAAGGGAGGGGGGGTTGAATGATGCTTACGTAAGACATTTTCAGAATCTCTTAACTTGTAAAAAAAAAAAAAAAATTATAAAATTTCAAATTGAAAAAAAGAAATGGTAAAAGAATATTAAACTTGAAGTTCTGATGTCAGCTATTTTGACCGCACAAGGAAACCATAAACGATCTCTTTTATCTAGAGGTGACTGTTCATGTTTGATGCATGAGGGCTTATTATTTCTGAGAACTTACTACTATTTCCAATTGTGAGAATAGAATAGAATTGGCAGGACCGATGCGATATGTTGCATTGTGACAGTATGAGTTTTCTGGGAAAGCTTCCAAAACGTAAGTAAAAATCCATCTTTTTTGCTTCCATCCCTCCTCTGCCAAGTGGTTGAACCCCATAACCATAGTGACCGACTGCTCTACTGTCTGGTGTCTCGTGAGTTTTGAAAACCTCTCAGTACTGTAGTGTAGTGGTGTTTAAAATAAATAAAATCAGAAATATGCCTTCATTTCGAGAAATCTTGTATAAAAAAACTTTTTGAAAGTTTCAAAAAGTCTGCATCAGATAAACCTTTGAAGGATATCGAATGTAAAACTAATGATGTGTGGCGGCAGTACAAAAAGTCCTCTAAAACTGACAAAGAGTTAGACGTATTGGTGCTAAAAAGAATTGAGGACGAATTGCGTAAGGCAACCAAAAAGAAATCAGTCTTTCTTGATTATTTTATAAAGGTAATTATAATCAATTTATTCTTAAAATTTTAAATATATTTTATCATAACTTTAAGTTTGCATAATTACTTGTAAAAATTGGAAAAAAGATAGATAAGATAAAATGACCGTGTAGCCTTGGCGAAACATGGTCAGTATGGGAATAAATAAAGACCAAAGAAACGTCAAAAAAACAGTTATTACTTTTTAAATATGGCGTAGCCAAGCTAAACCTTATTTTTTTCTTTTCAAATAACTCAAAAATTAATGCATCCATGGGGGAAAAAATTAAAAAATATGTTAGTTTTGTAGCAGGTAATCTTCTAACTGTTTTCAAATTTTGAACCTTACTAAAAATTAAATGTAATCCAATTGAATTGAGACCAATGTATCTGAAATTCAAAAACAGATAAAAAAGGTTTCCAGTGATCTAAAAAAAGAAACACAATCCTTAAAAAGGAAACGACAAAATGCTGAATACCAAATAAAACATCGAACAACCAAACGAACAAAGCTTGGAGAAATCTGCCATGATAATCCAGACATTAAAAAAAAATAGCTTTGAGGGAATCAGTAGGGAGACCAAGTTTAAACAACCATTATTGCTTAAGGCAATAGCAGACATAGCTATCATTGGAAGCGCTGCAGATGCAAAAAAGAAGAAGCGAGTCCGAAGTGTCAAAACTCTCGATGACTTGACAGCAGAACTGAAAAAGGTTGGTTTTGCAATAAGCAGCAGTAGAACATATCTCCGTTTGGTTCCAAAAAATTGGTCAACCATCGAGGTTCGAAGACATGTCACCACTGTGCCGTTAAAACTTTCTTGGGTTCTGGCTGATTATCACCGATCTCACATTGATACCCAATTTGCAGTAACATCCATCCACTATCTAGAAACTTTAGCTTCAATTCTTGAACCCATGCAAGTGTTTCTTCTTTCACAGGATGACAAAGCGCGTGTACCTTTGGGAATTACAGCAGCCAATAGACAGGCTCCTATACTGATGCATATGGAGTATCGTGTATCCTTAGGCGACCACGACTGGGTCATCGCTGAACGCCACAAACTTATCCCATGTGTTTACGCTGGTATTGTGATTGCTCCTGGCATGGCAGGTCAAAGTAAAGCCATAGGTTATTCTGGTCCAACGTTTATAGCTATAAGAAGTGGGAAACACAGTTCTTCCACAGCAAATACTCATGCTCAGGATTTTGAAACTCTATTAATACTCAAAGACTTTGAAAAATTAATGAAAACAGAAAAGGGTTTCATCAAACCTGTAATCATAGTTACGGTTGATGGAGGTCCAGACGAGAATCCCCGGTACCAGAAAGTTATATCGTTTGGTATTAACCATTTCAAAAACATGATTTGGATGGAATTTTCATAGCATGCACGTGCAAATAATTGAGTAGAAAGGCGAATGACACCACTCAGTCGAGAACTGTCTTGTCTTATACACCCTCATGACCATTATGGTTCCCATCTCGATGAGAACGGTCGCACTACTGATGAAGAAATGGAGCAAAATAACTTTGCATATGCTGGTAAAACTCTCGCAGATATCTGGAACTCATTAAACATTGACAGTTATCCTGTTACTGCCACATATGTTGATTCAGGCGAACCAGACACTCTTGGTTATGACTTGGATTGGTATTCGAAGCTCATACAAGAAAGTCAATACTTGCTGCAAATTGTAAAATGCGAAGAAAAGAATTGTTGCTCTCCTGCACGTAGTGGATTATTTCGTATATTAAAAGGAGGATTCATTCCTCTTCCAATTAAAATGATACAATCGTCACATGACATCATTACAAGTGAGGAGGGGGAATTAATAGATTTAAGTCTCTGTCTGGCCTTAAATCTGAATATTACAGCAAAGGGATTTTTAAAGATGCTGTATGATTATTTTTGCCCTTCCATAAAGTTGCAAATATCCGCAAGAACTTGTGAAAGTTATGGCCAATATCATGCATCTCAGAAGTCAGCAAACAGACACAAAAAAATTCAACAGAGTGAAAAAGCGAGAAGACCTGCCTTATACGACCATTGAGAATTGCTGCTTGTCGAGCAAATGAACGTATGTGCTTCGTAAAATTCTTGGAAGATATGGAAGATGTTGAGTGGATCAATGAAGATGAAGTTGATCAAGATTGCATGGGAAAAGTAAGCGATGAAGATAATCAATTAAAACTGGAAACCAATATCATAACAGATATGGAAAAATGGCTTGAGCAGCCGTGATCAGCATCGGAATAGATATTGGCATGTTCAAATTTAAATTTTTCAAATGGCTAAGTTCTTCTAAAATTATGATCTAAGAAATTTTCTTAAATAGAATTGCAAGGAAATAAAACACGCGTTTTTTATTTCTTTTTTTAAGTCGAGTACAGTTTTTTAATTTTATTTGCGTCCCTTTTTTTTTAAGTGTGTGTGTGTGGGGGGGGGGGGGGGGGTTGCAATTTGCTTACGTAATTATTAAGGGGGGGGTTGCGATTTACTTATTTTTGCTGACAAGGAGGGAGGGGGGTCAAAAATTGTCAAAAACATGCTTACGTAATATTTGAACAGCCCCTAAGTTCCCAAAATAAAAAGGATAAAATTCTTTCTTGTGAATTTTCAAAGTTTCGCTGAATAAATAAACTAGCAATTCTTCTCAAAAAAAATTTCTATCTCCTCTAAATTAAAAATAAAGTTTGCAAATATTTTCTATCTCCTGAAAAGAAAAAAAATCTCCGCTAAATAAAGTTTGCAAAATGAAATAGCGTCCTAAATATATCACAATCTAATCATTAAAAATATATATATTTCCGTCAAATAATTTCAAAATCTCGCTAATTTATTAATTTCCCGAAATAAAGATATACTATAATACAAGACCATATCAGTTCCGCGTTTTCTACTCCATCGAGTCTTATCAACGCGCGGCACGCAGTACCACCGACTCTTATCAGTGCGCGCGCTCGGCACGCAATTTCACGGCTTCCACACTCCACAGCATGAACTCACGTGACGTCAAACTCTCAAAGCCACACTACTACCGTCCAATGTGATATCTTCCTACACATAAGGATACAACCTTTGACAATTAAATCTATTTTCTATACTGTACAAAGTAAAACAACCTCTGCCAATTTAATATATTTTCTATATGGTACAATTATTCATAAAGTAAAACAACCTCTACAAATTTAATCTGTTTGCTATATTGCACACTTAATAATAAAGTAAATCAATAAAAAATAGGATTTTTGAGACATTAATATTAGTAAATTACAAAAATATTTCCTAACCTGCAATCAAAAGTACGAATAAATACTTTTAAAACTGGGCATATTAAATATTTTATAGCTTTAATTATTTATTTATTTTTATTTTATTTTGGTTTTATTTATGTGTCATACAATACTATTGCTTTTGAATAATCGTTTAGGTTGCAATTTATCTCATGTGGGAATAAATTAAACTACTTTGAATCCTAGATATAAAAGTTGTGACAACTGTTTAAGTTTACTTAAAATAATAATTATCTTTCAGGCTTAAAAATGTTTGTCGTCTTTTCTGTAAAAACTTTATTTTTTGAGCTGTGTCATTTTACAAGTGAGTGCACGATATTTTGGAGGGGCGATTACAGACCGCAGGCTCGCTCCAGATGAAGATTCATACAGTATCCACTCCAGTCGACTAATAAATTATCCATAATCGATATTCAGTAAAGAATCTTGACTCATCACATCAGTAACGTTTAGACCCATCGGTCAATAATTACAGAGTTCTCTTTCCGTGTCCCCATCAGATTTAAAAGTATATTAAGCTTTAAAATACGACGATCTTTATTTCAAAAAATGTTTGAAATGGGAATAAATTAATTGTCAATTTTAATTTAATCAATTAAAACCTCACAACTAAATAAATAAAATTGCGCGATGCTTAGAAAAGAAAAAAAAAATAGAGCAAAAAAGGATTTTATTGGTCACATCCTGCCAATGTTAATGTGACGTCAAACGTTACTAGTGGACATGTTTTTGCTTTATAATACATATATATTACTTTTGAATGTTGCTATGTTATTTCCATAATCGTGTCCACACAAATGATGAGTTTAATTGCTGAAAGCACACACGTTTGCAACTGAAAACGACATGAGAGATCTATTTTTTTAAATCTGTAAACTAAAAAATATATAAACAGAATCATTATTTCTTTCCTCAGTTGTATTTTTTAAGGATATAAATAACAGAAAATGTAGACGTGAGCAAATTTGCAATTATGTTGGAACATTAGCTCAACTGGCGATTTAATTCCTAATTTCTTTTTTGAAAAATAATGTATACAGTATTGTAAAGACTTGGACGGTCTCACAATATTCCTTGCAGAAAACCTTCAGTGGCACAGATTCACTATAGTAAAATCTAATGTGTTTCCAAAGCAGAGCAAAAATATAGCTAAGTTCACTACTCTGAACGGTAAGAAAAAACGAACCAATCGATCCTCATCGATCCACTACATTTGACAGTTTACGACAGTTCTCTAATGCAAGCGACCACCGGTGGTGTCTTTGATGCACCGCGTGGGAAATAGAAAGCATATTTTCCCACAAGAAAATTTCCTCTCGCATGTTCCGTGTGCAAAGCTGTAGGCGGCCCCCTGGCAGACCACTCAGTGAATAGCTGTGAAAGATTGTTGACAGGAGAAGACGGCGAGTGGCTAAGAGACTTACTATTGTTTTAGAACAAGATAATTTGAATATATAGGATACGAGGATGATTTTTAGTTAGTAAATTTCTAGACTCCAGAGAGAGAGTTGCATTCAGGTTGGACCTAAAAAGGGGAGGTAAAAGCTCTCCGGGGTGAACTCTAGGTTTCACGGGCAATCGACCCGAGTGTAATAACAGCCGAGACGGCGTCCAGGCCGGTAACAGATAAAAGGTAACTGCGGTATTTTTACAGGGTGCCATACACTGTAAAAAATTTTCAGAAACGTTTCCGAAAGTAACGGAGACATGTGCTGCACGATACTAACGGAAAGGTTTCAGATTCGAGCAGAAAACTGTTTCGCTTATAATACGGAACATTTCCGATTCGCAATGAAAGGTTTCTGAATATATCGGAAACCTTTCATTACTGATCGAAAAGGTTTCTGAATACATATGAAATCTTTCTGAAGACTAAGACATGTTTCTGAATGTATAGAAAACCTTTTATTACGAATTGGAAAGGTTTCTAAATATATATGGAACCTTTCTGAAGACGAGGATTATTTTAAAATTTACATAAAAAAGCACAAATAACTGTACTAAAATTACTTGCAGGTGCATACATATAATATAAACTCATTTAAAATACATTAGAGATATCTCAAAAGTACCTTAAAAGTTTTAATGTATTTTAAAGATATTTCTAATATATTTTAAATAATTTTATATTATGTGCAATGCACCTGCAAGTAGTTTTAATACATTTATTTGAGCTTTTTTATATGAATTTTAATTATTTACTCAAGCTGAATTGATCACTAGTATTTAAACATTCAATTATTGAAGACTATTTTGTGAAAGGGGCTTAGTTTAGTAAAATGGATTTTGTGAAGAAGCCAGTTTTATTAAATGAATTTTTATGAATGAGTCTTATATGGAAGTTCATTTCTGAGTTTTTTATATATATATATATATCTGCTTGGATTTATTCTGAAAAAAAAATCAATATTATTATACCTTTTTCATAATTTAGATAAAATTTATTGCGTTTTAACATCTTGCAGTAATATTTTTTTAATCATGCGGATTAACAAGTAACATTAAAGTTCCTGAACTATATTATTATTGAAAATGGAATGATAAATTCTTTCAAAAAGCGTTTTATTTATTTTTTAATCATTTACAGCGTTATTTTTACTTATTATTTTAGTTCTTTATTAGCGTTTCTTTGTTGCCCAGACATTTTAATGCATAACATTATATTATTATTAGTGCATGTAAATAAGATATGATTGCAATTTATGTTATTGCTGATTCAATATCGTATTATGCTTATCACAACATGATATTAATAAATTAAAATGCCTTATAACTTAAAGCAAGAAATTTTGTGTACTATATTTTCATAAAATAAGCTGATGGTTAATAATCTAGGAATTTTCAGTTTTGTTTACTGTAAAGTGCATAAGTTAAATAACAACAATAGTATCTTATTTATTTATTTATTTATTTTTTCACAATTCAGTCTTGCAAAATCAGAAGAAAACATTTTTCTTTTCAAGCAAGAACATTTAGATGAAAAAGTAAAATTCAAATCGCAAAAAATGCAATGGTTAATTTTAAGAATTAAAAAAAAAAAAAAAAAAAAAAAAAAAGTATATGTATGTGTGTGGGGGTGGGGAGGAGGAATTTACATATCTGAACCTGAGTACTAAACAAGTTAATGATCTTAAAACGATTCTTTTTATTTTTCTATCAAAATTTGAGAAGAAAAAAGATGAATATAAAAAATGAATTTTGGAAAGCTTTTTAGGAAACAGCAAAACAAATGAATCAATTCTATTTACTGTAATGATTTATAAAAATAAATCCTATAATTGTAAGAATAGTTTACTGCTTATTTTTACTCACAATACTGTATTTTTCACATAAAAGCAATCAATAATAAAGAAGTAAAATGACAATGAACCTTCAGCTTGTTTGATTAAAATATAATACGTAAATTTTCTTTTAAGTTATAACGCATTTAATAATTTGTTAAGAACACGCTGTGAAAAGGAGGATACGATACCGCAATCAGTATGAACATGAAGTTTAACTATATTATCTTATTTGCATGTACACATGTATATATATTATAATAAAAAAACAGACAAACAAAGTCTGGTATATTAAAAAATAAATAGGTTATTAATTTCTTTTCGTGTATTGCAACAAAGAAAACTAATAAAGAAGTAAGTAAAAATAAATAATAATAAGTAAAAATAATACTGTAGATGATTAAAAAAAAAAAACACTTACCCAGAATTACGATCGTTCCGTGTTCAATAATACTAAATTTCCAAAGCTCTGAAAAAGTCCACTGATAATATCCAAGGTACATCCGAGGTACATTTTAAAACGCAATAAAAAATACCCACAAAATATTACAAAATTGTTATAATATTTTTTTTTTTTTTTTTTTTCAAAATAAAACGAATTCAAATACACGTGGTAAAGGGTAAAGTTCCCTACGTCACCATCTCTTACATACGAGTTTACTTTCACTTTAGGCGATTGCTTACGGTTTCAGGCTAAGGAGAAATAGTGGTGAAATACTTGGAGCGCATGCGTACAGGCGCTTTCACTGCTTCAGGGAAAGTAGACTAAAACACCCAGGAACATTCCCGGTTGTTTCGGAAAATAGAAATAGCTCTCACATATCCGATACAATCAGAAATGTTCCTGTTAGAATAGTAAACGTTCCCACTATTTTTTACAGTGTAGCAGTACTGAGATCGTTATCCCTAGAAAGAACAATCGTCTACCGATTTATTAATAAACCTCAAAGGACATAGATCAGCTAATCTCTAAATTGCAGTGAAGCAATATTCAGTATTTTTCTCAAAGGGACTTATGCAACAAGCTGCTACCTTCTCATAAACTTTGTTTTGACTTTGCATTTAATCATTTCAACATTATAGATTGTTGTGTTGTATATAAGTACCAATTATTGAGCCAAGAGATAATTTGTTTGTCTTAGCAAATAAAACCCTTTTGTATTCAATCTAAATGAATATTAGTTTTTATGCCTTCGAAGTAATACCGCTCACCGCTACCGCCTTCTTAGGATTCCGCATAGTATATTAAATATCACAAATTTTCGATTTTCTTGCAAGTCGTTTTATTATTATTATTATTATTATTATTATTATTATATCTTGTTAAATTTATTTATAATCTTTCCGTTATTCGGTTAACCAAATAAGGCTCATTATCAGTCAGACCTCAGTTTCCCTCCTCAAATGTTGAATATAGTGTCATATAAAAATACTGCGTACTGTATATTTTCCTGCACCGAAATTCCGCATTGTCAACGGTAACGTGGAATCAAATTTCAGCGAGTTTTGAAGGCACTTAATTAACTTTTTATAAATTAATCACATATCCCGATGCTTTTTTTTAAATTATTATTTATAGTCAAAATATCTTTCTATTACTAGTATGTATATAGTATAGATAACCAGTTGAAGATTTAACTGTACTTATTTGCGATAAAAACTCAATTGAAATTAAACTTTATTTTTAAAATAAATGCTTAAGGCTGTTCTGAAATCCAAAAGGACAACTTTATGACATAAGTTTTAATTCCTTTTTGTTCGAAAACACAAGAAACTGGCAGATGTTGTTATTCAGAAACTGTGTAATCGAAAGACGTTTCCCGTTTTTTTTTTTTTTTTTTTTTTTTTTTTTTTTTTTTTTGTAATCGCAATAGATCTTTCAGAAAATACTCTCAATGTTGGCGTTTTAAACCGAATTTCCGGTCAAAAGCAGAAAAACCAGTCAGCGAAGGCTGAGAAATTGCTTGTCACGTGATGAAAATCGCTTATAACTCGATAGGTAATTTATTTATCAAAAAATGGAAAAGTAATTTCGATTCCAAATCGCTTCCATTGTCAGGTCGGCCAGTTTTATACATCTTTACGTTTCAAAATGTGCCCGTCATTGTGTCAGAAAGTTTCGCGCATGTTGACCAGTGAACTTGAGAACAGCCTTAAAATAGCTATATCACAATTATTTATAACTATTTATAATTTTTAAAGAAAGCATTTCATGATATTTATAAACTCAAAAGTATCCAAAATGTGAAATAAATCAAGATTTCTTACATCAGAATACCACATGAATGGTTAAAACCCAATGATCATGCTCAGATTTCGCGGTCAGATAACAGAAGAACTTTCCTGAAGTATAGTGTGGATTTTTCCTTGCTTTACGTAAACTTTCTTAAAAGTTTTTAAAAATAAAAACAAAACATTTCACGTTATTTAAACATTTAAAAGTACCTAAAAAGCGAGACAAATAAAGTCTCCCTGATATTAGGTTGACAGCCTATTGATCGTTCTCTGATGACATGGTCCGATAACAGAACTTTCCTGAAGTGGTTGGTTAACAGTCTGTTGGTGAAGTTCACATATTGCGATGACATAATAACAAAGCTTTCCCGAAGTATGTGGATCTTCTCAAAATTTTTAAATTTATAATAATAATAATAATAATAATAATAATAATAATAATAATAATAATAATAATAATAATACAAGAATACTAGAGAAAAGGAATTCTGCTTTTTCAGAATTTAGTGTCGCCCCGATGAAAAAAAAATATATGTATATAAATATAGATACAGTAGAGTCCCGAACTTATACCTTTGGAATGCATCATTTTCTTCTCATGAACTGATGCCTTCTATTATTATGAAACAGCCATTATAAATGAAGTGTTAGGTGAAGATGAAAGAGCAGTCGTAAAAAGTTATAACTCTGATTTTCTGGTCAGAATGGAGGGGGGGGGGGGAAGGCCATAATAACAATAATGGCTTTTTCATCTTCACCTAACACTTCATTTATAATGGCTGTTTCATAATAATAGTCAGTCCATCAGAAGAAAATAACTCGGTTAAAGCGGAAACTCGGTTAAGCAGAACTCGGATAATCGGGACTCTACTGTTGTTCAGTTTTAAGACTTAAAACACACGATTTCATTTTATATAAAACGACGTCATCTGAATCCTCTGAAGAATTCCTCATTTACGATCCAGTCATAAACAACCTCTACAATAAAGTATGCATAGGACGTCACTGTCTCAGAATAATATACAAATCCAGCTAAAAGAAATCAGCAAGAAACTCGACCATAAAAATAGGCTATTTAATAATTCATAGGCCTTCATTTGTTTGTAATATTAATATAGATAATTAAAATTAAATTTAGTTTATAATAGCTCCATTTTTTATCAGAAATCATTCATTTATATATTTTTTTCAAAATAGCACATATTTTAATTACATTTTTTTTTTCGGTTGTTATGAGAAAATGGCAACAAAAATATATAATTTCTGTTTTTCAACTGTTTTCCTTTTACTTTCTACAGAAATGGAGTACTTGAGTCGCCAAAATTAAACAAATGTCGCTAAAAAGTACAAAAAAATTAATAACCCAAAAATAAATGGAGATGCAGTTTTCAAACAAATTCCATTTAAAAGTACTTTTTTCCCCAATACGACGGTATAAAAATTGAAAATGTGCGATGCTTAGAAGTTTAAAAAATTGCTATAGAGTATTTAATCGTAGAATGATACATCTGCTTTGTTTTACGGCTGCCTTATACAACGTAACGTTATGTTTTGGAGACCACACAAAATAAGCTGGGAGAAAGAAACAGCATACCGGGGGCTAATAATAATAATAATAATAATAATAATAATAATAATAATAATAATAATAATAACAGCAACAGCAACAATAATGATGAGAATTGGAGAAACTGCTTTTCAATCAATTTGCCGCAATCACAAAACAGGATAAGCTTGTGTTTTTGATGCATTTTAGGCAGTCCGGCCCTCTCCTACATGAGATTGTGTTGACTAATTTGTCATAAAAAAGATGTAAAATGTAAAACAATCTTGATGCATTTTAAGTTTCTTCATATTTATTTACCATGCTTATAGTTTATGAAATACTAATGAACACTAATGATTGTTTTCTGTTAAAAATTCCATAGCTGAAGAAACAATTGCAGAATCAAAATTTACTATTTCTAAAGAAACTTGTAAAAAATGAACAAAAATGATAACTCTTTGGCGAAATTCCCAGATATCGCCAAAGCCCTCGGTAACCCCGCACTTTAAAGCAGAGTTTATTCAAAAACCTTCCTTAAATATTTTCGGAGCATTTTAACAACGCTTTACAAAAATCCTGAAAAGACCCCGGATTCTGTTATTTAGAAGCGGGGCATTGTTCAGGGAGACTACAGAAAATAAAGATAGAGCAATAAATTTGTATAGCACCAGAAAGCGAAGATAGCGAGCTGAATACTAAACTGACTATAAGCGATTTCGTATACGTCGAGAAAGTTTGCAAGGTTTTTTATTTCTTATTATTATTGTTATTATTCAGAATATAAAAGGCCTTTCTTCCTTCTTTTGTGAAGTTACAAAATTCTAAATGCGTTTTAACAAGTGGAAACTTATTGTTTTAAAGAGGTCCCTTTTTTAAAAAGGGGCACACGGTTCTTTGATAAAAATATTGTACGAAGTATGCAAGACTTTAAACTTTATAGAGCTAGAAGTTTGTATATATTGAAAAATAATGTGCAAAATTTGCAAGTGCTCCATTTATGAGAATGTAGATTGTTTTGTTTGAAAAAGGTTTATTTGTTAATTATTTCTTCGTGAAATAAAATTCTTAATAAACTTCATTTTTTTTCAAAGTCACAGGCATTTATTTATCTACAATTACAAAAGCGTTTGAAATTAGTTAAATACTTATAATGTCATCAAATAAAACTTTGTTGATTTGTTTTTAATTTTTGTTTTTATTACTGAAACATATATATTTAACTTAATTTTCTATCTTTTCTCATCTGTCTCAAATTTGTTACTTTTGTTTTCATGAAGCAAACTGAAACGTCCGTTTAGAGCAGCTAATTATATTGGAAATTGTATTGTTCTGATCCTTTGTACTTATTTTAAATTTTATAAAACTGAAGTCATAATCTTCTTATTAGATTTTTATGTGTTTTTTTTCTATTGGTAATTCTCTAATTGTAATGAAAATAGAAAATGCCGGGCATTGCAACAGATCATTAAAATAAAATACCGAAAATATCTATAAAAATAATCTCTATAATAATAGCCTAAGTCATGTGACTATCGTCAACAGTTCCGGGATGACCGCTTCACTTTTTATATGCCAGGGGCACAATTTGGCACTTTTATGTTAGCCGAGCGCAGGTGATAAATCCAGCAGGCCAAACATTGTTCCATCGCCATCATTTTATCTATATTATAATAGTCCAAGTCACATGACTGTCATAAACAACTACCCGCTGACGCCCGTCGCTTTTCATATGCAAAGCGGCCATTTTTAATCAAAATTATTTTTTCGAATAAAACTACTTAAAAGTTACCATGATCACAAAGCATTCTTGCTACTTTTATATTAACTGGACACAAATTTCGCCAATAGCATTTCTTTTTAACTCGGCTTCAGTTTGCATATTTTATTTTTAGATGTTTTAGTTTTAAATTAAAGTTATATATTTTAAATTAAATGAGTGAAATGATTATATTTTAAATGAAATTAATGAAATATGAAAAAAATGTGACGGGAATAACGTTTGGCGATATATCACCTGCACCCCGCAAATATAAATGTACAGAGATCTTGATTTCTCCATCAGAAGCTTCCGATTTGTCGAAGGATTAAGCAAATTAAATTATGAAGAAAAGTAACAGAATACTATGCTTAGCATACACTTACGGGAGACCAAACTGGTCGCCGGCTAGGGGATAATAAATATATTAAAGAAAATTAAATGTACTGTACAACAAAAAGACGATTGTTGTATATTATGTATAATATTATACCATTTTGCGGCTGCCACTTACTTAGCTAAAACTAAATTATCTAGCTTAATGAACGAGTTATAGAATTTTTTAAATAAAGCATTAAATTCTCTTGCTCCCGCGCTTATTTTAATGAACGCTTGGACATTTTCATGTTTTGTTTGAAAGCTACACTGTCAGTAAAATTCGTCTTTATACACTAAATTATTCGTCATTTTTAAACAAATAATTTCCGTACTCCTAGAAAACATGTTTTTTCCGTTAATTCTTCTCGAAAGCCTGAAAAAAGTGGGAAATTCCGTTTATTCCTTGCACGCATGTGTATTGGCTGTATAAATACCAAAGTCCGAATTTATTTTTTAAATGAAAATCCGAAAATTCAATAAATTAAAATTTCTAATTTATTTAAAAACAAACAAACAAAAATAATGCATTTGAATTTAATAAAGTAGCAATTTTCTCATTCATTTAAATTATTCGACATTTACTTTTTAGAGTCTTAAAAAACATTCGCATATGAAATATATTCTGAACGAACACATTTAAAAAATATATAGTAGTTCAATCAACTTAAAAAAAATCGATTTTATTTAAAAAAGAACAAACATTTCTTCTCCAATTTAATTAAAAATATAATATTCATATTTGTTACGGCTTCTCTTAACCTTGACTGTCGCGCGCGCCTCCATGGCGCATTCTTCTGTAATTTAGGTTTGGCCGTTTGGCAACCTTTAAGAATAGTTCAGTTGTTTGGTTTTCGACGATCTCTGCGGACGTATGGTGCGTTCGCTGGATCCAATATTCTTCAAATAATGTATATAATTCTTCGAATAATGTATAAACTGTAAATAATATTCTTGTATATAAAGTAAATTAAATTAATAAGTGTAGTTAATGAACCAGCGACTATGAGTATTTCGTTACTCGCACCATTCGACATTCGACATTGGTCCGCTCACCGGAAGTGGTTTTGGTTTTAATTCTTCGTTTACATTAGGATTGTATTTTAGTTGTTGTGAAATTACCAATTGAAATGGTCACATTAGTGTCGTTAAACAGATCGAAGGGCTCGTTAAAAGCTCAGCTCACTAGGCTAGAAACTCTACTAAATGATGAGACCGCTACGTGGTCAAAAATCAAAATCGATACAAAACTCAAGACTCTTGAAAAGGTTTCCAATAACATCGATTCGTTACGCACCGATTATTACACAACAGCTCCTGACGATCATGATATGACGGAAATCGACTCTTCATTAATGGAGTTGGAAGAACGAGTGGAACAGCTAGAGGTAAGTTTCAATCTATTATTAAATTCTGATAAAAATGAAACTAAAAGTCCTGAATTAAAATTTAGTAATTGTAAGATCAAATTGCCAGAAATTCCACTTCCTCAATTTAGTGGAAAGTATGAGGATTGGAATATGTTCAAAATCGAATTTAACAATATTGTTACGAATAATGAACAGCTATCTGAAATTCAGAAATTACATTATTTACATTCCGCATTAAAAAATGAAGCTAAACAATTAGAAACTCCAGAAGACACATTTGATTCATTGTTTAAAGCATTAGAAAATAGATTTGAGAATAAACGAATTATTGTGAATATACACTTAAAGGCTATATTAGATTTCGAAAGAATTGCACACGAGTCATCTAAAGAACTAAGGCGATTAGTAGATGTTATAAACAAAAATATCAGGGCTCTAACCAACTTAGGATTTGAGAGAAATAAACTCTCGGACATTTTGTTTACAACCATAATTTTAGACAAATTGGATAAAGAGTCTCGGAAACAATACGAATTGTCAATAAACACATCTGAAGTCCCAAGCTTTGACAGTTTAATGCAGTTTTTAGAAAAAAGAAGTCAATCGCTCGAAAGTATAAATAGAAACGTAACTAGATCAAAAATCAGTAGTGAAATAAAATCCAAATCTTTGTTAGTAAATTCGAGTTCTGAGAGGCAGTGTGTTATTTGTGATCAATTTCATCCTCTATATAAATGTAAGAAATTTCTTAATATGCAGTTTGGTGAACGATATGCTATCGTTAAAAAGCATAAGCTTTGCCTGAAATGTTTTTCGGAATCTCATTTAGTTTCTAATTGTGTGTCAAAACATATGTGTAAACATTGTAAATCACCTTCATCTCATAACACTCTATTACATAGAGACAAATCAATTGCTTCTAATAATGAATCTCGAAATCAAAAGGCAGAAAAAGAGCAGGCAGTGGACCGGGGGGAAAGAAATGCGGCGCCTGATCTAGCAGTTTCGCAAAGTCTTTCAAATTGTTTTCCTTCTTCGAATAAAAGCGTCATTTTATCAACTGCAATAATTGAAATTAAAACGAGTAAAGGGAATTTTATTCAGGGAAGAAGTTTATTAGATTCTTGCAGTCAAATTAATTGTGTATCATTTGAGTTTGCAAAAAAATTGGGTTTAAAGAAAACAAAGGTTTTTGCTCCTATATCTGGGCTGAATGGCACAGCTACGACACTGAATTATAAAATTGAAACTGTGATTTCAAATAAAAATAGAGATTTCACAAGGGAACTGGAATTTCTTTTAGTGCCAAAAATTACAGAAATAACCCCACTTTCGCCCATTCGTGTAGACATTTCTGATATACCCACAAATATCTCGTTAGCAGATGCTAAATTTAATATACCAGGAAAAATAGATTTATTATTGGGTTCTCAATGCTTTTTTGATTTATTGAAAGCCGGTCAAATTCGCTGCTCATCACAAAACTTGTTATTTCAAGACACCGTGTTTGGATATGTAGCTAGCGGTGTTGTGAGTAATTCCCCAAACGATTCTCAATATTGTGGTCTACTCACTCAAAATGAAAAAATAGAACAATCCTTGCGACAATTTTGGGAAATCGAAAATATTAATGATTCCAGTTCGTTGCTTAGTGAAGAAGAGAAATTTTGCGAAAATCATTTTAAAACTACGCATTATCGAACTGCCACTGGTCAGTACGTTGTGAGCATGCCTATGGAGGATGCTACATTTTTAGGAGAATCAAAAAAATTAGCCGAAAAAAGACTCGATCAAGTTTGGCACCGATTAGATAGGGATTCGAACTTGCAACCTCTGTATTCGGAATTTATGGACGAGTATAAAAATTTAAATCATATGGAGTTAGTGGAGGAATCGGAACCCGTAAAGGACTGTTATTATATACCTCATCATGGAGTTTACAGACCAGAAAAAAGTACTACACGCTTGCGTGTTGTGTTTAACGCGTCAACGCCAACGACGTCTGGGTTGTCATTGAATGACCTTCTTTTAAAGGGTAAAATTCCACAACAAGAGTTATTCTTAATTATGATTCGTTTTCGAAAACATAGATATGCATTCACAGCGGATGTAGAGAAGATGTATCGAATGGTATTAATTAATCCTTCGCAAAGAGACTTTCTTCGAATTTTGTGGAAGAACAATATTGACGCGCCAGTACAAACTTATAAGCTCAATACAGTGACTTATGGGACATCTAACGCTCCTTATTTAGCTACTCGTGCTCTTAAGCAATTAGCTCTAGATGAACAAAAAAACTTACCTCTAGCATCGTCAGTCGTCTTAAAGGACTTTTATGTTGATGATCTTCTTTCCGGGGAATCAACTCTCGAAAAGGCTAAAATCCTTAAATTACAATTAATTCAACTTTTGAATCGTGGAAAAATGAAATTGCACAAATGGTGTGCAAATCATAGAGAATTAGTTGAATCTCATGCTAGGGTTGCCACCGAATATAGTTTCGATGATCAGCCAGATTGTACTTCAGTAAAAACATTGGGTGTTCTATGGGAACCACAAAGTGACTGTTTTCTGTATAAATTGAAAATTCTTAACAAAGAATTTTATAGTAAACGAGATGTTCTATCTCTAATTTCAAAAATATTTGACCCGTTAGGATTAATTGGGCCTGTAGTAACAAGGGCTAAGATATTTATGCAGAAGCTCTGGTTAGCCAAAATTGATTGGAATGAGCCATTACCGGATTTTCTGGAGAGAGAATGGAATGATTTTCTATCCACCCTCTCAGAGTTAGAGAACTTAAAGATTTCTAGATTTGTTTTTCATGAAGATCGCATAATCATACATGGGTTTGCTGATGCCTCTTCGTTAGCCTATGGAGCTGCAATTTATGTTCAGTCTTTACCAGTTGAAGGATCTCCTGCTGCGCAACTATTGTGCAGCAAATCCAGAGTCTCTCCTATAAAAACAGTGTCGATTCCTCGCTTGGAATTATGTTCTTGCCTCCTATTAGCGAAACTAATTCATAAAGTTCTACCGTCACTGGACATTCGAATAGAAAATATCGTTCTCTGGAGTGACTCCACGATCTCGCTTGCTTGGATTGGAAAATCACCACATTTACTAAAAACATTCGTGAGTAACCGAGTCGCTGCTATACAAGAACTTACAGACTCTTACCAATGGCAGCATGTGACATCGGATAATAATCCAGCTGATGTAATATCTAGAGGACTGGACGCTAAGGAACTTTTAAATTGTAACCTTTGGTTTTGTGGTCCGAACTTCCTTCGTGACAAAATTCAGCATACAGAAAATAATCCAGTAGATCTAGAAACAAATAATGACTATGCGTTAGAATTCAAATCAGTTCAGGACATTAACCTCGCAGTTAAGACTGAAAATTTACTGTATAATTGTTTGTTTACTTTGACTAATGATTTTTTGAAATTGATTCGTATTATTAGTTATATTTTTAGATTTATAGAAAATTGTAAAAATGTTAAAGAAAAAAAAAGTGGTCCTTTAACAATTGATGAGTTGAAAAAAGCGGAAGTTGTCCTGATTAAACAGGTACAGTATTCTACTTTTTCTGAAGAGATAAAACAACTGAAGAACGAGAAGAGCCTGTCAGGTAATAGTAAATTAAGATTTTTGAATGCATATTTAGATTCTGCAGGAATTATCAGAGTTGGAGGTCGCCTAGACAACTCCAGTCTGACTTTTGAAAACAAACATCCTGTTGTTTTACCCCATAATAATAAATTAAGTGAAATTATTTTTGAATATTTTCATAACAAGTTTTTCCATCTAGGGCCACAATCCTTATTACATCATGTCAGGCAAAAATATTGGGTAATAAATGGGCGATCTTTAGCGCGTAAAATAGTTCATAAATGCATAACCTGTTTCAGAAACAAGCCAATAAGTGCGAATCAAATAATGGGAAATTTGCCTTCAGAACGAGTAAACCCTAGCCCACCATTTCAAAAATGTGCGATTGATTTCTGTGGACCCTTTATGATTAAGTATAAAAATCAGAGAAGGGGCAATTATAATAAAATTTATGTTGCAATTTTTGTTTGTCTCGCCACAAAGGCAATTCATTTGGATATAGTAACAGATTTAAAATCTGAATCCTTTATTGCCACCCTGAAACGATTTTTCGCTAGAAGAGGTAAAAGCACAACTATAATGTCAGATAATGGAACTACATTTGTAGGTGCGAATAAAGAGTTGAAGAAATTACATGCCCTGGTATGTAAACCCGATGATGCTTTGTCTAATTATTTGGCCTCTGAGGCTGTTAACTGGAAATTCATCCCTCCTCGTTCACCCAATTTTGGTGGATTATGGGAGGCTGGGGTGAAATCCTTTAAATATCATCTCAAAAGAGTCTTAGGCAATTCTCGAGTCACACTCGAAGAATTTTGGACATTAACCACAGAAATTGAAGCAATTTTAAATTCTCGACCTTTAGTCCCTTTGTCGTCAGATCCAAATGAAATTGAAGTCTTGACCCCTGCCCATTTTTTAATAGGCCGACCAATTACTTCAATTCCTGAACCGGATTTGACCAACATTAATGATAATAGGTTGTCTAACTGGCAAAAATTAACCCAAATGACCCAACTTTTATGGAAAAAATGGAACACAGAATATTTGGCTAATTTACAGCAGCGAACCAAATGGTACATTGAAAAGGAAAATCTAAAAGAAGGATGTATGGTCATCCTAAAGGAGGATAATTTACCTCCTGGCAAATGGGCATTAGGTCGTGTCCTTAAAGTAATACATGGCTCTGATAAAAAAGTCAGAGTTTTACACATCAAAACAGCAACAGGTATAGTTACGAGGTCCGTCTCAAAAGTGTGTCCTCTTCCATTAGATGATTGCTGATTTCTATTATCTTAAAACATTTAACTCATTGCATTATTATCATCACTATTGTATATTTTTATTTTGAACATTTTATTATGTATATCAAGTTAAAATTGGGATAACAGAACGCAATTCTTTGCTTCAGTTTTCACATAGAATCTAAATCTAACTGTTACCGTATCTATATATTTTCTTTAATTAAATATTATAAACTTGTTAATTTTATTAGTTTGCTATGTGTATTGAGTGCTAATTTTGATAATAGTCTTTTATGATATTCAAGTGTAACCACTGTTTGCATTATAATTTATCTAATTCTCATCTTTGAAAAACTTAAGTGTATATTATTGGAAGTAGCATATTTGTAATTTTTTTTTTTGGAAACTAGTGTATATTGTTTTTAGAAATTTAATTCCTATTGTTTATTGTTATATTTAGTATTATTATGTTGAATGTTGACACATGTCAACGGGGGCCGGTATGTTACGGCTTCTCTTAACCTTGACTGTCGCGCGCGCCTCCATGGCGCATTCTTCTGTAATTTAGGTTTGGCCGTTTGGCAACCTTTAAGAATAGTTCAGTTGTTTGGTTTTCGACGATCTCTGCGGACCTATGGTGCGTTCGCTGGATCCAATATTCTTCAAATAATGTATATAATTCTTCGAATAATGTATAAACTGTAAATAATATTCTTGTATATAAAGTAAATTAAATTAATAAGTGTAGTTAATGAACCAGCGACTATGAGTATTTCGTTACTCGCACCATTCGACATTCGACAATATTTTACATCTAACAATCAATTATGTCTTTTTAAAAATATGTCTAACATGTAATAATTTTTATCCTCTATTATTCTATTAAGTGTTTAAACACCAACCATTATTTCATAATCCTGCAATTAAGTTTAAATTTTCGAGTTTTCTGAACAAGAATTTAAGAAGTCATATACCAATCCCCCATTTGAAGAAAACCCATGTCTTCATTTTAAACTCGCCCCCTTCCAAAAGCTCGCTGGCCGAGTTGTTAGGATGCTCGATTCGAAACGTGCTGTCTCAGGTTCAAAGCCAAGTCTTTCCACGGAAGAACGACAGAAGTATTTTTTTTAAAACTCATTTTTTCAGATTACGGAAAATTTCTGTCCGAGAACAACAACAACAACAAAAAAAAATGAACGGAAATTTCTTCAATTCTCGGATGTATCGCTCGCCCACAAGAAAAGTGACACATCTCGCAAAAATTCATTTTGCGTTTTATCCCACTAATAGGTTTGTCATAGGTGTATCTTGCTACACAAACCGTTTCATAAGTTTAGTTATACGGAAAATCCCTTTATTACGCTATATGTCCATTTGTGGCCACAGAAAAGGGGTGGATTGTGTGGAGAGGTAAAATTACCCAACCCTCCAAACCACATCCTACGTCTTCATTCTTAAGGGGCTTATACTGTTATGCACGTTTTTATTCATGCATGCAGAGTTAAGTGCTGCGATTTCATCTTATAGTAAAATTCAGCAAATTTTCTATGCCTCTCCTGTAAAATTAATTTTTGTCGAGATGTGTCACTTTTCTTGCGGGTGAGCGATATGCCGGTAGCAGTGCTGACAGGAATATTTCCGTGAACTGAAGAAAGTATTTCTAAGAGTGTGTGGTGATCTCGAAGACGTCGCGGTCGCCCAAGGTATTAAATGCCCCAACCCAATCGGAATTTACTGGTCGATGCCTTAAACTTATTGAATTTTGCTTTTAAAATTTTTCCGATGGGATCTTCCGTAATCGGGTTTGCTTCTGATCCGATCAGTGTTGAAGGAAGGGGAATGACCGCGCGCCGCCTGTTCCGGAGCAAGCGGCGGCTTCACTTCCAAAAGCTCACGGTAATTATACAGAACAAATGTAGCTAGCTGTGGAAATAGGGTTTAAATAAATGTTAAAGAAATAGCGTTATAATCCACCAACGATTACTTGACCAAAGACTTTGAAAGAGTTTGCGCTGCTACAAAATAAAGAAAATTGCTAATAGAGACAAAAAAGTGCGAGGAATTTATTACTTAACCCTTTCAGGGTCAAGGTACTTTTATTTGTAAAAGGGTGAAGTGAGTGAATGACACCAGAATCTACAAGCAAATATATTTCAAAATATTCAAAAGCTTTTGTTCACGTACTTAATAAAAGACAAATTTTCATTAAAATATTCTGGTGCCACCGTGGAATTTAGGAATTAAAATTAAGTGGTATAAAAATTAAAATTAGACTTTGCTAGTCACTAAGCAAGTGATTGTCACCTTAATTAACAAATAAATTCCTCTAAATTTGCGTTCCTTATAGCCCAAGTTATCATGGATGGACTATACTGTTGGTATCATATTTTCTCACAGTATGAAACTACTGAAAACCTTACTGCTCAACCAGAGGTAATATTATCTATTCATTAAATAACAAAAATTGTAATAAAATGTGATTAATGTTTGAGTTTATTTTAGATTAATATATGTATAACTATTATTTAAATTAGGAAAAGTAAAATAATCACTAATGTATATTACTAATGTATTTTTATTACTAATGTATTTTAATGTATTATTATTGCTTTTTTTCTCTCTCTTATTCATTTAAAAACGAAATACTAAAATCTTCTGAAAATCGTCTGAATTTTTTATGAGTAATAATTCTCATAATAATTTTCATGAAAACTATCATTATTTATTATATTTCCCATAGGTTCCGACTATTATTCAAATTAAAAGGGAAATAGTAGTACTTACAACTACTACAAGGCACATTCACTTCCTTTTTACCTGTTGGTCACTGGATATTCACACAATTACATAGCTGTTCTGCTATTTAATGAAAGCAGTGAAAACTGTCTGTTACATGGGGGATCGCAAATATTGTTTTATTACTGAATTTATTATTAGCTTTCTAATTGTCCTCGCGATTAAATCTTCCCTGAAAAATATGTAGTCAAACATGCTCTTTACATCCTAGAAGTTCAAGAACAATTCGTGAAGAATTTCAGTAGATATTCGACAAACCGTGTAAAATCGAAAACGTCTGCTCGCTGTTCCTTAGTTTTGGACTTTAGCGTATTAGTCAGATTCTTCAGTAAATTTCTTTTTATTTCTTTCTAGTTTCATCTCCATACTTGTTAGCAGTGTGAAGAAATAGTTGCGCTCGAAGCTGCATGGCTGCATTGGTTGTTGATGTATTAAACGTCCGTCTGTCCAAGACCCGGTATTTGATGTCTTTTACTTCATTAACAGGACGGTGGACGTTAAAAATCATTATTTTTTTTCATCATAGATAGATGAAATTTTGCGGAAACATTCATTTCGCCATAAGTATATAGAACACCTTAAAAGAAATTTACAATCTTATTATAATTTTAAGATTTTTTAAACAATTAAAATCTTAAACCGAAATTTTAAAATGCTCCATGCGTCAAAAATGTTTAGATATTTCTTCGATTTTGCATTTTAATCACTTAAAACTCTATTACGAACAAATCTGAGCATCGATTTTTTAACCCTCTGAATAGTTAATTTTTAGAGATTTTTTGTTCTGAATTCGATATAGATTTTCATCAAAATTTTGCCTTTTAATAAGTTAAGTCGAATTTTAAAATGCGCAGTTTCATTGTAAGCAATATCAGGATTCTTCCTTATCAATTTCATGAATTTTGATCAAAAATTACGACGCATGGAGCATTTCAAAAATCTAAAGATGTTGAAAAATCTGTTTTGAGGAATACAGACTTAAAATATATTAAAAGTACGAAAAATTGTTTGTGTACAAAATTCAAACGCTTGTAACTTTGCGAAAAATACCGTATATACTCATGTATAAGTCGAAGAATTTAGACAAAATTTGGAAGTTGAAAATGGGGGGGGGGGGGGGGTTGACTTGTATACGAGAAAGGAAAAAAAAATTGCAGATAATCGGCGAATGGGCAAGTCTTTTAAGTAATGACACGAGAGGTAAAAGCGGACAATGGTCATTTCCTTGTGATTGACAAAAAAAGCTCAACAATAATGTTCCTGTGATTGTTCTCCATGCCTTTTCTCTTGGGACAGAATTTCCTCCAATACAGGGCCATTCCTTTCAACATTTTTATCCCCTTTTTAAAAAGAATTCAACTTGAGAATGCTGCTAGATATCTCTCTCTTAAAAGTTCTACAATACAAAAAAGTACTATATTTTAGCAGTCTAAGTTGATTACCCTTGTAAATAGGGTGTGAATAGATTTTTGAAAGAATTTTTTCAATTAAAGTATCATTGAATTGATGTTAATAGGTTTCATAATAGTTTAAGCTTCTTCGGTTTTACATAATTATACACCTATACAGTTTTAAAACGTTAAAAAAAAGTCTGATTAGAAACATAAAAAAGTTTACTTATTTAATGAAAATTTATTAATTTTTTTATCCTGGATTACAAATCATTTTTCAACATGCTAAGGGAAATGTGGTTCGATTTATACACGAAAATTCATTTTTTTTTTCAAAATTTTGCTTAAGAATTGGGGGGTTCACTTATATACGAGGATATACGGTAATCGCATTTGCATGCGGTTTTTTACAAATGGTTCAGAAGAAACTGGAGAATAATAATATGCTCAAAAATAATTTTCGATTTTCGGGTCGATTTCTAGTCAAATAAAGGGTCACGGTCCCCTTAACATTTCTTTTAAAATTTTCCGCTGGTCAACGATACAGTGAGTCTGATTGACAAATTGGGAAAAATCTCATATTATCTGGCTACTTTTAGAAAGCAACTTACTACATCACCAGTTTCTTTCTGAATTTTCGTGATGTTTGACCTGAAGTTTTTATAAAAGTTGCCTTAAATAGCTGACTGCCAAATTATGAAATAAAGATTTTAGAATCTTCTAGCATGCTCGCACAGTTAAATATCATTTCACACAAATGCCCATATCGGTCAATTATACATCGTAACTGGTGTAACAGTTGATCGTCAAATTTTGTTTTCACAACTGTGTAGAAAATTTACTAATAAAGCTAGAACACATTTTTGCAATTTAAAATGTTTCTTACTAAGGACTTAATACCCAAATGCCTGCAGATTATTTCAATCTCTCTTTTAGTCCCAAAAATTGCAATTCAAATTTCTGTAACTGATGTAACATAAAATAGACAAGCATTTTTTCTGCCTTCATTGAAGTGTAAAAATTATCAAAACTATCCCGTTAAAAAAGGTGATTTAGTGTTCTCAACAACACTAAGTAATGATAAATTATAACAGTAAATTGTTTAATTAATTTCTGAACAAGAAAAAGATTAAATGGCATTTATACATGTAACTGACGTAACTTTTATTGTGTAACTGACGTAACATTATGACTTTACAAAGACAACAATGATACTTAACTTAGTTTATAAACAGTAATTTACAATGCCTTTTTATTAGTATTTTATTATAGAACATAAAAATATCAAGCTTTCCAAGCATACACTTAAATTAAACATATTATACATTTTATTTTCCCTTCAAAATGAGTACTTTCTGTGTAATTGGCCTATCTCATCAAATATTGAATATATTCAAATTTTAATTGGAGTATATTGTTTTTTCTGTTCTTTTTCAAGTTTTCGAAAAGTGGTGTTAAATTTGGTTGAAAACTTTGTATGCTATAAACAAAAAACTTTTGAACTTTTCACAGAAACGTTAACACCTTCACGAATATGAGTGCTATGCTTACACAAACGCACACAAATGTTGAACAGGACTCACGCAGTCATTTGCTACAGTGACAGATCATTTTGAACATTTTCTGTTACAGGAGTGATTGCAAATATTATTTTATTATTAAACTTATTGTTGGCCCGTAATTGTCCTCGCGACTAAATCTTCACTGAAAAACACGAAGTCAAACGTGTTCTATACATTCTCGAAGTTCAACGACAGTTCGTTTGTGTAAAACCGAAAGCGTCCGATCACTGACACTTAATTTCTGGACATCAGTGTAATTGACCATTCATTGACAAATGCAGTATCAACAACTAAGGATACTTGAAAATATTTAGTGAGTCACTGGCTGTTACTGCTGCTGAAGCTGGTATGCAACAGAAAGCAGTTCTGGGCCAGCATTGATTCAGATTGGTAAGTTAATTTATTTTTTAACCCAGAAGGTTGCGTTTTCCTGTTTTTTCTATCTGTTTTTTCAAATATTCTTTTGTTCCTACACCCTTTTTTAATTTTTTTCCTTCTGATAATTTTTTTCCTTCTATGCCTGACCTCTTAAAAATCATTACAGTAGAATCCCGATTATCCGAGTCCCACTTAACCGAGTTTTCGTTTTAACAGAGTTATTTTCTTCTGAAGGACTGATGGCTTCCATTATTATGAAACAGCCATTATAAAAGAAGTGTTAGGTGAAAAAAAAATTATGGCCGTTTTTTTCCCATTCTGACCAGAAAATCAGAGTTCTAACTTTCTACGGCTGCACTTTCATCTTCACCTAACACTTCATTTATAATGGAAGTTTCATAATACATCATCATAATCATCATAATAATTTCTTCATAATAATGGATGCCACCAGTTCATCAGAAGAAAATGATTCATTCCAAAGGTATAAGTTCAATTGAAAAACTATTTAATACATTGAGCAGAAAGAAGAGGCTACTAATGATACTAATAGAATGACATAGCTGCCAATTTGTACGGTTTTGTTACATCTAAAATTTAATACAAATTTTTGCCATATTTAATTGTTGACAATTGTTAGATTTCGGCGATTGAATTAAGCAAAATTCACTGGTAAGTTTTAGTGGTAAGAAAAAATCTTAGAAGTTGGTAATCTATGCAGTAGCGTATTACTGCAGCAAAATTGACGTTCAACAAACAAAAAACTATCAATGGCCTTCTTCAAATAAACAATTTCATTCCCCATTTTTCTTAAAAGTAACGGAAATGTACATCAAGGAAATGTTGCTAGTACCCTAAAAATGAATTAATGAAGTGAAAATTTATATTTCATCTCCTTAGTTGGTCACGATATGTGTAAATCCAGTTTATCTGAGTTTTTTGCTTATCCGAGGTGAGCATGGTCCATATTAACTCGGATAATCGGGACCCTACTGTACAGGTATGTTGCTGAGCTTTCAGAAGTCTTGCTGAAAGATTCTAGTCTTGTTATGGTTCTTCAACTGGTCTTGCAATATTATAAGAACTGGGGGATCCAATCCCGGCTTCCTACGTTACGGAATAAAGGTTAAAAAAAAAAAAATAATATTATTATTATTATTAGTAGTAGTAGTAATATTAGTATTATTGAAAACTCTAATAGATTTTTTACATTTAATAGGTTTTTTTTTTTATATTTCCCACTAACAACATCAAAGAGCATTTTTATCTGAAAAATATTAATAATATATTCAAATAGAGGTTTGATATTCATTTAAAGTGATACGTTATTATTGGCCGCATGCTAGGATTTACTAGCCAAAAATTTTGCTCAGCATGTAGTTTGATTAAATGTCTGTTAAATTTGTGTGTTATTTATATTATTATTTTATTTTATTTATTTATTTAAGGTGTTTTTTCATTATGGAATGTTAGCTTTCAGATTTCTAATCTGAATAAATTGCATATTTCATGCTTTCGTAGCTATTTGTATCCATCTTCAGAAAAATAAATTTTGATGAATTATTTAAATAAGATAAAAATTTAGAAAATTAGCCACTTTCTTTGCTATTCTAAAGCCTGTATTTAAGGCTCCTCATCAGTCAGGCTTGAAATTCCCCCCTCTAATGCTAAATCTATAATGGGCTTGCAATGCATCCGTATTTTTCAAACTTTTCCTCGGAAAATTATTTTTTTTCTCTTGTTTTCTGCATGCCCTTCTTCAAAAATGTTTGTTTCTTTTTTAGTGGACAAAATATTTTAAAAATGCATTGTTGGTTTTATTTAAAGTGTTAAAATTTTACTTACAACTCATCTGCTTCACTTAGATTTTAACACTTAAAATATAAAATTAAATATATATTTTAGAAACATTTTGGAAAATTAAAAAGAAAGAAAGATCCTTCAAAAAGAGCATACAAAAAAAAGAAGGGAAAGCATTTTAATTTTCCGAGGAGAAATTTGAAAAACTTCGGATGTATTCTATGCCCATGGGTTTAGCATTAGAGAGGGGAATTTGTGTCCTTACTGATAACAAGCCTTAAGGATTGTTCGTTTGCTGTCATAAAGTATTCATTTTGATAATCATAGAATTATGGTGAAGATTTTATTTTTTGGCACAAAAATATCCCAAGGTTGATGAAAAAAAACAGGATGTCAAAGTTTGTATAACTCACTGAGTATTTTATATTAATAATAAATATGCTTAGGTTGCAGAGTATAAAAGAAAAAAAATTGCACATGATTTGACAAAATATGAAATAAAGCTCTTTAAATGAGGAAATAACAATCGCCTGTTTTAATCGATAAAAATTAAGGAATTTCTACAAATGGGCATATATGAGAAAAACAAATCTTCCACTTTCGACGCTTGCTATTGAAGAAAGCGAGCTGCCGAATTATCAGACAATAGAACGATCGCAATCTCTGTAAACATTTCTTATTGTCGGCAAGCTGTCATTGTCGGATAGCTGACACATCTACGTATCTTTCTTTCAAGAGTCGGCTATCGAGACTTCCTTTTGTGCCCGTGCGGGCGTGCCGACCTGAAGAGTGCGCCCTTACAAGTGTTATCGACTCTGGTTTGAATATATTGTTGTGAAACCTTGTTCTATCTACAAAGAGGTGCGGTTTACTTCTTTATTCAATGCCGAGAGTGCGATAACAACGTGGCTCATTACTGATGACTTGAGGGAAAGATAAAACTCGATGTGATCCACAAGTGGCCAGATAACAAAGTTTCCACACGGAAATATCGGTTGGGAAAATTTATAGACTCTAAAAAAAAAAGCGCCAAAATCAGATTTTCTTTTCAAGAAAATATAAGATCTCCCACATTATTGTACAAAATATAGATTCAGACCAGATTTACTCAGCTGGAGAACGAGAAATTCTATGAGTTAGATTATTCATATGAGGCATTCTCACAAATTTTTAACTTTCAGGAATAAAAAATCTGGTGAAATTAAACTTAATAAAATAACATTTTAAACTTATAGACGAATGCCTTGATGATTCAAAATAAAGAAAAAATGGCCAACAACGAACATTTTTTTTTATTTAACTGAGGTTTAAGTTAAACTTGCGAGTTTAATTTTCCTTACCGTTTTACCTCTTTAACTTTTTATTTTCTTCTAAATTTTTACTTATAATGAATTTGCATAGTATCCACAGAACATTCAAATAAGAAACAATAACAATGTAGTAATTTTAGTACAAAATTTTGGTATAACATTGTCTTAAACGGGTGTTAAAGAAGGGACGATAACGGTAAGGATGGGACGGCAAGGAAAATTACCATCTATTTTTAGGGAAATCATGTTAAGACTAAGTGATAACCACAATGTTTATTGATTTTTAGAAACAGTTATTTACATTGGATTAAAAAAAAATAATAATAATTTACCTCGAAAAGTGCAGGAATAAACCTTGGAGGCGGTAAGACTACCAATAAAGCCATGATGCTTGAAATTGATATGTAAATGCTGATTTAAATTTTGCAGTAAATTTCCTGTCAAATAATTTTAGCCATTCTTTCTCTAGCCTACTTCTGCATGAGAAAAAAAGTTGAAAAAAAATTCTGTGGCTGCATCGGAAGTGATTTTCTATACAATTTTAGCAAGAGGGACGGTAAGGAATCTAAAATCCTGTGACAGAGTTCAGAAAATAATAACAACCGTAAAAATGCGTGCAGGTTACTTTTATGCTACATGTTTCTATAAATCAATAGTCCCAGTTTCGGAAAAAAATTACACAGAATTACTTTTATTGAAACTATTTTATATAGACAGCTCCAAACTTAAAAATCAGCATCAGGACACGGGACAATAAGGATTTTCGTGGTATGTTTGGACCCCCCCAACATCTACCCCAAAATTTATTTATCTCGTTAATATTGTTATACAGTCATACAATGAGATGTTTTCCAGTATAAGAAATAAAAAAAAAAAACACAAGAATATGTACTAAAATAAAAATTATTATTCAGAAACTTAAAACTCAAAATTATGTGAGTATGACTCATATATATGTTAGGGGCTATAAATACATTTATGGCAAACATTTATATTTGTAACTGTTCTTTGGATATCGAAACCACTGCCACAAATTACGCTTACATAGTGGACGTTGGTTATGAATAAACTCTTCATAAGAATCGAAGTCTCAAAATCAAATAAAAGAATTTATTGGATCGTTATAATTTTTTTTCCTCACAAGAATCTGTTCACCAGTTATATTAATCAAGTTTCATTTGGAAATCTATGTAAAATACAGAGGAAAAAAAAACTAAGAAAACTGGTTATATAGTAAGATTTTGAATATGGAAAAAAAATCGCTGCAAAGAAAATTTCGTAACAGGTATAGGAAGAAGGCTTTCGTCCAACAAATCCTAAATATGGAAAGTCAAGTTGCTCAAAGCGATTTTTTCACCTACAGTAAACTTTTGTTTATGGGAAGAATGATGTAGGTCAATAAAAGAAACACCTTAAACTTCGGGGCAAATTGGAGACTTTAAAACTATGGACAAGAGATTAATATCGTTCATTTCAGAGGTTTTCTTGTTATACAAATTTCTTTGTTTACTTTTAGTATTCTGGTTCCACAGTCGATTGGGCATAGAGAGAATTAATTTCTCAGGTTAAAGCTTAATTCTCTACAGAAATCGACTGTTTTTAGGTGCGTTCGTAATTATATAAATACGTAGCACCTATAGTCGTCGTTCAGTCCGTCTGTCTGTCCGTCCGTCTGTCTGTCCGTCCGTCCGCATATAATAGAGTAAAAACTACCCAACCGAATGGTCTGAAATTTTAAATATATGATTATTGTAAAATTTTGTCGAGCCATTTCAAATTTTATGAAAATCAGATGTATAGTTAAATTACAGGGACAGTCAAAAGTTTTTCTTTAAATTACGGCCAATGGGAAAAATTATTGCACGTGCATTTTAATGATGTTAAAGCTTTTCGAATGGTCTCAAATTTTAAACATATAATTATTGCGACATTTTGTCGAGCCATTTCAAATTTTATGAAAATCGGATGTATAGTTTAATTACAGGGACAGTCAAAAGTTTTTCTTTACATTAAAACAAATGGGAAAAATTATTGCAAGTGCATTTTAATGATGTTACAGCTTTCCGAATGGGCTGAAATTTTAAATATATAATTGCTGCAAAATTTTGTCGAGCCATTTCAAATTTCATGAAAATCGGATGTATAGCTTAATTACAAGGACAGTCAAAAGTTTTCCGTTACATTAAGGGGAATGGGAAAAAAATTATTGCAAGTGCATTTTAATGATGTTACAGACTATGCACTTATGAATTGGAAATAAATACACATTCAGTACAATATGGGGTGCAAAAAATAATTATAAAACTAGTTATAGTACGAACGCACCTCATTTGCCACGTTTGACGAGCAATTTCCAACTTGTTGTTTATGTATACATAAAAAAAAAAAGAAAAGAAAGAAAGAAATTCACGTTTGCGGAAATAAGTACGTAATATTCTGTTAACTAGTCTAAAAGTAAGAAATAAATTGTAATTTATTATAGATAGTTTGTTTATAAATAATTAATTTTAAAAACTAACAAAGAAAGGCGTAATATACCAGGTGTCTATATCAAAAATTTAATAAAAATGAAAGAAATCGGTATAACTAAATACGGTGTGTGGGAAACCCTTTTTTAACGAAGAGGAAATTTTTTCGTTGAGATAAAAAATTGTAATGGATATAATTGCCAACAGAAGGCACTGCATGAATTGAAATTATTATTATCCTATTATTATTATTTTTGAAAAGCATGTTTATGTATATTAATATTTATGTTAAATTTAACAAGCATTTGCAACACCAAAGGCGCTGCGAGATTTAAAATCAAATATTTATGTAGTAAGCAAAAGATTATTTGCATTCAGATACAACTTTACAATTATTTACAACATTACGGCGGTTCTCAGATCCCCTACTCAACAACGCGAAATATTTTGACACGATTTCAGACCCATTTTTAAACGGAAATTATTTATTAAAAAATGAGGAATAATTTAGTGTATATAGACGAATATTTCTAGCAGTGTAAGGGATCCAATCTTAAGGCTTCCCGCGCGCAATTTCACAAACACTCAACGTCCCAGCGCGCTTGACGCCAATCCCTGCAGCCAAACGCTTTAGTGAAAAATGAACTTATACGTGCATGCTGCATTCTGTTTCTAGTACCGTAGTTCAGAGTTTGCATGTGCAAATATTTATATCCGCTTTATATGAATATTTTGGATACGTTTACAGAGTTTTTTTTTTTTTTTTTTTTTTTTTTTTTTTTGTCCTTGCAGATTATTTCAGACTACACAAGTTGTATTATTGATTATACTAACTCTAATATTGATGCTGTTAAATTAAGATTACCGTTACAAAGTAAGGATAACACTGAAAAATTTAAACTGCTTGTTTCTAGCGTTATGAAGATACTATAATAGTTTAAACAATAGTTGACATAGTTCATCAAGATAGATCAACAAAGTTGAAAAGTGTTTACGAACTCGGTTTGTCATATATATTTTGGGGGGTTACTATAGATGGAATGTTCATTATTGAAAATAAATGTGTAGCATTTACGGTTCGTTTACAGGGACATTCAAAAGAATTCAGATTTAAACGGTATGTAGTGAAAAATCGTTTACGGTGTCTTTTATTTTTATTGATATTACATTAAACACATTGAAATTAATATATATGAGATATACTGCAAGGCGCTAACTTTAGAACAAAGTGTGCATAGAATTGATCGTTCATTTATAGGGACACACAAAAGAATTTGACTACAGTACTCCTTGAACAATAATTGCTTGAAGTGCGTTTTCAATTGTGGTATGCGTTTTTAAATTTAAATATATATATATATATTTGCATATTACTTGGCGTGTACAAATTCTACAGATTATGTACAGGATTGTACAAAAGATCTCAAGTACATTTTCGTTTATTGACAGAAAGTTTTAAAAGGGATTTTTTCAACTATGTTAAGCGTTTAACTGAATTAAGTTTTAGCATACTATGTTGTATATATACAAATATATGGATCATATACAGGGCTGGAAAAAAAAAAAAAAAGATATTTTTCAGACTCTGGATGGTAATTGCAGAAATCTGGTTTTCAAATTGTTTATTAGCCCCCGATATGCTATTTCTTTCTCCCGGCAATTTAAGTGTCGTCTCCAACAAATAACATTCCGTTGTATAAGCCAGTCGTAAAACAAAGTAGATGTATCATAGTACTGTTAAATACTCTACTGTAATTTTTTTAACTTCTAAGCATCGCACATTTGCAATTTTTTATACCGTCGTATTGGGAAAAAAAGTTCTTTTTAATACAATTTGTTTGAAAACTGCATCTCCATTTATTTTTGAGATATTAAATTTTTGTAGTTTTTAGCGCCATTTGTTTAATTTTTGAAACTCAAGTACTCCATTTATGTAGAAAGTAAAGAAAAAATAGTTGGAAAATAGTAATTATATCTTTTTGTTGCCATTTTTTCCATAACTACTGAAAAAAAAACGTAATTAAAATACGTGCTATTTTGAAAAAAATATAAATTAATAATTTCTGATAAAACATGGAGATATTATAAACTATATTTAATTTAATTATCTATATTACAAACAGAGAAAGCCATATAAATCATTAGATAGCCGATTTTTTTTTTTTTTTTTTTGTCGAGTTTTTTGAGTGGCATCTTTTTTCTTTGTATAGTTTAGCAATAGTGACGTCATATAAATACTTTACTGTAGATGATATTTAAGACTGGATCGTAAGTGAGGAATTCTTCAGCGGATGCGAATTACGTCATTTTATATAAAATAAAAGCGTGTGTTTTAAGTCTTAAAACTGAATGTTATATATTATCTATATTTATAGACATTATATTTTTTTTCATCGGGTGCGACACTTAATTCTGAAAAAGCAGAATTCCTGTTTTCTAGTTTAGATATCATCTTTCAGCTTAATAAACTGCGAAATTTTGTTGCAGTATTCTGAATGTGTTGGAAAATGTTTCATAATCTATGGGATTTTTCGTGAGTTTCATAATCATTCGAACACATGATTTTTCGTTCTTGTTTATTTTTGAATTTGATAGTATGAAGCACATTCTAAAGGAATAATAAAGAACTGCAAGAATACCACAATTTCAATAATAAGCATGGTTAGGCTTTTACTTTTTCATATTCATCATAATTAAGTATAATTTTTAATTTTTTAAAACAAATTCGATAGTAGTTAATAAAAGAAGAGATATTGAGCATTCCATTAATGGATACTGGCCTTAAAATCTTTAAAATAAATGTAATTTTGTAAATGGCAGTATATAAAATTCAAAGTTTTTTATTACTATGAAATAAAATGTCACTTTTCTGCTTCCTGACTGGTTTAATCTAAATTGTCAACAATAACAACATTATAGCGTATACAAGGAGGAGTTATGAAAAAAAAAATAATAAAGGCTAAATTTTTATTTCCTATTTTTTATGAACCAAAAACTTTGAGGGGGGGGGGGAGGGATATGTCCATTATTGGATATTTTTAACCTGTTATCAATCAGCAACAAAGCATTTATCTTAGCATACTCTCAACTAGTGACTAAGATACAAAGGGTACTAGGAAAGTTTTGCAATATGATGAAACAAAAAGTCGCAGGTGGCTACTTGTGGCTGCGTGTTGACATAGGTTCATACTTATGCACCTGCACGTAACCACAAGTCTGTAGGCTTAGTTATTCATTAGCTGTGATCGTGTGACGGTCATCCAGTTGTGTCCTAGTCACGAAGTGAGATAAGGGCAGTTTTGTGGTGTAACTTCGCGCTTAGTTTAAACATAAACCAATGCGTAAAAGAAATGACTCTTGCACTTGGTGATGATTGTTCACATCGTATGACTATACACAGATGGTACAGAGAATTCCAAAGAGGAAATTTCTCCCTGGAGCACGCTAAAAGAGGGCGAAGGCCCCGAACGTCAATTACGGAGGAAAACATTACTGCTGTGAGGAAAATGCTTGACGAAGACAGACGAATAACTTACAAGCATATAGAGGATACCTTGGGCCTAAATGCACCTGCAATTCATTCAATTCTGGATGATCATTTGCACATCAAGAAACTGTGTTGTCTCTGGGTGCCACATAGACTGACTGAGGAGCAGATGACACGAAATGTGACTTGGTGCTGGGAGATGCTAAAAATGTTTGGTAAAGGATAATTTCGGTATGTGAACAGCATCGTGACAGGTGACAAAACCTGGCTATACTATTAAAATGTGCCGACTAAGTCTCAAAACAAAATCTGGGTCTTTGATGATGAGGACACACCGGTAGCTGTCAGAAAATCTCGATCTGCCAAAAAGAAAATGATAGCTGTATTTTTCAAATGGAGTGGAATTGTTGAGTGTGTCGTTTTGGACGCACAGAAGACAGTTACTGCTAAGTGGTACAATAAACAGTGCCTACCTAAAGTCATATAATCTATGAAGAACCTGTGACCAAAGTCAAGAATGAACAAATGGTTCCTCCATCATGACAAAACTCCAGCTCACCGGACCAAAGCCTGCACTGAATATTTGGACATTACAAGACTGAAACTTCTTGAACACCCTCCTTACAGTCCAGATCTTGCCCCCTGAGACTTCGTACTGTAACCGCATGTGAAATTGAAGCAGAAAGGGATTCGGTTTTCCAGTGATGAGGCACTTCTGAGGGCTTGGGACAATGAGTGTTCCTTACTTCCAAATGAAACTTGGCAGAGCTGGTTTAAGGACTTGTTTCGGAGTTTGGAGAACTGCATTGCTTGTAACGGAAATTACTTTGAAAAAGTTTGATAAATAAATCCGTATTGCAAAACTTTCCTAGTACCCTTTGTAATTATTACGAATTTTTCTTAACTATTTATGGTGACCATTTAAAGAAAGGCAAAAGTTATAGAGTTGCTCTATAAGATTAAATATTTCACTCGTTCACAATATATATACATGCATATTCAGCAAATGCATTTTTCAGGAGATTTTTGTTGTAATGTACTTAGTGTGATGACACTAGATGGTAGCACGACATGGTGCATTTAAAACTTCATAAATAAATTCTTTAGCTTGGGGGAAGAAAGATCAGACTTATGGAGCATATATCTATAAAATTAAATACTTCACTTGATCATAATGCATGTATAATTATTTAGAAGATGAAATAAACATTTATTATTTCGCACTCATATTCTTGGAAGTATTCCATAAACAAGATATAATCGGTCCAATGAACAAAATATCGAAGTCGAATTAGCTTGAGACTTGCATGCGCGTCGAAATTCATTTCCTCGCCAAAGCGCTTGGCTACAGAGGTTGGCGTCAAGCGCGCTGGGACGTTGAGTGATTGTGAATTTGCTTACCGGGATACAAAATATGGATGAAGACCAATTTTTTTTCTCTTTTTTTATTGAAAACTCCAACAGATTTTTTACTTTTAATACACTAGTATTTTTTTTTAGATTGCGAACTAGGAACACGAAAAAGCCTTTTTATATGAAAAATATGAATTATGTATTCAAATAAAGTTTTGGAATTCCTTAGCTATATTTTCGTATTAGCCGCCTGAGGAGTTAATAGTTGAAGAAATCACCAAAGATTTCCTTAAATATTATTAGATTCTACAAAGTTTTTTATTCTAATAATATTAATGGTTTAAGCGCGTAGTTCGATTACCTGACTATTAAATTTATGATAATAATTTTTTTTATGAAGTTTTAAATTTTTTATGGAATATTAGTAGGAAACAATGCTGCATTGTTTATGTTGTTTGAAGCGAAAACGTTTTAATCTTTTGTGATCGCTCTGCGCGGGACAGATAGATTTAAAAAAAAACACATACTTGAAAATTATTTTTAAAAACATAAAAAATAGTAAATTGATCTATAGTTTCAAACAAATTCATTTGAAAGATTATTTTTTTCCCTATTCAACGTGTAAAAATGTATATTGTGCAATGTTTAGAAGTTTAAAAAGTCGCAGTAAAAGCGAAATTTATTCACCAGGTTATTCACGGACATGTTTTCGCTTTATAATATATAGATAAGATTGTTGGTACTAGTATAACAAAAGTTATTGTTTGTTCAACAACGCAAATAAAAATTTTCTGAATAAAAAAAAAAAAAAAAAAAAAGAAAAGAAAAAAGAAAAAAAAAATGTGGCGCACATGCAGAACTATGTTTGTATCATAATTCACAATTGCATATCGTTTGAAATTGATCTTTTTAGAAAGTCTTTTCCAGTAGGTCGGTAAATAAATTAGTGAATATAGGTTAATTAGCAAAGGGGCCGAAAAAACATTTAAATGCAGACCCACAAATATATTAAGGCAGTCCTGGTAAGTATATTTCTTCTGAATTTAAAATATTTTTTTAATTAAAATTTTGATTAAAATGTGACTTTACAATATAGTGGCTTTTTGGTCACACATATGACGCTGTACGTGGTTTTGCAGTGACTTCACAAAAGTTTAAAAAAATTCCAAAAAATATTTTACAATGAATAACTAGTTTTGCAGTGTTCTTTCACTTTCATTAAAGTTTCGAGGCTGATCACATTTTAGTCACAATATGGCATCACTGAGTGGTGATATTTTGGTTACAAATGTGACGTAATCACCGTGATTTGTAGTGACGTCCCTACCACCAATACGAACAGTAGTAGATAATAATTGGGGGTTCTATGCCAGCGGTGGGAGCGGTGTGACCTCTGTGCACCTGTGAAGGTCATGCCGCGGCGGAGGTCATGGGGTCAAGGTCATGCGTCGTACTCTTGGAGGCGGGGTCAAGGTGATGCGGCGGTGAAGGTGATGCGTCATCTTATAGTATGAGGGGTTATTTTGAGTTTAATTATTTTACTAATGATAATTAAATTTAATTGGGGGACTTTAACTTTTTTCGGGGTAATTTTTGAAGATTGAAATTTTTAGAGATTGATTTTTTTTTTCTGACCGTACTACAGTATGAGGGGTAATTTTAAGTTTGATTTTTTTTTACTAATGATAATTAATTTTAATTGGGGGACTTTAACTTTTTTCAGGGTAATTGTTTCAGGGTAATTTTTGAAGATTGAATTTTTGGGAGATTGATTTTTTTTTTCTTACCGTACTACAGTATAAGGGGTAATTTTAAGTTTTTTTTTTTTTACTAATGATAATTAATTTTAATTGGGGGACTTTAACTTTTTTCGGGGTAATTTTTGAAGATAGAAATTTTTGGGAGATTGATTTTTTTTTTTTTTTTGTCGTACTATAGTACGCGGGGTATTTTTTGGTTTTAATGGGGGGACTTTAATTTTTTTAGGGAGTATTTTTCAATCGGTTACATAAATTAACATGATACAGTATAAGGGATATTTTTCTGACAGTTACATAAATTTAGTGTTACAGTTTGAGGGATATTTTTTACTATCGGTTTCATGAATTATGTGTTACAGTTTGAGGGGACTTTAATTTTTAGGGGAGCAATTTTGGAAGACTAAAAATTTTTTACTGGTGACGATTTTAGATTTGACGACTTTAAAATATTTTTTTGTGACTTTTTAAATATTTTTGATAGAGAAAAAAGGATAGAAATTTTAAGCATTTAGTTAATTCGTTTTTGGAAAAAAAAGTTTTTTTTTAAATTGTGGTCGCACCATAACCACCCGTTTTGAAAAATATTCAAAACGCCACAATTTTTTTTTTTACCTGTTCTGCACCTTATTTTAACAAGGTTCAGCAAGGTACCTGAAAAGAAAAGAAAATATATTTTTAATTTTATGTACACAATTTTGAAAGAAGAAATTTTGAATCTCTTTTGAAAAGTTACCTTATTTTGCAAAATAGACTGCTTCATAACCACAGAACGGTTCTTTCCGAAAGGTAAGTTGAAATTAGCGTGGGATTATCTTCACAAAGACTACAGAACGGTTCTTTCCGAAAGGCAAGTTAAAATTGGCGTAGGATTCTATTCACAAAGACCGCAGAACGGTTATTTCCGAAAGACATTATTTTTTTTGGTGATCACAGTTTACCAGTTTATTGGAGAAATATAGATTTTTTCTGAAAAGAAAAGAAAAATTTAATTTTTTATACATAATTTTAAAACAAAAATTTTTAAGTGTGTTTTGAAAAGATAGTTACCTTGTTCTGCAAAACAGGATGCTTGATAACTGCAGAACGGTTCTGTATGAAAGGTGAGCTTTCCCAATATTTTGGATAAAAGTAGATTTTTCTGTAAAAAAGAAAATTTTAATAGCTAGTACATAATTTTGAAACAAAATTTTTTTAATCTATTTTGAAAATTTAGTTACCTTATTTTGCAAAACAGTCATCTTTTCCTTTAGGCGATCTCTGCAAGGGACTCTCTTCATGATGACCCCAGAACGGTTCTTGATGAAAGGCGTTCTCAGCAGTGTTTGTTGATATCAGCTAGATAAGTTGATTACAGCTAGGTAAGTCATTCGCAGCCAGGTCTTTAACACAGCAATGTTGATTTCAGCCAGGTAGGTAAGTCATTCGCAGAATAGAAAACTTTTTGTTTTGTTAAACTTTAACAGTTTAATGATTTTGCACCATTCTTAATTTTTATGCACCACAAGATTGATTCGCACCATGAAAAAATGAAAGTTTTTTGGATTTGCATCATAAATGTTATTCAGTTCTTGAATTAACACAGTTCATTCGAAGAATGCTCATTTTTTTTTTTTTTTTTTTTTTTTTTTTTCCCCTTTAAGTGTTCAGCAGAAAATTAAGCATGAAGATTTTTTAGAGTGCTTGCGTTGTGTTAGAACAAGCATGACGAAACAGGCAAGGATCAGTTTAGATAATCATCACCTATATACAGTAACACAGATTAAAATTTCTCTAAGCCCTTTTGATGACAAGCGTTACATTTTAGAAGATTGGAGTATCAAGTTATGCTTATGGGCATTTTAAAATTATCCAAGATTGGAAGAAATATTTGAAGAAAAAATTATTTATTTCTTGAATTGTGCCCATCCGTCCACCCGCCATGTTTAATCATGACGCCACAATTCATTTGAGGAGAAGAATTTTTAACCACCCGATGCTTTTTTTTTTTTTTTTAACACGGCCATTACATATTTGACGACCATTTTTCGACAACCACATTTTAAAAAAGACTTGATATTTTGAAGACTTGAGAAGACTTAATATTTTGAAGACTTGATATTTTTAGATTTTTTTTTTTAGTGCCCATTGCATTCTCGCCCACTGCCGCTAGCATCCCATGTAATCCTCATTTTATAAATTAGAAGAAAATATTTTTAAGAATAATGTAGGAATAATGCACCCCATATGAAAAAAATGAGTTATCTTGAAAAATGATATATTTTATATGAAGAAATGCACCCCATATGAAAAAATGAGTTATATTGAAAAATGATATATTTTATATGAAGAAATGCACCCCATATGAAAAAATGAGTTATCTTGAAAAATGATATATTTTATATGAAGAAATGCACCCCATATGAAAAAATGAGTTATCTTGAAAAATGATATATTTTGTATGAAGAAATGTACCTTGTACGTAAAAAGAGTTCTGTATATTGTAAGAATATTGCACCCCGTTTGAAAAAAATGATTTTTGAAGAAAAGAGTTCTTTATCTTGAAAGACTAATGCACCTCGTTTGAAGAAACTTGATTTCTTGAAGAAACTTGATTTGAAGAAACTTGATTTGAAGAAAATGATTAGAAGAAATTTGATATGAAGAAAATGATTAGAAGAGATGATTTGAAGAAATATTATTTTGGAATTTTGTAATGGCCGTGCGCGAGTGTATGGACACCATCTTCCAAAATATAGCGTTTGTCGTCGAAAGCCGACAAGGCTACTTTATTTATTTGTACAGTATGGAGATGGTGCCTCTCGCTTTGGATTCGATGTTGGATCTCTCTCGTGGAAACCCGACTCTCTAAGCAGGACTTATAATGTTCATGTTTAATTTTATTTTCAACAACGCTTCTGGCTACCCCCTTAGCTCTTTTCTTCTCCTCATCGACCAACATGACTGAATACATCTTAGCTCGTAGACCGATAAATTCATGAATCGGTCTACTATTGAGCTCATCCTTGAACTTCCCGATCACCTTCTTATTTTTATCACTGTATAGAGGGTGATCTTTGGGATAATCCGATGTATCCAGCATGTCGGAAAATGCCTGCATATCCGTATAAATATTAGGTGTTCGGATTTCATATGTAAGAGAGTCGGTGTCTGTGAACAGAAGGGTTGCTTTATTTTGATATTTCTTTTTGATGATATTGTAATGAAAATTATACATGAGAATCTTGCTCAGCTCCAATATGACGAAACCCACATAAATAGGCTTGTTTAGAGTGAGAGACTGTTTCAGTCTCTCAACAGCAACTAGGTTGTTGTCAAAAGGTAGGAACCTTTTGTAGGTAGGAGCTGAGACAAGTTTTTTAGCCTTCTGTCCACTATTTACTAGCTGTACATCTTTGTGCTTCCGGATGTTCTCCAATGACTTGCCATATACAGCGTTATTCATGAGTTTGAAGAAATCTTTGGCGAAGGGGGACTTGGCATTTTTTCGCTGTTCTGTATTAAAATCGATATATTCTTTCAGCCACGGTTTTTGCTTAAATTTCAATACTTTGTGTACAGCTAGTATTTGGAGGCCTTGCTGCAAATAAAATTGTAAATTTTTATGATAGGTTATGTAATTTTTTTTATCTTTCAAGTTGGGGACTAACTTGGTAACTGGGCAATATTTATTGTTGTGCAGAGCTTCGACTGAATAAGGAGAGAGATCCGAATAATTAATTTGTATTTTCTCAGGTGCCAAAGGATAACAATTGTGGTCGTCGTGGAGGGTGTTGGGGTATTTTAAATCGACTTCTAATATGTATCCCACTGGACTATTTTCGGGGAGTGCAAGGATTTCTTCAATTGAAACTTGGTCTTCCGAGATCCATTCAAACTCCCCGCATGGCAGATACTGTGACATAGCCCATCCATACAAATTATTTGCATCTAAATACATTATATAATTATCATTTTCGCCCCCTTCGCCATTGCCAATCACTTCATTTTTTGCTTGGGCCCAACGCTTTGTAATCACAGATATTCCCCCCCGAATTCCTTGTTCAATAAACAAATGCATGTTTATATCTGTGAACAATTCGAGGGGTTGATTTGTCATTTTTAGACAACTCTGCCATGCTAGTCCAGGGGCTGTCAGCAGGTGCACACAATCAATATTATAATAATCAAAACATATTTTTCTAAAATTTTCAAAAACATCTGCAAGTTGGAGAACATCCGTTTGTACGTATAGATTATGATATGCGCCCATATTTTTAATCTCGAATGCTTGCCAAACATTTTGAGCATGTTGGTAATCTTCGGGTGAAATTTTTTCACCAGTCAAAGTGCTGATGAATGCATCGGGTGGTGGCAGCTGTGTTTCCTCAAACTTTGAAAAAGAGTCCATATGTTCATAAGGGTAGACCCCTTTCCTTAACAATAGATCGGTATGATGAGGAAACTGCTGCCTTAATGAATGAAACTTGTCTTTGTCTAAATTAGAGACAAGTTTTTCTAAGGAGGTAGCCATGAAAGCGAAACTATCAATAAATGTGAGCGAAACTCTGCACTTTCCATATTGTTTGGTTAATGAAAATGATATGTATTTTTCCATTGTGGATGGAATGACAGAAAAAGAATGGTCAACAATATTGCCCAGTTGCTGCATGAGTAAGTGCCCGTCGTAATGTTTCAGGTTATGAAATACGACGGGTATTTTCTTTTGAAGCCTAAACTTTAAATTGCAGCTATTATGCAAGGCCCCCCGATAGCGACCATCCAGATGATCATGGTCGCGTATCTTGTCCCCATTCAATGGTTTTTTGCAAAGATAACATACCGTGGCTGATTGAAAATCTTCATTATCTTGGGGCGTCATCTTGATTGGCACAATGGTCGTCAAAATTTTGGCAAGTTCTTTTTCTTCTTTGATAATGGCTTTTAAAAATTCTTGTACAGCGTTGGGCCCGCGATATACAGAAATGGGTTTGGTTCTTTTCCCATTAGGACCAATAATATGGTATGCATATCCACATGCTTCGTGATGGGCTATTTTCTTTGTTTTTTTGTCATTTGTGTGCACCTGATCCATGCCGACAATCAAAGATTCAAAGTCGGCATAGATAACATAGGGAACCGGATGACAATATTGATAATTCTCAAATTGAAGAATATGGTCCCCATGCTCTGGCATTTTGATCTTCTGAGGTGCTTGCTTCTTGCAAAGAGGAGTATGTTGTTTTAATAAATCAGGATTGCTGAATCTGTGCAAGCACCTGTAGCAATAAAAATGAGCAGCTTTATGATGTGTGAGATCCCCCAACAACCTCGAGAAACTTTTTATAAGACAGTAATGATAGTTATCTTCTTTGGATATGAGCAACAAATTAATGCAGTCTTCATCTTCTCGTTCGGATATGTACAAAGGGAATACTTCTTCTTCATACCCGAAGACATTTATCCGCAAATCATTCAGTTCTTCAATTTTGGATATTTTATTTAAGGGCACTGGGCATTGAATATTGCCTAATTTCACTTCGTGCTCGTAGGGCTCATATTTTGATACTCGGTTACCATGTTGATTTAAAGGAATTTGATATTTGTGGGCGAGAATGCACCAGACTAAACATTTATGATCATTTTTATTAACGATATTCAGAACGGCCCTTTTAGTGACTATTTCTGGAGGAAGCTCGATATAGCTGCTAGCGGCAAGGGGGTGGAATTTTGTCATGCATAGTTCCATTTTTTCAATACGTTCCATCGTCCACCCCGACCCCATTTGAGTAAAGGCTTCGAATGATCTTATAATTTTCGCATATGCTTGCTCTAAATTGGAAGAAATGGTGAAATCTGCTAATTCGATCATCACTTTCGATCTAAAATTGGCTGTGATCGATTCCGAGTCACCTTCTTGAGTGATCCGGTTGAGGATTACATGGGTTACGAGGTACCATTTAATTGCCCTTTTTTCAAGCAATTGGTACTGTATTTCTTCCTCCAGAAGGGGGGTCATATGTTCAAAAAATATATTAAAATCTTTATTGTTATCTTCATTGGAATCAAATGTTACGATGGAAAAAACATCAAGAGCGTCAAAGGATTTATGTTTACGAGGTTTTTTAGCTTGGGGTGCAATAGTATCATCATTTTTACGTTTTAATGATGATTGGTGCATGGTGCGCTTGTGAAGAGTCAGATCTTTTTTAAGATCAAATTGTTCATCACATTCAGTGCATGTCACTTTTTCATGCACTTTCAAGTGCCTGTTTAAATCACTATTTCGCGTGAAAGATTTGGTGCATATATTACATGAGAAAGGTTTATCACCTGTGTGCGTTTTTAAATGACGCATTAAAGCATCTTTACGTGCGAATGACTTATTGCATGTTGGGCAAGTCTGTAAAGATAAAAAAGCCCAATTTTAAAATTTAGTTTACTAAATAAAAATGAACTATTTTTGCTACCTTTTAAAAATTTTAACTCACTATTTTTAAACGAAGAAATAAAAACATTAGCTACACTTTATAAAAATTTCAAAACCCCTATTCTCTAAACGTTTTCTCAATAGACTCTTTAAAATAGGATAATCACTAAATTTTTTTGACCCAAATGAAACACCCTTAGAAAATGTCCCTTCCAAAATATTGTTACATAGAAATATCTTTTCATGCAAATGAAAAAGTTCAGTATGATAATTTTACTTTCATTAATTTTTAGAGGAACAATTTTTAAATAAATTTAGTTTAAAAAGCAAAATTAAATTTATAACATTTTTTGATAAATTTAGTTTGAAAAGCAAAATTAAACTTGTAACATTTTAAAAAATATATCTTTAAATTAAGTCTCTTTTGAAAAAAAGTAATAATATTTAAAACTTTCAATCGATCATACTAAACTTTTCCAAACAATAAAGAAAATATGAGTTTTTAAATTCCTACCTTGGCAGACTTCAAAGTAGATACGTCATCCTTTTGTGGGGTTCCTACTTTAGCCTCTGTTAACAGATTTCGTAAAACTGAAGGTTCTGAACGGGTATGAGTAGGTGACTCTTTAGGGGGTGAATTGAAAACTTCATTATCCAGGAAAAAATCCTCTGGCAACTCCTTCATGATTTCCTCTAATAAGGGTGACTCCATTATGGGCTAAAAAATAAAATTTTATATAAATAAATTACCTCGTTTTACTCTTTCGAGTTTAAAAAAGATCTACTTAATTTCTATTTTTAACATTTAAAAATATTTCGTTTAAAATTGAAGTTGACATTTAAAATACTTTAAACAACGTTAAAAATTTAAAATACTTTAGGTTTAAACAACGTTAAAAATTTTAAACAAGTAATTCATTTTACAAAAACATATACACACCTTGAAAGATTCCATATCGGGTTGGGCTGAAGTCGAAGCGTAATGCTTGTTTTCAGCCACCTCTAAAGTCCTAATTAACTGAGTGTTTGTTATACTACACTGAAAAAGAAAAAAATTAATCCCGTCAAAAAGTTTCCACATATATGGTTAACCCAAAATTAATTAGTGTTTTACTTAAACTTTTTTTTATAATAAAAGTTACTAAAAAAAATAAAGTTAAAAAAATCTTATTCAGATTGAAAAAAAAAAAAAAAAATACTTTAGTATAATTTAGATTGTAGGTTTACAATAAAATATTAGGTTTTTAAATCTTAAATGTATAGTTTTAATATACTATTAGATCTACTTTTATACAATAAAAATAATTAAAAAATACCTTCATGGATTCTTCCATTTGGTTTTTTTCAGCCAACTCCTTCAATGTTTTGATTTCTAAGGCATCAATTTTACTAGGAGAGAAACTCATGTCCATATCCCACTAAATTATAAAAATAACCCACATTAAGAACTATTTTTAATGGTTCAGAGTCTAAACATTCAATTTAAAAAGGGGTTAACTAAATAATAGCAGAAAAGATAAAGGTTACACTCTATCAATTAATGAGTCATTAAGTGATGACTCATCCTGTTGTTGAAACATGCATTCAACATTTTAAGATAACTTTTAGAAACGATTATTAAAAAAAAAAAAAGGTTATTCACAAATTTCGAAAGAGTATCTAAAATTTTTCAAATATATATTTCATAGGAAATAACTACACATTACAAGTTAGGTGGAATGAAAATAACTACCCAATGCAAGTTAGGTGGGGAAAAAAAAAAATTACACTTTAGGTTGTATTTTCACCACACATTGAAAGTTAAACAATTTAAAATTCTTTTCGAAAAGGGTATAGTAACATTAAGAATTTTTAAGAGGATTCATCAATAACAGGTTATAAATAAATTCACATAGAATAAAGACTTTGTTTATATTTTGATTTAAGTTAAATATTCACTCGAATTAAAATTTATTTTGCATTAAGAAATTTTAGGATTCACATGGAAAGGGAATTTTAACAAAAATATATGTAAATAAAACATTTTTCACATAAAATAGAACATTCCACATAAATAATAACATATCAAAATAGCAATTTACTTTTTAAAATTAGCAGTTTTTCAAGAAAATGAGTAGAACTTTTAATAAGTAATTGAATATATACATTTAGAAAGAGTTTGAAAAATAAATCAATTAGAAATATTAAGACACTCTATGTGGAAAACTCTTAGGTTAAAACCATTTAGAAAGTAATTAATACATTAAAATATAGAACGACATAAAACAATTTTTCAAAATAAGTAACTTACATGACTTTGAACTTTTGAATAAAAATTTTTAGGGATCTTTTTATTACTGTACCAAAAATTTACAATACTTCAAGCAAAAATTTTAACGTTTACTCTCTAGAACAACTAATTTAAGAATGAATCCGTTTACCCACAGCGGTACGCTTATCTGATTAATGAGATAATAGAATCTTATCTGATTAATGACGTCATCGGGTTTTCCCCACAAATATGAATCATTTCAAAATAGCAATACTAGTAAAGATTGTTTAATTTCAATACTTAACAAGTTTTAAAATATTATAGTAATGTGAATACTGTTTTAAGTAAAAGGAGATATATTTTAAATTTCAGAAAATGGTAAACAAAATTAAAAAAAAATTAAACTTTTTTTTTTCACATACTATCTATTCATTAAAAAGTATCGCTTAAAATATATTTAGATATATTCATTTAGATTTATTTTCCAAAAATAAATTTTAAAATATCACGAAAATAATTGAATTCTTTAAAAAAAGTTTCACATACTATCGATTCATTAAAAAGTATCGCTTAAAATATATTTAGATATATTCATTTAGATTTATTTTCCAAAAATAAATTTTAAAATATCACATAAATAATTTAATTCTTTAAAAAAAACGTTTAACATACTAACGCTTCAATAAATAAGTATCGCTTAATAAGTATTTCAATAAATTCATTAAGATTTCTTTTCCAAAACAAATTTTAAATTATAAAGTATAAATAATTTAATTCTTTAAGAGCAATTTCACATATTATCAATTCAATAAATGAGTATCGCTTAATAAGTATTTAGATATATTCATTTTAGTTATATTTTCCAAAAATAAATTAAAAAAAAAAAGAGTTCAAATAAGTTTGCAATTTAAAAATACTACATAAATAATTCTATAATATCAATTTCACATATTATCAATTCAATAAATGAGTATCGCTTAATAAGTATTTAGATATATTCATTTAGATTTATTTTGCAAAAACAAATTTAAAAATTGAGAATCCAAATAAGTATTTCATTATAAAAATATCACTTAAATAATTTAATTCTTCGAAAAAAGTTTGATATACTAACGTTAAAACATAGGATAGAAGTATCGCTTAATAAATATTTATATATAAATTCATTATAGATTTAGAGTTCAAAAATAAAATTTCCTATTTTAAAAGCATTTTCGCTAATTTCTGTTCAAAGTAGTTATAGTAAACAGAATACATTTTTTCTAAAAAAACTCTAAATCATTTAAATAAAATCATTTCACATTAAATAAATTAAATTACTTACGTTATCATCATCAGAGAAAGTAGATGCAGAACTTTGATGGGTTGAAGAATCCATTCTTTTTCTATATATCCAAAAATAGGCACACACACACACAAATTTTTGAAGAGCACGAACTGTAGAGAGCACTATCACAATGTAAAATCTGCGAGAGACTGATTTAGCCTCGGACAAACACGTTGAGTATATCTACTGATGGTGATTCATCTTATCTCATCTTATCTGATAAGGGTTTTTCCAAGCGCTGATTCATCGCGTGATACGAACTTACAAAAATTCAAATAATATTTTAGTATATCCCAAATTAGAAATAGAATTTATAAAGAATTTTTAATTGTTAGACTTAGAATAATTTTTTTTTTTTCACCAATTAAGTGTCAAACAAGAGACGTTGATTTGCAAACTATAGAGTCTTTTTCTCTATTTATTGTCAAAAAATAACTATTTTAGGGTCAAATCAAAGTCTTGATGAGTTGAAACACTAATTAATCTGCTTTTTTTTTCATTAATGATAATGGGTGATTCACTAAAACTATTTATTATAAAATTCTAATAGAAATAGCATTCCACTTAAATTATTCAAACTATGATTTTTTTTTTTCCCCCACAATGGTAATATAGGTTTCAAGAAACCCCCTTTCATGAATATTAAAACTTACTCATTATTTTCTTTTAGTGATTTTAATAGAACTAAAACAGATTGAAGAAAAAATGAATTGCGTTTGTTCTTTAAAATATATTCTTTCTGTCTTAGAAAATCTAAATTTTTCCCAAAAAGGGAATCCGTTATTGCAAGTGTTAATATTTTTTTTTTTCCCAAAAAGAGAAAAATTATTATCATATTCATGTATTTCAATAAGCATTATTCAAAATACTTTTTTTCTTCTCTCTCTCTAAAATTTAAAAAGATGATTGCAAAGTATTAACAAGCTGAAAGAAAATTTAAATAAAACAGAGAAATGGTTTAATGAAAAATAACAAATGTTTTATTAAATCTAATTGCTTACACATTATGTTTCTTGCTTATTAACAAAAATTGTTTCTAAGTAATTTTTATAAAAGTCAGATTTTAAATTGGCAAAAAATGCATGTGTATAGTGACAAACACAGTTTGAAGTGACATTCTTCACAAATTGAAAGACGTTAAAATTCAATAAAGCACTGTCTTTATACATCTCAAATTTTTCATGTAAAGTAGTTAAAAGACATTCATGATCCATTTGCGAAAGCTGGTTAATTTTACACGCGTAGCACGAAAAAACACGATGTAAAGATTGTTCTACTTCATGGTTGAAGCAGGATAAAAAGTTTTTCTTAGCAGAATCAGAGTCTATGTGGGAATGTATACATTTTTCTGATTTTCGCAAAATTGCAACAGGAATCACTCGTGTTAAAAGCATGTCAATAAAACAGTCAGTAATTTCAGAACAAAATTCCGTGAGTTTCAAAAATTGATCTCGGGATAATCGAATTCCATTCGGTTTGAAATGAAAATTATTTTCATCCGTTTTGAATATTTGTTGAAGTAGACAAAAATCTTCGTCTAAGAATGCCAAGATCAATTGATTATTACAAATGGAAGACTCTTTCACAGAATAAAAATTGAACTTTGTCACATTTTGTTGGAAATGATCAAAAGTCGTAGCAGTCATCACAACCCCATTCTTCGTTGGAAATAGCTTCCCATGAGAACCTTCTTTGTAGTTTCGAATGTGAAGTTTTAAGTTACAGTTTTCTTCCATTTGAATTTGTGCCAAAGTACACCATTCTAGATTCCAAGTGGTTGAATAATAACTTCCTTTAAAGGTTCTAGTAAACCACTCGTCTTCATGGGAAATATCAGGTTCAGTTTTATTCATCGGCGAAATATGTTTAGGTGAAGAGTAGCGTGGAAATTCATCGTCATCAGAAAGGGTGAACAAGTCTAAATTGAGTTCCGGATCCTTCGATAGAGTAGCAAAATCCAGTCTTGGCTTTTTCAGATCAAGGGGATGGGAAATTAAATGTCGAAAAGTAAGACTAATCCGTATATCTTTTATGTGAGGCTCTGCCCCAATACCATGGGTGAATAGTTCATTGCTGGGAGGGCTCATGATGTACAACGAACCATGTCCCAATTTTATAAATGTAGAGGGCACATTCGGTCTCTTGAATTCAATAGTTCTCTGAGCACCAAAACTGAGCACTGTAATAGGAAACACAGCATTCAGGCAGGATTCGTCATCTTTGTGGTGACTAATGCAAGTAGATCCATCTTGATAGAAATTGAGCAGCACATAGTTGAAAGTACATGCTGTTTCTTTTTCTACTTTGTCTCGCAATTCAATTATGAGGGGCGTCCAAGGGTTGCCGGGCACACTGGTTCCGCTAAAGGCATAGCTTGTGTTGGTATCACCATAACCTAACATCAGGCGTTTAGGCTTAACATCCTTTCCAAAAATACGGAAAGTAGGTCGAAAGAAAGGCAATGTCCGCAACTCTGTCAAATACCGGTCAGCATGAGCTTTCTCGATAAAATCGTTAATATATTCGACGTTTAATCCATTATCCGAATAAAACATGGAAGTCATTTTGAAGTCACTAGGCAGCACGAGGTATCCAACTAGACTAGTACAGTTTAACTCCAACGAAAATTATGAGCACTGATGATCTGCTCGTGGTTATATACATGTTCTTATCGTCTAATCTTATCAACTGATTAGATCTAGTCACGTGGTATATGACATCACTTATCACTGATGACGTAGGGGTTATCACGTGATGGGGAAACCCTATCACGTGGTGTATGATATCACTCATGACGTAGGGGTTATCACGTGTTGGGAAAACCCTGTCACGTGGTGTATGATAACACTGATGACGTAGTAGGATATCACGTGTTGGGGAAACCCTATCACGTGCTGTATGATAACACTGATGACGTAGGAGACCAGATTGGAGAAACCCAATCGATAAGGACTTGTAAGATTTTTCATTTCTAGTCAAGTAACCAAGGATGTAGCACGTGTTTCTGGTAAGCTTGTTTTAATTTATTTCTTTTTTTTTAATTGTTTAATCAAATTATATTTCATTCTTTTTTCAAAAATCTGTTTGAATTCCCCTCTGTTAGAAAAAACACACACCATTTTAAAAAATAAAGACACAAATATAAAATGAAATCAATTTATTGAAACGATTTAAACAATACACTTTTAAAAGTTTCTACATTCAAGTTACATAAAAACTGATCGCTAACAGAATCCACATTCTTTAAAAACATGGATAGAACATCGTCAAAATTCACAAGCATTAAAATCATATCTCCTAACTGTTGAAATTTTTCACGGTTGTTTAACATAAAACAGGAATGCAGACTAACACTTGGATGTCTAAAAACACAACCGGTACATTCATAAATTTGATTAAATATATTTAAAATAGAATTCTCGATACAATAAATTAGTTTAGACCACAAAACAAATTCATTTTCTGTAGAACTTTGTTGACATTTTTGTTTTAATAAAGCAGGTAAATGTTTTTCATACATATGATGAATCAATTTCTTATTAAATTTATAGGCTTTTTCTTTCAACTGTTCAAGTTGATAATTGTTTAATTGAATGTGGGATTCCTTTTTTAACATTTTGAGCCACATAGTGGAATTATCCTCATTCAAAACCAAAAGGGTGTTATTGGCAATGAATGAAGAACTGGTATATTTCAAATTAAACGCAAATATTTTATATTGGAATTCAAACCAAGTGCGAATATCTAAATCGATTCCATTCTGAGTTGGAATTCCTTCACTCGTAAATTCTCGAATTTGAATAGAATATTCAGCATTCTGAAAATGCAGTCCTAAAAATAAAGCGTTTCCAAGTTCTTTTCGAAAAATAAAATTGCAATCTTTCACAGGTGGGGTTTGAAACACATTTTGTCTATCAGACATGGGTTCTTCGTCCATTTGGACAGTAGAAGATTTCTGTAAGTTAAAGTCGATGAAAAATTCATTCATAATATCCTGAGCGGATTCACAGCAGGAATCAGGAAACGACGTTTCTTCGTCATGACAATTGATAGGCGATGAAGGTTCGTCGGTGAAAGGATACAGCGTAACACTTTCCATGTTAAATCTTGAATCGTCCAGCAGGGGTTGATACTCGGAAGGCGTCAACATTTCCCCGTGAGATCTTTTCAAAAAATTTTCAGCCATTGGACTAGCAATCACTAAAGTTAGCAGTAAACTGAACAAATTGTAAAAACAAAAAACTTTTATAGATTAGTGACGCATATTATATCCAATCACATTCTTTCAAACAGATGACGTCACAGATGGGTCATAGGAAGCACACACTCGCTGCAGTAAATTACACAAGCGATTAATTAACACACTTCGTTGATCGTCTTTTAGTTGTTTCGAGATCTTTCTCTGCTTCACAGATTTTCTACGTTCAGTAGGTTTATGAATTTTTTGATGTTTTAAAAAGTCCACTTTTCTTGCGAAGATTTCGTTACATACCTCACACGTTTTCGAATGAATCTTAACATGTCGTCGTAAATCACTGTTTTGAATAAAACTTTTTCCACACAAATCACAACAGAAGGGTTTTTTCTGCAAGTGCGATTTCACATGTCTATTAAGCACAAACTTTCGCATAAACGATTTATTACAGGTTTCACAAACAAAAGGGGGTTCTTCTTTAATGAAAAGTTCTGATGAAGAGGGTTTCATTTCAACATCTGAAACAGGTTCCACTTTGGGAACGAGATTCATCGCTTCAAAAATCATCCCGGGTGCTCCGACAACAGCAATATCTTGAACACTAGACATAAGAACAACCTCACTCAGCAGCAGTAATGAATTAACTAATGAAAAAAACTTTATTCGCATCAATTTATAATAATCATAGGTGGCGCGCGTGTGCCTAAAAAAAATCTGTGATTGGTTCAAAAAATGACTCATTTTTCTAAAAAAGGGCACAGCACTTCTTAAAATTTTCATTCTGAAGCATGTAATCGTGGCTGAATCGATAAGGTAACGGTCTATTATTCAACCACGACTACATTTTGCAGGTTCAATCCTCCTCGAAACCTTTTGGAAAAAATACTAATTCCGAAACTAAATTCTATCAATCGACACTAGATGGCAGCACCAAAACCCTTACACAAATAGCTCCCCTCAAACTGTAACACATAATTCATGAAACCGATAGTAAAAAATATCCCTCAAACTGAAACACTAAATTTATGTAACTGTCAGAAAAATATCCCTTATACTGTATCATGTTAATTTATGTAACCGATTGAAAAATACTCCCTAAAAAAATTAATGTCCCCACATAAAAACCAAAAAATACCCCGCGTAGTGTAGTACGACAAAAAAAATCAATCTCCCAAAAATTCAATCTTCAAAAATTACCCCAAAAAGTTAAAGTCCCCCAATTAAAATTTCTTAATTATCATTAATATATTTTTCAAATGAAAAAATACCCCCTTATACTGCAGTACGATTAAAAGAAAAATCAATCTCCCAAAAATTCAATCTTCAAAAATTACCCCGAAAAAAGTTAAAGTCCCCCAATTAAAATTAATTATCATTAGTAAAAAAAAAATCAATCTTAAAATTACCCCTCGTACTGTAGTACGGTAAGAAAAAAAATCAATCTCCCAAAAATTCAATCTTCAAAAATTACCCTGAAAAAAGTTAAAGTCCCCCAATTAAAATTAATTATCATTAGTAAAATAATTAAACTCAAAATAACCCCTCATACTATAAGATGACACATCACCTTCACCGCCGCATCACCTTGACCCCGCCTCCAAGAGTACGTCACATGACCTTGACCCCATGACCTCCGCCGCCGCATGACCTTCACAGGTGCACAGAGGTCACACCGCTCCCACCGCTGGCATAGAACCCCCAATTATTATCTACTAACAGTGTAATAACTAATTAAAAAACAAAGGCTCAATTAAAAAAAAATTAACTCTAGACTTTATGTTTTTCAAAGTAGTGTTTATCAATTAATATTTGTTTATGGTTAGTTATAATTTTTTCCAGAAATAAATGTTGGTTGTGTGCTAAGAAATTGAGCCTTTTTTAAAATCAATATTGATTGATTTTAAATTAATATTGATTTAAATTTTATCCCAAATGTAAGAAAATTAAGAAAATATATTCAATTTTGTAATTATAGTTATAATGAGGTTTATTATTATTATTTATTATTATGATTATTATTATTATTAATTTTATTATTACAGTAGAGTCCCGATTATACGAGTCCCGATCATACGAGTCCCGATTATCCGAGTTCCGCTTAACCGAGATATTTTCTTCTGATGGACTAATGGCTTCTATTATATGAAACAGCCATTATAAATGAAGTGTTAGGTGAAGATGAAAGAGCAGTCGTTAAAAGAAAAGAAAGAAAAAAAATGGCCCCCATTCTGTCCAGAAAATCAGAGTTCTAACTTTTTACGACTGTTCTTTCATCTTCACCTAACACTTCAGTTATAATGGCTGTTTCATAATAATAGAAGCCATCAGTCCATCAGGAGAAAATGATCCATTCCAAAAGTATAAGTTCGATTGAAAAAAAAAAACTATTTAATACTTTGAGCAGAAAGAAGGGGCTACACCTGCAATTTTCATGACACTAATAGAATCACATAGCTGCTAATTTGTATGGTTTTGTTACCTCTAAAATTTAATACAGATTTTTGCCATATTTAATCGTTGATAATTATTAGAGTTCGGTGATTGAATTAGGCAAAATTTACGGAAATTTTAGTGGTAAGAAAAATTCTTAGAAATTGGTAGCTATGCAGTTGCGTAATACTGCAGGAAAAAAAAATGCAGCAAAATTGACATTTAACAAACAAAAAACTCTCAAGAGATTTTTCAAATAAACAATTTCATTCCCTGTTTTTCTTAAAATTAACGGAAATGTACTAAAAAAAAAAAAAAAAAAATGTTACTAGCACCATAAAAAAGAATAAATTAAGTGAAAACTTATATTTTATCTTAATTGGTGACGATTTGTGTAAATCCGGTTTATCCGAGTTTTTTGCTTATCCGAGGTCTGCTTGGTCTATATTAACTCAGGTAGTCGATACTCTACTGTAATAAGAAATCAAGCAGTTGTTTTGGCTAAAGTATTTTCTCTTTTTTTCATTATTTTAAATTTGTATCCATATTTGTTTTCAGTATTTTAAATTTGTTATTTGTATAATATAGTATACAGGAAAAACATCTGGGGCTCGGGAATAAAAATCTGGTGAAATTAAACTTGCTAAAATAATATTTTAATCTGATAGACGAATGCCTTAATGATTCAAAATAAAGAAAAAATGGTCAGCAGCGAAAATTTTTGTATTTAACTGAGGTTTAAGTTAAACTTGCGAGTTTAATTTTCCTTACCATTTTACCGCTATAACTTTTTATTTTCCTCTAAATTTTTAATTATAATGAATTTGCATAATACCCACAGGACATTCAAATAAGAAATAATAAAAATGTAGTACTTTTAATACAGAATTTTTGTATAACATTGTATTAAAGGGGTGTGAAAGAAGGGACGGTAAGGTAAAAAAAGGGGGACGGTATAGGAAAAAAGGGACGAAATGGGAAAAAAAGGGACGGTAAGGATGGAACGGTAAGGAAAATTACCACCTATTTTTAGCGAAATCCTGTTAAGACTAAGTGATAGTCACAATGTTCATTGATTTTTAGAAACATTTGTTAACATTGGATTAAATATTTTTTTTTTTTTTTTTTTTTTTTTTTTTTTTTTTTTTTTACCTCATGTGCAGGAATAAACCTTGGGGACGGTAAGACTACCAATAAAGACACGATCTTGAAATTGATATTTAAATGCTGATTTAAATTCTGCAGTAAATTTACTGGAAAAGAATTTTAGACATTCTTTCTCCAGCATAGTTCTGCATTAGAAAAAAAGTTGAAAAAAATTCTGTGGCTGCATCTAAAGTGATTTTCTGTATAAGTTTAGCAAGAAGAGTGGTAAGGATGAAAAACCCAGGGACAGAGTTCGAAAAATAATATCAACCGTAAAAATGTGTGCAGGTTAATTTTTTGCTACATATTTATATAAAACAATTGTCCCAGTTTCGGAAAAAAAAAATTACATCGAATAACTTTTATTGAAGTAATTTTATACAGACAGCTCCAAACTTAAAAATATGCATCAGGGACACGGGACGGTATAGGAGTTTTTCTGGCATTTGGACCCCAACATCGTCCAAAACTTATTTATCTCGTTAATATTGTTATGCAATCATGCAATGGGATGTTCCCTAATATATGAAATGAAAAATAAAAAAAAAAAAAAAAAAAAAAAAAAAAAAAAAAAAAAAACACAAAAAAATGTATTAAAATAAAAATTATTATTCAGGGACATAAAAGTCAAAAGATTGTGAAAATGCCCCATCTCTGTGAATAACGCTCACGTCACATCAAGGGTGTCAGTGATGTAAGCAATCCATTTCCCTCTTTTTACAAGTTTAATTACTTCACACACACAAATTTAATAATTATAAAAATTTATTTTTAATTTATTTTTTTATTTTAAAATTTAAGTATCACATAAATTTAATTTTTAAAACGTCGAATATAGAAAAAAAAAGTACTTTCAAATGGAATTTGTTTCAAAACTGTATCTGGGTTTCTTCTCAATTTATTGATTTTTTTTTTTTTTTTTTTTTTTTTTTTTTTTTTTTTTTTTTTTTAATGGTTTTATGGTTTTAAAAATAATTTTAAAGAAGACTTTTTTTTAACTGATTAGTAATCACGTATACTAATTAATTTTATACCTAAAGTTTGTTTAGAAGGTCGGGTACATATAGGATTTGTACCAAACTTTAAAATATCCAATTCTGACATCTAATTTTATATTTTACCAGCTGACCCACCCGGCGTTTACTTAGCTTGTAATAATAACCCTATAAATGTACAGTCGTGGGGGAAAAAAGTAAACACCCCCTACTAACTCTAGAACTAATTATAATAGAATAAAGTTACTGGTACCAAACGATTGGAAATAAAGTCTACTTTTAAATGATGTATATAAAATTTGCTTAGGGGGCATCTACAAATCAAAACCAGACCAAACTTTTCTTTTTTCAATAGCAACACCCAATTTTGACTATATATTATAAATTTTCGGTTCAAAATATGCCTAGAAACGAAAGTTTCAGTTATTCGGATGATAAGTTTTTGAATTATAGACATTCAAAATTTAGAGCTTCTAATGTTAAATTATATTTCCATATTTTCATTAATATCTCCTGAGATTATAATCCTAATGTGATAATTTTTTGTGTGTTTATAATTCTAAGAAATTCAAACATAAATACAGGGTTAGCGAAATTAAACTTCCGCTACTCAAAGGGCCCTGAAGGCCGTTCTACTAGTCCGAAGAGAAAAATATTTGGACAACAGACACTTCGGATTATGCGCTCGAGATTTCTGAAATAAAAAAATAGTTTAAAAAATCGCCACTAGATGGCGCTACGAGTTATCGTGTGAAGATAGGACAAACTGAGATCCCGAAACACCGAAGGACCAGTGGTCTTACACAAAAGGAACACAATAAGGACAAAACGTGGGCACAGAATTTCCATAGCCAGGAATCATCAACTGCCATTCTCGCGAGAAATTGTAGCGTGAATGGTTTGCGAGTGTCCGGGTCTTGTCGTTCCAATTGCTGAACCGATTGAATCTTATACGGGTAGAAATTCAGAATTCTACGGATTGTCGGACAGTGGAGTAAGGCATATCAAAGATACGTGAAATCGTCGGTATACTGACAATTCCATGAGGCGATTCAGTGCTTGCTTCCACGACCGCTGTAGCAATATCATCTACGACGGTGGTGATACCCTTTAACTTCTACTTCCCGGCAAATAGCCTAACTTCCTTTTCGCCAGAATTTCACCATCAAGTCTTTAAGAGAACGCTCCGATATTAGTCCACGTCGTTGGTTCTTGAGACGGTAAAACTCTCTCACGACCGCCTCTGCATTCTCACCGTTACGGTAGTACAGTTTGACTAGCAGTGCTCTCTCCGGCAATGTCGGCATTTTGGAATGCTCGTCTGATTGGGGCACGAACTTCTTCCTTTTATCGGAGTAGTAGAACGGCCTACAGGGCCCTTTGAGCAGCGGAAGTTTAATTTCGCTAACCCTGTACATTGAATTTGTAATTTAAAAATTTTATAATATGAATTATGAAATTAATATTCGAAAAACACATAAATTGCAGACTACATTTTTTTTTTTTTTTGATAGATTTACATTTACTATATCTTGTTTTTTGCCAATTCTCAATTTCAAATTTTTCTTTCAAGTAGTTTCGAATTATGACTAAAAAACGTCAAAATGATGATTTAAAGGGCCGTCTATGATGTGCAGAAAACCATAATTTGAAAAAATATATATATTTTACTCATTTCGTTGAAATATTTGGTCTGGCAATAGTTAAAACACATTAAGCGAGTTAAATGGTCATATTGGCAAGAAATAATACATTAATAGAAGGGTCAAAGTTCTTCTGTAGCATTTCAACAATCTAATACCGAATTTAATTTGGATACAACCCCTAAAATAGGCTCGTTTTAAAATAATTAATTTCGCTGAAACTAATCGTACGAATTTCATGAAAATTTGGATTTAGGCTAATTTAAGGGTGTAGAACTTGGGTATTGCTATTAAAGAAAAAAAAAATCAAAGTTTGGGTTTGTTTTTATATGTAGATGGCCCCCTAAGCAAATTTTACACACATCGTTTAAAAGTAGACTATATTTGAAATCGTTTGGCCCCAGTAATTTCCATTTCAATAATTTGTTGCAGAGTTAGTAGGGGATATTTGCTTCTTTTTTCCGCAACTGTACGTCAAATTTGTACGATTTGTCGAAAAATGGAGGGAGGGGTGGTAATGGATGAGTCGTTATCGTTCAAACTCTTTGAAATTTTTAGAGGTTAAAAGCATAATGTTTTCGTGGACTGTGTGAAATAAAGACTTTTTTTTTTTTTTCTTACCTTTTTCAGGAGTTAAAAATAATAGTTCTTATAGTCCGAAAACTTTTAGAAATCAGCTGTTACAAATATGACGGTTATACGTTTCGTGAGAAATAATATCGATGTCTAATTGAAAAAGAAATACGTTTACTTCTCTCTTTCTTCTGGTTTTAGACTCGGCCACGTTAGCATTAAAAAAAAAAAAAAAAAAAAAAAAAAAAAAATTCTTATTATCCGAATTTTCTGAAATTTTAAAAGGTTATAAATATAACTATATGAGAGCCTTCTTTGAAATTCCGTGAAAGAATATGGATATTTAACAACGAAAACTTGAGTCGAAGGTGAACAAAAGCACTCCAAAACACCACGGTTTTTAGTGTTTTCGTCAAAATTTTCACACATTTTATTTCGTAAAAAATATTTCTATAGAGTCAAAACACTATATTAAACACTAGTGTCGTAAAGGAAATTTTCACCTTGTTATTAATAAACGTTATAACATACTTATAACTACTTAAAAGGTGACACACACATATAAAAAATATTATTTAATGCAACCCTGAGATCTTTCTAACACGCACGCGTTCATTTTCAAAGGTAAAAGATGAATGGCTGAATAGAAATACATTTTAAAAACAAAAGCAAAATAGTACGCATGCGCAAGCGGAGTTCAGTCCATTTCTCTGCAGAGGGGTGAAAAGATCAATTCATATTATCAGGAGGTCTTGAAATATTTATGATATTATAACAAATCGCGGGAATATTATAAGAAAGGACGTCGTTACAAACATTATCACTTCTAAGTAAAATTTCAATGGATTCACGGATTATTGAAGAGTAATGGTTAGATGTTGAAATGATCATTTTAGCTTTTTCGAAGTTTATCTTGATATTTTCTTTTTGACGCAATCTGGATAAAGCTGCACTTGGTTTGTTAAACTTGATATCAGAAAGGTGCTACAACATAAGAGTTTATTTTATATTGGTATGACATCTCGAAAATTTAAGAAAAGATTAAAAGAGCACCTTCAATAATCCGTGAATTTTACTTAGAAGTGATAATGTTTGCAACGATGTCCTCTCTTATAATATTTCTGCGATCTTTTCACCACTCTGCAGAGAAATGAACAGAACTCCGCTTGCGCATGCGTACTATTTTGTTTTTGTTTTTAAAATGTATTTCTATTCAGTCAGTCATCTTTTCCCTTTGAAAATGAACACGTGTGTGTTCGAAAGATCTCAGGGTTGCATTAAATAATATTTTTTATATGTTTGTGTCACCTTTTATAAGTAGTTATAAGTATGTTATAAAATATTTCTACTCGCCGAACGTTTCGAAATTTTTGTAGGTAATGTACATCCGATTTTCAGAGATGCTCTGAAACGATTGTGTCGAAATACGAACGTTTAAACTTTTTACCGTAGAAACGAGTCAGATGTGGCAATCCCAGAACTTTCTTCTATCTCTCACATGTTAATATTTCCTGAAAAATGAAGCATATCAGTGCCACCGGCTAGGTGATTTACACCAAAATCTAATCAGCAACAACTTATGTCAAGTTGCAGCTGAATCTAAAGTTTGATAAAATTCCGTGCATTAGTTTTTGAGGTAGAACTATTCTGGAAATCGTAAAAAATAATCTATATAGCAGCGCCACCTGTTGATCGATTTCCGCCAAAAACTAATCAGTACAAATTTATATCAGGGACTTGAGTTTGATGAAAATTCGTGCATTAGTCCTTGAGATACAGTTGCTGCGGAAATCGTCATGAATACAACCTAGCAGCACCACCTGTTGGGCGATTTACACTAAAAACTAAGCAGCACTAATTTATATCAGGGACTAACTGAAAGTGAAGTTAGGGGAAAATTCGTGCATTAGTTCTTGAAATAGAGCTATTCCGATACTCATGAATAATCCCGTATAGCAGCGCCACCTGTTAGGCGATTTACACTAAAAAATTATCAGCACCAAATTATATCATTGACTATCGGAATCTGAAGTTTTATAAAAATATGTGCATTAGTTCTTGAGATATAGTTATTGCGGGAATCGTGAAAAATGCAGCATAGCAGCGCCGCCAGTGGGGCTATTTATACTAAAAACTAAACAGCACTAATTTATATCAGGGACTAACTGAATGTGAAGTTTGGTGAAAATTAACGCATTAGTACTTGAGATTGAGCTATTCCGATAACCATGAATAATCCCGCATAGCAGCGCCACCTGTTGGGCGATTTACACTAAAAAATAATCAGCACCAAATTATATCAAGGACTATCGTAATCTGAAGTTTTATAAAAATCCGTGTATTTCTTGAGATATAACTATTGCGGAAATCGTGAAAAATGCAGCATAGCAGCGCCACCTGTTGGGCGATTTACACCAAAAATTAATCAGCTCCAGTTTATATCAGGAACTAACTGAATCTAAAGTTTTATTAAATCACGTTCATTAGTTCTTGAGATAGACCGTCCACAAAATTTGTGTCACACACACTTAGACAGACAGACAGACGGTCAAACAGACTCACAGACAGACATTTTGTAAAAACACGTTTTTTACGGTTCTCTGAACCCTAAAACGTGTAAATCCGTCAAAAACCGGAATTCGAAAATTTTCATGAATCCAATACTTTCTTCTTTTAAAAATAGAAGAAAGTAAAAATATGTCCCAAAGGATTAACATTAGCGAGCGAGCAGTTTTGCGTGAGCGAAATTTCCCATTAATGAAGATTTACTTTAAAAATTAAAACCTTAAATTTATTTAGCACGTACTTATTTTTTTTTTATTTAAATTCTTTACAAGTTCATTTTAATATCATCTTAAACATACTTATAAAATAGTACTCAATATCAACATAATCTTCAAAATATATCATTTAAATTTTATTATAGATCCAACTCGGTTTAGGCAGAAAGTAACAAGTCTTGCAAAGCTAGCAATTAATAAGTTATAATTAGCAAGCCTGTTTTTTGATAAGCATGCATATTATCTATTACACTAGGCCTTTTATTAACCCATTTATGCCTGAATTTTTGTTTTCTCAAATTTTTTGGTAAAATCACTTTAAAATGTTGCAAAATGAATTGGAAAAATACAAAAGAAATTACGCTAAAATATTTTTGTATTTATTTGATAAAATGTAAACATACTAAATATGAGAATATTCATAGGTGGAAAAAATGCATAATTATATGTTTTGCCTAAATTTATATAAATTAAGCTTTTAAATTGAACACTGAGTGGAAGAACATGTTAAGTAACAAAAATTACATTTGAAGAAATTTAATGTGAAAGTTTTTGTTGTCAATTTTAATGATTTATTTTCTGTTTGATACCATGTGTTTAAAATATTAACAGGTGTGATACTAAACTCTATCAAAAAAACTTATTCACATTTAATTTTTAAATATTAAAAATATTAATATTATTTGCATTATTAAATATTAAAATATTAAATATTAATGAATAGGTCTTAAATCTTCAAGGCTAAATAGAACTTTGGTATTTTAGGCTTTACCATGTGATAGAATACCTGATAACAATAAAATAATTTTTAAGAAAATGTAGCATAATATGTTCTTCCACTCAGCTCTTCAATTACTTCCTACCATTTTCATGGTGTAAAGACGAAGAAAGTTATAAACATTTATTAAAATTCGAAACGTCCCAGAAATGGGACGCTAGGCATAAATGGGTTAAGCATTAAAGTTTTGAAGTGAATTCTCGATGACCTGTTCTTCATAAATGGTTGGTTTAAAATTGAATAAATGATGCTCCCTTGTAACCACCATGAATATGCAATTCCCAGATATCAGAGTTAAAAATCTAAAATAAATGGTTTATATTTTACTCTCAAAAACACAGAAGGGTTTCACAATGGTTATCCAGAATAAGAACAAGTTGGAAATTGCTCGTCAAACGTGGCAAATGAGGTGCGTTCGTACTATAACTAGTTTAATAAATATTTTTTGCACCGCCTATTGTACTGAATGTATATTTTAGTGCACTTCATATGTGCATATCAATTTCATGCTGTTCAAAGAGCTGAACATCATTAAAATGCACTTGAAATAATTTTTTGCCATTGGCCGTCATGTAATGGAAAACTTTTGACTGTCCCTGTAATTAAACTATGCATCCGATTTTTATAAAATTGGAAATGAGTCGACAAAATGTTGCAACAATTAATTTAAAATTTCTTACCATTCCGAAGGCTGTAACATCATTAAAATGCACTCTCAATAATTTTTTCCCATTGGCCGTCATGTAACGGAAAACTTTTGACTGTCCCTGTAATTAAACTATACATCCGATTTTCATAAAATTTGAAATGACTCGATAAAATTTTGCAACAATTATACACTTAAAATCTCAGACCATCCGATTGGGTAGTTTGTGCCCTGTTATATGCGGACAGACGGACAGACAGACTATAGGTGCTACGTATTTATATAATTACGAACGCACCTAAAAAACGAACGCTCTAGAAAGACTTTTTACCTTCAGAGAAATATTACAACATCTTGGTAATAAGGTCTTAAAAAGATACATCATCAAACTTAATATCCTGAAACTAATTAATCCGCAACAGTTCATCAATGGTAGGAAAATTAAAATAGGTGTTAAGTTGAATGAATACAAAAGATATATTTTCAAACTCCTTTCATCTGATAATAAAAATTTAATTAAATTTGCCTTTCGATAGCACGTAAAACAACAATGGGTTTTTCAATTTAACACCTTAATTGCCATACGACTCGCCGCTCCGGTTATCGTTTGTATTTTTGAGTGAATGCGCCATACGACGTAATCAGTTTTGCCAAAACTTCTACCTGGATTTTTTAAAAGTAGTCTTATCTTTATTTAACCCGTTGGACTCCGGCGTCTCTTACACAAATTTTATTCGATCGACACCACTTTTTTTAAAAGAAGTTTCCTTCAAGCACACAATTTCAAAAGTGCTCTGATTAAATAAGTTAAATTTTATTTTCCTTTATTACTGGTGCCAAAAACAAATTTTGCAAAGAAAGATGATGTCTCCGTAGTGGAGACAATGGCGTGCTAAGGGTTAATGGGTGATCTACCGTGAATTTATAAAGATAAGATTTGTATTCGAAATTTCTGGTACATATTTTGAATAAAATGCGTACTAATCCAGATCAAGTCTTGGCCTCAAAGTTTCAAAAGAATCATGGGATGTGTAGATGAAAGTTAACGTGTTAAATCAGAATAATTTGTATAATAAATTTGTGGAGAATTAATATCTAATTTTTTAAAGAGTTCGTAAATTTATTTTTCTTCAACGCTTACTATAAAACTAAAGAATTTGAAAAATTTAACTGGTATATAAAATTTCTTAAGCTTGGATCAAACCAACTCGAAAGTTTTGGTATCTTTTTCGACTTGTTTGATGTAGTCATACAGTTGTCGAGCGACAGACTAACGACTGTCGTTGGGAGGATCTTTATGACATACGCAGAAGAGAATTTCTTTTGTTAATTTTGTGCGCTGTGCTTCAAAACCTTTGAAGAGAACAAAAAGGTGGCAACCACTGAGCAGAGCCTTTGTAAAGGAAAGTCCAAAGAAATATATTTTATAATTTATAACTTTCGTCGCAGTATTTAGTCTATACGCTGCTTTATTCTAAAAGCAACTACTACTTCGTTAAATATATGAAGTATTATTTAATTTAAAAATTTAATTATCTATATCTTGTCTATAAAATTTGGTATCGTGTATCTAATGATGCTCTTTTGTATTTTTTTTTCTAGTTTCTTTAAAATATATATAAACTGGCACAAAGCTTATTGTATTTCGTTTCTATGTCTATTTTTATCAACTGTTAGGTAAACAAAATATTCTCTTGTGATTTGACAATCATTTATTAGGGCAACAAAGGAAGCAATTGATGTAACATTGAATTGTTGCGAATACAAAAGAAAAATATATCCATAAATAGGCAAATAATTTGATCTTTTATCATTCCTAAATAAAATTTGTCACGTAACAATTGCATCGATAATTTTGCATTATCCCCCCCCCCCCTCTTTTCTACAAAACATACCATCATGCGTCGCGGAGAAAACTGAGGGGCCCATGTATGTGGTTTCATGTATTGATGAGGATCTTCTGACAATGGTTTCATTGTGGTAGGGGAAATGAATGAATATACAAAGCGATTTGTCAAAACATGTATCCAAAACACAATACGTCATGCTTGTGAGAAAATTTTTAATCTACCGGACGTCAACATTTCGCTCTATTCCCCCATTGAGTGTGATCGCATTCGTAACGTTTTCCAGAAAAGAGATTCGATTCCTATCGTAATATCCTATTCAATGAATAGAAAAGGATCCTTTTAAATTTAAAAGGTTTCGCGACCCCCTTCCAATGGCAGTCGCTAGCACCAGCTGGCATGCATCAAAACAGAGTCCAGGGCTGTGGGAACTGTGCAAAGGCGGTGCCAGGTGTTATGTGTTGAATTCGAATCTTCTACGCAACCATCACATAATGGAGAAACGGTATTCTTTCACTGCCTATTATGCGAACAACACATAATGTGGCAGCCCAATCAATAGGCCGGTCACAGTGAGCATTGTGTGGTATGGATCTCTGTGACAAATCTCTTGTGGGCCCAACAAAAGCTCCCCTATTGTCTAGAATGGGACACAAAGGCTTGTAAGCCCAATCACCAAGTTTGGTAATAGGCGATGTAAACAAATGTCGATGCGAAAAGGGAAGGGAGTGGGGGGTGGGGGTGAGTTGCGTCAATACGAATTTTCGATTACGAAACGGAGAGGCGTCCATGCGGACACGATCGCGATCATCGTTTGGGTGCGATGTTTGCGGAGGGGTTCCGGAAGGGCACCCCTCTCACTGAGTTTGTCGTAGAACGAAGTGCAAAGCTGCTATACTTCTGCACGGATGGGATGAGGATATTCTTCGACAAATAGTGTGGTACACTTTTAATAGAGACGCTGTCATTTCGGGACATTGACTTGGAGTCACAATAGAGGTCTTCGGGTATAAAATAGGTAGATAAGAAATGTTCTGTTGCTTGACTGGTAGTCAGCTTTACGTTCATACAATTTTAGAGCTGGGCTAAGGAAGGGGGGGGGGGGGGATCTACTGCCTATCTACACAAACGCTTTATTTTGTATTTGCTAAAATAATAAAGCATGTACACAAAAGTTTATAATTTTGAAATTTTTTTTTAATTTATAATTTTGCATTTTTTTTTCCCTTGAAGAACACAAATAACCATTGTTATTAAAAATAAGTTAATAGAAATCGGATGAGTATTTAATGCAGCAATGCAGTTAAAATCGTTTAATGAAATTGAAAGGAGCGTGACAGTTATTCGTTATACGCGGGTGTCATTTTAACCGATTTCCATACATCATTAATAAACATGTTAAGGAATTTAGAAACGTTGCTGTTAATGGTGCATATTGTCACACAAAAAATGTGTAGAATAATGTACATTAATAAAACAATTACTTCATTTTCGCAATGATTTAAAAAATTTAAATTAGATTTATTCCATTATATTTTAAATTATATTAAGATGTATTTTAAGTTATTTTAAGATTTATTATTCAATTACATTTGTTCATCGAAATCGATACGCACTAATTAACCTTTAACTGATGATACCGGTCTCACAGACCGGTGCTTTTTTCAATTTTCATAGTTTAACTTGCAAATTTCAGTTTATCTATAAACACTACTGAAATTTTGTTTCGTTTGGAACTTTAGTACTAACACCTGAGACTTTTGAATAGGTGAATTTTAATTATAACACTCCTGTATAAAAAGTTTAGTACAAAAACAACATCCTATGAGTTAATCAGGCTTTTAATCATATTTCGATGGAGCGGTCTCACAGACCACTTCACACTAGTTATGTGACAATTTCTGTGACATCAGTTAAAGGTTAAATTGATTTATCGTAATTTAACACACTAATTTCAATGATTCATCGTATCTGTGCACTTATGTTCATTTTCGCAATGTGAATCAAATTTCTATACACATGATATTTTAAAGAGATTATCTAATTATCATTAAAAATTAACACCTTTATTTTTTGGAATCTTAAATTTTATTATCATAATATCTATACATCTTAAGTCTGTTTTCATATCCAAACAGACACAATTTTTAATTCATTTTGTTCGCAAACGAATCAAATTAACAGGTTCTCTTATTAAGAAATTATGTAATCGATCTGTTTGGTAAAGGCAGAAGTTTCAGAAAAGGCTGTCTGGCCTTAAGAACCTAATTTCCGGACACCACAGTGAAGGAAAGGAAAAAACTTCAGTCCTAAGACAACCAATCGCTTATATAACCTCTTCGGTCCCTGTGTCCCCATACTGGGACCTCTGTTCTTTTCCTTATAAAAACGAAAATGTCCGATTTTTTAACATTTTCACATCATTTCGTAATAGCATAATGTTTTTTGCGTTCAAAGCAAATGAATAAATGGCAGCATCTAAGCTGATTCCCATATAAAATAAATGTTATTTTCACCCGAATTTGCAAAATGCCTAAAAATGCCCAAAAGACAGTATTATGACCAAGAAAGTGAGAAAATTCCATAAGTGTTAAACCTTTTTCAATAAAAAAATTTGAGGATTTGTAGATTATTTTCTTGTTTAAAGCTCTTAAATTTGTGATTGCGTTAATTTTGTTTATGGTTATTAAACTGATGTTTTTAAGGGTATTTGTAGTTTTAGATCCATACTTTTGAACCGAAATTACTAAGCGCCTAAAGGATCAATTTCAGAAAAGATATTTTTTCTGTCATTTACGATGTCATTTTGTTTGGAATAAACCAATGAATAAGCATTTGCAGTATTCTTATTTTAGCTTCGGAACTGAAGAGGATAATATCTATATATATTTATTTCCAAGTCAAACACAGTAAATCTTTAAAACTGAGTATCACTATTTCGTGTAAGATAATTTAACGGTTGGAAGTTAAATCTGTCTATTTTAATATTAACAGAACAGAAAAAAATTTTTTTACTACATAAATTTATATTTTATTCTCACAAAAATTGCCCATACATGACTCTGTACTTTCAAAGCTAAGGGGAAAAAAAAAGCATAAAAAATAATCAGTCACAGACCATTTATTTTGCATAAGCGACTACAATATTTTAACGTGTGTACTCTTTGTAGCTTTAATCATATCCAAATGGTACTCAATTTCAATTTACACATTGAAATATTTTAGTACATTCCACAGTCATCCAAAAACAAAAGAGAACACTAATCACCCATACATTTTAATCGCTAAATTTTCGCAGAGGAAAACGAAAATTGCCATTCAATTGGGAATTATATCTTATTTCAAATTACCGTGCATTTAATGGTATATAATTTCTTATTTTGAGTTTTTTATTATTTTTTCAGATTTTAAGGTATAGCGTTCGTTATCTAAAGAAATTTTTCAATAATATAATTTGTTTTCTTTTTATTTTAATATGCTAAAAAAAAAACTTACGCATTTCCGTCCAAATCGCATTCTTGTACGTCACTTACTTTATTTTTAATTGAATTTTAAACTGTATCAAGGACCCACCCTGTATATTTAATTTCATTTTAAGTTCGAAAATCTTATTCGAAGCTTTTATTGGGAGCTGCACTAAGATTTTAACACTTCAAATATAAAATTATGGATACAATTGAAAAATATTTCGCCAAGAGAAAAGTAATAAATAAAAAGAAAAGTGCCCAGTTAAACTGATGGCATTGAGCTCACAGGCTATTCACACTAATTGTACATTATACTCAAATTTGAAGAATAATGCCCTCGAAAAATAAATTAAGGGGGCCGGTTAGGCCACCCCTCTTTATACTTAACCAATGAGCTTCCAAATCTCATCAGGGAAACGCTTTATCAGAATAAACGGGAAATACCAAATTTGAAGTAAATCGCAAACCATTTATTTAAATTACGGGGAGGGGGTATCAGCCCCCGTTCCCCCTTTATACTTAACCAATGAACCTCCAAATCTAATCATGGAAGCGCCTTATCAGAATAAACTGGTATACCAAATATGAAGCAAATCGGATAGAAAAAATCGTTTATCTAAATCAAGGGTGGTATTACCCATCCCCCCCCCCCTTTATACTTAAAAAATTAACCATCAAATATAATCAGGGAAGTGTCTTATTAGAATTAACCGGTGCACCAAATTTGAAGTAAAACTGATATTTCTACATGTAAAACCCATTTATCTAAGTCAAGGGGGCGGGGGATAACCCCCACTCCCCCCTTTATTCTTACCAATGAACCCCCAAAACTAATCAGGAAAGCGCCTTATCAGAATGAACCTAGAAATTTTTTTTTAAGCAAATCGAATATTTCTACCAAGAGTTATCGCGTTACGTACATACGTATGTAAGTACCGGGTGTCCCAAAAAGGACTGACTGATTTTAAAATTCAATAACTTGCAAACGGTGACAGATATTTAAAAAATTCTTGCAGGAGGGTTATGCATAAGGTCAAAAGTTTTATTACAGTGATTTTCGATTTTAGTTCGAATTACAAACAATAGATGGCGCTGTAAGCAATAGTCGCTAAATACAGGCTCGATTTCTGGTCCTTTCTGTTGTTCCATGCTGAAAAAGGAGATGGAAATGTATTATCCGGGCCAAAAATCGAGCCTGAATTCAGCGTCTATTGATCGAAGCGCCATCTATTGTTTGTAATTCGAACTAAAATTGAAAAACACTGTAAAAAAACTTTTGACCTTATGCATAACCCTCCTGCAAGAATTTTTTAAATATCTGTCACCGTTTGCAAGTTATTGAATTTTAAAATCAGTCAGTCCTTTTTGGGACACCCGGTACATGCATACATGTAAGTACATGCATACATACATGCAAATAGAACCGGCGGGCACATTAGCTCTCCGGCTTTGATAGCCCGTGAGCTAAAAAGGCATCCCTTAATAAAAACAATGCAGGAAAAAATAAGTTAAAATATTCGTTTTCCGATAAGAAATTTGAAAAACACGAATTCATTCCAAACCCGTAGAGGTTAACACCGTTAGGACCCCGTAGAGGAGAATTTACAGCCTGATTGATAACACACTGTTTTCCCTCTTTAATAGTGTTGTTGTTGGAAGAGTGGTTTTACAGGATTGAGACAGAATGAAATGTTATCAGATTATGAATTTCAGCTAGATGGTTTTACCTTTTCCGGTAATTTAGTGTGTTTTCATTCTGCCATTATGAAATATGCTAAGTAACTGAAAGATATTAATCTATAAAATAGTCTTTACGAATGTGTTTTAAATTATGAGTCGATTAAAGTAATCAAGGTTTCAATATTGTACTTTTTTATTTATAAATGTTTTTAAATCATTTAAAAAATATATATATATAATATATATATTATACATTCCTTTTCATCGATAAATTCTTTAAAAAACTAAAATTTGATTTAAAAAATAATATTTTTAGCCATATTTAACATATAATATGCCTTTTCATATTTTTGAGTACAGAAAATAACAAATATTAATTTGTCTTCAGAACTTTAAAAAAATATTTTTTTAACACATTTAATTATTTTTAAAGGGAAAAAAGTCTTTTTTTTATGTGTACTATTTACTTCGATAATCATATTATCATTTTTTTTCTTTCAAAACGAAACAAAATAATGAAGAGAAATTTCAGTCGTATGTAACTAAAAATAATTGCATAAAATTTATCTTTCATAGAAATGTACATGCATTGCGGAATTCAATCCGGGTTTCCCAGTTTCCAAAATATAGGCGGAAGACCATCATCCTTTATTTTCTTAATTCAAAACTCTAATATATTTTTACAGTCATTATATATATTATATATATACATTAGATTTCAGGCTAACAAAACCAAAAAGCGTTTTTATATAAACAAACCAATAATGTATTCAAATAAAGCCTTTGAAACTTATTAAAAGTGATTGATTTGTATTAGCCGCATTTCCGGAGTTATTAAATGAAGAATTCACCAAAGATTTACCTCCTTACATAGCAGTTTTATTATTATTATTATTATTATTCTGATAATTTCAGTGGTTAAAGAGCATAATTCGATTGCAATAGTACCGTAATTTAATTAAATTTGTGTTTTGTTTTTACCATTTTATTATTTTATTTATTTATTGATGAAGTTTTAATTTCGGTATTGCAATTTCAATTTAATAATTTTTAAATTTTGAATTTAAAAGTATAAAAATTTCTGTAAATGTATTTAAATTTTATTTATTAATTTAAACTGATATTGACTATAATTTAACATTATGTATTTTTTTAGTTATATGACCTCAGAGAGGAAAAAATAAAATATCATGTTTATTTTGTTGAAAAGAAGCAGTGACATTAAGATAAATGACTGTATAAGTGATATTCTCTTCCACATGCTTCAACTTATTTCAGTAAAAACGAAATTTAATTAATATAATACATATAAATTAATTATTTATTAATAGTAATTAATTTAATTAACTAAAAGTAATAAATTATTAATAATGGTTATTATCAGTAAATAATTACAAATTATAAATAAATAAATTATTATTATTTTCCGATGGATGGTAATTCATTTAATCAATTAACATTCGATGGGAAAAAATAAATTTTGTAAAGTTTTTGTACGTTATATCCAAGTTTTCCTCGTTACAAGAGAGTTTCTTCTAATGTATTTTTATGTTAGACCAACCATTTACTTTTCTTTATTCCAGGAAAACCGATATCCCGTATAAAATAATTTCCGAGTTCGATTGTACTTATTTTAAAGAGTGGTTCATAGTTTGAGGCTGTTTTGTTTGGAGAACGATACCGAAAGGTTTATAGTCCTTAATTAGATGCATTCGTAATTATATAAATACGTAGCACCTATAAAGTCGCCGCCTTGTCCGTCCGTCTGTCCGCATATAACAGCGCAAAAACTACCCAACCAGATGGTTTGAAATTTAATATATATAATCGTTGCAGAATTTTGTCGAGTCTTTTCAAATTTTATGAAAATTGAACCAAAATTCAAAAAGATATTAATAAAAGTTTTCTTCATTCTATTAAATCCTATCATATGAAATTAATTCAATTATATCCTATGATAGGTAACGTTTCTAGGTTTCCATGGTGATTATTTTATTAAATCCAATCATATGTAATTAATTCACTGATACCCCATGATGGGTAATGATTTTAGGCTGTCATGGTGATTGCACCCTATTTAAGATGGGGTCCTATTATTTTCGTATTACTGAATTCAATATATATAATAGTAATAAATTTTGTATTCATGCATTTCTGCATATGAGTACAACAGCTATTGCATCAAGATCTGAATATTTATAAAACTAGTTACAGTACGAACGCACCTCATTTGCCACGTTTGACGTACAATTTCCGACTTGTTTTGATGTAGCATCTTTCAATGAAAATATCTCATTCGATTAAAAATATAGTTTCCATTACCAACAGATTGCATATGGTCGGATTTATTATCAGACATTATCTGTCAAAATACTTTCTTGATTTTATTCCTAGTCAATATTATTACTAAAGGGGTAAAATTCCCACTTTTTTTATTGTAAAGTTTTTTACTAAGGTACCTTAATTCAGTATGTTTTACTATTCATCTCGTAAACTGCATAATTTCATGTTCCGTTCTTCTAATAGTAAATTTTATGCGAAGAAAAGCAGATATCTATTTCATCCGGTATATAAATTTGATTGCAGCTATAAATACATTTCTACATAAAGGAAATATACCCTGTTTTTTTTCATTAATTTTATAAAAAAAACTGAAATTTTCACAACTTCTAAAAATCTTCTGTTTCTTCTATTTATAATAAAAATTATCATTATTATATCTCTGAAATACATCTTTAATTTTATCTGTGATTTAATTTAATCGTATATAATTATTTTGACTCTGCGGTACTATTTAAAAGTACTTTTTATTGTTATTTTTATTTTTTATTTTGTTGTAAGTTAGATTCATTGAAAAAAAATACGACAAAATTGTTTAAGGCTTTTTAATATTTTTAATTTTTATTAAATAATTTAACTATCGAATTTTCTATAAAAGTTTTATTCCCCAATTAATCTAGGTTTTCTTGATTAACATAAAAATACATTAAACATTTAACATAACAATAGTTGCTTATTTATTTATTTAAAATTTGTAATTAGTTATTTATAATAAATATTGTTAATTATTAATTAATTACTATTTATAAATAATTAATTTATATCCATTACATTAATTAATTTTTGTTTTTAATGGAATAGGTTAAAGCATGTGGAAGAGAATATCACTTGTGTCTGAGCTTCTTTTCAACAAAATAAACAAATAATGAAATTTAATTTTTTTTCTTTCTGAGGTCATATATATATATACATATATATATATAAAGCAATTTATCAAATTACAACGACCATTTGGAAAATGATTTTTTCGAAGACTAAACTTTAAGAAGACACAAAATCGCACGGAGTTGATCATACATTACGTACGCCATGAATTAAACATTAATAGTGTTATTACGCGTAAAAATTCCAAGCGACAAAAATCGCCTGCGACTCGTACATATTATCGACCAGAAACTTACGTATTATCCAAGCATTTCATTGGCTGTTCGGGAAAAGGCTTTTCCATCGTCAGATTTCCAAGAAATCTGACAACATATTTTAAATGAAATTTCATTCTAAACATCCCACAATATTACTTTTTACATCGTCGTATACAGAAAAAAATGTACTCTTAAATGCAATTTGTTTGAAAGCTGTATCTCAATTTGTTTCTGATTAATTAATTTTTTTTTTTTTTTTAGTTTTTATTACTTTTTTGTCATAGTGGCAACAGAAGGTATCCATCTCTGTTGAAAGAAAAGGGAAATACAGACTACTGTATAGACCAATCAGAAAACGAATAAAATGCGGATTAAACCAATAAAAACCTTCAGATATGCTTTTGATTTTCCATCCTGACGAGAACAATAACCATTTTTCCAAATGGTTAAAAAAACAATGTTGTCAGAAAAAAACCCTCAATAATAAATTACTTTAAAAAGAAAACAAATATTTAAATTAATAAATTTAATTTATGTTTATAGATATCTTTTTTATATTTATAAATTAAAAATTGAAAAATTATTAAAATTAAAGTTGCCTTCACATATTTAATTTAGTCCGTTTTTTTTCAATACTGCAACGTTGTCTTTGTGAGTCAGCATTCTATAAATTGCATCATATTAGCTGAACTTTTACGTACGAAATCTTGAACTTTGTTATTGCGAGAACTCTGTTACAACGAGCAAATACTTTTTTTAAAAAACTTTTACTGCCCGAAAGAGACTGCTCAGACTAAGAATAAAGTCTGTCGAGCATAGATGTCCCTCCCAGTTTCCTTTATTTGAGGTCTTAAGGCTGTTCTTAACTGCTCTGCTCAACAAGCGCAAACGTTTTGGCACATTTACAAATTAATTTTTTAACGGAAAGGTATAAAATTGGAAAGCCTGGTCATGGAAGAGATTTGGAATTGAGCTGTTTTTTCCATTTTTTGATCAATCAATTGCCTATTGAGTTATAAACGATTTTGATCACGTGACAAACACGTTTTTCGCCCGCTCTTGAGTGCTCTTTCTTCCTCCGCACGGAAATTCGGTTCAAACGCCCACTTTGATACTATTTCTGAAAGATCTATTGCGCTTTCAAAAAGATGGAGAAAACAGCTCAATTACATAGTTTCTGAACAACAACACAAGCTAGTTTCATGCATTTTCAAACAAAAATAAATTAAAACTTATGTCAGAAAGTTGCTCTTTTGAATTTGCGCTGTTAAAAAAGAGAAAAAAATTGCAAAATTCAGCCGGAGCTGATCCCACCGATAAACCATTACCGTCTCGAATACACATTCGAGACGGTGTATTCGAGACGGTAATGGATAGGCGCGAAAGAGGGCGGGAGTGGTGTATACAATATGCAAAAATTGTGGTGTTTGTTCGATGCAGCTTCACCAATACCATAGCTTGATAGAGATAACTCGATTTTTTTAGCCCCCGGTATGCTATTTCTTCCCATCTTATTTTGTGTCGTCTCTAATAAATAATGTTACCTTGTATAAGCCAGCCGCAAAACAAAAGCCGATGTTTCATTGTGCGATTAAATACTCTACAACATTTTTTAAAACTTCTAAGCATCGTACATTTTCAATGTTTATACCTTCGCATTGGGAAAAAAAAAGTACTTTTTAATGCAATTTGCTCGAAAACTGCATCTCCATTTAATTTTGAAATATTAATTTTTTTGTAGTTTTTGGAGCCATTTGTTTCATTTTGGCAACTTAAGTTACTCCATTTCTGTAGAAAGTAAAGGAAAAATAGTTGGAAAATAGCAATTATATCTTTTTGTTGCCATTTTCCCATAAAAACTGAAAGAAAAAGTAATTAAAATACATGCTATTTTGAAAAAATATAAATGAAGGATTTCTGATAAAACATGGAGCTATTATAAACTAAATTTAATTTTAAATATCTATATTAATGCAAATGACACCATTTTACATAAAATAAAAGCGTGTGCTTTAAGTTTTAAAATTGAAATATGTTTTGCACTACAGTAGAGTCCCGATTATCCGAGTCCCACTTAACCGAGATATTTTCATCTGATGGACTGGTGGTTTCTATTATTATGAAACAGCCATTATAAATGAAGCGTTTAGGTGAAGATGAAATAGCAATTGCAAAAAGTTAGAACACTGATTTTCTGGTCAGAATGGGGGGGGGGGGGTGGCCATAATTTTTTTTTTTAATAATAGAAACCACCAGTCCATCAGAAGAAAATGAAGTAATGTAAATGTCGGGGGTGACACTAAATTCTGAAAAAGCAGAATTCCCGTTCCCTATTTTTTTAACCATTTGGAAAAATGGTTATTGTTCTCGTCAGGATGGGAAATGAAAAGCATATCTGAAGGTTTTCATTGGTTTAATCCGCAATTTATTCGTTTTCTGATTGGTCTATACAGTAATCTGTATTTCCCTTTAATTTCAACAACAATGGATACTTTCTGTTGCCACTGTGACAAAAAAGTAATAAAAACTACAAAAAAAATTAATAACTCAGAAACAAATTGAGATACACCTTTCAAACAAATTGCATTTAAAAGTACATTTTTTTCTCTATCCGACGGTGTAAAAAGTAATATTGTCGGATGTTTAGAAGTTTAAGAATGAAATTTCATTTAAAATTGGCCGTCAGATTTCTTGGAAATCTGACGATGGAAAAGCCTTTTCCCGAACAGCCAATGAAATGCTTGGATATTTACGTAAGTTTCAGGTGGATAATACTTAAGTTTCATGAAATCTGACGGTCGCAGGCGATATTTTTGGCTTGCAATTTTTACGTGTAATAACACTATTAATGTTTAATTCATGGCGTACGTAATGTATGATCCACTCCGTGCGATTTTTTATGTCTTAAATTTTAGTCTTCAAAAAAATCGTTTTTCAAATGGTCGTTGTAATTTGATAAATTGCTTTTCTTTTTTCTTTTTTTTGAGGGGGGGGGGGGGATGATAAGGCGAGTTTTGAAACTCACGTCCTCATTATAGAAGTAATGAGAGGCAACATCTACATCACCGCACGCACATAGAGGAGAAAGGGCTCTCGTGGACTTGAAGAGGTATTCCCCATAAGGACCATGCCATGACCGATAAGGAAAGCGGTAGTGGAGGGAGTGAGCAGGAGAAAATCCAAAGAAGCCACTGGGACCAGATCATAGGTATATCTATCACTATCTCAGCAGTCCCAGTCATCCTGCCATTGTTTCTAGTAGGAGAGCTGTTGAACATTTTTGAGTAGGTATTTGAGGCACCCTGAAAATTTGTGCAGCACTTCTTTTGTAATGCCTGAATACAAAATCGAATGTGTGGCTGAAGGATCGTGGCCCAAAACCTGTGCCAGACACGTGTCAAGTGCCATTTTTTGACACTACCCAAAAAAAAGTATTTGAGGCACGCTGAGGTTGAAACAGAATAATATTTATACTTAGAAAAAAATATTTTGAAAATGACAGACACTTTAGTTGGCCCAAAAACTGTCCCAGACACGTGCCAAGTGCCATTTTTTTGACTACCCAAAAAAGGTATTTGAGGCACGCTGAGATTGAGGCACAATAATATTTATGCTTAGAAAAAAATATTTTGAAAATGACAGACACTTTAGTCGGCACAAAAACTGTGCTAGACACGTGTCAAGTGCCATTTTTTGTCTGGCACAGGTTTTGGGCCACGATCCTTCAGCCAGACATTCGATTTTGTATTCAGGCATTACAAAAGAAGTGTTGCACAAATTTTCAGGGTGCCTCAAACACCTTCCCTAAAATGTTTAACAGCTCTTGGACTATTCATAAAATGAGCACGAAGATGTCTTTTGATGTGTGAGTGCGGTACTGGAAGTGAAAAAATCAACTAATGATCTGGCAATTTGCCTCTATTACAACATATCTGCCGCTTAACCAGCAAATACTGAATTCCTTTATTCTTTCTTGTAACTAAGTAAAATACTGTAGTAAAGCACCGAATATTAAAAAAACTGTAGTAAAATAATGCGTATCAAAGAAGCTATTTATCGATATTTTACTGTATTATCGAGATCGAATATTGAATTTCCTACGATAATTTTAATTGAGGAAAGGACATTATATCATTACACAGTTTTGGCGTTGGCAATTCTTTTTATACATTCACAAGAAAATTATGTTTTCAGTTCCAGAATGGATAAGTATTCATTTTACCTTTGATGCCAGTGATGTCAATATCCGATTATTAAAATTTAGGAACAGAAATTTTTCAGACAAACCATACATCGCTCATTAAATTCCGTCAAAGGTTGGGTATCAACTCTCGAAACATTGATCTTACTAGTGGCGTAGGAAAGATAGAGTGGTTGAGAAGGCTAAAACCTTTCTCATTCAAATGAAAACATTTTTTTAAGTCACACGAGCTGTTCCAAAAACTAATATTTTCCGCCTTTAATGTTTGACGTTCCATCTCTAACAGAAAAAAAAAAAAAAAAAAAAAAAAAACAACTCCGCATATAATGAAGTACGGTAAATATTGATTATCTATCTATATTATAAAGGACAAACATATCTGTGCGTAACGCATACGTCATTTTGCGAATGGCAACACTTTGAAATTTGAAATAATCTATATTATAAAGGACAAACACATCTGTGCGTAACGCATACGTCATTTTGCGAATGGCAACACTTTGAAATTAGAAATAAAATTTTGGTTTTGCAATTTTCTCTACTGCAAATTTTTAAACTTCTAAACATCGCACATTTTAAATTTTTACACCATCGTGTAAGGAAAAAAATGCCCTTTTAAATACAATTTGTTTAAAAGCTGTATCTCAATTTATTTTTGAGATATTAATTTTTTTGTAGTTTTTAATACCAGTTTTCTTATCGTGGCAACAAAAGTACCTCACTTTTATTGAGTCATTGAAAGAAAACGGAAAATAGTCGAAAATATGAGATACTGTATCTTTTTGTTGCCATTTTCTCATAAAACCTCAAAAAAAAAAAGTTGAAATTAAAATATGGGCTATGTTAAGAATATTGTCTGTTATTCCGTGATAATGACGTCATATGCACACTTTTCTATAGACGAAGTTTAAGAATGGATTGTAAAAGTGGATTGCTTTAGCGGATGCAAATGAAGTCATTTTATAAAAAAGCGTGCATTTTAATTCTTAAACCTGAATTATGTTTTGTAGATGTGCGTCATTTTCACAGACCAACTGCTTTGAAATTCTTCACAGGTGAAAATGCTTCACTTTTAAAAATAATGTAATCGAAATCACACACTAATAAAACGCAATGTTTTACAAAAATTTAGAGTTCCTTTATAAAAGAGAGATGACATGCAAATAATAGAGATTTATATTACAGAAATTGATGATTCACGCCTGGATGGATTTGCTTCGCCGAATTAGACAAGTAAGCAAATAATTCGTGGTTTAAAATAATATCGTGTTCTTGAAGTTTTTGTCGAGAATTCTCTCGAATAATAAAATTTTAATGCTATTCTTTAGGACATTATACTATAATTTTTTCAAAATAACATAATTTGCTTAATTTAATTTTTCCTAATTTTATATAATCTATATATTTAAAACACAAGTATGTTTTTTAGTCATCTGCCCTGATCTTTCTGCTGAACCAGTTTTACTAATATTTTTTTTTCTTTTTACTGAAAGCTCTTCCTTTGTAGATGTGATCGCACTATCAGTTTTTTTTTCTTTTTTTTTTTTTTTTTAATATACTTACTTTTATATTTTAAATTTAAAAGCTTTTTATAAAATTTCTTCAAAATAATGAAAATTAGATAGCTTTCATTATTGCAGACAAGAGAGAAATAATAAGGTATTTTTAACTTTATTCATGCTATTTTCTGATAAAAATTCAAAATTGTTGATAAAAATTGTTGTATAGGGTTTAGTGGCGCAAAATCCCATTAGGAGCAGAATATTATATTAGGGGCATAATAACGGAAAATGACATACTGCTTTCGAAAACACGCATATTTCCCCATACATTTTCTATATTGTTTTTCCTTTTGCATGTGTACTGATGCTAAGTTTCAGACACTAGGCGAAATGCTTATTTAAGGGAAAATGAAGTCACATTTAAAAGAAAACGATCATTTTCTTAGATAAAACTAAACATTTTAACACAAATGTGTCTAAACAATGAATTATGGAAATTTTTACTCTCCAGAATTGAGATTAGAATCTCAAGTAAAGAGTGCGCCTGTTCACATAAAAGATGTTGCCAACAATCGTGACTTCAAGTTTTGAGTTAAAATGATTTTTAAATGATCAAACAAAATACAAATTTTTTTTAAATGATGAATATGGATATGGGAAGTGCGTATTCAAATTTTGAGAAGTTGAAAATTGCTGTTTTCATTCCGGATATTTAAGCTTAAGAGCCTCAACTGATAACCACATCCTAATAACTGATCTTTATTATATTTTACTGATTAAGTATCTATATTATAAAGAACAAACGTATCTGTGCGTAACGCTGACATCATTTTGTGAATGGCAACACTTCACGATCAAATTTCGGTCTTGAAATTTTCGCTACTGCAATATTTTAACCTTCTGGCCATCGTACATTTTCAATTTTCGTTGCATAGGGAAAAAAATTTACTTTCAAATGTAATTAGTTTAAAAACTGTATTCATTGACTGATGTATTATATTTTCTAAAATAATTTTTAAGCATGATTTTTTTTTTAGTTTATCTTATCACGTGCCGGTTTCAATACATAATAATAATAAACATTTTGCACATAAAGCAACAAACATTTTTCAACATTTGTTTTTGACTATTTTTGCATAACGAAATTAATACTTCCTTTATAAACAAATAAAAGAATAGTATTAAAAAACCACCAATCTAACATATTTGTGAAAGACATATTAACAAAATTAATACTTCTTTTATAAACAAATAAAAGAATAATATCGAAAAAACACAAATCTAACATATTTGTGATCGTACAATTTAAATTTTTAGATCACCAAATAGGATTTTTTTTTTTTTTTTTTTTTTTTTTTTCAAATAGAATTTGTTTGCAAAGTTCATCTCAGTTTACTGATTGTGTATGGTTTTAAAAACAATTTTAAAGCATGAAATATTTTTAAATTTATCTATATCGCGCTGAGCTCGATTACGAAAGATTAATTCGTTTGCCCTTAAAACAACATTAAGAGTTCATCAGTTTCTTACGGCTAATATCCATTAAAAAACTTCCCTATGAATAAATAAATAAAATAATATAAATAAAACAGAAACTTACCAGACATGTATAAGCTCTGAAATTATCAGAATATAAAAGGATGCCATAAGTAGCAAAATCTTGGCAAATAACTCTTAGCATGCGGCTAATAAGAAAACATTCGCTTTTGATAAATTTCAAGAATTTATTTGATTGTATAATTCGTATTTTCCATATGAAAAATGCTTTTTTAATGTAAGTGGCCAATCTAAAAAAATTATTGCATATAAAAAAAATATTAGTTTTCAATTAAAAAAAAAATGTTTTCACCTATAATCTTTAACCCGGGAAGCCCGGGTACGATCTCCTAGTATTTCTAATGTACAAATATCCATATCAGGGGCCTCAATGTCAGCTATTCAAAGTGGCATCTTTATCTCAAATTCGTTGCATTTTATTATTTCAAACTCTCAATCTTCAGTATTATGTCTTTAATTATTACTGCAAGAGCAAGTAAGCTTTAAATTAATTTCGGAAGATTTAATTTTAACATGAAAATTGATTACTGATACTTAGAGTTGCAAAAAAAAAAAAGGTTAGGATTATGCCCTCCAAAAATAAATAAATAAAACTATTCTTTTAAAAAAAAAAAAAAAAAAAAAAAAAACTTTTCTAATCTTTTCTAATCTTTGCAACTCTATCGATACTCAAGGCTATTTATTTTCCATGAAAATTTTTTATTATAGGACGGAGGATATGGCCTTCTAAACCTATCTCATTTATTTATAACCGTAATTTTCAAGAATCCAGCATCTTAATTCTCCTATCTAAAATAATTAAAATATTGATTTTGTGATAAGGGCATTAATTTGAACGTTTAATTATGTTCATAATTATTTTATAATTATTGATAGTCCTAACTTTTGAAATTGCTTAGAAATAACTACTTAAGGCTCTCCCCTAACTTTTGAACTGCTATGACACCACAACTTACTCCAACAATACCGAGAAAAGCTGCTTAATAGCCGTTTCTAAAAACAAAACTGAGCTTCAAATTATTAGCCACTTTGTAATACATAATCTCGGAGGAATCTTTATAATCCATCGCTAATAAAGGGATCGTTGTTGAGGTACGAAAAACTAGTTTAACGATCCTCACCTTGATACCATTCTCTTTGTCCATCATTGAGAAACTGGGAGATGAGAAGAAAGCGAACGTTGCAGTGCCAGTGGAGCGGATTAATCCATTTATAATTATATTTCTAGTATCGTTATGGAAAAATATTCATTATGCCTTGATATCGGTGGCATCATTTTTCGATTATTAAAATTTAACACCTGAAATTTTTTCGACAAACTAGATATATCTTATTAAATTCAGTCAAAGAAACAGTCTCGCAAAATTTAAGGCTGTTAGTCAGTGAACTCCCCAATTTCCTTTGTTAAACAGGGACGTAGCTACAAAAAAATTTTCGGGGGGGGGGAGGGGATAATTCAAAAATTTCCCAACGTGAATCAAATTGCTCTATTTTTCAACTAAAATGATACGTTCAATGTGTGTTTAATAATAATAATACTTATACGGGGAAAAAAAAAAAAAAAAGAATTATTTCCAAAGAAAAATGCTGAAACAAAAAAAAATATATATATAATTATTGGTTCATTTGATGAAAGATTTTGTCTTCCATTGTGTACGAGTCATAATCGTACTTCCTATGAAAATAGCCTCATATTTTTAGATTTTTGAGAAAGGAACAAAGTTTTGGAGGCAATGTATTGGAGACACTCTTGATGGACAACAGTAGAGAAACTCAGGTGTGGTAGATGTATGATATTTTCGTAGCACAGAGAAACATAATGAGAAATTGAGTCTGGTTGCTTTTTGTATTCCTTTTGAAAGTTTAACTATTTTACTATTACATAATTTATATTGCAATAATTAAAAAAAAAAAATAAAATAAAAGTGTTTCAAAAATCTATAATTTCCCCAACTCTAAGCTCAAATTTCCCAAGCTCACATATATTGGGGAGGGGGAGGACCCCCCACCCATCGCGACACCTCTGTGTTAAACCTATGGCCGCAGGATGAATTTGCATATTAAAAATATCTCCCCAGGACATAAATATTTTTAACTTATTTTTTCTATGTATTCTTCTTAAATAATATCCCTTTTTGGATGCGTTCGTAATTACTATATAAATACGTAGCATCTATAGTTGTCGCCTGGTCCGTCCGTCTGTCCGCATATAACAGCGCAAAAACTACCCAACCGAATGGTTTGAAATTTAATATATTAGAATCGTTGCAGAATTTTGTCGAGTCATTTCAAATTTTATGAAAATCGAATCAAAACTTAAAAGGATTAATATAATAAATAATACATAATAAGATTATGTAAGATTTTACATTATTATTATTATTATTATAGATTATTAAAATTATATATTAATATTATACTAAGATTAATATATAATATACTAATTAAATTTAATAAAAGTTTCTTCATTCTATTAAATCCTATCATACGTAATTAATTCAGTGATACCCCATGTTAGATAATGATTCATGGTAGCCATGGAGATTATGTCCTATTTAAGATAGAGTCCTATAATTTCCGTATTACTGAATTTAATATATAGAATCGTAATAAATTTTGTATTCATGTATTTTTGCATAAGAGTGCAAGAGCTATTGCATCAAGATCTGAATATTTATGAAACTAGTTATAGTGCGAACGCACCTCATTTGCCACGTTTGACGTACGATTTCCGACTCGTTGTCTTAGTTGTCAAAATACTTTTTAAATATATGCTTGATTTAAGGGGTCCGGGACACAAAAATCATCAAATTTTCTAAAAATATTTTATTGCAGTAAAAGATTTTCCGTTTTTTTTCCTTCTTAAAATGACGCTTGAATCATGTTTATATCCTTATTAGAACCTTATTAATTTTTTCGTTTTGGTTTGTTTTTAAAATCTAGCTTTCAAGCAATGGTTGTCATGCAAACGACTCCTTGTGAAAATGCATTTTTCTTCATGATGGGTTTTTTCACTATTTCACGTATTTAAATCGTTATAACTCAAGAACCGTTAAAGACATAGGGTTCAAACTTGGAACATGGTTTTTTTTTCCCCAATTAGTTTACTTTAATTCTGATTCAGCAAATTTGAAAAAAATATTTACTTTTGAAAATATGATTTTTAGGTAGCTTTCATTACAAAAAGCTACCTATTGCAGCCGTTCGGAGGAAAGCGATTTCAAAAAATTTTGGTATATTTTCATCGATCATGACCCCGAAACCACCCTCCGTTCAAAATATATATATATATATATATATATATATGTACATCTGACCTATGTCACACTGTAACTCTCGTAGTTATGAACCGATTTCGATGTAATTCGGTGTGTACATAGTACATACCAATGTCTCGACCGAGTTCGTTGGCCAGCTTCATCCGCAGTTTTGTTTCAAAATGGCGGCCATTTAAAATTTTTAAAAAAATTTTAAATTTGAAATGTGGTACCAAAAATTTGAAAATGAAAACATATTTTTTCTTATGTATTTGACCTTTATACAAAGATTCCGGAGCAGTTTTTGTTTCGTCTATATCTTAAAAAATGGCTGAGTTATAGCATTTTGAATTTCTAGCGTGGCTGACATTTTGAAGCGTCCTGAATTTTGTCACGCGATAAAAGGCGTATTTATGAGCCGATTTGGATGTAACTTCGTTTATACATAGTACATACCAATGTCTCGTCCGAGTTCGTTGGCCAGCTCCATCCGCCATCTTGTTTAAAAATGGCGGCCATTTAAAAAATTTAAAAACAATTTAAATTTAAAATGAGATACCAAAAAATTGGAAAATGAAAAAGATTTTTTTTTTTGTATGTGTTTGACCTTAATACAAAGATTCCGGAACAGTTTTTGTTTCGTCTATATCTAAAAAAATGGCTGAGTTATAGCACTTTGAATTTCTAGCATGGCTAAGATTTTCAAAACGATCTTGTATTTGTCACGCGATAACACACGTATTCGGCTATTTCGATGTAAGAAGGCATGTGGATAGTATACATCAATATCTCAACCAAGTTCGCTGGTCAGCTTCATCAGCCATCTTGTTTCAAAATGGCGGCCATTAAATTAAAAATTTATATTTAAAGTGAGGTGCAAAAAAATTAGAAATTGAAAAAGGTTTCTTTCTTAAGTATTTGACCTTGATATAAGGATTCAGGAGCATTTTTTGTTTGTCTTTATCTTGAAAAATGGCTCAGATCTAGCAATTTCAATATCTAATGTGGGTGACATTTTGAAAAATCTGATTTTTTGCCTGCGACACCACTCGTATATATCAATCGATTCCGATGTGAGTCAGCATGTGCACAGCAATTACTAAGGTCTCGACCAAGTTCACTGGTTAGCCTCATCCACCATGCTGTCTTAAAATGGCAGGCACTTTAAGAAATCGCCGAATTTGGCAGCCAAATAAAAGTTACTTTAAATAAAAGCAGCTTGGATAAAGCTGACTAATTTCGCGAAATTCTCATTCATAATAATTTAGTATTGATAAAAATTAGTATTGAATCTCCTATATTCGGTTTCCACTAAATTGAGCTTCGTGTTTTTGAATAATATAAGTTGGCTTTTTTAAAATAAGGAATATGAAAGTTACCCCTTCCTCCCGGCACTGGCCGGAAGGACTTTTTTTTACATCATTTTTCCTTAATTTTTACTTTAAATATTTTTAATTTTTTTTAATTAATATTTTTAAAATGCTGAATCTAAATTATGACTTATATATTTCTGTTTATTTACATGTAAAAAATTGAAATTCTAGAAATAATGTTTCGAGTTATAACGATTTTAAATTACCCCACTTTTTTAACAAATTTTAAATTTTAAATTCTTTTTTAAAAATTGTGAGAAGTTTTATCATGTGATTTTGTTTACAAATGATATGGTTAACCATCACAAACAAATTTAAAATTTCAACTCAATAAAAAAAAATTATTTAAAAATGTGTCCCGGACCCCCTTAATATTTATTTATTAAAAGGTGACAAAATATGAATAAGATTTTAGCACTTGACATAAAATTAAGTATATTTTTAGAAACATTTTGACAACTAACGAAACTAGTTGGATGTGCCAATCCCAAAACTTTCTTCTATCTTATACATCTTAATATTTCAAAACCTAGTTACACATGTTAATACTTCAATATTATTAGTTCAATACTATACCAACTGTGATTTTCATCTTAAATTTCTGCTCAAGTCAATTAAACGGACTAAAAACGAGTTAATCTATATCATGATATTTGTTAAAATTATTAATTTTTCCTTATTCTGTCGTTATCAGCTGTTTGCGAATAGCCGGCATAGCAGGAAGCGAGTTCCCGCCGCTGCATGAGCCGCCGATGCACAATAGAACTACGAAAAATCAAGAAAAGTATACAAAAATCGCTAGCACGGAGCCCCTTTACCGCGCAATATTTACAAATTCAAGGAGAACCTGTTGGCCAAAGCCAAAAACAAGCACAAAAATTTTGGTTCAATTGTATGCATAATTTTATACGTTGTTCGATGGTACAATAATGAAAATGGCACAGAGATCGGAATTATAGCGCCCCCTTCTTTCGGAATTTTTTCAAGTTCAGGGAGGACTTGTTTGCCATAGTCAGAAACATGCACAAAAAATTTGGTTCAATTATATGGATAACTTCATACACTTTTCGATGGTACAATAATGAAAATGGTACAGACATCGCAATTATAGTGCCCCTTCCGGCAGAATTTTTCCAAATTCAGGGAGGACCTTCGTGACATGACCAAAAATAAACACATAAAATTTGGTTCAATTCTATGCATAACTTCATACATTTTTCGGCGGTACAATATTCAAAATGGCACAAAAAATGTACAAAAATCGCTATTACAGCGCCCTCTACGAGCTATTTTTTTACAAATTAAGGGAGGACCTCCTTGCCATAGCCAAGAACTTAATTTTTTTTTTTTTGGTTCAATTCTATGCATAACTTCATACACTTTTCAATGGTGCAATATTCAAAATCGCACAAAAATCGCTATTACAGCGCCCCCTAACGGCGAATTTTTTGCAAATTCGTGGAGGACCTGCTTGCCATATCCAAAAACTTAAAATAAAAATTTGGTTTAATTCTATGCATAACTTCATACACTTTTGGACGGTACAATATTCAAAATCGCACAAAAATCGCTATTACAGCGCCCCCTACCGGCGAATTTTTTCCAAATTCAGGGAGGACCTGCTTGCCATAGCCAAAAACTTAAAATAAAAATTTGGTTTAATTCTATGCATAACTTCATACACTTTTGGACGGTACAATATTCAAAATCGCACAAAAATCGCTATTACAGCGCCCCCTACCGGCGAATTTTTTCCAAATTCAGGGAGGACCTGCTTGCCATAGCCAAAAACTTAAAATAAAAATTTGGTTCAATTCTATGTATAACTCCATACACTTTTGGATGGTACAATATTCAAAATCGCACAAAAATTGTTATATTAGCGCCCCCTACCGGCGAATTTTTTTCCAAATTCCGGGAGGACCTGCTTGCCATAGCCAAAAACTTATAATAAAATTTTGGTTTAATTCTATACATAACTTCATACACTTTTTGATGGTACAATGGCGACAGACAGACGGACAGACGGACAGACGGACGGACGGACAGACGGACAGACGGACACACAGACAGACAGACATTTTCTATAAACATGTTTTTTGGAATCTCTGACCCCTAAAACATGCAAATCCGTCGAAAACCGGAAGTCGAAAAAAATGTCGATTACAATACTTTCTTCTATTGAAGATAGAAGAAAGTAAAAAAGATATCCTTTAAGAGTGCATAGGAAACAGAAGTAAAACTAGTTGGATGTGCCAATCCCAAAACTTTCTTCTATCTTATACATCTTAATATTTCAAAACCTAGTTACACATGTTAATACTTCAATATTATTAGTTCAATACTATACCAACTTTGATTTTCATCTTAAATTTCTGCTCAAGTCAATTAAACGGACTAAAAACGAGTTAATCTATATCATGATATTTGTTAAAATTATTAATTTTTCATTATTCTGTCGTTATCAGCTGTTTGCGAATAGCCGGCATAGCAGGAGCGAGTTCCCGCCGCTGCATGAGCCGCCGAAGCACAATAGAACTACGAAAAATCAAGAAAAGTATACAAAAATCGCTAGCACGGAGCCCCTTTACCGCGCAATATTTCCAAATTCAAGGAGAACCTGTTGGCCAAAGCCAAAAACAAGCACAAACATTTTGGTTCAATTGTATGCATAATTTTATACGCTGTTCGATGGTACAATAATGAAAATGGCACAGAGATCGGAATTATAGCGCCCCCTTCTTTCGGAATTTTTTCAAGTTCAGGGAGGACTTGTTTGCCATAGCCAGAAACATGCACAAAAAATTTGGTTCAATTATATGGATAACTTCATACACTTTTCGATGGTACAATAATGAAAATGGTACAGACATCGCAATTATAGTGCCCCCTTCCGGCAGAATTTTTCCAAATTCAGGGAGGACCTTCGTGACATGACCAAAAATAAACACATAAAATTTGGTTCAATTCTATGCATAACTTCATACACTTTTCGGCGGTACAATATTCAAAATGGCACAAAAATTGTACAAAAATCGCTATTACAGCGCCCTCTACGAGCGATTTTTTTACAAATTAAGGGAGGACCTCCTTGCCATAGCCAAGAACTTAAATTTTTTTTTTGGTTCAATTCTATGCATAACTTCATACACTTTTCGATGGTGCAATATTCAAAATCGCACAAAAATCGCTATTACAGCGCCCCCTAACGGCGAATTTTTTGCAAATTCATGGAGGACCTGCTTGCCATATCCAAAAACTTAAAATAAAAATTTGGTTTAATTCTATGCATAACTTCATACACTTTTGGACGGTACAATATTCAAAATCGCACAAAAATCGCTATTACAGCGCCCCCTACTGGCGAATTTTTTTCCAAATTCAGGAAGGACCTGCTTGCCATAGTCAAAAACTTAAAATAAAAATTTGGTTTAATTCTATGCATAACTTCATACACTTTTGGACGGTACAATATTCAAAATCGCACAAAAATCGCTATTACAGCGCCCCCTACCGGCGAATTTTTTCAAATTCAGGGAGGACCTGCTTGCCATAGCCAAAAACTTAAACTAAAAATTTGGTTCAATTCTATGCATAACTTCATACACTTTTCGATGGTACAATATTCAAAATCGCACAAAAAACGCATTTACAGCGCCCCCTACCGGCGAATTTTTTCCAAATTCAGGGAGGACCTGCTTGTCATATCCAAAAACTTAAACTAAAAATTTGGTTCAATTCTATGCATAACTCCATACACTTTTGGATGGTACAATATTCAAAATCGCACAAAAATTGTTATATCAGCGCCCCCTAACGGCGAATTTTTTCCAAATTCCGGGAGGACCTGCTTGCCATAGCCAAAAACTTATAATAAAATTTTGGTTTAATTCTATACATAACTTCATACACTTTTTGATGGTACAATGGCGACAGACAGACGGACAGACGGACAGACGGACAGACGGACAGACGGACAGACGGACACACAGACAGACAGACATTTTCTATAAACATGTTTTTTGGAATCTCTGACCCCTAAAACATGCAAATTCGTCGAAAACCGGAAGTCGAAAAAAATTTCGATTACAATACTTTCTTCTATTGAAGATAGAAGAAAGTAAAAATATTAATTTCCCAGAGATATATTTTTACTTTCTTCTATCTTCAATAGAAGAAAGTATTGTAATCGAATTTTTTTTCGACTTCCGGTTTTCGACGGATTTACACGTTTTAGGGGTCAGAGATCCCAAAAAGCATGTTTATAGAAAATGTCTGTCTGTCTGTGTGTCCGTCTGTCCGTCTGTCTGTCGCCATTCTACCATCAAAAAGTGTATGAAGTTATGCATAGAATTGAACCAAATTTTTATTTTAAGTTTTTGGCTATGGCAAGCAGATCCTCCCTGAATTTGGAAAAAATTCGCCGGTAGGGGGAGCTATAATATCAATTTTTGTGCGATTTTGAATATTGTACCATCCAAAAGTGTATGAAGTTATGCATCGAATCGAACCAAATATTTATATTAAGTTTTCGGATATGGCAAGTAGGTCCTCCCTGCATTTGGGAAAAATTCGCCGGTAGGGGGGAATGTAACAGCGATTTTTGTGCGATTTTGAATATTGTACCATCCAAAAGTGTATGAAGTTATGCATAGAATTGAACCAAATTTTTATGTTAAGTTTTCGAATATGGGAAGTAGGTCCTCCCTGAATTTGGAAAAAATTCGCCGGTAGGGGGCGCTGTAATAGTGATTTTTGTGCGATTTTGAATATTGTACCATCCAAAAGTGTATGAAGTTATGCATAGAATTGAACCAAATTTTTTCTTTAAGTTCTTGGCTATGGCAAGCAGGTCCTTGCTTAATTTGGAAAAAAATCGCCTGTAGTGGGCGCTGTAATAGCGATTTTTGTGTCATTTTGAATATTGTACAATCGAAAAGTGTATGAAGTTATGCATAGAATTGAGCCAAATTTTTTGTGTTTGTTCTTGGTCATGGCACGAAGGTCCTCCCTGAATTTGGAAAAATTCCGCCTGCAGGGGGCGCTATAATTGCGATGTCTGTACCATTTTCATTATTGTACCATCGAAAAGTGTATGGAGTTATGTATATAATTGGACCGAATTTTTTGTGTATGTTTCTGGCTATGGCAAGCAAGTCATCCCTGAACTTAAAAAAATTCCGCCAGAAGGGGGCGCTATAATTGCGATCTCTGTGCATTTTCATTATTGTACAGTCGAAAAGTGTATGAAGTTATGCATACAATTGAACCTAATTTTTTGTGCATGTTTTTGGCTTTGGACAACAGGTTCTCCTTGAATTTGGAAATATTACACAGTAAAGGGGTTCTGTGATAGCAATTTTTGTATACTTTTCTTGATTTTTTGTAGTTCTGTTGTCCATCGGCGGCTCGTGCAAAGGCGGGAACTCGCTTCCTGCTAAGCCGGCTATTCGCAAACATCTGATAACAACAGAATAAGCAAAAACTATTAATTTTACAAATATCATGATATAGATTAACTCGTTTTTAGTTCGTTTAATTGACTGAAGCAGAAATTTAGGATGAAAATCAAAGTTGGTATAGTGTTGAACTAATAATATTGAAATATTATCATGTGTAACTAGTTTTTGAAATATTAAGATGTATAAGATGGAAGAAAGTTTTGGGATTGGCACATCCAACTAGTTAAATATACGAATCCATTCCAACCCCACAGGTTTAACATTAGCGAGGGGAATTGGGGAAGTTCCCTGGCTAACAGCCTTAACATCCGAGAATCAACAGTTTAAATATGCATATTAATCTATCATTATCATCAGTCTGTCATTTTGTTTTATAAAGCAAATTTCAGAGAAGACCTTGTAAGAGATTGAATTGCTGTAGTCTTCAATGTTTTGTTTAAGGAAAAATAAAAAAAGAAAAGACGTTTTTCGAGTACGCCTTTAAGGCTGCTAGTCACCCAGCTTCCGAATTCCCCACGGTAATGTTAAGTCTATGGGCATTTGATGCGCTCATATATTTAAAATTATTTAAAATATCTCCTCGGGAAATTAGTATTTTTAACTTATTTTTTTTTTCTGTGTACTCTTTTTAAAGGATGTCTCTTTTGTTCTTAATTCTCAAAATATTTCTAAAATCTGTGCTTAATTTTATACGAAGTGTTAACATTTTACTCCTAGTTCGTCAGTTTTATAAAACATAAAATATTAAATTAAGCATAAATTTTAGAAATATTTTGACAACTAAGAAAAAAAAGTGACATCCTTTAAGAAGAGAACACTCAAAGAATAAGTTAAAAATATTAATTTCCGAGGAGATATTTTAAATATAAGAGCGCATCAAACGCCCATGGACTTAACATTACTGAGGGGAATTCGGAAGCTGAGTGACTAGCAGCCTTAATATCTGCAAATCTTACGATGGACTTCCAGAACATTCAACTTGTTCGAACATTGCACAGAAACGCCATTTAACAGCCGTTTTAGAAACAAAAACCGAGCCTCAAATTATCAGCCACTTTGTAATACACATAATCTCGGTGAAATCTTTCTAATCCATCGCTAATCAAGGGATCGTCATTGAAGTGCGAAAAACCACTTTAACGATCTATACTTTGATACCGCTCCCTTCTCCTCTCATCATCGGGAGACTGAGAGATGAGAAGCGAGCGAAGGAGTGAGGCGGGTCCATTTATAATTCAGCGCGAAAAGTTGCCGCTCCGAAGATTGCAAGAAAGCGCCCCGCTTTGTATTGCCTGTGTGCCCCTTCTTTTGCTGCGCCCCCCTCCCCTCCGACCATTGAAAAGCTGAGGCGTAATACGCGCACTTTGAACACATATGCAACAAAAGTGCTGTGCAGAAAAGAGAAGAAGAGAGAGAGAGAGGCCCCCATGAATAGGGAAACGGAGAGGGGCCTCCTTTTGTGGCTCGCATAATGAAAGACACGGGACAAATACGTCCCCATTCACGGGGAATCGCTGGTTATTATTGCAGCGTGTAACGAGATCAATGGGGGAGCCCATTCAACCTGATTTGCCCATTGTCTGATCTAAAATTGAAAAGCATTGAGACGAACTCGCTCAAAGGCCTGTCATTCAAAGCCGCCTCAATGCAAGGTAAATAAGCAAGGGCCCGCGACACTTCTTCGGCAGGGACCCGGATAATTTCGTTTTTTAAACAACTTGGGCTGATGCTTCTTACTCTCCACCACCCCCACACCCAACTCCTCGTAACTTTTTTTCGTTCTATTTATTTATTCTTTCTGCAACTCTTCGAACGGTCTCGTTTACCGTTTTAGGATTTATTCTGCTCACTGGAATGGTTTACGCTTCTTGTTGATGTATTTTGCTTCAATACTTGAACAGATAGATTTATGCGAAAAGTAACAGATTCTTTCACTTCATCCATTATTCTCCTCCCGAAAAAATGATCGATATACAGAAATTTTATTGAGTGATTATGTCTTTAGCTTTTGTCAACTAAACCACACAAATGTACTGTTGTTTAAATTACAGTACATTTATCTTTATTTGAATTTGGAGCAGTAACAGAGTGGTAATTCACGACTGGCCTTTTTTTAGGGGGGGGGGGGATACATGGTATTTTAAGAAGAGGTCCCACCACAGACTTTACTTCTGTAAGCCTTTTATTACCACTATTTTTCGAATAATAACCTTCGTCTTATTTAATCGTTTATTCTGAGTTCTAAGATTAAATATGCGTAAGATTATTATTCGAAAATAGTGATACTACACTGTTTACAAAAGTAAAGCTTGTGGAAACTCTTCTGAAAATAACACGTACCGCTCCTCAACTTATTACTGCCCAGGACTGTTGTAACCAATGTAAGAGGGGCGATTGCTTAGATCCAGGTGTACGATTATATCACGTGTTAACGGAGAAGTCACGTATCGAGAGATTCAACAATAAAAATTTAAATATTAGAGAAGGGGTTCTAGTATCAGTAACATGTTTACGTATTGTAAGTGTTTCGGCGTAAATGCCCTCAAATTTATTTGTTTATAATTTAACTCTGTTTATCTTTCATATTGTGAAACATAATTATAAAACTGATTTCTTTTGACAGAAAAAATCTAATCTGTTTATCTAAATTGTTTAACCCTGAATCAATATTTATGAGTAACATTATGATTTCAAGGTCATGTAATATAGATTTATTTACTTTATAATAATTTTGAATTGATGGTGATTTATTAGTTTTATAATTACTTGGATGTCATTTAAATGAATATTATAGCTATTTAGAAGATTTATAACTGCATATTGTAATTTTTATTTTGATGTTTATTTTATATAATATGTATCATTTTTAAAATGGTCAGTCTTGACTCTGTAACCAAGCAGAGAACATGTAACATGTCCTGACTCTGTAATCAGAGATGCCAATTGTTAAATCATGGCTCTGTTTAATACAGAGTGTATAATGGAAGTCCTGACTCTGCAACGAAGCAGAGAACTTTTTTTTTTGTATTGGCTCTGTTAAATACGGAGAATTACTATTATGGAACAATTATTAACTTCTAATGATGAATAGAATTTACATACTATTTCAGTTTTATTTAATAAACTATTTAATCTAATTGCTTTCCCATCTCACTTGGATTTTGAAAATTTATTTGTCAGATGAATTTCGGCGCCACCATTTATTTTTGGTGCCGAGTAACCCGCGAAACATTTTTTGGAAAGAATAGTGAGCTATTGTGAAAGAGATTTGTGATTAACAACTGTGATTTATCTTTCAACATGTGATTAGTGTGTGATTTATCTTTCAACCTGTGATTAGTGTGGAATTATTATTGTGCCATTTGGATTACGACATGCCATCTACATTACCTGGAATTAACAGGTAAGAAAATATTTTTTTCATTTTCTATGAATGGTTAATGTTTTAAAATAAGAATTATTCTTTATTTAAAATGGAAAATCTTGAAAAGCTGAAAGCAAAACGTTCTGTTGAACGAACGGGTTTCACGAAATTAATTACAAAATTAGAAACATTATTAAATGATGACATTGATAATACGAAAACCGATGAATTATTAGAGCTTCAAGAAATATTCCTCTTAAAAGAAACGGCTTTCCAAAGTTTGAATCGTGATATTGAAGCTCAAATATCCGACTTAAAAGAATATGAAAAGGACATTGCTAATAGTGAAAAGTACACTGACCAATTGATCAGTGCTAAATTTAAAATTAAAAATAGATTAAGAAAATGTAAAAAGGATAATGTTTCTATGATAGCAACTAGTCGTGTAAATTCATTGAATGGTTCTGCTAGTGGAACAGAAACGAGTTCTGCCATGAAATTGCCTAAATTAAATGTTCCAAAATTTTCTGGTGAAATCGAAGAATGGGTCGAATTTTTTAACTGTTTTGAAACATCGATACACCAGAATAAATCACTATCTAAGATAGAAAAATTCGCTTATCTAAAATCCTTGTTATGTAATCGGGCCTATAATGTGGTAGAAGGGTTTCCTTTGACAGAACAAAATTATGATACTTGTATTGATTTATTAAAGGACCGTTTTGGTAAGGTTGATGTTATTATTAATAAACACATGACTAATTTATTAAATATGGAACCAGTTAAAAATTGTTCAAATTTAAATGCATTAAGAAGATTGCATGACATGTGCGAAGTTAATATTAGAAGTTTAAGAAATTTGGGGGTAACATCCAGTTCATATGGACAATTGCTAAATCCTATTTTGCTAAAGCTATTGCCCCATGAATTAGTGATTGAATATCATAGAAAACGTGATACTAGCAAAGAGTCAGATGTAACCGATCTAATTGCCTTTCTGAAATGTGAAATAGAATGTAGAGAAAAGGCTTTGTCAATGACAAGTTCTAAAAATGATGCATCCTCTTCTTTTGTACATAAAAATAAAACTGAATTTCGTGAAAAGAAAACATCAAATAAATATCAACATGCTAATACCTTAAATGCCACTATTAAAGTTTTTTGTGTATTTTGCAAAGGTAATGATCATTTATCTTCCGAGTGTAAAAATTTAGCTGATGATAAGAAAAGATTAATGTTACGTAAGGAGGGTAGATGTTACAAATGCTTTTTGAAATCGCATTTATCTTCGCAATGCCGCATAAAATTAAAGCCATGTCTAAATTGTAAAAGCACTGAACATAACAAATTATTTTGCTTTAAGAAAAGTTTGAAACCAGAAATTAATGAAAATCAAAATCAAACAGTTGTATCTAATTCTCATTGTAATTTAAGAAATTCTAAGCATGCTGTTTTATTGCAAACATGTTGTGTAACTGCTCAAGGTAATTCTAAATCAAAGGTAGTTCGATTATTACTTGATTCTGCAAGCGAAAAAAGCTTCATAACAAAAGCATTAGCTTGTGAATTAAATTTGCCTGTTTTAAGAAAAGAACATTTAACTGTATTCGCTTTTGACATGGATCAAGGTCGCGAAGAAGAATATGATGTTTTTAAAATTAAATTGCGAAGTAAAATGAATTATCATCGTTTTATAGATGTTGAGGTGTTAGCTACCGATTTGATAAGTGCAACAACATTGAAGGTTCCCAATTCTGACCCTCTAGTTATAAAATACATTGAAAGTAAAAGATGGAGGTTAGCCGACCCTACGCCCGAGGATTCCGAAGTACAAATTTTACTTGGAGCTGATTATTTCTGGAATGTTCAGAGAGGTGTCGTTGAAGAAATTAATGACCATTTATATGTAGCTAATACACTTTTTGGGTACACAATAGTGGGAAAAATAAACTCTAAAGGTAACGAAACAGTTAATGCTCATCTTGTATCTGTTAATGAAATAGAAAATTTTGATTTGCAAAAGTTTTGGAAACTAGAGTCTTTGGGTATTTGTGATAGTAAAAATGAATTATTTTCACAAAAGGATCTAGATGCTCTTGATTTATTTAATGATAATTTAAATTTTGTAAATGGAAGATATGAAACTAAACTTTTGTGGAAAGTAAATAAAAATGAATTGGAATCCAATTTTGATGTAGCTAAACATAGACTTTGAGGATTAAAATCAAAATTGTGCAAAAATGAATGGTTACTTAAGGAATATGAGAAAATATTAAATGAACAATGTGGTTTGGGTATAATTGAAGAATGTGAGTTTAATAAAGATGAAATAAACACGTATTACATGCCTCACAGACCAGTAATAAGGGAAGATAAATCGACAACTAAAGTAAGAATTGTTTTTGATGCGTCATCCAAAGATAAGGGGGCAAAATTGTTAAACGAGTGCTTATTTCCTGGGCCCAATCTAAATCCTAACATATTGGACATTATTTTAAAATTCCGTCTCCACAAAATTGCTTTCTCGGCAGATATAGAAAAAGCATTCTTGCAAATCCAGATACAAGAAGAAGATAGAAATTTTTTGAGGTTCCTGTGGTTTGACAATATCACTAGTAACAATCCCATTTTGAAGGTTTTTCGCATGACCCGTGTAACTTTTGGTGTAACAACTTCACCCTTTTTCCTTTCTGAAACCATCAAACATCACATTGAGGGGTATAAAGATTTGTTTGGAAAAATAGTTAATATGCTGGATACTTCCTTATACGTTGATGACCTGTTTCATGGAGCTGATTCAGTAAACGAAGCTTTTGTTTTATCAAACGGTGCAGAGAAGATATTGAGTGAGGCCAATATGAAACTCAGAAAATTTAAAACCAATTCTTCCGATTTAAAATTTTTATGGAAGGAACATGGAATAAACTTTGAGGAAGACACTCTTGAACAAAATCTTTCGAAGGTATTGGGAATTATATGGATAACAGAAAGTGACACCTTGAAAATAGACATACAACCACTTTTGGTAGAATTTGACCATAAAATTATTACCAAACGTATTGTTTTACAAACTGTGGCAAAAATTTATGATCCTATTGGACTCATTTCCCCTTTCGTGATAAGAATTAAATTTTTAATGCAAGAACTCTGGGAACATGGAATTGACTGGAATTCTACATTACCAGATTCTTTAAGTGGAAAATTCCGAAAATGGCATAATGAAATAAAAGACTTGGTAAATTTTGAAATTCTTAGAAAATATTTTGTAACTATCCCAAAATTAAATCCTGAAACCGCTCAACTTTTCATATTTTCTGATGCTAGTTTAAAGGGGTATGGGTCAGTGGCTTACCTACGTGATTCTTCTTCTTGTGAAACTTCATTTGTAATAGCAAAGTCGAGAGTAGCGCCTCTCAAGAAAATTACATTGCCGCGCCTCGAACTTCTTGGAGCACTTACGGCTGCAAGATTAGCGAATTATTTAAAGGAAATATTTAAAATTGTGAATGAAAATATATTTTGTCTAAGTGACTCCCAAATTACCTTGCACTGGATTAAAGGAAGTGCTAACAACTGGAAGCCCTTTGTGGCAAACCGCGTACGCGAAATTCAGGAACTTGTTGCTCCTGTACAATGGAAATTTTGTAAAGGAAAGGAAAATCCTGCAGATGTTCTCTCTCGTGGTTGCTCTGCATCTGAATTAATTAATAACGAGGTATGGTTACATGGTCCTAGCTGGCTGAAGGAAGAATCGTTACCAGTATTTCCCCCTGAAACTCAACCTAATCTACCTGATGAAGAGGTCTTGCAAGAACAACGTAAAACGCTTGTTTGCTCCATATCCCAAAATATTCCAGAATTTGAGCTTTTATTTAAATTTTCATCCTGGTCTAAATTAAAACGAATTACGGTTGGTGCCTCAGATTCATCAAAAATAGTACATGCCCATCTGAACGAGTCTATGGTTTTTTGACTGTTCCAGAACTTGAAAGGGCAACAAATGCTATTGTGAAATTAATTCAAAACCATGAATTCGGAGACGAACTGAAAATTCTAAAATCCAGAAAGATCCTAAATTCTAAAAGCAAACTCCTTCCTTTACATCCATTTCTTGACGAAAATGATATTCTTCGTGTTGGAGGTAGGCTAAAAAATGCAAACTTGTCTGAATATCAAAAACATCAAATCATTCTCCCTAAAAGGCATCATGTTACAGACTTGATAATAAAGTATTTTCATGAGAAACATCTTCATAGCGGGACTCAATTGACAATTTCAGCAATTCGACAAAAATTTTGGATAATTAATGCTAAAGAAGCTGTGAAAAGAGAAATAAGGAAATGTATGAAATGTTTCCGAAATTCATCACACCTTTCATCTCAGTTGATGGGAAATCTGCCATCAGCACGCGTGACACAAGCTCGAGTATTTTCAAGAGTATGAGTCGACTTAGCCGGCCCCTTTTTGATCAAACCTCGTAAGGGACGTGGTGTGAAACCCTTTAAACATTATGTTTGTCTGTATGTTTGTTTCGTAACAAAAGCTATCCATCTTGAATTAGTCACTGATCTTACAACTGAAACCTTTCTAGCCTCATTGAAAAGATTCGTGGCTCGACGTGGAAAACCTCTAGAAATATTTTCCGACAGAGGTACAAATTTTGTAGGGACAGACCGCGAAATAAAGAGAATGATGTCTCAAATTGCTTCTGATGAAAAATTGCACAAGTATCTTACTGACGAAATGATAGTATGGAAATTCAACCCACCTTCTGCCCCTCACTTTGGAGGCCTTTGGGAAGCGGGAATAAAACAAATGAAAAATCATTTGAAGAGAACAATTGGTGATCAGATTTTAACTTATGAAGAATTTTTGACCTTAATTGCACAAATTGAGTCATGCTTAAATTCAAGACCGCTTGTCGCTGAGTCTTCTGATCCAAATGACTTTACGGCTCTGACGCCAGGACATTTTATTATAGGAGCACCCTTGACCTCCTTACCTGAGCCTGATATCTCCTCTACCTATGTAACTCCTTTGGAACGTTGGAAATTGCTACAAAAGATTTTCCAAAGTTTTTGGAAAAGGTGGTCGTCAGACTATCTCTCACAATTGCAGCAACGTACAAAGTGGTTTAGAAGCAACCCGAACTTAAAAATCAATGACTTGGTGTTGATAAAGGAAGAAAACCAGCCCCCATTAAGGTGGAAATTGGGCAGAATAATTGAACTATTTCCTGGTGATGATAATATTGTTCGTGTTGTCAAATTAAAGACTTCTACTGGTGAACTGAAACGCCCTATCACAAAATTGTCTCCTCTACCGATGGACATTTAATATAATAGAATTTTACTTTATTTTAACTAACTTTATTATTATTATTTTTTTCTATGTCTAATTTTTGTAACTTTCTGAACTATTTTGTATATTAATGTCTTTTTCTATTTTTAGTTGTTCCAGAAACTGTTTTTTTTTAGAAGTAGTAGGATTTAATTGCATTTCATTTTAGTTATACTTGACATTTAAGGTAATATTTTAATTTTGTATTTAATATTTGATTATTTAGTATGTGATAGTGGAAATTTGGTAAGTTATAATTGTTTGATGAACTTCGTTCATGGAGGCGGAGGATGTTTCGGCGTAAATGCCCTCAAATTTATTTGTTTATAATTTAACTCTGTTTATCTTTCATATTGTGAAACATAATTATAAAACTGATTTCTTTTGACAGAAAAAATCTAATCTGTTTATCTAAATTGTTTATAACCCTGAATCAATATTTATGAGTAACATTATGATTTCAAGGTCATGTAATATAGATTTATTTACTTTATAATAATTTTGAATTGATGGTGATTTATTAGTTTTATAATTACTTGGATGTCATTTAAATGAATATTATAGCTATTTAGAAGATTTATAACTGCATATTGTAATTTTTATTTTGATGTTTATTTTATATAATATGTATCATTTTTAAAATGGTCAGTCTTGACTCTGTAACCAAGCAGAGAACATGTAACATGTCCTGACTCTGTAATCAGAGATGCCAATTGTTAAATCATGGCTCTGTTTAATACAGAGTGTATAATGGAAGTCCTGACTCTGCAACGAAGCAGAGAACATTTTTTTTTGTATTGGCTCTGTTAAATACGGAGAATTACTATTATGGAACAATTATTAACTTCTAATGATGAATAGAATTTACATACTATTTCAGTTTTATTTAATAAACTATTTAATCTAATTGCTCTCCCATCTCACTTGGATTTTGAAAATTTATTTGTCAGATGAATTTCGGCGCCACCAGTAAGAGTAAAACCCAATAGGACGTTGGGATGAGCAAAAAAGGGGGGCGAAGTAAAAGAGGGAAAAGATGGAGAGTAAATAGTGAAGAGTCGGGGAAAATCGTCAGGATTTCGTAGCGCGTAAAGTACGTCAGTTACAATATGCTAACGAAAAGGTAAAGAAAAGTCTAATAGAGTCCGCAGAAAAAAGGGAGAATTATCAGCACAAGAAAGCAAAATATCGCAACTTCGTACCTGGTCAACTTGTTTTTCTGCATAATAGAGACTGTGACCAATTTGCGCAAACCACAAAAAGACGTACATGCACTGGTGTATTTAAAATAGTTAAACAACATAATTTAGTGGACTATACGATCATCGATCCCATGAAGCGCAATGCTAAAGAAATGAAGGTCCATGCTGATCGCTTAATTCCATATGTACAAAGAAAAGAAAAACTAGATCTTTTTCAAACATTAATACCAAAGGAAGGAAATTTTGACACACATGATATTCGAAGTCAAACTGATAAAATTATTCCACATGCAGTATTCGAAGATGATTCTCATTATGCGTACAATCCCCTCTTATGGTCCCCCATAGAGCAGCCGCCCTGTCATAACTTAGTAAATAATGATACAGAGGAAAATAATCCCGCTCTTAGTCAGACGACTCCTTTGGAAAGTGTAAATAATGATATTAACACTCATAACACGGAACTCATAATTGATTCACCTAGCCCATCTCATAGTTCACAAGATACGATCCTCTATTCTCCGGATGGGATAACAAATACTCAAATGGATAGTCATAGATCGCCATACGAACTTCGACCGATGGATCCAACCTACCTGATAGGTTCAAAAATTGGACATTTCAAATGAATAAATAAGCTATAATTAATAAAGTGCTATTCATAAAAAAAACTTATAATTTTACAATATCGATCTTCAATTATTGATTTATGTTGTTTAGAAAATTATTTATAACTTCTATCTATTATTATATTTGTATAAAGTATACTAAATGCATTGATATTCCTTTTACGGTCTTTTATATCTAAGTTTATTATTATTTTGCTAATGTTTTCTGTATTTATATGCTTATCTTTCGAGATTTAAACTTTCTTTTTATTTACGTGTAAGCGTTTAGATTTAACTGACGGTATATCGTAATTATTGGATTGATATTATGTTAGATATGTTTCGTTCAGTTCCGTGGTTTATTAAGTTAAATATATACATATATTAGTGAGAATATAAAATATAGAATTCAGAGTGTCACAAAAGAGTAGATTGGAATAAGCATATTTATTTATAAATTATATTTTGTTTCTGTAAATTGAGAATTTCATTTGTCAAGTATGACTTTATCTGAGTAAAAAAAAAAAAAAAAAAAAAAAAAGTATGTGTATACGTATTCTATTTCTTGTGAAAGGGACCGCATTTCTGAAATATGCGGGAGAATACGAGGGTGATGAACTTGTTACGAATAAGGTGGTCCCAGAGAAATGTGATCCTGAGTTCCCCGCACGGAAAAAAAGGGGAAAGATAAACGGGGTACAAGATAGGAATAGTGACTTTGTTTTTGTTTTGATTTACGTATGATCATTGAAAAGGGTATCTATTTTTATGGTGAACAGTTTTACGCACGGAATAAATGTTTAGTTATAGGTAGTGATTATACAGTATATGCGTGTAAATTGATTAAAAAAAATTATCTATATATAAATGTAGGAAAACTATTAATGTTTTTTAGGGAATACGTTCGCTACTTTATATTTCTTTAAAGAAAGTAGCTACATGTAATATTAAGGTTAGTAATTAAACGTAGCCTTTGAATTGTAATTATTATGTAGCATTTAGGGATACTGCAGATAACTGTATTATCTCTCAGGGTTGAGTTTACGGGAGTAAAAAAAAAAAAAAAAAAAAAAGAAAGAAAAAGAAAGAAAGAAAGAAAAGAGAGAGAGAAAGAAAAGGAGAGAAAGAGAAAGAGAGAGAAGGAGTTTAGATTTTGGAGAAGAAACATCCCTTTCCAGGAGATGAAGTTTTAGATCTGAGAGAAACTAACTAGGCCTTTTAAGAAGGGAGAAATCTTTGTATTCTCCCGGCTCATGTAAAACAATGCGGGTTTGCTCATAAGCGGCCGCAGGGTGTAAATAAATAGTTTTATTTATGTGATGGTGCAAAATAAGGATAATGGAAGGAATAAGCGATGCTTCTCAGGAATTAAGAGGTGAGTGGGATTAATCTATCGTTCTTTCGGGCAATCAATAACTTATATTGAAGTTGTATTTTGTAAACAAACATGAGTCAGGCATCCTTAGAGTCCCTATGAAAGTTCAAGCTATAATTTATACAAATGTTCTATGGATTGTTTATTATTAATATTTATATACCTAGGAAGAATTTGCTCCAGGCATGATGTTAATGCTTTATCATTTTGAATAATTAATAAACTACTGTTTCATACCCAATGTTTTCAGAACCTATTTATTTCATACATCCGACTCTCGAACCTGGGAAATAAAGTAAAAAGTAAAATGTAAACTAAGAACCGCACGAGTAGTCGGACAGGGTGTAGCCTAATGCAACATCGGCAACACAACATAATATCTAAACTTCATGTGGGTGTGAAGTAAAGGAAATAGATACTAACAAATTTTCCGATGTGAAAGAATTTTAAAATTTTTATAAAGGAGGTGGAAGAGGAATTAACAAGGTTAATTTGATAAAAATTTATTACCTAACCAACTTTCATCTTTTGAACTGTCAATCAAAATTTTATAAATACTTGCATTGTAAAGCTGCAATATTCACATTATAAAAACTATATCAACAATTTATTGACTTTAAACGAAAATTAGTGTTTTATTAATATAAATAAATTTGAATTTATTTATAACTAATCAAGACTCAATAATGTTTTGTATTATTATCTTTTAGTTTCTGTAAATGTTTTAACCAAGACAGGAGCAAAAAATAAATTCTCCAGTATGTATCTTTAGATATATAAAAATATCAGTTTCAAACCAAAAGAGCTGCAAAATTCCTGGGATACAAATAATAAGAAAATACACATTTTAATAAACAAAATTACAAGCTCTTTAAAGGTGAAACCACTATGGATATTTCAGATATTTAATGGATTAATCCAAGTTTACCTAGATAATCAGAAAATTACCGTGGACGATCCTGAAGAAGAAGGTAAGCAGATTTCCCTTACCTTTATTATATGATTTAAATGTGATTATTTTTGTATCACATTAGTCTCATTTTAAATAATCTAACAAGAACAACCATTTTGAATAAAATAACTTTAAAATGAATATTTCCAATGTCGTATGCGATGTTAGCTGAAGTTCTTTTTCCAATATTATAGATAAGCCCGGCCCGTAATGAATGACCCTTTAATGAACTTCAAATTTTTATGATTTTATATCTTTAATTCCATTTTGTTGATTTTATATTTTTAAATTCAAAAATCGCGAAAAAATATTGAATTGAAAGTATATGATATTTAGTACACTGCTCAAAAAAATTAGGGGAGCAAGCAAAAAAGTGAAGAGAACAGTGCAAGATAGCCATTTATGGGCATAAAATTTATAGTACACGTGTGCAAATGCGCAATACAGAAAAAAGACGCAAAAATATTTGTAAGGGAGCTTTTATTCTTTGAAAAGATGAAAAGAACATGAAAAGATGGTTTAGGGCAACAATTTGTTTTCATGTAAATGATAAAAAAAAAAGTATTGTTTAGAAATGATGCAAGATTTTTAATACGGCGTGTGGTCTCCTCGAACAGCTAAGACTGCTGCACACCTGTTTTCCATGGATGCGATGAGGTTATCGATAAGACTTTCGAGAGTACTGTTCCACTGCTCAAGAATTGCAATCTCCAAGTCCCGGACAGTAAAAGGAGGCCTCGGTCTCGCAGCAATGCGTCGCCTAAGTATGTCCCAAACAGGCTCGATCAGATTTAGGTCAAGAGAGCATGCTGGTCATTCCATACACTATATTGTTTTAGCTTCAAGCATGTTTTCCACAAGACGAACTGTATGAAGCCTGGCATTATCATGCATGGAAAAAAAGAAATCACTAATTTCTGCAACATAAAATAAGACATGAGGTCTCAGTATCTCGTCTGTATAACTTAGGATCGTCAAAGTGCCATTCCGAATGATATGCAGGTCCGTACGTCCACCTATGCTGATTCCAGCCAATAGCATCAACCCACCTCGTCTGTAATGTGACCTTTCACGAACGAATGTGGGATTATTTTGAGTGCCTCTTTCTCTCCATGCCAAAACACATCAGATGTCACATCCAGACCGAATCGGGACTCGTCTGTAAACAGAATTTGACTCCAACAACGTTGCCTCAAAACTCGATGTTCAGTTCCCAACTTTTTGGGCCGCACAGTGGCTTGAGGTCAACGGAATACAGACCATTGGCTTACGTGCATAGAGACCACCCTGATGAAGCCTATTTCAGACTGTTTGGCTGGACACCCTTCGTCCTGTGGCCAAGAACAACTGCGTTTGCAGCTGAGTAGCATTGTCCGTTCCGTCTCGACGAGCTGTTAACAGGATATATCGGTTATCCGTTTCCGTGTTAGCACATTTTCGACCTTGCACTTGTCGATGACTACCATTCCATGTGTCTTGGAATCGATTCCACAGCCTTTCATGGACACTTCTTGTGACTCCAACAGCGTCCACTACACTTCGTTGTGTTTCCCCAAATTCAGCTGTCCCGATAACACACCAAGTCATGGATTGCGGTAAATCATGTTGTTGTGACATTTTCAAGCCACCTTTTCTCAAAACACAAGCTGAGCAATTGAATTTTGCAACTGGGGCAGTGAAACAGACGTTTCTGCAAAATCCCGATTTCTGCACTTATCTCCTTTTTCTGGTTTTTGACTTCATAAACTTTAATTTACATGTGAAGTTTTCTTTATCTGTTTCCTGCAACATTTTAAATTATGTATGTTTTATTTTACGTTACTTATCGGTGTAAATATTTGCGTAATTTCGTTAAAACCATGCGCTCCCCTAATTGTTTTAAGCAGTGTATTTTATTTTTTGTATAACTTTGGAGTCTATGCGTACCGAAAGCGATCGAAACCCTGTAAAATTTACTCAGGTTTTTACTGATTTCATCGAAATTTTCACGCATTTTATTTTGTAAGAAATATTGCTACCCGTTCGAGCGTTTAAAAATTTTTGTAGGTGATGTAAATCTGGTCTATTGCGATGCTGTAAAAAGATTGCGTCAAAATACGGACGTTTTGTTACTTTTAGCCAGTGTTGAATTCAGACACTTTTCTCCGGGAAGGCTTTCTGTGTCTCCGGAAGGGGGGTGGGGGGATTGCACTTTTTGACCATTGAAAACACAAAATCTCAAATCTTCGGGGGGGGACATCTCATTGCTCTGAGGGGGAGTGTCCCCCTCCCCCTAAATTCAACACTGCTTTTAGCGGTGCGAAGTCACCTGCGTTTTGAAGAAATTTCTCACAGCTTGGCAGTGCTGCCATCTACAGTGGTAAAAGAAATACTTTTTCATTTCACTTTTGAATATCTTTAGAAATTTTGCACTTTTTGACCATTGAAAACACAAAATTCTCAAATCTTCGGGAGGGGGGGATGCCCCCACCCGGTGCCACCTCCTGAATTCAACACTGCTTTTAGCGGTGCGAGGTCACCTGCGTTTCGAAAAATTTCACACTGTTTTGCAGTGCTGCCATCTACAGTGGGACGACGAAATACTTTTCCATTTCACTTTTGCATATCCTTAGAAATTTAGGATTTATTTTTATTTATTTATTTTCTTATTGATACATATAAATGTGACACTTAAAATTTCAGAAAAAACAAAATAAAATTTCTTTTATTCATAATCAGAAAATTTCAACTTTGGTCCTTCAATAAAATATTATATTTCTTTCGTTAATTTGATAAATATCTTTTCTGAGATCATTTGATTGTTTTAAAAGAATTTAAGATTTATATTTTCTGACTCTCTGACTTTTGGTTGAAGATTGCAGGGCTGCCACAGGTGACTATTTTTATATTCGTTCGCACCACTATATTTAAAAAATATACATTTTTTAGTGTAATATTTCTTTCACTAATTTGACAAAAATAAATGACACAATTCGTCTGCATATATTTAGAAATTGAATATTTATTTTTATTTTTATTTTCTTATGGGTGCATACACATAAATGTGACCCTTAAAATATCAGGAAAACAAAATGGAATTTCTTTTATTTATAAACAGAAAATTTCATCTTTGGCCTTATCGAGTATCGACCCAGGGACCTTCAGTTTGGCAGCCTGACTCTCTAACCACCGAACCAAGATTATTACAGAAAATGTTTTAAATTTTAAATTCTTATTCATTGCGATGTGTACTGAGCATGCGCTTCAATGACTGGAGATGAAATAGTTATTTCTTTATGAGAGTGTGTTCCGATTTTAATTCATTACTCAGCTAATAGTTAGAATTTTAAAATTCTGAAACAGTACATCAGGAGACACTTTGGGCTATTCTCAGAAAAATTTTGATCCTAGTACGTGCCGTAGATTTCACTATCCATCGCAGACACACACACAGACACACTCATACAGACACACAGAACGATGTGTTCTTTTATTAGTATAAATATTATCTAAAGGGAAATTTTGGATGCGGCTTTGCTTAAAATATTACAAATCCCTAAATGTCAATACGCACCGATAATAATAATAAATAAATATGATTTTTGGTTGATTCGAAGACTCTCTTAAAACATAAAATAAAAGTGCTCTATTTCTAATCACAGAATTTTGTGTGTGGTCATGAAAAAATAAAAAAATAAATAAAAAATAAATAAAAAGCGCGCTTTATCTTAGTCTTGAAACTCTGGTGATCTTTATACACATATTTTTTATTTCTACATTGAAAATTTCCTCAAAATAATATAAAGCGGGTATGTCAGCAGGTTCCGACTAGCAAATTTCTGTGCCCAGGACACTTTCAGTTTTTCGTGCCCCCTTAGATTGATTGATTTACTTATACTAGTTATTTTTTACATGTTACGTACCTATTCGAAAAATGTCAACTCAAAACATTTCCGGAAAATTGAAAAACGGCTCCGGGAATAAAAATAAAATATTTTGTCTATTATTTATTGAAATGGGATTTAACCACAGATTAAGGTATATTTTTGTCATTTCATGCTATTAATATCTCAAATATCGCATTTTTTTCTCAATTATTTAATTTTTTAATAGAAATTTAGGTGAAATTGTGAAAAATTTTGTGCCCCTCAGAAATTTCGTGCCCAGGGAACGGGCCCCGGGTGTCCGGCGATAGTCAGGGCCTGGGTATGATATATTAATTTTTTCATTAATTTTTTCACTTTGAAAAAATATGAACAAAGAAAAAAAAATGTTGCCGAACTTTTTTTAAGTTTATGTTTTATAAAGTCAATGCTTATATTTTTATATGTTTTTTTTTAATTTTTTTAAAGTTTATTCGCAACTCACTTCCAAACAAGAAAAAATAAATAAATAAAAGGATAAAGTTTTAATCTCTAAAATTTAGAATTTATTCAACATCCCTATTTTTAAATGAATCAATTTTAATAAAAACAAAAAATCATAGTTTCGTTTATTTCAGAACATCAGACATTGTAAATCTGAAAAAACTGGAAAGTAATGTCTTTCGAAATAGATATTTTACTTTGAAATGACATTTATTTAGTTATTTATTTGTAACGATAAATTATTTATTTATTTATTTATTCAAAAGCATTGTTACGATAAAGTTGTAAAATATTCCGATTATAGAAAATTTTACATTTAAATTTTTATTTGTTAAGTTGTGATTAAATCTGGATTTTTTAAATGCAAACCAATCTACGAGCAATGAATTATAATGTGAATAAAACGGTTTTTCATTTAAGTATCATACTTTACTCGTCACAATAATTTATTTTATTTTAAAGGAATTATCTTGCAAGCCAATTTGTAGGAAGCTCGATCATGCGAAAGGCATGGATCCTGGTCATGGAAGAAAGACAAGCACTCCGATTATGAAAAGGAGACACAAAAATGATACAAAGATTACAAAGAGATTGCCAATTAAAGACATTAAAGTTTCTTCTAAATAGCCAGATTTTAATAATGCAAATGGAAGGTGTTGGTTTAAGGAGAAATAACGCTTAAAAGAAAAACTAAAAATTACCTGTTAATCTTTTTCCTTTTGATGCATCAATAAAATATGCCAATAACATAGTTTCCTTATGACTTCTTTTAATTAAATATTTATTTGTCTTTTGATGTAATTTTGATGTCGATTTTATCCCCCAAGTTTCAACTATACTTTTCATTAACAACAGGCCGAAACTAAGGGGGAGCAGAGGGGGCATGTGCCCCGGGCGCCAAATGAAGGATTATACCTTTGGAATAGATCCTTTTCTTCTGATGGACTGATGGCTTCTATTATTATGAAACATTCATTATAAATGAAGTGTTAGATGAAGATGAAAGAGCAGCCGTAAAAAGTTAGAACTCTGATTTTCGGGTCAGAATGGGGGGGGGGGGAAATGACCATAATTTTTTTTGAAAAAAATTATGTAGTACCTTTACAGTAAAGTCCCGCTTAACCCAGTTTCCGCTTTAACCGAGTTATTTTCTTCTGATGGACTGATGGATTCCATTATTACGAAACAAAAAAAATTATGGCCATTTTTTGCCCCATTCTGACCAGGAAATCAGAGTTCTAACTTTTTACGGCTGCTCTTTCATCTTCATCTAACACTTCATTTATAATTAATGTTTTATAATAATAGAAGCCATCAGTCCATCAGAAGAAAATAACTCGGTTAAAGCGGAAACTCGGTTAACGAGGAAACTCGGTTAAGCGGGTCTCGGATAAGCGGAACTCATCTGTATATTTCATTTAAAAAATGATTTTTAGAATATTTTTGTTGGTGTTCAGAGGGGAGTCACGACCCCCGTGACCTCTCCCTTGGATCCGCCATCGTAGATTACGTAGTTCGATATTACATATTTTAACTTTTAAAATAAGTCGGCTATTAGAAAATTTGTAAAATTCTCTTTGTAAATATACTTTGCGAAAGAGAGGAGAGGGGGGGGGGGCGCCAAAATCCATGTTTACCCCGGGTGCAAAATAGGCTACTGATTAAAAATAGATTATCTATTTTATACAAATCATGGTCAAATTTAGTAAGATCTCCAGAGCCAAAACTATGTTTTTTCTACACCCGGGATAAGCATGAATTTCGGGGTTCCCCTCCCCCCGGTTCAAAAATAACTTTATAAAGAGAGTTTTTCGATCTATTCCTTAATTTCAATTTTAAATATAAAATAATTGTTTGAAAGTATATTAACCCTTAACCGGAAACGTACGTCTGTGAGATGTTTGCGTCTACATATCTGCCCTTAATATTTTCTCTCTCCGACATTCCAAACTTATTTTTATACTGTTATATTAAAAAATTGGTCCTGTTAATGCATTACTATTAAATATTAAATGTTTAAGTTCACTACTTAGTAAATTATTAAGTGTTCTGTTTGTGCAGAAATCAACCTATTGCAATCATTTTGTTTTTATATATCTATTTATACATACTGCAAATATTGTCATCACGATCCCTTCAAAATATGGAACGAATTCCTACCTAATTGTAAAAGTATATTGATACTACAAGTATCTTGGATGAGTTTTTCGATCAAGTACAAACAGAGTCTTCATTATCCGAGTTAATATGGATCAAGCTCATCTCGGATAAGCAAAAAACTTGGATAAACCGGATTTACACAAATCGTCACCAACTAAGGAGATGAAATATAAATTATCCCTTAATTCATTGATTTGTATGGTGCTAGTAACATTTCTTTGATGTAAATTTCCGTTACTTTTAAGAAAAACGGGTAATGAAATTGTTTATTTGAAAAAGCCCTTGATAATTTTTTGTTTGTTAAATATCAATTTTGCTGCAGTTTTTTTTTTTTTTTTTTTTTTTTTTTTTTTTTTTTTGACTGCAATATTAGGCTATTGCATAGCTACCAATTTCTAAGATTTTTTCTTACCACTAAAACTTACTAATAAATCTTGCCTAATTCAATCTCCGAAATCTAACAATTGTCAACGATTAAATAGGGCAAAAAATTGCATTAAATTTTAGAGGTAACAAAATCGTACAAGTTGGCAGCTATGTGATTCTATTAGTGTCATGAAAATTTGCAGGTGCAGCCTCTTCTTTCTGCTGCAAATATTAAATAATTTTTTTTCAATAGAACTTATACCTTTGGAATGAATCGTTTTCTTCTGAAGGACTGATGGTTTCTATTATTATGAAACAACCATTATAAATGAAGTAATAGGTGAAGATACAAAAAAAAAAAAAAAAAAAAAAAAAAAAATGGCCATTTTTAGGGTTTTGTTCATTTGACGAATCCCTATCAGCTCACTCCTCTGTCTGTCTCTCTGTCTGTCTGTCACAGAGCCCGTTCTCAGAAACTATATATGATGTAAACTTGAAATTTTGGTTTATTATAGCTGAACACCTCACATCAAGTGACAAATTATAAAATTTTGAAAAAACCTTATATTTACTCCCCTGGGCTCTAACTTGTATATTTTAAGCTTTTCTTTCTAACTGAGCCCCTAATTAAGTTGAAGACTTAAAAATTTGGATACTTATAGCTGAACACCTCACATCAGAAGACTTATCATAAAATTTTGAAAAAGTCATATTATTTACCCCTCCGGGCTCTAACTTCTGTATTTTTAGCAATTTTTCTAACCTCCACACTTTTCTAACTTTTGCCGACACTCCTTTAACCACTCTTTCATATTATGCACCATAGCCGTACATATTTTAGTTCCAAGTTTTACCGCCAGAGGGAGCATACCTATCTCGGGTGCTATTTGTCCGATCCCCTCGACTAATATATCTACGGATAGTTTGTAAAATGGAGTTTCGTTCGGATAGAGGTTTGTTTAGAATAGAGTGCGCTCCTGGTTGCGAAATGTGGAACTAACAGATTTTACAAAAGAATAAAGTGTTTTGAAAGGAATATTAAACGAAACCCTCTGTGCGATCTGTGATCACACTTACCCACTTGTCTTTCCCATTCTGACCAGAAAATCACAGTTCTTTCATCTTCACCTAACATTTAATATATAATGGCGGTTTCATAATGATAGAAGCCATCAGTCCATCAGAAGAAAATAACTTGGTTAAGCAAGACTCAAATAATCGGGACTCTACTCTATGTAGATATTATAGTTTGCTTATACGGGGACACACAAAAGCAAAACATGCAAAATTTATCATCACGATAAAGTCCGAAATATTGGATAAATTCAAACCTAATTGAAACAGTGTATTGATCTTTTGTATGAATTCACTAATCAAGTATCGTTCTGTTTCTGACCCCCTAGGTGATCATCTTATGGAAAAACCGACCCTGTTTAAAGCAAATTATATAAAATTAACTAATACATTTTCTCTTTGAGTAGCCCAATTCATCCATATTTTTGATTACATTTCGCGATTTGTTTTTGTACAGAGCGAGAAAACAAATCTTCTTTTGGTGTACCTTTCTACTCAGGCGGATAAGCCCTACTCACCCCCCATCCCTCCCCCATAGTTTTGGGTCTGAGCATCGCTATCAGATTAATAATAATAATAATAATAGTAATAATAATAATAATAATAATAGTAATAATAATGGAAGCGTGATTCTCCCTACTGCATAATAAACTTTCAACTTCATTAAGTTATGTTCCAGAATGTCTTTTCTCTATTTATTTCTCATTTAAAAAAAAAAAAAAAAAAAAAAAAAAAAAGAGTAATTCATGAACTTAAAAGATTGGTTTAAATATCTCCTGGATCGGACAGTTCTCTCATATCGAATCTCAAAATGTATGAATTTCATTCAGATTAATGAACCCATTTTTTAAACACTTTTCGTCCTTCTTTTTAATTTTTTGTACTTTCCTTTTGTTTTTCCACAGTGTTGTGCTCTTTACCGTGATTTGGTATGTGCATATATTGATTTTTTTTTTTTTTTTTTTTTTTAAGTATACGACAGTACAGTCTCTTTTAAGGGGGCACCGGACCTTTAAATTTTCAAAAAATCAGTTTTCAGATTTTGATTTATGCTTAATTTTTAGAAATTTCTCAACAGTATTAAAAAAAACCCTGTTCGAAAATCTACAAAGTACAATTGAAAGTCCGTTGATATTGAAACTTTAAAACGCGTTTTCTCATATTAGTAAGCTTTGAGTTTGCGGGCACAATTACTTTCAAACTATATAAACTACAGCTTTAAAAAATTAACCAAATATGCGCTTTTTATAGTCTTCATTCTAAAGCCAAAAGAAAAAAAAAACAACATATTTTTGTTATTTATTTTTTGGCTCTTGGAAAACTTGAATTCTTTTTTTTCTTTAGTTTTGTAATTTTTCATATTTTGTGCTAAAGTTAAATTTAAAAAACTTTTTGTATATATTTTGGTTTTGTTTTCTGTATGCATAATTTAGGATTTTATCATGCGCGCAGCACTTAATGAATATAATTCACACATTAGTGAGATGAATTTTTAAATTGAAAATTTAAATACTATTGGTTTTTTATAAACAGCATTTATTTTTTCTGGATCATATAGCTAAGGATATATACTTTACGTAAGAAAGGGGAAAAAAGGATCGTAATTGTATAGTATTTGCATTTTGGTACTTCGGAAAAGGTGATGTTTTTGATAGTTTCGGCAAACTCAAAGGTCCTTTGCCCCCTTAATTTTGATAAATTGTTATTATAATGGGTATGCCCCCCGCCCTCTGTCTTGCACGAAAACTGCCAAGCTGTAGCTTTTAACTCCGCGGGGTGGTTATTCGTTTATCCATTCTTTGTTTTATTCGTCTCTCATTTCATAAAGTTTCTTCCCGATATTCAATATTTTCATAGGTTTTTTTTTCCTTATTAAACAGTCCTAATTTAATTTCACAAACAAATTAATTAATTAATTATATTTTTAATTATAGTGTTTTAACACATTAATAATGCATTCAATAAAATGTTTATGATAACATAATAAATTACTTATTTTGTTTCAGAGTATTTTTAAAAAATTATTTTTACTCTCTATAAAGTTATTTCTATATATTTATTAAAAACTAGGCAGCGACCCTTTATGAAAAGTCATTTTCTTGGTTCACAGGGAAAAATTTTATCACACTTTTTTTTTTCATAACTTCAAATCATTAATTTGAATTTTCTTTTGAAAGTAAATGCAGTTACGGCGAAGGGTTTAATCATGTTTCTAGAAACCTATCCACTTAAAAAGTTATTTTATTCTTAAAGCGCTCCAAAATAAAAGATTTCTTAGATATGTATTTTTTTCTTTTCTTTTCATTTTCAGAAACATTTTCTAAAGCCCTCTTTGATTCGGATAAAAAAATATATTTTCACAAAAATAAAGTATGTATATCATTCAAATAGTGTTAGTAATTGCTTTGATACTGCATACCCGACACTCCGCGACACATCGTTACACAAAACGCCGCCATTATATTACGTCTAAATATTTTCAACACTCAAAGAAAATATTAAGAGGTATCTTTTAAAAACGGTGTCGAATCTCATTAAAAAAATAATAAACTTCAACGAGTCGGCGTTTTTCAATGAGTAAGGGAAGGGGATGGGTGTGTGTGTGTGTGGGGGGGGGGGGGTTGTCACCTTTTATCCCTTTCTATTGAAAGCGTCACGTTTACACAAGTGTTTACCTGTATGCCGGCCCATTAAGGACACATTAGAGGAGGAGAGGTGTTCATTAAAGAAAGCTTCTGTAATTAGTAAATCGGAGCTAAACGCCTCAGCGCTGCTTAGAAAAGGAAAGAGTGATATTGCCCCGGGTAGTGAATTAGAGAGGATTTATGAAGACGGAAAAGCTCGCTTAAGTCCTACACTGATACTGATAAACGTGGATATAGCAGAAACAACGGTCTACATAAAGAAAAAAAAAATAATGTTTAATGCCTTTAATCATACATACATTTTATAAATTCGCGTGAATTTTATTTTTATTATTTATTTTTTTCACGTGTTTAGGAAAGTTTGCTTGCATCCACCACGAACAAAATTGTCAAAATAACGCGATATTAATGAATTATCCTCTTTTGATACGGTATGAAATACAGTTGCTAAACAACTTTTGAAGGGAAATGGGGGGAGGGGGAGCAAAATCATGCGTCAAGCATAGCTTATGAAACACTTCCCATCACATTCAGAATACTATAATAAAACTTCACTGCTTAATAAAGTGAAAAATTATGTCTAAGTAAATAATTTGCAAAACACATAAGGCAACTGAAAAAATAATTTCAGTAATTACTACCGATAGTTGAAAAAAATATCCGAATTATTTTTTGCAGCCATGTATATGACCGATAGATTTATATGTATAACTGAAATTTAGTTCAGCTAAGACACGTCGCATATGCATAGCACAATTGAAAATTTCTCTTCAGCAATTTTCGCCAATAAACGGAAATGCACTTGAGATCTTTTAAGCGGCCATGTATATCATCTATAGAATTTATTACACCAAGTAATATGTAAAAAACTAGTTACCTTTAAAAATTTGCACCACATATGAAAACGCACTTCCAGCAATTATTGTTCATAAACAGTACTGTAACCAAATTCTTTTGAGTGTCTCTGTAAATGAGCAATACATTCTATGAACACCACATTCAACAGTAAGTGCCTTGTTGTGTACCTCAGTGATATCTATCAATTTGAATATGTTTAAAATAGTATAACATCATTGAATACGCCATAAACAATTTTTCCCTATAGGGCGTAAAGTAACGGAATTCTTTTGAATGTCCTTGTAAACCATAGGTTCCCATCGGGGTCGATACCGTCCCCGAGTGGGCGCTGGAGCATTCCAGGGGGTGGAAGAGGGTTCAGAGGCAAATGGGGGGGGGCGTTAAGAGGGTCAAGGGGGGGGGCGACAATGACGTCATATCTAATTAAAAAAATTAATATAATAACACTAGGTTGCCCCCTCCTACCTCCCGGCGTTGCCCGGACCCATGACTAAATCCTTAAATATACCTTTAAATGAAAATCTATATAAACGAACTTACGGCTGGTGGTCCCAAATCAAATTTCTTTTACGAATGTAAAAAAATCACTGAATGCTAAAAACCCTGGAGGACAAAATTTTACTATAGCGAACTAAAACATTGTAATCGAAATCCTTTCACGAATGTAAAGAAATTGCTGCAGAGTGCAAAAAATCTCTATAAATCGCGTTAAAAATCGCTAAATATTAAAAAATTGCAGAGTGCAAAATTTTCTATATTAGGCACTAAGTAAGAAAGTAAGCATTAAACTAAAGTACTAGTACTAAAAGTAAAATTTAGAAATGGGTACCAAGAGTTCTCACTTCAAAAACCAAGATCAGCTTTCTAATTTGGATTGTGGGCAATAATACAGCAATTTTTAATTGCTTTGCCTTCATCGTTTTTGGCTGAGCACGGGCTCGGTACAGTAGCTAATTTACTGTCTAAAAAGTAACAGACTGCACATTACTGAACTAGACAATTTGCGACTGGGGCTAACGAAATCGACAAACTTAAACCACACCAGTCTCAACCATATCATTCCTTTTTTTTTAATTTTCTTATTGATTTTGTGTTTATTTTTAAATTTTTAATAAGTAGTATTTTACTACATTTGATGGTTGTTTTAATTAAATTCTAGTTTGGAATTTTTAAGAGACAGACAGATAAGATAGGTACAGATAATATGCAACAATATTTTAATATTTGGTATAATTAATTATTATGGAAGAGGGGTCGTTGAATTTTTTTTCTTGTAAAGAGAGCGGTAGTCCAGAAAAGGTTGGGAAACTATGCTGTAAACGAGCCATAAGCGCTAGACTTCATTTTCAAAACCGAACATGTCTATAACAAACCTCAACAACATATATCTATTTCATGGCAATCTGAGCACATTTACGAGAGTTAGAGCAAGGACAAACGACACACAGATAGACAGACAGACAAACAGAATTCATAAACGCTTTTCAACTATGTTGGAAAGTGTTAAAAAAGAAATGGGTATGGTAAAAACATAAAAGTGACACTATATGTAGATATATATAGTGTATAAAAATATACAGTAAAATACTATATATTTTTAGAACAGATACAGAGAATTCTATCAAAATTATGCAGCAGCTTCCAAATGTCTCGATCAAATAGAATTGAAAAAGAATTCAAACCAATCGGATTTAAGTCTCGTATAGTGTAAATTCAGAATCCATAATTTAATATTTAAATGATTTATTAGTTCAGGGCAAATGCATATGTTACTTTACAAAAGGTCGGATAGAAGATTTTTTTCCGAATCGTATGTACTGAGGCCAGCATAGAAAATCCCAATTTTCCAACAAAATTTCTTAGAGAGAATTTTCTGTGGCCAAAAAACAATAACATTCTGGGACTTTTTTTGATTTTTTTTAATACGAGGGCTGTATGATAAGTACCTGGCCTTGACAAGAAAAATGCATTTTTATGTCTAAAATGAGATTTTTCAACATAATCTCATTTTAGTTCGATACACTTAGTCCAACGCTTTTCCATTTTTTATATCCCCTCTAAAAAATACGATTTCTGTAACCCTTCAAAATAGGCATTTGTTTCAGCAATAACCTCATCATTAGAGTGAAAATTTTTTCCACCGAGCCATTTTTTCATATTTGGAAATAGAAAATAATCGCTAGGGGCTAAATCTGGCGAATATGGTGGATGCGGTAGCAGTTCGTATCCTAATTCATGGAATTTTGCCATGGCGACGACACAAGTGTGCACGCGTGCACAGGGCCGGCCCAAGGACATTTTGGCACCCGTGCGAGCAGCCATCGGGGCAACCGCCCCCCACACACACACAAGAAAAATTGCGTGACTTATTATCTTAATTTTTTTTTTATATTCGTACTTTTTACACATACTACTACTAATTATTTAAGATGTCATTTAAAGTGTTTCAAAAACAGATAAGATTTTAAATTTAAACTCATCTTTGAGTTTGTATTTGGTAAATTGCAAAATCAGGGAAATTTCAATTTTACAGTAATTATCAGTCTTAATGTGTAACCCTACGATACAAAAGTAAAACATAAGGCCACAGCACGTGGTATTGGACGAAAATAACAATAATAGTTAATTAATTAAAATAAAAAACTTTTTTAGAAGAATGTTGTTTGGAATATAGAAAATAAAGAAGCAGAACTACTAGTAAATAGCAACCATGAAAGATACAAACTGTAATCTTGTCTCGTTATGTAGTACATAAAAAGTACGAATTAATTTCATATTTAAATATCGATTTTCGTAAATGGCTCACTTTTCATGGTGAAAACTTTCGAAAGAATGGAAAACCCAGTTTTCTCTTCAGCTAATTCCGGAAACATTCTTATTCTTTCTTCTCATTTTTTGAATGGTTCTCAATCTCTGTGATGATATTTACCAAAAAAAAAAAACTTACTAAAATTAAATTTTTTAAGTAACCTAAATTAATTAAACACTAAGAAAAAACTATGATTGAGGATAAGAGTTGTATTTATAATAATAAAGAATACGATTAACAAAAAATGTCCCCCCCCCCCCCCCCAAAAAAAAAAAGTTTCCTGGATTTTGTTCTACTGGTGCCCACGCTAGAATTAAACAAACCATCCCAAAGGAAATCTTTAAGTATTCCGAATTTACGTTTTAGTGCCGCACTGAAATTGGATAAAGAAAGTGACATTATAAAATCATAGGTGTAGGACGTCATAAAAAAAATAAGCATATCGGACACTAAAAGGAAAAAAAGCTATTTAACGATAAATGTATAAAATGAAAGATTTTTTCAAGACGATTACAAAATAAAATTTATATACAGATATATATTTATTTATTTAAATAGGCTCCAGTTTCACAATTCTGCATTGTCAAGCTTATGTTGATTTATTCATCGAGCTCTTTGCTTCTGTTAATGAGAAATCAAGATAAAATGATATTACTACCAACTTCTGTTTAGAAGATGTGCATGTCATGGGCGCTGGTGGTAGGGAGGGGGGGGGGGGGAAGGAAAAGCCCTTTTGAAAAAAAATCGTCATCGTAGATTATTTAAAAAAGAGGGGGGAGGTAAAATTTACGTTTTTAGCTTCATTTTAAATAATAAATCACTCGGAGAAAAATTGCGCTTGGGTATATATAATAAAAAGGCTTAGAACAATATTATCCAAAAAAAAAAAAACCTGACACCTAAGCAGATTTCGTTCTTCCAGTACTTAAGGTGCAAATTATTTCACAAAATAATGAAGAATCTCTCTAATATTGAATAGAATTCATTTTCGGTTTAGACAACCTTTGACTCAGTATCAAATATAATACATAATCTGATTCCAAAAAAGTCTTTTTTTTCCGGCAACTTTTATTTTTAAATTAACAATATTTGCTTAAAATTTCAGTGATTTTAATCTCAGTATTGCGAAATATTTATTGTGGCCAAATACTATATTCCATTAATAAATAATCTTTAATGATGAATGAAACAGTGCATCATTATAACGCAATTATATATTTTTATGATATTTTTTACTGGCTTTCCGCTCAGTGTTTTTTTCCGACCACAATTCGGAAAACTGGAGCAATACATAAATTCAAAGAATATGGCATGGGCGCCGGTTGAACGAAATCCCTGAAGTGGGAAGATTTTGGAACAAATGTGTGTCTGCCTGTAGCAAAAATAGAAATAGTTTAACACTAGAATGACGGCAAGGGACCATTTAGGCCTGTACCAAATTAATTTTTAATATCACGGTTCAAACCAGAAATTTCTTTATAAAATAAGCTTAAAAGACTTAAAGAAAAAATGAATTAATAAAATAAGTTAAACACTTTTAAATAAATTTCTGGTGTTAAATATTTTTATAAAACTTGAGTAAAATTTCCCGTCTTTCTAGTGTTAATCTCTTTCCGTCAACTGAGCTACGACCGCTCCCTTACCCTCCGTTTAAGATGATAAATATTGGAATAATTAAACACTAAAAGAATTATACCGTTGCTCGAAAATTTTCCCAAGTAGGGGGGGGGGGAGGGGGTCTTACGCCGGAGAAGCACTACCTTCCACGACATGTGCCTGAAAGAAACACTGGTTCCGATCAGAGCCTGATTATCGCAAGGGCAAAAGAGGGCCCAGGCTCTCAATTCTAAAATACCCACCCCCCACCAAACCCCAAAATCGTTTTTTTAATAAGTAAAAATTGTGGCTAAAAGCATGTTATAGGGGGGTTCCATCTTAATCTTTGCCTCACGCACCAGGGTGCCATATAGGCCCTTGTTCCACCGCTCTGAGCTTAGGGCGCAACGTCCTTCGTATCGTAATTGGGAAAACTGACAACTTTGAAATACTAAGAGCATGCTTTGTAACTTTAAATATTCTACTATGTTTCACATTTGCATGAAAATTACTCATTTAAGCGAAATAAATAAATGAATCAAGCTACTTGAAAAATGTTTGGTTTGATTCATTTTTACCTATTAAATATTCAATTTACATCAGTTTAATAAAATAATTAGTGAACGACCGAATTGCATTGTCTCGATACTGCGGTCATTTTAATAAGAATTATTTACCTATATATTTTTGGTTACATGCCCACTTTTCATTTTTTATTTTCGGCAAAATTTCTGACACTAACGCTATTGACTATATGCAGAAGAAGATGAGCTCACATCCAGAAGGATAGCTGTCAACTTTTACGCTTTTTTGTTACTACTAAAATTTAATAGACATTTTCGCCTTTTTTAATCGTGAGATTTCAACGATTAAATAAGAAAATATTTTCTGTAAAATTTTAGAGGCATAATTTTAGAAAGCATAAAAGTTGGCAGCTATGATTCTGGATGTGAGCTCATCTTCTTTAAAAAAAAATCTTTTTCAAAGCCGTCTATTTTTTATTTTAAAATTTCTGCCCCTTTAAGCTCCTAACAGTTTCTTTTTTCCGGTCATCTGGGGGGGGGAGGGGGACTCAGATTCCTTGTGGGATAAGAAGACTCTAGAATAATGCGCTTAAATAGCCGGAAGTGATAGAATTCATCATGAATCTGTCAAAGTCGAAATTAATTAGCATCCCGCAAGGGAAGCATATTTTAATGAGGTGGTTCCTGGGGTTCGTGATTCTGTTTCTTTTCTCATAAGCTTAAAGGTAATTCCATTCAGATAAAGAACAGAAGCCGAAGTCTGCATGTGAAAATTCGGCGCCCTTGAATTCCTTTTTAAACAGAATGAATAATCCTTTCTCGAGCTGGCCCCAGCCCAGCTATAGAAAATGTTAAAGAAAAAAAAACGCAGAATATAAAATAATTTCTATCGGTGCTCTTATAGGCGCCCTTTCGTCTGTTTGGCGCCCCGTGCGGTGGCACACTTTGCACACGCCTTGAGCCGGCCCTGCGCGTGCATTGTCTTGATGAAAGAGAATTTTTTTCTTCGCCAAATGCGGACGTTTTTCTTTCATAACATGGTCGAAACGATCCAATAGCCTGGCATAATATTCTCCATCGATCGTTTTGCCCTTTTCAAGGTAATCGACGAGAATTATGCTGCGTGCATCCCAAAACACTGTAGCCCTGACTTTGTTCGCAGATAAAGTCACCTTAGCCTTTTTTGGCGCAGGTTGTCCACGAAAAACCCACTGTTTGGACTGTTCTTTAGTCTCTGGCGTACTGTGATGAGTCCATGTTTCATCAACTGTTATGAAACGACGCCAAAAATCATTTGGATTGTGCTTTAATTTCGCCAGACATTCTTTTGAAATTGACACACGAGTGTGTTTAATGTCAATAGTGAGCAATCGCGGCACCCATCTTGCCGAAAGCTTTTTCCTATCCAAATGAGTTGTTAAAATATTTTGCCCCCCGTTCAATTGAGATGCCCACAGTCTCAGCAATCGTGCGTACTTCCACTCTCCGATCATTTATCACAATATCGTGGATTTTTTCGATCATTGCTGATGTCGTAACCTCAGTTGAACGACCTGGACGTTCTTCATCAAGAATGCTTGTACGGACGCGTTTGAATTCAGCTGTCCAATATTTTATGGTTGATAACGAAGGTACAGAGCAAAGCGCTATAAGTAAGCGTACAAAGTTAATGCTGGAATCTGCCGTAAATTGACACAGCTGCGCCATCTTGTGGATGGAGTGAATAACGCAAATACGCGGGTTTTTTGTATGACGTCATATATGACAGAAAATCTACCATCTGCGCATCTCGTGCGCAGGTCTATTTGAAGATATTTACAATTTAAGAGTTATAGGCGGAAAAGCAAACTAAGCTATTTTAGAGAATAACTGTTAAAATTTTAATCATGAATTTCAAATATTTACTCACTCATGGAAGATGAACCTTGTTTACCAGATTTATTGCAAAATATTTTTGTTACAGTTTGTTTTGATGAAAATATGTGTATTTAAAAAAAAAAAAAAAATCGCAATGTCATTTTAATTTCGGGAGAAAAAGCTCTAATGCTACGTAAACAGTATTGCCTTTTGCCCCGAAACTAAACTGGCATTGCAACTATTTTTTAAATACATATACTTTTATCAAAACAATTGTAACAAAAATATTTTGCAATAAATCTGGTAAACAAGGTTAATCTTCCATGAGTGAGTAAATATTTGAAATTCACGATTAAAATTTTAACAGGTATTCTCTTAAATGGCTTTGTCTGCTTTTCCGCCTATAACTCTTAAATTGTAAATATCTTCAAATAGACCTGAATTTTATGCAAGCTATTCGGGTTTTTTCCACATTGGAAGAAACTTGCCCACCTTGGGTTTATGTTATTATTTATTAGAAAAGAAAATGTATTTTAAATATAATGAGCGAAAAGCATGTGTTTAAATTGATGTAATATATCAGTATGTATGTATTTTAAATAAAGTTATGTTTTTCAAATGACGAGTATATTTTTAAAATGATGATTTTATATTTTGAATGAAATGAATGCAACATAAACGCTGGTGATGGGGAAAATATTTGACGGTTTATGAACTGCTGCCGGATAACATAAAAGTACTTTTTTACAGTTCATATATATGAAAAGATAAAAAATTTTAATCGATTTTTCCCTCCCAGATATGCTAGAAAAATAAAAATTATGTACATGGATGTGTTTCTAGTAACAATACAACATTTTAGTATTTTTACAACTTGATTATAAATTAGCAAATTAATTTTACGTTATCTAAACGTAGCTGATAAATCCTTAAACCTTCTTTATGGTTGTTACAACTGTATATACAAGTACAACAATTGAGTAAGTTATGTAACAAACTACGATTTCTAAAATATACCAGCTGGTTGGGAAATTGCAAAAGAGAATTATTTAAAACCTTTAAGCATCTTAAACGTGATTTTCAGCCCTATAATTTTTATAAAAAAAGTTAAAATATTTTTTAATATTTATTATTAAATGTCAGTGATTTTAATACGTTCAATTGGCCCATCCCCGTCCGCAGCCCTTTTTTCTACTACTTATTCCGATTGTTTTGCGGAAGCCAGATTAAAAAAAAAAAAAAGAAAAAAAAATTGAAACCGGACAAAATTAAAAGGGAAATTTGAAATTATTGGCTACCGACCAACAACTGCTACGTCGAGCTTATTATTAGTCTATAGTTTTCAGTTATTGGCAATTGTTGTGTGTTTCATAAGCCTTTTTCAAATTTGGAGAATGTTCCGCAATTGGGTTATTTCGATAAAAGTTACTTTTATTTTCTAACCATTATTTAACTTTTATACAGTTACAATTGTATACTGTTTTCTCATTTGACGCCAATCATGGCTATCGGCCCGATTACGGAAAGTTATCCATTTTACGCTTGCGAAGAACCGGTGTAAGATAATAAATGTTTAATTGAGCATACCACGTACTAATTGTAAATATTTTATATTTTATTCCAATTTTTGAAGTTTCTTCTATACTTTGTATCCTTTCTGCAATGTTATTCATCTGTGCGAAGTGCAGGTATCATATGAAAACTATTTTTCCCCGATATGACACAATGACCGATATATTTCTAGATTTAAAAAAAAAAGTAATTTGTCGATTTTAGGAATTTTTTTTTTTAAAGCTGTTGTCTAAAATTTTCAAAATATTTAAAACTATAAATAATCAATTATTGCTGGTTTAATAGTACAAGAATTATTGCTTGCATTTTAAATCAAAGTGGATCCTAATGTAAAATTAAATGAGTTTTAAATGGAATGAATGAAATGTTTCTATTTTAAATATTATAAATACAATTCGATCAAGAGAATATTTGGCAATTTATCGCCTGCGCCCGATAAATAAAAAATATGCCTTAAAATTAATTAAATAATTTATACTTAAACTCTAAGCATAATAAAACGTTTAATTATCATTGGAAATGCACATGTTTATGTAATTTTTATAACTTTATCTTATCAGGAATCGAATTAAAAACGCTGCTGTAAAATTCTATCTTAACATACATTAACTAATTTTTATATGTCCTTGTTCATTGCATTACAAAAACATAATTCAAATAGAACGTATTAAAATCACTGACATTTAATAATATATATTAAATAATATTTTAGCTTTTTTATAAATTATAATAAAACACAAAACTAACCTGTTTTTCTCTTTTGGGAAGCGAAAAAAATGAGTTCTCTTAGATAGAGAGTTATATTTGCAGTTTTGAAAACTGCAATAATTAAACGCCAACGTGGCATTTTTCCAAATAATATGAGTTCTTAAAAGAACTGATTTTGTTTAAATAACTAACTTGAATTAATAAATTAAATAATGGCGAATAAATAAATCGAATTATATCTATACCAGTGTGACCGTTTTTTCAAGCTAAATGCAGGCTAGATTTAGCCTGACAACAGGCTAAAAATAAAATCGATTGTCCTGCTATCTATTGACGGTTTGTATAATTAAAAATGTAAAAAAACATATTTTGAGAAACAAATTCGATATACGATCTTTAGGTTCACTCTAGCATGGTTCAATCAAAAACGATTAACGTAATATTTATTATTCATATACAGGGCTCCACAAAAAACATCGGGTCCATTACTTTCTAAAGGCGTAAATTGTTGGAAGTATCGTATTTGAATTATATTACCCTACACTGGCGAAATTGAAATACTTTGTTCATATACATTATCGTATGCTTTTAACAAAAGATGTATACTTCATACATTTTGTTTGGGTTTCATATCTGATGAAACCTTATTCGTCTCACTTGTCTGTCTGTCTGGCTCTCTGTCACAGAGCCCGTTTTAAAAAACTATAAATGTTGGAGACTTGAAATTTTGCATACTTATAGCTAAACACCACGCATCAAACGCTAAAACATAAAATTTTGAAAAAGTCTAATATTTAACCCTCTGGGCGCTAACTTGTGTATTTTAAACAATTTTTTCTAACTCAGCCCCTAATTAAGTTGGAAACTCAAAAGCTCGCATGCTTATAGCTGAACACTTGCGATAACAAGACAAATCATAAAATTTTGAAAAAGTCATATTTAACCCTCCGGTCTCTAACTTCTGTATTTTAAGCAATTTTTTTAACTCAGCCCCTAATTAAGTTGGAGACATGAAATTTTGCATACTTATAGCTGAACACCTCACATCAAACAACAAAAATAAAATTTTGAAAAAAGTCTAATATTTAACCCTCTGGGCTCTAACTTGCGTAATTAAAAAAAATTTTCTAATTCAGTCACTAATTAAGTTGGAGACATGAAATTTTACATACATATGGCTGAACACCTCACATCAAACGACAAATCATAAAATTTTGAAAAAGTGTAATATTTAACCCTCTGTGCTCTAACTTGTGTATTTTAAGCAATTTTTCTAACTCAGCCCCTAATTAAATTAGAGACTTGAAATTTTGCATACTTATAGCTGAACACTTGCGATAACACCACAAATCATAAAATTTTGAAAAAGTCATGTTTAACCCTCCGGTATTTAACTTGTGTATTTTAAGCAATTTTTCTAACTCAGCCCATAATTAAGTTGGAGACATGAAATTTTACATACATATGGCTGAACACCTCACATCAAACGACAAATCATAAAATTTTGAAAAAGTCTAATATTTAACCCTCTGGGCTCCAACTTGCGTATTTTAAACAATTTTTCTAACTCAGCCACTAATTAAGTTGGAGACTTGAAATTTTGCATGCTTATAGCTGAACACTTGCGATAACACGACAAATCATAAAATTTTGAAAAAGTCATGTTTAACACTCCGGTCTCTAACTTGTGTATTTTAAGCAATTTTTCTAACTCAGCCCCTAATTAAGTTGGAGACATGAAATTTTGCATACTTATAGCTGAAGACGTGCGATCACACTACATATCATAAAATTTTGAAAAAGTCATGTTTAACCCTCCGGTCTCTAACTTGTGTATTTTAAGCAATTTTTCTAACTCAGCCCATAATTAAGTTGGAGACATGAAATTTTACATACATATGGCTGAACACCTCACATCAAACGACAAATCATAAAATTTTGAAAAAGTCTAATATTTAACCCTCTGGGCTCCAACTTGCGTATTTTAAACAATTTTTCTAACTCAGCCACTAATTAAGTTGGAGACTTGAAATTTTGCATGCTTATAGCTGAACACTTGCGATAACACGACAAATCATAAAATTTTGAAAAAGTCATGTTTAACACTCCGGTCTCTAACTTGTGTATTTTAAGCAATTTTTCTAACACAGCTCCTAATTAAGTTGGAGACATGAAATTTTGCATACTTAAAGCTAAGGACGTAAAAGAAAACATAAAAAAAAAAAAAAAAAAAAAATTAAAATTTCAGTTATACAATCTTCCCACCAGGGGTACTATCAGCGAAAAAAAAATTTCGTGTAAAATATTTTTGTAAAACATAAATTTCACCATGGCAGAAACGTATTCTGAAAATTTATTTTAATAAAAATATTTTATTTTAAAATAGTTGTTCTATTTCCCGCCAGGGGACACTGCATATATAAACACGTGATAAAATTGTGTTGAATCTGTGCGAACTTTAACTTTAATCTAGCTATCATAAATTGAAAAATCAAAAAATTAATTTTACCGAAATTTGGTTACCCCATTTCCTCCCATCTTATTCCTTTGTACGGCCTTGTACAATAACTTTAAATGCTATATACATCCTCTTCAAGAAAAGTTATTCTGTAGGAGACTGTAACAACATGATAAAATTACATTACCGTCAGCGTTCTACAAACCCCGCATTTAACATATATTCGTTTGATACTTACATGTTCTTTTGTATGACCTTGTAAAATAACTATAAATGCTATATGCACTATGTCGAAGAAAAACATGCTGTGGGAGACTGTAAGAACATCCTAAAATTGCATTACAATCGGCGATCTACGAAACCCGCATTTAACATACATTCGTATTCTTTTGTGCGGCCCTGTAAAGCAACTATAAATGTTATATGCACCATCTCTAAGAAAAATCATGCTGTAGATGATTGTAACAACATCATAAAATTATATTACAATCGGTGATCTACAAATCCCGCATTTAACATGTATTCGTATTTCGTATTCTTTTGTAAGGCCCTGTATAATAACTATAAATGCTAAATGCACCCACTTAAAAAAAAACAGGTTGTGGGTGACTGTAACAGCATGTTAAAATTACATAACCATCAACGATCTACCAATCCCGCATTTAACATATGTACGTATTCTTTTGTGCGGCCCTGTACAATAATTATAAATGCTATATATATCCTCTTTAAGAAAAATCATTCTGTATGCTAATGTAAAAACATATTAAAATTACACTATCATCAGCGTTCTAGAAAACCTGCATTTAACATATATTCGCTTCATACATACGTGTTCTTTTGTGCGGCCCTGTAAAATAACTCTAATTGCTGTATGCACCTTCTTGAAGGTAAAACATGCTGCGGTGACTGTAACAGTACGCTAAAATTATATTACATCAGCGATCTAAAAATCCCGCATATAACATATATTAGTATTATACTGTACGGCCCTGTACAATAATTATAAATGCTATTTGCGCCCTCTTGATAAAAATAAAATAAAAAATATGCTGCGTGTGACTGTAACAACGTGCTAAAGTTTCATTACCATCAGTGATCTACAAACCCCGCATTTAAGATATATTCGTTTCATACAATCGTGTTCTTTTGTGGGACCCTGTAAAATAACTATTATAAATGCTAAATGCACCATCTTGAAGAAACAAGTTGGTTAAGTGTGATCACAGATCGCACAGATGGTTTCGTTTAATATTCCTTTCAAAAAACTTTATCTTTTTGAAAAAAATATGTTAGTTCCACATTTTGCAACCAGGGGCGCACTCTGTTCTAAATAAAACCTGTATCCGAAAGAAATTCCGTTTTACAACCTATCCGTAGACATATTATTCGAGGGGATCAGGCCCATAGCACTCGATATAGGTAGGCGTCACCTGGTGGTAAAAAGTGAAACTAAAATATGTAAGGCTATGGTGCACAATAAGAAAGAGTGGTCAAAGGGCTGTAATAATATAAGACTTTTTGAATTTTTATGATATGTAGTGTGATCGCAAGTTTTCAGCTATAAGTATGCAAAATTTCATATCTCCAACTTAATTAGGGGCTGAGTTAGAAAAATTGCTTAAAATACACAAGTTAGAACCCAGAGGGTTAAATATTAGACTTTTTCAAAATTTTATTTTTTGTCGTTTGATGTGAGGTGTTCAGCTATAAGTATGCGAAATTCCAAGTCTGCAACATAATCAGGGGCTGAGTTAGAAAAATTGTTTAAAATACACAAGTTAGAGCCCAGAGGGTTAAATATTAGACCCTTTTTCAAAATTTTATGATTTTTCGTTTGATGTGTGGTGTTCAGCTATAAATATGCAAGCTTTCAAGTCTCCTACTTAACTAGGGCTGAGCTAGAAAAATTGTTTAAAATACACATGTTAGAGCCCAGAGGGTTAAATATTAGACCTTTTTCAAAATTTTATGATTTGTCGTTTGATGTGTGGTGTTCAGCTATAAGTATGCAAGCTTTCAAGTCTCCTACTTAACTAGGGGCTGAGTTAGAAAAATTGTTTAAAATACACATGTTAGAGCCCAGAGGGTTAAATATTAGACTTTTTCAAATTTTTATTATTTGCCATTTGATGTGTAGTGTTCAGCTATAAGTATGCAAAATTTCAAGTCTCCAACTTAATTAGGGGCTGAGTTAGAAAAATTGTTTAAAATACACAAATTAGAGCCCAGAGGGTTAAATATTAGACCCTTTTTCAAAATTTTATGATTTGCCGTTTGATGTGTGGTGTTCAGCTATAAGTATGCAAGCTTTCAAGTCTCCTACTTAACTAGGGGCTGAGTTAGAAAAATTGTTTAAAATACACATGTTAGAGCCCAGAGGGTTAAATATTAGACCTTTTTCAAAATTTTATGATTTGTCGTTTGATGTGTGGTGTTCAGCTATAAGTATGCAAGCTTTCAAGTCTCCTACTTAACTAGGGGCTGAGTTAGAAAAATTGTTTAAAATACACATGTTAGAGCCCAGAGGGTTAAATATTAGACTTTTTCAAATTTTTATTATTTGTCATTTGATGTGTAGTGTTCAGCTATAAGTATGCAAAATTTCAAGTCTCCAACATAATTAGTGGGTGAGTTAGAAAAATTGTTTAAAATACACAAGTTAGAGCCCAGAGGGTTAAATATTAGACCTTTTTCAAAATTTTATGATTTGTCGTTTGATGTGTGGTGTTCAGGTATAAGTATGCAAGCTTTCAAGTCTCCTAATTAACTAGGGGCTGAGTTAGAAAAATTGTTTAAAATACACATGTTAGAGCCCAGAGGGTTAAATATCAGACTTTTTCAAATTTTTATTATTTGCCATTTGATGTGTTGTGTTCAGCTATAAGTATGCAAAATTGCAAGTCTCCGATATATATAGTTTCTGAGAACGGGCTCTGTGACAGACGGACAGACAGACAGACAAAGGAGTGGGAAAGGTAGGGTTTCGTCAGATGAACGAAACCTTGGAAACATGCTGCTGGTGACTGCAACAACATCCTGAAATTACATTACCATCAGCGATCTACCAATCCCGAAGATAGTTTATATTCGTTTCATATTTTCTTATTCTTTTGTGCGGCCCTGTAAAATAACTGTCAATAATATATACAGTAAAACCTCTGAATAGCGGGCACCTCGAGAGTGCAGAATTTGCCCTCTATTTGGAGGTGTCCACTACTGAGAGCAAAAAATGTACAGTTATTTAAGGGTTGGTAATAAAAAAATGTCCGCTAAATAGAGGTATCCGCTAATCGGGTGTGTCCGTATTGGAGGTTTTACCAGTAAAACCTCTGAATAGCGAACACCTCGGGAGGGCAGAATTTGTCCTCTATTTGGAGGTGTCCACTACTGAGAGTAAATAATGTACAGTTATTTAAGGGTTGGTAATCGAAAAAATGTCCGCTAAATAGAGGTGTCCACTAATCGGGTGTGTCCGTTATGGAGGTTTTACTGCATAATAATATCATCCTTTACAAGAAAATTGCATGCTGTATGATAGACAGACAGACATCCAGAGAAAGATAACCTCCCGGAGCAATAAACACCCATGTCTTTTGTTTTAATCATCCGCAATCGTTTCTAAATTTCGTTATACGAGTATTAAAAAAATCTGTTAATTTCCAGTCGATAGACTGACAACTATCTTTTAGCCTGAGTTTTTAGCCGGATTTAGCCTGTTGTATCTCATACAACAGTCCAGATTTTATACAACAGGCTAAAAACGGTCACCGTGATCTATACTTCCAAGTACTGCAGACGACAAACGAATAAAATCATAGCTGCGCGTGCGCATAGTTATTTCATAGATATCGAACTTATAGATCATCCACAAAGGGGAAAGAAATTAATAATCCTCTTGTATTTCACTCCATCCGCTGGGTGGCGTATGACCTTGATTGACGTGACCTCGCCTTTAATCTTGCGATTACCTCTCCCATTTAAGATAGGACGCTTACTTATATCGCTTTGGTACAGAGTCCCCATAAACATCGCTGAGTTCCGCTTTAATCTCGTGATTAGTTTTCTTTTTCAAAAACAGGTATTTTATCACTGCTCGATATTCAATTTTTTCCATTGTTGAAATATCACCAAAGTTGTTCTATAGAAATGGCAACTAATCACTAACTAAACCACGTAGCGACTTGGTCGAGGACTTGGTGATTAGCCAAGTTTGTTGTGAAAGGTCACCATTGCGAAATAAATAATTTTTTAAACTCTAGTAGCGCCATCTCTGACTGAGGCCAGGTACTTATCATACTGCCCTCGTATCTCGAGACTCTTTGTCGTAGCGTATTGTTTGTCAATTACAATCTTAAAGATGATTAAATTCGACATAACTTTCATATTTACAACTTTTTTATACACTCAATAGCAAGCGCATAGCCATTTCAAGAATAGGACAATTATTTCAATTTTCTTAAAAACCGTGAAAAACATTTTATATTCAATAAATCTATATAATTTAACAAGTAAGAAAAGGTGTTGATAAATAAGACAATTTTCATATTTAGACAGTGACTTTAGTGTTATACAATTGTTAATTTCAGAGAATTGTTTAAAAGAATATTTCAATATTTAGTAACTTATGCGCACGATAGTTTCAATAACAAAAAATTCTTGTTTAATTTTAATAATTATTTTCATAATGCATACATATTCTTCCGGGGATCAATGGGATAGGTATGAGAATTTGCGAGAAACATACCTAATACATAGTACGATAATATATTTTATTTACCAATTATTCATAACATGTTTTAATGTTTTCCTGTTTTAAAAATATAAACATCGGATTGCAATTCCATATAAAATGAAAGGGGGGTGGGGTTAAAAGTAAATATCTTTTACGTAACAAATACTTTTACCTTATAAAATATCTACAATAAAAGTGACAACAGATTATTCGTTAACTAATGTTATGTATTGATATTTCTTGCAAAATTTAAAAACTCTATCAATAAAATATTTAAGATCCTAGAAATGAAATATTATTTGCGCTTTCCTAACAAAAATAGTTGAAAAGGTCCTCTCAAAATATCAAATAAATGTCTAGCACAATGTCTAAATTTAAACTGTTTTGGAATATTATTTTGTGTTCATTTTATGTAATAACTGTAATGTGACGTAAATATGACGTAATTTCTCCTATTTAAGACTTCTACCGCATGTTAATGAATTTATTATTTTACAATATCCTTTCTCTTTTAAAATTCACGTGTATACTTTTTATGACGTAATTTTCAATAAGTTCCTGCTTTTTATACGCAATTATTTAATTTTAATTTGAAAGTATATTTTCTATTTATAACAGTGACGTGTAAATAAATTTTCAATTTGAAGCAAACATTATTGTTTCCATTGTTTATATAGTTGGCAACAGGTTAAATTAGTACAATTTTCTAAAATCTCTCTATTCTAAAAAAAAAAAGTAACTACCGCTGTCACCGCCGCCGCCGGTTTTGATTTTTTTGTGATCGGAGGCCTTTCTTCGTTAATATTAACAAAAATAATGCATACAAAAATATGAAAATCGGTGGTTTTATACAGAAATGTTTGATAAACACGCTGATGCAAACAGTTTTCAAATCGAAGAATTATTTTAAGAGTTATTTAATGCTAAAGTTGGACAAAATCGTTCGACTAAAAAAGTTTTATAGCAGCAAAAACTATACATGGCAGTGTAATCATTTTTAGATCATTTTATGCGTTAGAATTTGCCGGAGTGCAGATTGCATTAATTTTTTTATTTTGACTCATTTTTTCAGGTTTTATTTCTATTTTAAATTCAAATTCTCAGCATTTCTAGAGATATTTTTTACAGATTTCAGAAAATTGTACTAATTTAAATTGTTGCCAACTGTATTAAAAAGCGCAAGCAATAATGTTTGCTTCAAATTAAAAATTTATTTACACGTGACTATTATAAACAGGAAAAAAACTTTCAAATTAGAATTAAATAATTACGTATAAAAAGCAGGAACTTAATAAAAATTACGTCATAAAAAGTATACACGTGAATTTTAAAAGAGAAAGGATATCGTAAAATAATAAATTCATTAACATGCGTTAGAAGTCTTAGGAGAAATTACGTCATATTTACGTCACATTATAGTTATTACATAAAATGAACACAAAATAATATTGCAAAAAAGTTTAAATTTAGAAATTGCGCTAGATATTTATTTGATATTTTGAGAATTAATTTAAAATGTCTCATTTAAAAGGACTTTCTTTTCGCTTTGTTAAAAAATACCAGGAGACAAAGACTCGCTTTACTTAATTCCTTTTATATTAGCTTATTTTGAAATGTTGTTACACGTGCCTACGTCATCAAGTTATTTTTATTTCGACGTTTTATTTGTGTTTTTATTAATGTTGTACGAATTTATTTGTTCTTTCGTTATTTAAAATAAAAATTATATCAATTTGTATAATTTGGCGAGTGGTTTGGCGATTTATATAATTTGGCGAAATTGGTCGACAGGATAATCAAGTAGTACCGCAGCGAATTTGGCGTTAAAATTCCCCAATCAAAGAGAAAGGAATAGAAATTCGTTTATAGGGAGATCGCCACTCTTTTTTAAATTATAATTCAATCTTTCGAAATCTTTTTAAAGCCGATCAAATTAGCGTGCATTTAGAGTCTGCGGTGTCTGGACGGGGGTTGGCGAGCGTAGCTCGTAGGGGGCCGAGCCCCCTAGTAAGTAAAAAATATCTCCCGAAATGCTGAAAATTTGAATTTAAATAGCAAAAAACCTCGAAAAATGAGTCAAATTAAAAAAATAAGTGAATTCTGCACACCGGGAAATTATAACGTATAAAATTATCTAAAAATTATTAAATTCCGATGTATAGTTTTTACTCCTATAAAACTTTTTTAGTGGAACGATTTTGTCCAACTTTAGCATTAAATAGCTCTTAAAATAATTCTTCGATTTGAAAACTGTCTGCATCAGCGTGTTTATCAAACATTTCTGTATAATACTACCGATTTTCATATTTTGGTATGCATTATTTTTCTTAATATTAACGAAGAAAGACCTCTGGTCACAAAAAATTCAAAACTGGCGGCGGCGGTGGCGGTGACAGCGGTAGTTACTTTTTTTTTAGAATAGAGAGATAGAGAAATTAAATAATACAACAAATCGTGACATTTAATTTCAAATTCAAAGCAAATGACCAATATCGCCCAAATTATACAAGTTGACGTAATTTTTATTTTAAATAACGAAAGAACAAATAAATTAGTCTAAAAATACAAATACAAATAAGCGTCGAAATAAAAATCACTTGATGGCGTAAACACGTGTAACTTAATTACAGCCGATTGAATGTGACATTTACGATCAACCATTAATGGCATTTAATCTTATAGTCTGGTGATAGATTTTTGTTCGATGGGATAACCAAGTCGTACCGTTTTAATTTACCTCTCAAAAAATAAAAATAAATGCTAACTGGCGAGTTAAAAAAAAAAAAAGCTATTGGCAAGATCTGAACCCGGCTAACATAACAGTGCCAAGAATTCTTTGCGATCATAGCAACTTTTATGTAGTTTTATTCGAAAAAATAATTTTGATTCTTTAATCAAAATGGAGATCTTTCTTATGAAAAGCGAAGGAATTGTTGATGATAGTCACATGACTGAGGCTATTATTATAGAGATTGTTTTCAATTCAAAAAGCAGCGCAAAGAATAATTAAAAACAGAAAAAAAACTTTAAAGTTACTATTAAATGAGTACGTATTAAAAGCAGGAAAATATTGAAAATTATGTCTTGAAAATTGTATTTACACGTGAATATTAAAAGAGAAAGGAAACTTTAAAATAATAAATAGATTAATATGCATTTAGACCTTTCAGGGGCGAGGTACTTTTCTTCGTAAAATGTTGAAATCAGTGAATGGCACCAGAATTTACAAACAAATTTCGAAATACGAAAATGCTTTTGTTCACTTACTTGATCTGGGACTTGATCACCCAACCGGAGCGCCCACCAAATTTGGCATAGGCTATATGCTCCGGAGGAGAATCCCCTCCACCACCAAACGAAACCTCCGCCAAGCCACAAGCCCGGAAAAACCAGAAACAGATATTCAAAGAAAGATCAACATACCGAAGTGAAGTCACTTGAGATAGATACAGAAAAAAAAAAATAAAACAAAAAAAAAAATAAATAAATTACAAAGCAAGTTAACAGACGAACTTCACAAACGAAGTTTCGGCTTGACGACATTCTATATATAACAGATAAAAAGTTCTTGATTCTAGTAAAGTCCACAAGTTCGTAAAAAGTAATAACGAAATAAAAAAGTCAGTTACTTTAACTGTGAACTAACACATACATGGCAAAACAACAAATGTGCACCACCGGAGACAGAAATGAGTTATCCTTTAGAAACATCTACCACCGTATGTCAGGGCTACAAACTATAAATGTATATTTTAAGAAACAAAATCCTAGTCGGTTGAATCCAAACTGATAATCCAATTGACTTACCAAAATAAATAGTAAAATTCTCTACCAGCACCAATAATCTGTAGAACATCAATCCAGAAAACTTGAAGAAACTTGATGAGGATTCAAAACACAAGTCCATAAGAGAGAAATGTCCTTGAATGAGAAATGTCCATAAAAAAGAAATGTCCCGTAAAAACAAAAGTTTATTTAAAAAGTCTCTAAAATTGATTGTCCATTAAAAGAGATATGTCCAGTTTTAACATTGTTCAAGTTAGGATTCAACAGTTTTGTTAAACACAGTAGTTTAGAGATTACTAAACTTAAGCACCCAAGCTTGAGTACTAATAAAAAAAAAAAAAAAAGAAAAAGAAAAAGAAAGAAAAAAAAAAGAAAAAAAAACATAGCCACAAATCAAGCTGTAACCAGAGGAGCAACACTTTAAAAATATATAAAAAATAAATGAGCTGTAAATCAAAAAGAATACTTTATGAATGAAAATGCCTTGTTTAAGCTATTGTAAATCTTCTTAAGTTTACCATAATTGGATCTCGAATTGAGGATGTTGCAAATGTTCCATTCCACCGATCTGTTTCGATGGAAATAAAAATGAGTATCTGAGACCTGGCAACTATCAAAAAGATAATGACGTACATCACCCCTTCTATGACAAAGACATCTGTCTGTATCCCTACGTCCTATCTTATATAAATAGGTTGGGAATGCACTGTGAGAAGAATAAAAGTATGCACAGATTTGTGAATAACAAAAATAATCTGTATTTACATGTCTTAATAAACTGAAGGTGTCCCTACCCTTGTTACTATTATCCCAATGATGCTGCCAGTCAGAAATAATCTTCCTTGTCAAAGCCGAATTAAGGTAACTTATAGGTATAGGTATGTCTTCTTTATAAAAAAATCCATCCATAATCACAGATTTTGCCAGGTAGCCTGCTCTTTCATTCCCCTGTATACCAACACGGGGCTTCACCCAGCCTATATGGATAACTTTTTTATTCAGTAAACGTAAGTTAGTAAAAATTTTCAACAACAAGGAATCTGTAGGAAATAATCTCTGAAGAGCGCTGTAAGATGATAAGCTATCAGTGTATAGATGGAAAACTTTAAACGCTGTAGATCTGCACCAGTCAATTGCTTCTGAAATTGCCACCAATTCGGCTTGATAAACTGAATTAAATGACCGAAGTTTAACTCTGAAATCAAATATAAAAGCTTCATGATAATAAACTGTAAAGGCAGCCGCAACACCCTCATTCATCTTTGATCCATCAGTGAAAATTACTGGATGGTTATAGATAGGAACCGAGTCAACCACTGGTCTTACAAAGTTGATATGATGTGAATAACAAAAATACGGATAATCATATGACTTAATTTTGTTCATCAACTTACTAGAATTCACCAAGATATCATTAATTTCCATGGAAGAATTACCATGTATCACATTATATTTTAGTGAGGAAGCCGAGAGTTCCAGATGCAAAGGAGGCGTGCCTGCTAACACACAAAGTGCATCCGTTGATGTTGTACGATAAGATCTTATTATTGAAAGTAAACACATTCGTTGGCAAGATGATAACCTTTGTAGACCATGACACTTCAAATCATTATACCAGACTTCGTGGCCATAACTAATTTGTTTCTTAAGAACGTTCAAGTACCAAATCTTGGTAAATTTAATAGAAAGACCTTGATCCCTTATCCGAGTCTTTCTTACATTACATGTAAATCCTGTAATTTTTGTTCTGACCATGTCCAAATATTCTAACCAGTTAAATGTGCTGTCTAACATAAAACCGAGATACATAATGTTATCTTTTACAGGAATACTTCTATTCATTAGTTTAAAAATCGGTCTTCTTTTCTTTAGTGTCTTTGTACCAAAAAGCATGGCCACAGTTTTATCTGGATTAATTGAAAGATTCAAACGAGAACAGGCAGCAACAAAATTTGCCACATGGTTATTCATCTTGTACTCCAATGACGCTCTTGTATTTGCACCATCAGTAATAATTGAATCGTCTGCGTATGAAATAATATCCATTAAATTATATCTACTCTGCTTCAATATTTCATCTGGTACAATTGACCAGATCAATGGCCCTAAACAAGAGCCCTGCGGGCAGCCAAAGAAAATCCTGAACCATCGGATACCCCGGAGAAATCGAAACCCAATCTGCCTTGAAGAAATATAATTTTTAAAAATACTCTTCAAATAAACAAAGATTGGTAACTTATCAATAATCTCCGAGGCGATCGACCAGTCCAGGACATCAAAGGCCCCCGAGATATCGAAGGAAACGGAAGCACAGCACTTGTATGTTGCCAACTTTTCCCTTATCAAATTCCTTAAAGAAGCCATTGCTGTCAATGTACTCTTTGCTTCGCGAAACCCATGTTGGTTATCATCAAGATAGTTTGTATTTTCCAGCATCGAAATTATTCTAGTTTTCAACAGTCTTTCATAAACATTTCCCAACACAGGTAGCAATGTTATAGGCCTATAGGAGCGCGGTAAAGCAGGAGGTCTGTTTCTCTTCCTGAAGAATACTATCAGACCTCTTTTCCAACATGTTGGAAAATGAGCGAGCCTTAGGCAGGTATTAAATATGCTGAGCATCAAAAATCTAAAATTTTTGCTGAGATTTTTCACAACTAAGGCATTTATATTGTCCTCACCTGGAGCCTTATTACACTGCTCAAAACAATTAAAGGATATTTGAAGTTTTATATAAAATAAAGATATAAACGAAATTTTTTTTTGCCGAAAATAGAAGAAGAGAATAACAAATGCAAATTTTTCTGGTTTTCAAACTGTGGAGTATGCAAATTTTGAGTTCGACGTCAAAAACGTCGCTTCAGCGGCAACGAATGAAATTTGACTTTCAACTGGATAAAAGAGAATGAAGACAAGGATGGTCGGCATTCAGTGATTGCTTTGTTTCGATGAGTACGATGTCTCAGCGAAGTAATTTGACAGATTCAGAAGCTTTGAGAATTGTTGGTAGGTTAGAAGGGGGCCAAACTCAAGTCGAAGTAGCGCAAGCCATTGGAGTGTCACAAAGTGTCATTTCCAGGATCTGGAACCGTTTTTTGGAGAGTGGATGTGCAGGCCGAAGACCAGGGCAAGGTCCTAGACGGGCAACAACGCCCAATGAAGATCGGTATTTAGCGTTAACAGCTCATGAACGCTACTCTTCTCCAACAACACCTTCGCTCGGCTACAGGCACCACGATTTCAACTCAGACTGTCCGAAACCGGCTCCATGCTGTAGGTCTGTATGCTCGCCGACCGATGGTATGTGTTAGATTAACATCAAGGCATCGTCGCGACCGCAGGGAGTGGGCAACCGAGCATGTCAACTGGAGGAGAAATGAATGGAGCAATATTCTGTTTTCTGACGATTCCCGTTTTACTGTGCATCCGGATAACAGGCGTATTTTCATCTGGAGGGACCGTGGCAGTAGGAATAATCCTGCGTTCGTGCACGAAAGTGTCAGATTTGGCGGTGGAGGAGTGTTGGTGTATGGTGGCATCTCCATTGACGGGCGCACTGACCTCTACATCATTCGAGATGGAGCTCTGACTGGTCGCCGATATAGGGATGAGATCCTCAGACCTATTGTAGTCCCTTACGCTGCAGCAATCGGAGATAACTTCATTTTAATGGACGATAACTGCAGGCCACATCGTGCAAACCTGGTGGAGGATTTCCTTTTCGAGGAAGGAATCGTTCGAATGGAATGGCCAGCGTGTTCTCCAGACATGAATCCAATCGAGCACGTTTGGGACGCTCTAGGAAGACGAGTTTCTGGCCGCCAACAACCCCCACAAACTCTCCAAGAACTGGAAAGAGCTCTTCTGGAAGAGTGGGGCAGAATACCCCAACTCGTCATTAATAGCCTCATTGAGTCCATGCCTCAAAGGTGTTCAACGTTGCTGGCCACCCGTGGAAACCATACCCCCTACTGAAAATGATTTTCTTTGAAGAAAATACCTTTTCTTATTCTTTTTTTCTCATATGCACAAATTGTGTTTTTTTTTTTTTTAGTACACAAATGCGCAATAAAATGCATTTTTTTCTGCCAAACATGTGTAATTTATTCTCATATAACCTACTATGTCTGTCGACCATGTATCAATCAGCTAAACAGTTTACCAGAAACAAAATCCACCTAAAACTGCAATATCCTTTAATTGTTTTGAGCAGTGTATTTCTTTGCTTTTTTAAAGCAAAATTTAATTAACTCTGTTCGATCATTTTCTCTAGTGTACCCCAGATAATTTGTTCACTTACTTAATAAAAGGAAAATTTTCATTCGAATATTCTGATGCCAATGTGGCATTTAATAATTAAAATTAAATGGTCCAAAAATGAACCACCGCATTTGAAGGGGTTAAAGCAGTAAATTGTAGTAATTGTAGTAAATTGTATTATGTCAATCGTTTTATAACGCTGTCAAAAAATACCGGTCGGCAAAAACTCTGTTTACTTAATTCATTTTATTTTAGCTTTTTTTCAAATGTTTAACTGATCTTCTTTAATCAAACATGAAAACAACCATTGGATGTCTTAACAGCAACTGATTCGGCCTTAAATTTTCGCAATCAAAGGGAATTGAACGGAAACAGGTAGATCGCAATAGGTTTTTTTTTTATTATAATTCAATCTTCTCTAATCTTTTAAAAACCGATCAGATTGGCGTGCTTTTAGATTCTGCGGTGTCTGAACGGGGGTTGCCGAGCGTAACTTGCAGGGGGCAGAGCCCCCTAGTAACAATTATAAAATCTTAAGATTAGCTGTTAAATGCTTTTGCAGAAAAAACTTGCTTAGGTTGTTGAAAAAGATACTTTGTGGAATATTCTAATCTTCTGTAATATCGTGTTTTGAAACTTTATCTGTTGATTATTATTAGAATATTTTTTTCATTCATCTTGTGCAGTCATATTGCGTAAATTACTTTATCGTATAGAAAAAGTGTAGTTGAATTAGATAGGGGATACATATAACATCAAAAATGTTTATATGGTCTATAATGACAAATAACTTTGGTATTTCATTTAATAAATGGTAGCACCGAGATCATTCAACAGATATAGTTTCAAAGCAGTACATATTACAGAAGATAAGAATATTCCACAAAGTGTATTTTTCAACAACCAAAGTAAGGTTTCTGTTTGAGCTTCAGGGCCGTTCTTAGGAAAAAAAGACAAAATGTCTTGCACGCGACACTGACATAAATACCTATATCTATTAACGTATAAGTTGCTAGAATATAAACTATTCATTAAAAATAACACAAAACCCTAGATTTTTTTATTAGCATTGTTGTTTTAATTCGAAGATATAATAAAATTGTTAAAACAGCAGTAATCAAATACCAGATAATATACTTATCATCAAATACCAGAACAAATGATTAGCTCTTCCTGTCGTAAACAAGATGACAAAAATCGTAAAATAGAATAAGATTTAGCCTTAAATAATAAAAAATTATTTTTGAAATGTAAATCGTCCATTTTAATTCTAAATTACAAAGCAGTAATAAATTATAATAAATTGACCATGCAAGTATCGTTCAGGAATCATTTTTAAAATCTATTGGTTTTCACCATTGACATAGAGATTTATTTTTTTTTATATACTTTCTTTTATTTTTCTCATTTATGTATATATATATATATATATCGTACTCTTTTTTACAGAGATTAAGAGAGGTGTGTTTCAACACAAAATAAATATTTTGAGTTGTAATTTTTCAGAATTAAATATGTTCTATTTTACTGCTTGTTAATAAAAAATACCAGTTGGATGTGCCAATCCTAAAACTTTCTTCTATCACATACATCTTAATATTTAAAAACATAGTTGCAGATGTTAGTACTTCAATATTATTAGTTGAATACTATACCAATTTTGATTTTCTTGTTAAATTTCTGCTTCAGTTCATTAATCGGAATAAAAACGAGTTAATCTCGATCATGATATTTATTAAAATCAATAATTTTTCGTTATTCTGTTGTGCATCAGTTGTTTGCGATAGCGAGCTTAGCAGGACGCAAGTTCCCGTCGCTGCACGAGCCGCCAATGGACAACAGAACTACAAAAAACCGAGAAAATTATACAAAAAATCGCTATCACAGCGCCCATTTCCGACGTAATATTTCCAAATTCAAGGAGGAACCGCTGCACGGTAGGTGATTTATAGATTCTAGCTGGCCAAAATTATTTTTGGCGTCAATATAGTCGCATCGCCATGAAATTGAAAAATGTTATTGATATTCACTATTGAATATTAGGTATTGCAAAATGTAGCGTGTAGCAGTCATAATTTCGTTACAGGAACATTCAAAAGTATTTCATTTCATTACGGCCTATGGAGGAAAATCGTTTGCGGTGGTTTTTAATGATGTTTCATAATTTCAAACACTTTGAAATTGATATACATATCTATGAAGTGCACTACAAGATGATTCTTATAGAATATGGTATGGATAACATTTATCGATTATTTACAGGGACACTAAAAAGAATTATGTTACATTACGGTCTATGGAGAAAAATTGTTTGTGTTGTATTTTGTTCATGTTACACTATTTCAAAAGTATTTAAATTGATATATATTTCCGAGGTGCTCTATAAGATGCTTACTATTGAATATGATGTGCCATTCATCTTTCATATACAGGGGCACACATAATAAATCTGTTATATTTTTCTCTGTATGAACAATAATTGATGGAGGTACGTTTTCAGTTGTGGAACACTTTTTAAAATGATAAAAAATGCATACTATTTAGAGTGTATAAATTCTATAAATCATATACAGGGCTACACAAAGCATCTGAAGTACATTTCCGTTTATTGACGGAAATGTACTGACGAGGAATTTTCAACTGTGCTATGCGTTCACTAACTGTTCTAAATTTTAGCATATTGTGAATTATATGATAATTCTATAGTTCATATACAGGGATGTCCAAAATTTTCAGCTATTTTTTTACTTTTGTTGAAATTGTGCTTTCAAACGTGTTATATATTTCACAAATTATTACTTAGACATCGTTTTTCACATTATTAAGCTATGAAGTTTTATTATAGCGTTGAAAACCGAATGCGTTGAAATATGTTTCATAATCTGATTGACGCGTGATTTTACGTACTTCTTGATAATTTTAATGACATTTACTTAACAGTAGGGAAGCTAAAGTGATAATTTCAATCATCAGTGATATCAAATATCTGTTGATTAGTATACGAAGATAGCATACACAATATTGCACGTACTATTTGGATACAAACCCTCATCTTTTTGCTTCCTTTTGCGAATAACGGGTTTCGAGCTTATTCTATCGACGATATTTTTCAGAATTTTCAAGGTATGATTTTGAGACTTTCACAAAAGTTGCTCTATATACTTAGCTAATACATTATGTACATTATATTTTGATTGCATTCGCGCATGTGCATGAAACATTTTTTAGTAAACCTGCTCCTTTTTCATCCAATTTTTATTATTTTTTAATTCTGATTGCAGAGTGTTGTGTACAATGTTGTTTGTCATATTTTCTGAAAAGAACTTTTTTTTATATTAAGAACTCTGCAAATTATAAGCAAAAAACTTGGCAAAATTTAGGGCTGTTTTTATAAAAACCTTATTTCTCTACGAGCATACATTCTATACTCATAAAAATGAACACAATGTATTACAATAAGCCACTTATTAATAATCTCAAGTTTGATCGCTTTTGCTAGATTAGTTTTTACAGCGTTATCCAAAATATACTCGTTCTTTTTCAATTTGTTCCCTATGGGGTTTCGGGAAAAAATCTTAGCGTAAATATATGACCTATACTATACTGTTTACAGACATGGAGTTTCAGGTTAATTCCTCATGTATTTTTCTAGATATTTAACAAAACGTCTAAAATCGCAAGTGATCGGTCACCTTTGGCCATATAGTGTATAACAAATCCTAAAATTTCTTTTTCTAAAATTTAAGATACGGAGCAAACATTCGACAGCTTTAATGAAAATTGCTGTGTTGTATATTCTGCTTATATTTATCTCCGCAAGTGGAACCTTATGTAAAGAATGGGAATCATAAGATTTCATGAGAAAATGCCTACATTATGTTTTGCATTGTATCCTATCTGAATTTGGAGAATTTGTCTAGATCAATTTTGTAACGTCCGAAATTTGCAGTCAAGTAATATATTTTAAATCATTTTGTCCTGAGATACCTACATACAGCCGGCAATTTTTGTCCAAATTTGGTCATAAATTTAAACGTTTCGCTCTTGCAAAACTTCATGTGCTCTTCATTGTAATTTTTCTCTATAGACAAAATATTTTCAACCAAATTCCCATTTTCGTTAAATTTTAAATCTTGTTGACGTTGTATAATGGTGCCAAAGTTTATTTATGTGACTAACTTAAATTCTGCTGTCTTTGATAAAAAGAAAATGGTACTTGAACTAAAATTTCAAAAAAATTTATTTAGACTTAAAAAGCTAAAAAAAATTCTAAAAACTGGGAGGGCACCTAAGCGCAGACAAATTAAACTGGAACGACAATGTAATAATCTAAACTATTTAATCATATCAAAAATTGAGCTTAATCGTGCTTTATCACACAACTTTTTCGATATTAAAAAAATGTAAAATTGTAACTGTACTGAAAAATTGTAAAAAAAATACAGTTTTTTGCGACATTAAATACGAAATAACAGCTGATATGTGCAAACTTTATGCACATAAATCCGATAAAATAAAGTCCATATTTTGTTTGGAAGCGTCCATAATCGAGCAGTATATTTTATTCCGCTTCAAGTAACAGATTAAAGAACTGCAGTCAAATTGATTGATTTATTCCCAACTAAGAAACACCAACTTTGTTCTAGTCTATGGACCATACAATTATATTTATATTAAAACCAATAGCAGGGTACAACGCCCTAACTATTGAGCTATAACAGGCAAAAAATAAATTACGCTAGGATAAACTTTTAAAAATCGACTTTTGGCCAGCTAGAATCGGCAAATCACTCACCGTGCGCTGGTCGTAGCCAAAAACACATACAAAAAATTTGGTTCAATTACACTCATTGCCATAAAAATTTGCGCACCAAGAAAAAGACGTCCAAATGAAACGAAATTTTACACGCGTAAGTACTACTGTGATATAAGTAAGTGAGTAGAAAATCAAAGAAAAAGGATCATTTATAGGAGAAAAAAAAAACAAATGAACGGAAATTTTGATACTCTGTTGGACCCCTCTAGCGCGAATGCACGATGCGATAAGAGCCGGCATTAAGGCATACACGTTCCGTATGATGTCCTGAGACATCTCGTTCCACAGTTGCTGTAAACGCGCCTCGAGTTCAATCAAACTCGTAGGGTGTCCAACTTGCCGTACCAAATGATACCAGATATGCTCGATTGGTGACAAATCTGGGGATCGAGCAGGCCAGGGAAGGGTGGTAATGTGGCGGAGGCAGGCTTGTGACATGCTGTGTATGGCCGAGCATTGTCTTGCTGAAAAATAGCTCCTGGGAGGCCTGCCATGAGTGGCAACACATGTGGCTGAAGGATGTCCTGGACATACCGCTGGGCTGTCATTGTGCCACGGATCAATATTAGGGGTGACCGCGTATCGTAAGCAATGACACCCCATACCATCACACTAGCTGTGGGAGCAGTGTGTCGCTGTAAAGCGGAGGCAGGATTGAGGCGCTCACCACGGGGCCTCCACACACGAACACTATTGTCATCGCTGCTCAAATTGAATCTAGACTCGTCGCTGAAGACGACCTGGTTCCATTCCGTTGCAGTCCAATCCCGTCGTGCGCGACACCACTCCAAACGGGAGCGTCGGTGTGTGTGTGTCATTGGCAGCACCCATAATGGGCGCCGCGATACCAGATTTCCTTCAGCCAGGCGTCTTGCGATGATTTGGGAAGGCACAGGGATTCGTAGTGAAGGTGCTGCCTGTGTCTGGATAGCGGCCAATGAGGCAGTTGGCTCTACGCGTGCGTTTCGTATGATGTGACGGTCTTCTCGACGACTGGTCTGTCGAAGGCGTCCCGAGCCTGGTCACCGTGTAAATGATGTCTCTTCAATCCACTGGTACCAATACCTCCTCACAGTAAAATCAGAACGGCCTACTTGACGAGCTACTCGCCGAACTAACCACCCAGCTTCCATCATCCCGATGATTCTTCCCTCTCGAAGTCTGACAGCTGCTCATATTGTTTTCGATTGCTGCTTAACGGCATGTCTATCTCAGCATTTCCTTTGCAAAAGAAAAGGTACACTCAGACAAGTTCTGCTTACCAGTTTTATACTCCAAAGAGGACGAAGTTCAACGCCCTCTAGGGGCATTCGCAATGCGCAATCACGCTGCATTTCTAATCATTTGCATATCTGCCTGATATGTACCTTCATGCCAAGTTTCGTTACGATCCCACAATTATTTCTTGGTGCCCAAATTTTTATGGCAATGAGTGTACATTCATAACTTCATACACTTTTCGATGATAAAATAAATAAAATGGTACAAAAATCGCTATTACAGCAGTCTCTACCGGAAGAATATTTTAATTCAATGAAAAACTGCGCCACAGCCGAATACATACACAAAAAACTTGGTTCAATTTTATGCATAACTTCATACACTTATTGATGGTACAATAACGGAAATGGTACGGACATCGCTATTACAGCGCCCGCTTTCGGCGAAATATTTCCAAATTGAAGGAGGACATGCTGGCCATAGCCAAAAACATACACAAAAAATTTGGTTTAATTCTATGCATAACTCCATACACTTTTCGGTGGTACAATAATGAAAATGGTACAAAAATCGCTATTGCAGCACTCCCTTCCGGAAGACTATTTTTAAATTCTTGGAGGACCAGCTGGCCATAGCCAAAACACACCCACAAAAAAATTAGTTCAATTCTTTACATAACTTCATACGCTTATGGTACAATAATGAAAATAATACAAAAATTTCTATTACAGCGCCCCCTTCCGGCAGAATATTTCTAAATTGAGGGAGGACCTGCTTGCCACAGCCAAATACATACACAAAAAATTTGGTTCAATTATATGCATAACTTCATACACTTTTCGATGGTACAATGGCGACAGCCATTTTGTATAAACATTTTTGGGGGATCTCTGACCCCTAAAACGTGTAAATCCGTCGAAAAAAATTTCGATTACAATACTTTCTTCTATTGAAAATAGAAGAAAGTAATAAATAAAAATATGGTAAATAAGGTTTAAAGCATTGAACCCCTGCCCCCCTTTTTTTTTCTTAACAGTTTAAAAAAAAAAATAATAATGTTTAAATGGAATAATTTGAAATATTTCATTTAATAATTTTAAATAATATAAAAAGTACACCCTGCTTCATAATAATTAATCTTGGCCAAATGGCTAGTCCACTAAACGGACATGACTGTTGCTTCAAAGCAGTAGTCTACGTATTCCTTTAAAACGAGTTTTCCCACAGAGTCACTCTTTGCAATGGAAAGAAAATATGCCTGTTACAGTGCTAAGCGTGGATGCTGAATTTTTTATCTACCATATTGCTAATATTTATCCGTTTTTTTAATGCAAATTTATTCAGGTTAAAAAAATTCGTAATTTTATTTAATAGAAAGTTTAGAATTGCTTAACATGGCCATTCATAAATTAGTAAATATTTTTAATGAATCTTCGTGCTGGTGACAGCTTTGAAACATTTCTTTAAGATCGATTTATTATCATTCCATATTTAATTATTATCACTCTAAAATTACTTCATAATTATGCTGCTTTTAAAAATTGATTTAAAATTTCAATACTATACTTTTTTTATACATTTAAATATATATTTATTTATGTATTTAAAGATATTTTATATAGTAAATTTTTATATATTTTTAACAATCGATTTTAACGTCGGCATATTGCTTAATTTTAAATAATTTGACCTGAGAATTTGAAAAAATTTCTGCCGCGATTGAAATGTAAGTTAATAAATATAAATTACTTGCTTTTGTATAACTTTTTGCTATACAGCATCTTTTAACTATGACTTCAAAAATGCAGTAAAGCAAGTTCTTTTTTATGGCATTTCGAAAAAACAGAAAACAAATAGCATTAATTTCACTTCTTAAACTTCCTCAAAATATAAGTTTCTCAAACTTCCTTCAAGTTTCAATTTATGTTTCAATAAAAACTATCTTTATTAATGTAGGACTCCTCAAAACTGCTTATATCGTTTTATATGTACTGTGACTAACAATGAGAACTAACGCTTTTCCCAGTAAATATTTTTGAATAGAGCTTTCGCAAGAATTCGTTACTGATGAATGGCCATAGAATGATTCATAACATTCTGAATATCGTTTAGTCGTCAGCAAACTCTAAACTGTATCTTTTGACAATTCGGCCCTAACAGATTACTTTATTCGATATTTGCCCAAGGAACGCTATATATAGTTTTAGAACAAATATCATGTTTACATTTCTCCAAAACTAAGCTCAGAAAACATTAATGGACGTTTCCTGTATGAATCATGACGGTCAACAATGGGCTTTATACAGAATACGTGCTATTACTGTAGCCATTATATCCTTTCCTTCATAGAAAGCCTAGAACAGTAGACCGTCTCAATAGTTACCAAAATTCACAGTTCAGTTGTCGGGTAGAACTTTTGGAGCACAGCACTCAGAAACAATTATGTTTCGGGCACAATCCAACGACACGTTTCTAAATATCTCTTATTGTAGAACTGACCAAACCTCAAGCGTCCGCAACTAAAGCAATCCCCCCGTGCTTTGAAGAGTTTTAACGACTCACAATCTAGCATGGACAACAAAGAGCAGGGATGGTAGAAAGCAGCAATTCCATCCGCGAAAAGTGGACACAAGAGACCGTGTTTGTGTTGCTCGGACAATGGGCAGTTGAAGAGAATAACGAATTCATGACACTGAAATTTAGAAATGAATTCTTAGATTTAAGCTGTTTAATGACATCTTCTTGTTTCCTTTCCAACTCTCAGAATAGGACGCTCTGAAAATAATTTTAATGATGCTGAGAAGTCTCTCATTTCCTATACGAGAACGAGAAGCAGCATTACTAAGTTGTTCAAAGAAAGTTAAAATTTTATTACGAAATTTATATCGCATTAGTTAGACGATAATTTAACAAGTTATTTTTATAGTAAAGTAACTTGTTTGGAAATTTATTTGAAATTTTATAAAAGATTTTTTATTTAAATTCATAACTTCTTCGTAAAATAAGTTAGGTACAAGACGCTGTCCAGAGGGGGCAGAAGAGGGCCATTGCCTTTCCCTGGATTTTGAAATTTAACTAACTTTGATTTATTTCTAATGATTTTGAAACAAAAAATAATAAAATTTATTCTCTCCAAGTGATCATTAAACATAAGATAAAACTAAAAAAGAAACTAAAAATTTTTCGGCAAGGACACACGTACAGCATTTTTTTTTTCCATTGATAAATGAAATGTCTAAAATACAATTAATATTTCTTAATTGTTAAATTTATGTATATCTTTTTTATGTAGACATTAAAAAATATTTTTGCACAGCTTATTCTGCATAAAATTCTTAGATTAGTTTTTCCATTTTAAGTTACGCTATTTTGACAACTGGGAGTTTTTCGGACTTTTAGCTTAGAGACCAGTTTTAGAAATAACTTGAATAAATAAATAAATAAGCTTAGGTTGCTGACCACAAGCCATTTTTTTTTTTTATAAATCTATCCTCCCTGAATTTTGTTTTGCCGACGACCATGGTTATATGTGGTAATAATCTGAAACTTTTTTCGGTTTGTAGATTAATTTTTACAATGGCTGAAAATATATTTCTATTTTTATTTCAAATATACATTGAATAAAATAAAAAGAACGAAAAATCGTGCATCCAGCATACATTATGAAACGCTTTCCAACGTATTCAGAATACTGTATATCAATAGTTGAAAAAACATCTTTTTCTTCGTCCCTGTATATAATCTATGTAGATTGGTAATTTATACTACATCGTATGCTAAAAGTTAGTTCAATTAAACGCATAGCACAGTTTAAAATTCCCATTCAGTAGTTTCCGTCAATAAACGGAACTGTATTCTATATCCTTTGTATATCCCTGTATAGGATCTATAAAATTTATACACGGAAAGTAATATGCAAAAAAATGGCTAAATCTTAAAACGCGTACCACAACTGTAAAGCACTGCCAGGAATTATTCTTCATAGATAGTACTGTAGAAAAATACTTTCTCTCCACATAGGAAGCTGAAACTTAATTTAGGCAAAAACACGCTTAAAACAACTGAAACCACACTTCCAGGAATTACTAGTCATAGGCAATCCGGTTCTTTGTATAGTCCTGTATATAGTTTTATTTATATGCTACAAACATCTCTAGTATACTAAATATAGTGAGCTTGAAAATGCATAACTCAAGTTAAATAAAAAACACCTTCAATCAATACGCAGACGCACTCATTCTTAGTTATGCTTACTGATTCTTTTATGCAGCCCTGTATAGTATATGGCCCTGTATATATAGAATTTAAGCACACAATGCTGTGTTCAAAAAATTAGTTAACCTTTAAATGGCATACCATAATTGAAAACGCACTTTCAGCAATTATCCCTAATGGATAACACTTCGAAAACAGTATCGTACCTGAAATCTTTTATGTGTGCCTGCAAATGAACGATGCACATCTTTTTCAACTTCAAGCATCTTGTAGTAAGCCTCAGTAGCGTGTATATGTGGCCCTGTAAATGAATGATAAATGTTTTTCGTCCCATATTCTACAGAAAGCATCTATTAGTGCACCTCGGACATTTATATCAATTTCGATATATTTGTAATAGAGTAACATCTTTAAAATACGCCGCAAACGATTTTTAGGGTTTCGTTCATCTGACGAACGATCACTCCTCTGCCCGTCACAGAGCCCGTTCTCAGTAACTATATATGTTGGAGGCTTGAAATTTTGGATTCTTATAGTTGAACACTTCACATCAAACGACAAATAATAAAATTTTGAAAAAAGTCTTGTATTTACCCCTCTGGGCTTTAACTTGTGTATTTTAAACTTTTCTTTCTAACTGAGCCCCTAATTAAGTCGAAGACTTGAAATTTTGGATACTTATAGCTAAATACCTCACATCAAAAGACTTATCATAAAATTTTGAAAAAGTCTTATATTTACCCCTCTGGGCTCTAACTTGTGTATTTTAAGCAAGTTTTCTAACTCAGCCCCTAATCAAGTTGGAGATGTGAAATTTTGCATACTTATAGCAGAACACTTGCGATCACATGAAAAATCATAAAATTTTTAAAAAGACTTATGTTATTTATCCCTGCGGGCTCAAGCTTCTGTATTTTTAGCAATTTTCCTAACCTCCACCCTTTTCACCTGGGGTGCACTTTTCTAACTTTTGCCGACACTCCTTAGACCACTCGTTCATATTATGCACCATAGCCGTACATATTTTAGTTCCAATTTTTACCGCCAGGTGGCACCTACCTATCTCGCGTGCTATGGGCCCGATCCTCTCGACTAATATATCTACGGATAGTTTGTAAAAAGGAGTTTCGTTCGGATAGAGGTTTGTTTAGAACAGAGTGCGTCCTCTGGTTGTGAAATGTGGAACTAACAGATTTTGCAAAAGGATAAAGTGTTTTGAAAGGAATATTAAACGAGACCCTCTGTGCGATCTGTGATCACACTTACCCACTTGTTCTTCATAGACCACAATATAACGGAATACTTTTGAGTTCCCCTCTACGCGTACTGTAAGTGACACAGAACATATTTTATTGTAACGTTTTACTAATACACCTTAATAATTTCTATAACTTTCATAATGTTTAAAATATTAAAACAATGTTAAAATACACAGCGAAGAATTTTTCAACATAGACCATAATGTGACGGTATAATTTTGAGGACCCCTGTAAATGAACTATGAATGTTGTACATTTCATTTTTAATACCGAACATGCCATGTTGAACTGCAAGTACTTATATCAATTACATGGCAATCTGAGTATATTTACGCGAGTTAGAGCTTTTACGGGCGGACAGACAAACCCAATTCATGAACACTTTTCAACTACGTTGGAAAATGTTAAAAATACAAAAATGAGAGCTTCCATCGATCTTTTCAAAATGGAAAATTAAAACCGATTTTTCCTTTAAAAAAATGGGAAAAAAAATCTTAAACGTGGTGTTTAGCTCTCCGAGCGTCTTGAGGGCTTTCCGACATTTTCATAAAAATGCCTTTAAAAATAATCTTAATTAAAATTTTCTTTCTAAAATACACTTCATCGCCCTTTATTTGATATACATCTTGAAATGCAATTCTGTTTAAAATATTTTTGCCTACAGGTGATAAAGTTGTTTTTGGTAAGCGGAAAAATACGGGCAAACCGTTCAGACGGTTAGGGGACTTTGCTCCTCTGAATCCACGTTTAAGATAAATTTAGAAATTATAGGTAAAAGCTCATTATCTAATATAAATATCGAAATACAGTTTTTACAATGACAAAATACACGTCCAATGCTGACGGAGTGAATTTTTAAAAATTGTCTCTTTTAATTTAAAGTATTATTTAAAAGATGAGGATCCTCCCCTGGCAGGATTTTGAATTATTGTTACTCCTAAAACGAAAGATTTCATTGTGATACATGCCCAAAAGGTAGTGTGTAGTAAATACATGACACATGAAAACCAAAGCAATGAAAAAAACATAAGAAAACCCTAATAAATTTAGCATTTATGTGTTTAAAGTTTTCTTGAAAAAGTGCCTTCTTTAATATTCAGAGAGAAAAAAAGCGAGAGGGAGAAAGAGCAGTAGCAGTAACATAAGCACTGCTTTGCTGCTATTGCTCCTAACATTTTCTTTCAGTAATTTGGCGTTGTAATAGAGGCTGCTATTGTAAAGACTCGAAATAGTAGAATGTTCTCTTTAGTTTGGTTTTTAAACATCATAATTTTATTTTAATACAGGGTCTTTGTATACATTTTATCAGTTAAAGCTTTAGGAGGTCTTTTAACCTCGAAATTCCCCCTTCGCTGCAGCAGTGAATATGAAAAATTTCTACAAGTAGAAATTTTAAAGATTATAGGTTTTTTTAAAATACATAAAATTCAAATTATCGTTAAAAGAAAGAAAAAGAAGAAAAAATTACACCATGTCAGTATCAGTTGCATGGTTTTCTGAATGTGAAGACCGCTTTTTGATCATTATATTAGGTAATGAGTAATCACCTAATTTAAATTTTTCCTTATGTAAACAAGAGATTTGATGATTGGAAAGGAGAAAAACCTTCATCGATGAAGCGTTATTATTATTATTAATATTATTAATACAGTATAGAACCACTTTTCCGGAATGGTTTGGTTCATGTGTGTTCCGGATACTTGGTTGGGCATTAAAGTAACATCCATTTGATCAGATTTTTAGAATGTATGTGGCTGTGGCATTGATTCTGATTTCAAATTAACTATTAGAATTACACAAATTAAGATTCATATCTAAACAAGATCAAAAAATAGGAGTTTGAAAGAAGGCAATTTATGGAACCTTGGAAACAAACAAAAAAAATCTGTTTCTTTTGCTTTCAAATAAAAATGCCAAACATCTAACTAAATATGCTTCTATTTCAAATACTAGATGTTGGCATAAAGTTATATTATGCATATTGTACTGTTTCAAGCAATGCGCATATGTAAAACTGGCACTATATGGCACTTTTTTTCTGAAAAGATTCTGAAATCAATGAATTTGAAATATTCTGGATAACTGATTTTCTGGATAAGTGGTTTCTGGATAACTGGTTCCATACTGTAATTTGTTTTGCTGTTAGCGCAGAGCGCAGATAAAAAAAAAAAAAAAAAAAAAAAAAAAAAAAAAAATTTAATTGAAACAGAAACACATATCTGATTTTTCAGTTATAAACTACGTTTACCTTGGTTTTTTTTTTTTTTTTTTATTTTTTTTTTTAACTCCATACAGCAAAAGTTCTAGAAAAAAATTGTCTCCAACCACTTCCCTTGAGCAAAAATCATACAGGTTTGACTGTTTGTCCATTTCTGGGAGCCGTTTATAAATACCCGGGTGAATATTTCAAGCTATTTTTACTCATAACATAAGGAAGATGAGAATTTCTCTTCTTACTTCTATGTTTTTTAAATTGGTCAGTTTCATTTTTCCGTACTTTTCAGTTTTTTTATTGCACTAATATCTCAGCTAATTGAAGACTCAGTTAGCGAATGTTTTTGCTCGAGATTTCCGTTGTATTGCGGCTAATGAACGTTTTTTGAATGGGTGTGCTAAAGTAATTCAGACACGCTGAATTTTAATTGGTCATGAAATCACGTTTCGGCTAACGAATGTGATTCCGGAACGAATTACCTCCGTTAGTAGAGATATCACTGCAATAAGTTTTTTTTTAATTTTTTTATGTGAAACTTTTGTGAAAAGGTATCTGTTTCATCTGTTTATGTATATACTCTTCCTTTGATCAAATATTTACAGCTGGATATTCTGTCTGAATATGTTTCAATGCAATTTTCTCGCAAAAAGCATTACCATTTTTCACCTTTGCTTGGTAACAAAAGCAAGCAAGGTCCAGAGCTTGATGAACGATTCTCGATTTTAGGAACGGTGAATGCGAAAATTATTCCCTGGCAACGATCTTCCCTTTGTGAATCTGAATATCAGAAATATCGCCAAAATATGTAGAACAATGCTATCGAGATGTGATGAAAGATAGCAGATCAGATTCAGCAGATCTCTGACGATGAAATGAATTTTACCCGGAATGAATTTGTCTATCGGGGGAAAGAGCTGGAAGGTGCTGACAATAGGTCTGCAACTGCAATCGTATCCGACAGAATTGTATTTGCAAGGATAACAGGTTACAATAGGAAAAGCGGATATATTGTTCCATTTCTGTAGTTTCCATTGAGGAAAACCATTAGGCTACTTCCGTTAGGCCCCAAACTGAAAGATTCGGAGGTGTCGATTATTCATTATTTTCTAGCAATGAAATTATTTTGCTTTTGTTTGGTTCAGTGTAAATTCAGTTGTAAATTCAAATAATGAAGAGGAACTAGAAAATAGAAAGATTGAGTTTTAATGAATAGCTTAAATTATGAGCTTTCTGTAAATAAATTACGTGTGAGTGTATCTTTAGGAACATCTTTTTCTATGAGAAATTAATTAACAGTTTTATAATCTAAAAGTGTGAAATCCGTTTACTCTTTGTAGTAAATACACTTAAAATTTTAGTTCTGATAATGATTATGAAAATTTTACAAATGAGTTAATGCGTATGGAACTAACTTACCCAGAATTATGCAGCTTTTAAAAATAAGGAGTCATCTTATAAGAGTCGTCTAGGGATATCTAAGGAGTCGTCTTTAAGGCAGTTCTCAAATACCCTGCTTTACAACGCGAAACTTTCTGACACATTTTTGGACTCATTTCTAACATAAAGTAATAAAATTGGCTGGACTGACTATTGAAGCGAATTGAAATCGAATAGCGTTTTCCATTTTTTGATAAATAAATTTCTTGTCGAGTTATACGCGTTTCCTGTCACATGACGAGAAGTTTTTCCCCCTTTCTCGGGCTGCCGCGTCGGGAATTCCGTTCAAAATGCCCACTTTGACAGCATTTTCTGAAATATCGTTTGCCTTTACCAAAACATGGAAAACGACATTCGATTACATTGTTTCCTAATGAAAACGCCTGCCAATTTCATGCGTTTACGAACAATAATGGATTGAGGAATACCAATTTATACCTTTTGTATAATAACCTTCCAAATATTGCATATGATGCTCTCACAAATATTTTATTCGTACTGAAAGTATCACTAGTGATACTCCACTTTTTGTATATTCTGGTTGAAACTAAACATTTTTGTTTTCTAATTTTTTTCTCGATCATTTATGTTATTTATGTAACATACCACAAGCCACCAAATAATATAAAAAATATCACTGTTATTACGAACCTCTTTATGCTATGTCTCAGGAGGTTAGATGTAATGGCTACTGCACAAAAGATAATTTAAGAGTAATCTGAAAATTTTCATTTTCCTTTCTGATCAAACAGTTATGAAATTATTTTCATCCCTACGAAATTCCTAAGAGAAACTAGTATGTTGTGGCGATCACAAAACTTTCTTCTATATAAATCACGTCAATTAAATCATTTAAATAGTACAAGAAATTACATCAATTTAGCACCGATTCATATCAAAGTATATCCGAATTTGAAGTTGGATGAAAATTTGTGCATTAGTTCTTGAGATAGAGCTATAGCGGAAATTCTGAAAAATGTAGCATAGCAGCGCCACCGGTTTAGCGATTTACACCAAAACATAAACGGCACCGATTCATATCAAAGTATATCCGAATTTGAAGTTTGATGAAAATTTGTGCATTAGTTCTTGAGATAGAGCTATAGCGGAAATTCTGAAAAATGTAGCATAGCAGCGCCACCGGTTTAGCGATTTACACCAAAACATAAACGGCACCGATTCATATCAAAGTATATCCGAATTTGAAGTTTGATGAAAATTTGTGCATTAGTTCTTGAGATAGAGCTATAGCGGAAATTCTGAAAAATGTAGCATAGCAGCGCCACCGGTTTAGCGATTTACACCAAAACATAAACGGCACCGATCCATATCAAAGTATATCCGAATTTGAAGTTTGATGAAAATTTGTGCATTAGTTCTTGAGATAGAGCTATAGCGGAAATTCTGAAAAAGGTAGCATAGCAGCGCCACCTGTTTAGCGATTTACACCAAAACATAAACAGCACTAATTGATATCAAGGTATACCTGAATCTGAAATTTGATGAAAATTCGTGCATTAGTTATTGAGATAGAGCTATGGTGGAAATTCTGAAAAATGCAGCATAGCAGCGCCACCAGTAGAGCGATTTGCACCAAAATATAAACAGCACTAATTCATATCAAGTTTGAATCTGAAGTTTGTTGAAAATCCAAGCATTAGTTCTTGAGATAGAACTATAGCGGAAGTTGCAAAAAATGCAGCATAACAACGCCACCTGTTGAGCGATTTACATCAAAATGAATAAAACGTCAATTCATGTCAAGGGCTAACTGAATTTGAAGTTTCATGAAAATCCGTGCATTAGTTCTGGAAATTGAGCTATTGTGGAAATCGTGAAAAAGGCTGCATAGCAGCGCCACCTGTTGAGCTATTTACACCAAAAACTAATCAGCACCAATTTATATCAGGGACTAACTGAATATAAATTTTTATTAAATTCCGTGCATTGGCTCTTGAGATAGAGCGCCAACAAAATTTGTGTCACATAGAGACAGACTCACAGACAGACTTTTTGTAAAAACATGTTTTTCGGAATGTCTGACCCCTAAAACGTCCGTCGAAAACCGAAAATTTTCATGAATCCAATACTTTTTTCTTGTAAAGATAGAAGATAGTAAAAACTAACACTCAAACACCAACTAAAAGTAAATACATGGGCAGGCTTCAAAGAATAAGTAGAAGTGTGAAGATAACATCGTATATGACATTTCAGAAGGGATAAGCATAGGAAGCAGCGAATCAAGTTTTCAAGTTTACAGTGTGAAAAATCTATGTAAAAAGTAAGCTAAAAGCCATTTAAAAGTATAAAGGAAAACCGAGAAATTTTAAGTAAAATTAAGACGGAAATTGTACTTCAAACGTATGCCAAATGAGGTGCGTTCGTACTATAGCTAGTTTTGTAAATATTCAATATTCAGATCTTGGTTCAATAACTGTTGCACTCTTATGAAAAAATGCATGAATACAAAATTCATTACGATTATATATATTAAATTAAGCAATACGGAAATAATAGGATTCCATCTTAAATAAAGCGCCATCTCGTCATCACCATCACAACCTAGAATCATTGCCTATCACGGAAGATCATTGAATTAATTACGTATGGCAGGATTTAATAGAATGCAGAAAACTTTTATTAATATCTTTTTGAGTTTTGATTCGATTTTCATAAAATTTGAAATGACTCGACAAAATTCTGCAACGTTTATAAATATTAAATTTCAAATCATTCGGTTGAGTGTGTGCTGTTATACGAGGACAGACGACGACTATAGATGCTACGTATTTATAGAATTACTAACGCACCTAAAAATACTATTTTTTTTTTACCCGAATTGCATGTTTCATTTTCCAGTTTCTAAAATAAAAAAATCCTGATAACATAATTCAAATTCACAGGAAAAGAAACGTAAAATAGGTACTCTTATAATTTATTCCCTATTCTTCTAAAAAGGAACTGGATTATATAACCTTTTTTATTTGACTTACGATAAAAGTTATTCCACAGATTTTTCATCAAGCAAGCAACGCATCCCCCCCCCCCCCTTTCTATTCTTCTTTTTCCAGTTTTTATACATTCACCCTTATAGTCCAAGAGCTGTTAAACATTTTAGGGAAGGTATTTGAGGCACCCTGAAAATTTGTGCAACACTTCTTTTGTAATGGCTGAATACAAAATCGAATGTCTGGCTGAAGGATCGTGGCCCAAAAACTGTGCCAGACACGTGTCAAGTGCCATTTTTTGACTACCCAAAAAAGGTATTTGAGGCACGCTGAGATTGAGACAGAATAATATTTATACTTAGAAAAAAATATTTTGAAAACGACAGACACTTTAGTCGGCCCAAAAACTGTGCCAGACACGTGTCAACTGCCATTTTTTGGGTAGTCAAAAAATGGCACTTGACACGTGTCTGGCACAGTTTTTTGGCCACGATCCTTCAGCCAAACATTCGATTTTGTATTCAGCCATTAAAATAGAAGGGTTGCACAAATTTTCAGGGTGCCTCAAATACCTACTCAAAAATGTTCAACAGCTCTCCTACTATTAATTTTCGTGGAACAATTTCTTAAACTTACCACGTCATAAACGCTACATCTAACTTGTAATCACATGATTCTGGAGCATAGTTTTTTAAGGTAGCAAAGAGGTTTTTTCTGTTTTTCAGGTATTATTATCATAGAAAATTTACATGGCCCTGAAAAGGGCCGTTTTGAGTTTCGAGACAACTGGTACATATTTTACCGACAAAACCGCACAAAATACGTCTTTGACGTTTTAAAATGCATACAACACCCATGATTGTGATTGTTTTGCGTTTAGCATGTTTGATGTATGTGATGTCATATTACACATTCAATAACGTATGTACTGTACAGTCGTGGACAAAAAAAGCAAACACCCCCTGCTAACTCTGCAACAAATATTGTAGAAGAAAGTTACTGGTTCCAAAAAGTCTACTTTTAAATGAGAGATATAAAAATATAAAGTTTGCTGAGTGGGCCATCTACATATCAAAGCAAACCCACATTTCGTTTTTTTTTTTTCGACAGCAATACCGATGTTTGACACTATGAATAAATTCTACACCCTTTAACTAGCCTAAATACAAATTTTCATGAAATTCTTGCTATTAGTTTCAGGAAAATTAATTATTTTAAAATGAGCCTATCCTAAGGGGTGTATCCAAATTGAAGTTCGTAACTCGATTCTTGAAATGCTATAGAATCACTAAATCACTTCTATGTATGCCTTATTATTTCTGTATGTTGAAATAATGTATTATTTCTTGTCAATGTGACCATTTCGTTCATGTAATATGTTTCGACTATTGTCAGCCCAAACCTTTCAATAAAATGAGTAAATTATAATTTTTTTCAAATTATGCTTTTCTGCACATCATTTTGATATTTTTTAAGTACAATTTGAAAATTATTAGGAAGAAAAATTTGAAATTTTGGACTCGCATAAAGCAGGACACAATAAATATAAATCTATCAAAGAAATTGTAGGTTGCAATTCATATTTTTTTCGTGTATTAATTTCATAATTCATATTATAAAATTTTTAAAATTACAAATTCAATGTATTTATGTTTACGATTTTTAGTATTATATCCACACAAAAAAATATCACATTATGATTATAATTTCTGGATATATTATATGAAAATGTAATTTAACACTAGAAACTCTTAATTTTTAATGTTTATAATTCAAAAATTTTTTATCCAAATGTCTTGAAATTTTGTTTCTAGGCATAGTTTGAACCAAGTATTTAAAATATATTGTCAGAATTGGGTGTTTCCATTGAAAAAACAATGTTTGGTCTGGTTTTGATTTGTAGATGGGCCCATAAGTAAATTTTATATACATCATTTAAAAGTAGACTTTATTTCCAATCGTTTGGTACCAGTAACTTTCTTCTACAATAATTTGTTGCAGGGTTACTAAGGGGGTGTTCACTTTTTTTTTTTTTTTTTTTTTTTTTTTTTTCTCCCAACGACTCTAATTTTTTTTTTTCTCTTTAAGGTAAACTTCTTGCATCCAGTGTGTCAGTAGCAGATACGTTTGTAATTATTTTCGCTTATTAAAAAAATATTCTTTACCAATAGTTTTGATTTCTGTATTTAATAGTTTACTTTTTATATTACTGATTTATTATCAGACATTATTATATATGGCTCTATGGCGATGACTAGATGCATTAATTCCATTGTTATGTCGTGAAAAAAAAATGTAGTAAAATGTTATAGTTCATAATAATATATGACAAAAAGAAATTTATTTTTTATTCCATCAATACACACTCAGTCTCGTCCAATCTTGACACAAGTTCTCATGACTCAAAGTTTATTTTATTTATTTAAAAGTTCACATATATTCTTAGCATACTTAGAAAATATATACTCAGATAGCATGAACATTAGCAGCAAGTTTGATATTTTCTGACATTTTCTTGCCGTGACAAATTTGAATTAAGAAATTCGCAGCAAATTTCCCGCAAGGTATACCATTCCCCACTTGTATGAGTAGTCTCTTGTGAAACTGATGGCAAGACTGTCATTAATTCATGAAAGTGACAAAAGCAAATAAATCCGTCTGTTGAGAGAATAAACAATCAGCACATACGCAGAAATTGCAGAAATTTTATTCGGTTGGCACCGCGTTTTCTAAACGCTATATTTATAAAATACCAAAAAAGGTTCATGATGAAGAGTACAAATGTTACCTCAACTTGTTTATGGTGATGAAAACGATGCATGCGACTTCTGACGGTGTGTTCGCATCAATAGACCTGATTAGGTCTATGGACTCCTATGAAGGGGTTAAACAGATGTAAACAGATAGTGAGGCGTGGAAAGATTTATCGTAGATTGGAAAGTAGTATTTTTGATTACTTGTTTGCCGTTAATTTGCTATAAATTTGATACAGCATGAATTTAACTTACACGACAAGTTAGCTGCAAGTTCAAAGTGTGGCGACTTTGACGTTTGCGTTATCTTGCTGCAGTCTTGTTATGAACTTTCAGTCTTGTCATGCTGAGCTTGTTGCAATTTTGCAGGTTTTCAAAGCAAGACTGCTGCTAATTTTCTGCAACTTAAAAATGCTATCTGGATAGACACACCATTTAAAAAAATTTGTAGACATTCATTAAATTAGTTATTTGAACTGTATAGGAGAGACTAGGGAGGGTTGACCCACATTTTACAAAATGATTTTTTATTTTTTAATATTGAACATAGAATAAAGTTTTATATACCATTTTATTTGTTATACAATCAGTTATCAAAATAAAATTTGATAATTTTATTTGATAATCAATTTGACATTTTTTGATAAATAAATTACCTATTAAGTTATAAGCGATTTCAATCACGTGACAAGCGGGTGTTTCACCCTTTCTTGAATGTTTTTCCCCCTTTTGTGCAGAAATTCGGTTCAAAACGCCCACTTTCACACTATTTTCTGAAAGATCTATAGCGTTTGAAAAAAAAAAAAAAAAAAACGGAAAAAACAGCTTGATTACATAGTTTCTAAACGACAACAACTACTAGTTTCATGCATTTCCGAACAAAAATAAATTAAAACTTATGTAATAAAATTGCCCTTTTGGATTTGAGAACACCCTTAACGGAATCTTTAGACATTTACGTTAGTTTAATAAACTAGAAATATTTTTAGAAATCTACATTTTTTTTTTTCATATAGAGTTTGAAATTTATTATTTATTTAACAATCTTTTTTTATTTAATTTTAAACTACTTTAATTTTTATAAGAAGATCTTCATTCGAATGTTTGTGACTAAGTATGATGCTATTCTGTATCACATAGCACGTATACGCTGAAAAAGGTTTAACATTTTGCATATATATGTATGAAATATTCTTATAAAAAATATTTTATTCTAGGATAATTTTGGTTAAAAATTTCGGCTCTTTTTTAAAAGCTCAATCCGGACCAGCTCGGACCTAAATTTATAGATTTTTGCCCCATGAATTTGTCCATTAATGCTGATCGTCACTTAGTTTCTCAATTATCCTCGGTAATGTTAAGTCTAAGGGCATTTGTTGCATTCTTGTATTTAAAATATCTTCTCGGGAAATTAATATTTTTAACTTCTGTTTTCTGTATTACTCTTCTTAAAGAATGTCTCTTTTTTTTCTTAGATTTCAAAATATTTCTAAAACCTATGCTTAATTTTATATGATGTGTTAAAATTTTACTCCCAGTTCGTCCGCTTTTCACACATAAAATATTGAATTAAGCATAGATTTTAAAGTATTTTGACAACTAAGAAAAAAAAGAGACATCCTTTAAGAAGAGCACACAGAAAAGAGAAATAAAAAATTTTAATATCCTGAGGGGATATTTTAAATATAAGAATGCATAAAACGTCCGTAGACTTAACATGACCGAGGGGAATTTGGAAACTGAGTGACAAGCAGCCTTAACCCTTTCCGGCACAGACAAATATTGTTGTAAAATGATGAAATGATCGAATGACACCGCAATTTACATACGACTTTTTTATAAATTAAAAGCTTGTTACTTTATACTTTCCTTGTAAAAGCAAACTTTTATTAAAATATTCTTGGTGCCGTCTGTAAGTTTGGAATTAAAATTAGGTATCCCGACACGGGACCACTGCGTCGGAAAGGGTTAAGGGGACTCTTCACTCACTTGAGAACACCCTCTCCGTATTGTTAAACCAATGGGCAGGTTGTTTCCGAATTTCTCCTTTAAATTTGATTTTTTTTTTTTTTTTTTTTTTTTTTTTTTTTTTTTTGCAATATGACTATTTTTTAATTTTTCAATTTTGGTTGCAGATTTTTTTTTTAAAGGGTACTTTCAGTTTCGAAACCTGAAAATGAACCGTTCTCAAGATGAAAGTATCTTTAGTAAAAAGATCTGTAACCGAAATCGAAAAAGTAAAAAATAGCCATATTAAAGATCAACCTCAAATATCCTATGCAAAGAAAAAAAAAAAAAAAAAGCAATTTAACAAATTACAACGACCATTTGGAAAATGATTTTTTCAAAGACTAAAATTTAAGACATAAAAAATCGCACGGAGGTGATCATACATTACGTACGCCATGAATTAAACATTAATAGTGTTATTACACGTAAAAATTCCAAGCGACAAAAATCGCCTGAGACTCGTATTTGGTGTGAAATATTTATATGTATTCATTCCTGTCCTATTTATCTTTTTTTTTAAATTTTTAATTGGCTTATTAATTTTTCTTTTGCACGTGAAAATCTTACAAATTAAAATTAATTCTTTGGCAGAAATTGTTATTCATTTTCTTTCATTTTCATTAGTTATTATCCACCTGAAACTTACGTATTATCCAAGCATTTCATTGGCTGTTCGGGAAAAGGCTTTTCCATCGTCAGATTTCCAAGAAATCTGACTACCAATTTTAAATGAAATTTCATTCTTAAACTTCTAAACATCCGACAATATTACTTTTTACACCGTCGGATAGTGAAAAAAATGTACTTTTAAATGCAATTTGTTTGAAAGCTGTACCTCAATTTGTTTCTGAGTTATTAATTTTTTTTTTTTTTTTTTTTTTTTGTAGTTTTTATTACTTTTTTTTGTCATAGTGGCAACAGAAAGTATCCATCTCTGTTGAAAGTAAAGGGAAATACAGATTACTGAATAGACCAATCAGAAAACGAATAAAATGCGGATTAAACCAATAAAAACCTTCAGATATGCTTTTCATTCCCTATCCTGACGAGAACAATAACCATTTTTCCAAAAGGTTAAAAAAAAAAGTTTAAAAATATTTAAATTTAAATGAGAAATTCGAAAACAACCTGCCCATTGATTTAACATTACGGAGCGAGTGTTTTCAAGTGAGTGAAGACTCCCCTTAACTGCGAAAAACAAAACGAGCCGAGTCGGGCGCGGGTCAAGCTTTTAGCTTTTACATCGAGACAGTCCCGTGCCTGAAAATTTCGGTCCGTGCAGAACTCCACTCTAAATGTAATAGACTAATATATACTTATAACATATATTCTAAATATATATAGTTGCAACCTTCGTCAGCCAGAACTAGCCAGAGAATGGATCTCTCCATCTCTTTCATCAGCGTGGCAATAGTTGCGACCTCCGGCAGCCAGAACGAGCCAGAGAATGCATCTTTCCATCTCTCGTGGCAGGTGATGACGAGAGAGTGGAATCCTTCCCCTCCGCGGATGGTGTTTGTGGTTTGATTGTCCCGCGAGGTTTCGCAAATCCAGCGTATGAGTGTATACGGCAATTGGAGAATGGGGAGAGATTAAATCTGCTGTTGATGATTCACATGAATAACGAATTGTTTCGTCAGTCGTTTAATAAAGCATGTGATTAACCCTTTAAATGCATGGTTTTTATTTTGTTCGGAAAACGTTATGTTAGAGTCTATTTTTGTTAATTATACACTAGAAAAATAGTGAAAAAAATTATTTATGGTCTCTGTTGGACATAATGTCATAATATGACTCCTGAGTTACATAACAAAAATTGCTCAAAAATGATAATTTAAAAATATATACTTACTTGAAAAGTCTTACACTGCACAATAACAACTACAGTCGAACCTCTATTTAACGAAGTCGCTAAATCCCGGATAAAAGTTCGTTATAGGGGAAATTCGTTAAATAGAGATTCACCTTTTAAAATAGCTTAAACTACATAAAACAGATTTTAAATTCATAAACACTAAATATTTTTACTAAAAGTAATTAATTACATTTTTTTTTTATAAATTATATCGATTTGTTTTATTTATTTTACCCACCAATATCAATCATCGGTACATTTTTTTCTATGTGTTTAAATCTTTGAAATCTGCAAGGAAAGCAAAACATTGTCCGGGAATGCACTGTATTTTCTGTTTAAAATAAATAATTTTACATTAAAATTAACAAATTTTAATGACATTATCGTATTTATTATTATTATAACAAATAATTTTAACCATACATTAACATATGCGTCCTTAAATTTAATTTCTGAAAAACTCTGTTAATTTTGCCTGAGTTTTTTCTTTTAAAAAGTGCTTTCTCTCATAATACGTCTCGCATCTTTGCAATGTACCAAAAACCCCTTCATGCGTATTTTCTTCTAACTATAATCCGCGTCGGATTCTTTCAAATGATTTTAGCATTTCATCATACGAAGTTTTGTTAATTCCTGCATGATGTTCATTTCCATCATCATCATATTCGTCTTCATCGCAATTCATTGCTGTATTGTTTTTATTTTTCACACTGTCGAAAATATCCAATTCGGATAGTGTTTCCGAGGTCTCAATTTCAAAATTAAGTGAAATACCATCATCAATCAGCCCATCACGGTTATTTTTTTCTTTTTTTCTCATCTGTATCCACATTTTTTTAAGTTACTCTAAGGGATTATCGTCTTCGTCTTCCGTACTTACCCAATTCTCACTGCTGACAAAGAAAGCGCCTGGTAAAACCAGTTCAAGGCCATTGAACATCATAAAATGTGTTAAAAGAAAGAATAAGTTTGAAATGTCCAGAAATATTTTGAGAAATGGAAAGAAAAAAAATTTAAATCACAAGAAAAATTTCGTTAAATAGAGAATGCACTTCGCTATTTGGAGATTATTTTACGAAGAAATTCGTAAAATGTTCTTGGTTCCAAGGAAAAGTTCGTAAAATAGAGAAATTCGCAAAATAGAGGTTCGTTAAATAGAGGTTCGACTGTATTCAACAATAGAATAATTTTTTAATGCTTTTAACAGTTTGCAGGATTACTAATTCTTACTTTATAAAGATATAGAAAAACGCCAGTTGAGCACATTGAAAACAGTATCAACGTTACACATTGCAAACAGTTATCATGGGGATGTAATAACATCCCCGTGATAACAAATCAGAACAAAAACAGACTTCACGACCTTTAAATGCATGTTATCACACGTAAGTAACACGTAATAGTTCATCAAAAGACCAATAGAAAGCGCCAAATGGTAAAAAAAGATCATCTAACGCCTGAGTTACACTGTGTATTTAAGAGTTAAGCTATTTCCGTAAAGTACCTTTAAAACATCATTTTCGGTCAAAATGTCGATTTTTCAAATTTACTATATAATGTTAAAAATCATTCTTTTATCTTTCCAATATATTTCAATTTTGTTTCTACCTTATTTAGAACAGGAGTTATAGCTATTTTAATATTACAGGATAGCAGAGTACTAATTGTGTTTTAAGCATTTTTATGGCTTTTTTATCAAAGTTATATATTTGGCCATTTCTGTTTACGCAAAACATCATATCTCAAAAAGTTATGCTTAAAGTGTCATGAAATTTTATATGATTATTTTCCAAATCTTTATAAATAGAATAGACTATGCTCATGATAATAAATTAATAACATGCTAAATGGCTTTGTTGTAAATTATGAATTGCAATCTTTTTTCGGAGATTTTTCAATCTTCTACTAAATCTTCTGTAGCTTCATAAATAATTACTCAATTACCAAATTCATCGTCTAAGTCCAAGAGCAGGAAATTATAAACATTACCAAATTTTTAAAATGGAAAAATTATATATTGGTTCATTTTGTTTTATCTTTGACTGGAATGTTAATTTTTTAGTTAATTTTGCTTAAAATAATAAAAAAATTATAATAATAAAATAAATTTTTTTTGTTTTAATCATGTATGTCATTCATAATAATTGTACCGTATATACTCGTGTATAAGTCGAAGAATTTTAGACAAAATTTGGAAGTTGAAAATGGGGGGTCGACTTACACACGAGAAAGTAAAAAAAAAAAAAAAAAAAAAAAAAAAAAAAAAAAAAAAAAAGTAAAAAAAAAGATAGAAAAAAAGAAAAAAAAACCGCAGATAATCTTCAAGTCTTTTAAGTAATCACATGAGAGATAAAAGCGGACAAGGGTCATTTCCCTGTCATTGACAGAAAAAGCTCAACAATAATGTTCCCGTGATTGTTCTGCATGCATTTCCCTTGGGACAGAATTTCCTTCAATACAGGGGCATTCCTTTCAACATTTTAATCCCCTTTTTAAAAAGAGTTCAACTTGAGAATGTGCTTCTAGATATCTCTCTCTTAAAAGTCTTACAATACATCGAAGTACTATATTTTAGCAGTCTAAGAAGTTGTTTAGCCTTGTAAATAAGGTGTGAATAGATTTTTGAAAGATTTTTTTTTGCTTTTTAAGTATCATTGAATTGATGTGAATAGGTTTCATGATAATTTAAGCTTCTTCGGTTTTACATAATTATACAGTTTTAAAACGTTAAAAAAAGGTGATTAGAAACGTAAAAATGTTTACTAATTTAATGAAAATTTATTAATTTTTTTTATTCTCGATTACAAATTATTTTTCAACATACTACCAGTAATGTGGTTCGACTTATACACGAAAATTAAATTTTTTTCAAAATTTTGGTTAAGAATTGGGCGGTCGACTTATACACGAGTATGTACGGTAGTTATAAATTCAAATTTAAAAAGTAAAATAAAGTTCTCCGAGGATGTGTAGATTCCTTAAAATAACTTTTTGGAATAGCCATAATCAATTACGAAATCTTCTATTGCGCTTGTGAATCCTTTATAAATTTGCAAGGAAAAAAAATCTTCATTTGTGGTATTTGTTTTAACAGAAATTAAAGAAGGTCTCAGTCTGTAATTTTTTTCTAAGATAGGTATGAAGCACTCATTTGAAAAATGTAGTAGCGTCAACCGGGATTACCGTGTTTACTCGCGTAATAGCACCCCCGATTTGAAGCAGAAAAAATCGTCAAAATATTTTCTTCGCATAAATTGGATGGATGAAAAAATGATGAAAGATTGGGTTCGCAATGTTTGGAAAAAAAGGTCTGGAGCATTACTCAAAGAGAAAAAAAAAAAAAAAAAAAAAAAAAAAAAAGCCATACTGGTACTTGATAGCTTCCGAGGACATCTTGTTGGCGATGTAAAGAAGGAACTTTCGGAAAGCAACATAGATCTTGTGATAATTCCTGAATGACTCACGTCGATTCTGCAACCGTTGGTCGTATCGGTTAACAAACCATTTAAAGATAATAGAAAGACGACCATATGGATATTGGATGGTCAATGAGAACAAATAAAAAATCCCAGTGAGAAAAGTAAGTCGTCCATCCCTGGAACTAATGTGTAGTTGGATACTACAGAGCTTGACTTTAATAACAAGCGATATAATTTCAAAAAGTTTTAAGAGGACGGGTATCTCTGACGGTTTGGACGGAAGCGAAGATGACATTTTATGGAATGACGGAGTTTCTTCAGACACCGATTTACATTAAGGTTAGTTGGGGTAACTGGAACCACGAGATAAGTGGGCCATAGGCCATTTTATAAAACACTGTTGGTGTTTTTTAAGTTTTAGCTTTTGTGAACAATGCCCCTTAATCTCTACCTCCTAAAACAACGTATATCAATTCAATCATAATTCTCACTTTACTGTGATAGGTTGTCAAAAATTTACGTTTCTTTTTTTAAAAACAACGTCAATATGGTTGAACTTCCTCGGCTTTTTATTAAAATACTGTAAGTACTTTTATTAAACAATCTTTTTTTTTTTAAGATTAGACATATAACTACATTAATATTATTAAGTATCTATACATATTTACTTCATGTTTCAAATGTAAGCCCGGTGTCCCAGTTACCCCATAAGTTTTCAAGAATGGGGTAACAGGGATATGTAGCCGGGGCAACTGAACCATGCTGAATCCAGTTAATCCAATAGTTATAAATAATTTTTTTTTGTGTGTGTTTCTCTTACTACGGGAAGTAAATTTCTCCATTGGTTTTTGCTCACAATAAAGAAAATGATAGAATAACTTATTAAAATTACGTAATGAAATTTTAAAAAAGCATATTGAGTGGTATCAAACCAAATTTCTTGACCCCTTGAGAGGCGGTGATGCCGTTATGGCATCACTTAATTTTAATTCTTAATTGCCACATTGGCACCTGAATTTTATAATGAAAATTTCACCTTTATTAAGTACGCGAAAATATACTTTTACTTGTTTTCAGATAGATTCTATTGTAAATATTGGTGTCAGTAAATTATTTCAACATTTTACGAATGCAAGTACCTTGCCTCTGAAAGTGAGGTAGCCAGACCTTGAAATTGTACTATAACCAGGGGTCGCATTCTATAGGGAAACTTTTATCGTTCCTACCACTATTTTGAAAATAATATCTTCATCGAACCTTTCTTTAAAGGTACTGGTAGGAACAATAAAATTTTCCCTGTATAATGCGACTCCTGGATAAAGACAAAGTACTTACGTAGCCGTTTATTCATAGATTTACCTTGCTATTTTTTTCCTTAAAATACCCATGTGACTTTTATACTTATTATCTATACTAAAGTACTTACTTAAGTTTTATGTTTTTGGTATAAATATATCTAATATTTTCACTTTTAGTGCTTTTTTTAGACATATTGACAGCAAAGGTTTCCCTTACAACTCTGTTTATTGACATATAATTTACAGATCTGCCTGGTTTAAATTTTTTTAAGTTGTTTACACTTTTTCAAACAGGACCCTATATCCGATATGAGAAAATATAAACGCGTGTGGAACACAGACCCCACCCCCCTGGTCCAGTTACCCCATTTTTGGGGGCAACTAGACCCATGAGGAAAGAAAGATGAAATATGCATATTTTTATATTTTTAAATATTAAAATGTAATTTTGAGCATTTCTGTCTGATAAAGGGAACCTAACTGATCACATTTACAAAAGTTCAGACTTTAATTTAAATGAACATTAGCTTTTTGAAGCTGAATTGTCAGAAGCTCCAGAGTCACATTGTAAAATCATGTCCCAGTTACCCCCAACAAACCTTACAATAGTGATACTAATAAGTTCAGCGAAAGTGATTTATTATGAGAATTTTTTGTCAAAATTTTCAACAAAGATTATTTGTAAATCTTACGTCTATAAAAATATTACAATAAAAAGAAAAATGGTATTTAATAACCAGCACATAACCTGGAAACATTTGGTAAGCTACTAATTTTAAAACTTGAACCGCCATAACGGTCACTTTGACCGGTACTAAATAAAAATACATCGATTCGAACCAGAAATTTCTTTCCAAAATAAGTTAAATATGTACCACGGAGAACCAAGTTAAATAAATAAGTTGGATAGTTTTTAATAAAAATTCTGGTGTAAAATATTTTTGTAATACTTGAGTAAAATTTCCGGTGGTTCTAGTGTTAATATAATATGTTTATATATATATATATATATATCAGTAATGTTTTAGCATTAGAGTGTACAGTATTGTGCAGTAGATTTCCCCGCATAATAGTAGCACATAGACCTTCACAATGAAAAATTGGCAAAAAAAGTACGACTATTACGCGAGTAAACGCAATACTTTGGTCCTTGCAGGGTTACTTTGGTCCATCCCATAAAAAAAGGTTTTATTCTTTGTATTGAACAAACAATACAAAACATTCCGGAGCTTTTGCCCCTGAAAAATATTTTATACCCTACTATAGGGTATTCGAATAGTTTGTGGGTAATTTAAATTTTTTTAGTAGCAACACTGGATGTGTTTGTAAACAACTGTTTTCGTGTGTAAATTTTAACTCTCCAAACTTTCTATAGTGAAACAATCTGGATAAGAGCTACAAATAAGGTAAGTGTCAAAATATTATCTTTAGTACCCTGTAACACATGTGTGATCATAGTTTTCTCCTTAACTTTTTATTTTGAGAGGAAATATTTGCGTTTTCATAAAGCTAACATGAAAACTACTATTTCGGGTCTACTTTGTGCCAGATCTTTTTTAGTCCGAAAATAGCCATAATTACTTAGAAATGCCTTTTATACAACCAAATCTCTTAAAACATGTTTTAAGTAACATTTTTTTCAAATGTTACTGTAGCAAAATGTTACATTGATTGTTTTCGTTCCAGTTGCTGAGAATAACATGACGAAAACTATTTCTCGTTTCTTTAATATTAAATATTAGTTTATTGTATTTAAATGTTAAAATAAATAAATAAATAAAATAAAATAAAATTTTATAATATACTTATAACTACTTAAAAGGTGACAAAAACATATAAAATCACATAAAAATATTATTTAATGTAACCCGAGATCTTTCGAACATACACGCGTTCATTTTCAAAGGGATAAAAGATGATTGACTGAATAGAAATACATTTTAAAAACAAAAACAAAAATACGGGTTACATCTCGGGTTACGTTAAATAATATTTTTATATGTTTTTATATGTTTTTGTCACCTTTTAAGTAGTTATAAGTATATTATAAAGTTTATTAATAACAAGGTGAAAATTTCCTTCACGACACTAGTGTTTAAAACAGTGTTTTGACTCTATTAAAATAAAATTATTTATCGAGTTTGCAGTGTTAATTTATCAGCATTACATATGAAATATATTCATTTTATATAAAACTAAGTGGGTGGACCAAAGAAGCCCCCAATAGGAGCTACTTTGTTCCTTTGTTCCAAATCTTTAAAAATAGTTTTAAAAAAATAATTAAAAAATTAATCTTTAAAACCATACAGTTTGCTTCATTGTTTCATATTAATTGTTTACAACTCCATTTCGACCCTGAAAAATCACATATAATATTTTTTAATAGTGGAAATGTCAATGGAACAAGGAAAAAGGGGCCCAAAGTTGACGGTATATGTGCAAAATGAATTGATTTATAGTTGAATTCGGATATAAAATTGCGAAAACGAGCAAGACGTTATTGATATTTTACACCCCACCCCCATACACACACCTTTTTTTAATGACAATTTTAAGCAGAAATTAGATGAAAATTTATGTTTTCATCAGTTATTGTATACGCTCCGTTCTATTGCATATGTTTTAATTTAATTTTCACAGAATGGTATTTATACATTTTTCTGTGCAATGAACTACAGTTTTGAAATATTTCATAAAATGTCGATTTTGCCCGAAATATCAGAATTTTCGTTTTTAATTTTTAAGTACTTGTAAAATAAACAATTTTGGCCACAAATTTGAATTTCTAGTTCATTGCAAGGGTAAATATGTACAAGAAAGTGTGGGAAAATTTTAAATTATCCGAAAAAAAATTGAGTATTAAAAATTACCACAAACTAAACTTACTAAAAACGTTAAAAAGAAAAAAGACGCACTTGACGTTTTTCCTTTCGAAAAATATGCTTTCATGTTTTCAACAAATAATTAAAATTCTAAAGAATGAAACATTTAAAATAGCGTTTTCTAATATTTAGACATGTTCTTTTCTAGAAGCTTTACATTCTAAAATCGGGAAGAGTGAAAAGTCAACTCTTTGAAAGAGTGACAGGCATTTTTGGAGTGAATTTTATAAAAATACATTCCTTTAACAGTGGAATTCTCCACTCCCCAGAAAGGAGTGAGATATTTCATTCCATTGTCGAGAGTGAAATATCTCACTCCGCTGAGGAGAGTGAAAGACTAGCATTATACACTTTTAAAAATCTCCGATCAACTTTGAACTAATATATATGGAGTAAAATAATAAAAAGCACCAAAACATGTCACTTCTTAATTTTCAAAAACTCCATTTCATAATGTAACTATGAAAATTACGCTGATTTGGTACTAAAACGCACTCCTTTTCAAGAGTGAATAGTCACTCCTGCTTAGAATGAATAGTCCCTTTAAGAAGCAGTGAGTATTGTATGTATTGGTATTACCCATCAGCTAATCAGAACAGCAAGTCTACAACGCTTTTTTTAAGATAAGAGAAAGACGTCAGCCATTTTAGGATTAAAATACACGGATATTATTAAAGTTATTATTTATGATCTTATTTAATTTTAATCTTTTATTCCTAGTTTTGTATGTTATGATCATGAGTTAAATAGTTTTATGTTATATATAAAAAGAAGGGATACAGTCTGCACACCGGGAACTTCAAACGCATAAAATGATCTAAAAATGATTAAATTCCCATGAATAGTTTTTGCTCCTATAAAACTTTTTTAGTGGAACGATTTTGTCCAACTTTAGCATTAAATATCTCTTAAAATAATTCTTCGATTTGAAAACTGTCTACATCAGCGTGTTTATCAAACATTTCTCTATAATTCCACCGATTTTCATATTTTTGTATGCAATATTTTGCTTAATATTAACGAAGAAAGACCTCTGATCACAAAAAATTCAAAATCGGCGCGGCGGCGTCGGTGACAGCGGTAGTTAGTTTTTTTTTTAGAATAGAGAGATAGTATCAAACGTTGCCTAATGGTTCTTGAAAAACAACATTATAAGTTTTTTTAACAAGATTAGTTACAATTTTTAATAAAACAGGTTAAATTGATTTCCAAAAAAAAGTTACATTTTAAGCTTTAACTCTACATAGACAAGTTAAATTGCATTAAAAAAATATTATTTTAAAGAGATGGTGTATGTTGTAATTAATTTTCCTTTTTGATTTAAACGTTCTATGAGTTATTGATGACATGAAACATTGGCCGTTTGCATATAGTATTCTGCAATAAAGCATAAGAAAATTTTGAACAAAAAGACGGCTTTTTACACAAGCATGATGCATAAAAATCAATTTTTACAAATGTTACATGCAATGTCTGAATGATTAAAAACCAATGATTATTTTAATGCCGTTTTAAAAAAAATATTTTTTCCGCTCAACAACGCCAAACTTTTTGAAACGTTTTCTCCCTGACTCATTTTTTACATAAAGGTTTGATATTTGCAAACGCATGATTATTAAAGTGATTTGCAATCAGTTTTTTTTCATGTTTCGATAAATAAATTAATTATATCTTGAGTTATAACCGATTATTTTCTCAGGATAGCAGTTTTTTCCTTTCCTGCGCTGCCAAGTTTCGAAATTCAATTCAAAACGCCCACTTTGACAGCATTTCTGAAAATTCCTACACCTTTACTGATAAATGGTAAAGTACTTGGAATACATATAATAATCTTAATAAGACCATCTGCCTATTCGATGCGTTTGTGAACAAAAATGCATTTAAAAATGCGTCCGAAATAAGTCAGTTTGGATTTGAGCCTTAATAACAGCAATGCTCCTAAAAGTGCACGTGCATATGTATCATTTTCAAGCTTATCAATTAGTACAACAATATTTACCTTTTACTTAATATTATAAGTATATTTTCTGAAAATTGGGCGAGCTTTCTTGATATTTCCCCTTTATTTATGGCATTTAGTGGCATTTGATAATTAAAATTTTTATCATGTTTTTAATGTACCCATTTATTTAAAAAAAATTAACATACTTGAGAAATTTGAAAGGATTTGGGAAAAAATAATTCGTATGGGAAATTTTAATCATTGATGAGATTTATGGAGATCATAAAATAATTTAGATGATAATTTGACCAGATTTAAATGCTATTTATACTGGTTTAAGATGAATCCAGATAATTTATCAATATAAACATTTAAATCAAACAACTGTTTTTAATTCGTTTATTTTAAATGAAACAGTTTTAATTTTACACAATTTTCAAAGTAGACTCCGCTTAAAGACCTAAATAAAAATATTTAGTTTTTTTTTTTTTTTTCAAAATATTAAATACAATTTTTTTATAAAATTTATAGTAGATATTTTGATGAAAAAAAATGAAGAAAAAAATGTCAAGTTTCTGGTATTTCTGTCTCGATTTCTCTAAAGTTTCATTTTTTCCAGTATTCTCCAATTGTACTTGAGTTAAAATCCAAAATACATTTATAAATATGTTTTTACGTTTACTAATTTTGAAACGACATAAAGACAAATGTATATTGAAAAACTGAATAAGATGAAAGATTTTCCTATTCCTTTTAAAACTAACTGCTTTACGCTACTTAATTGCAAATTTCCTGCGCTATAAATAAAAAACGCATTAAATGGGGTATTGTTGTATAAACAGAAAATGTTTTTTATATTTCTGTATTCAATGAATTTCCTAAGTGAAACCCATTATAGCTCTATGGGCATCTCGAATTAATAATGTGTCACTTGTACCTTGAGATAGACAACGATATAGCCGGTGGATCAGGGAGTTTTATATTATCACAGGTTTAGAAAATGATAATGATCAGAGTCTAGAGACATAAATCAAGAGATCTATCTATTCCGCACGTGCATATAAACAGCTTTATAATGGAAAAGGGAAAATAAGTTTCGCATTTCTGACAAAAAAAAAAAAAAAAAAAAAAAAAAAAAAAAACAGAAAAAAAAACAGAGCAGAAGAAATATTTTTATTTGAACATTGATTACTGCATTAAAATTCTGTGAAGACACAAGACGGTAATTACTGATATGAACATAATGACGTTATTTCTGGGTAGTTTGAAGTATCCAGGATACATTCTAGTTCACACCAAAAGTAGCACATTAATGGTTAAATTTAAAAAAAAAGAAGAAGAAGAGAAAATTGAAATATAAAACGGGCTCTTAATCACAAAACAATACAAAAAACTAGAGGGGCAAAAGTTAAGTTTTGCCCTGTTCTTGAAAAACTTGGGGGTATATGACCCCCCTCGCCCTAGCCAGATTACGCCCATGTTACACCGATCATGACCCCTGGAGTCCCAAACCACCCCCAGTTCTAAACTTTATCTATCTATCTATCTATATATATATATATTTTTTTTTTACTTTTATATGGACACGATAACATATCCAATCAGTTTAAAGTTTTCAAAACTTCTAGGAAAAGGGCTAAAAATTATGCATGACAGATTTTTGATATAATTAAAAATGGCTTCAAGGAGTGCAAAAATAGGGTTTTCAGAAGAAAAAAATTCATAATTTCGTCAATTCACAAGATATCAAATTCACTTAAATTTATCATAAATCCTCTTAATATTATCTACAACTTTTGCATTGACAAGCTTTTGATAGGAGCAACTCTTACAGCAAAAAGAAATTAAAAACAAAAAAGTGTGTGTGTGTGTGGGGGGGGGTTGTATAAGAAAAAAATCACATTTCCCTTAATCCGTTAAATTCTTGGTGAAATTAGTACTTAACTTCAAAACCTACCTGCGGCTGTAGGCGGAACCAACATGCATTTTTACATAATTATGAAGGTTATAAATGTTTTTGTACAACAGGAGCAGCTGATTTAATTTGGGGAGGAGATAAACAACATTATAACTTTATTCTTTTTAAAGATTGACTGGAATATCCAGGAATTCAATTAATAAAATATTTCATTACTATTAATTAATAATTAATTAATTAAAATAATAATAATGTTTAATGTTTAGTAATGTTTAGTAATGTAATTAATGTTTAGTAAAATAATTGATTAAAACTATCAAAATTCCAGTACCACAGAGCCAAATTCCTACGGGGCATGTTGGCTCGGCGGGCAAACATGCCCCGTGCCAAATGGGCCAACTAACCCCGTATCGCCATTTTTGTTTTGGATGACTGTAAGGAATTATTCTGAAAGTATTTCAAGAAAAAACATGCCCTACAATAACTACGAGACAATTATTTTTCTGAATTATTATATATCAAAATCTAAAATGTAATCTACAAACAAATAAAAAACGATTATTTATAAGAGAGGAAATTTACTCACCTTCGCAAAACTTTGAAAATTCTCAATAATTCTTTAACGAACGCTCCGACTTCAATGGTGCTGATGTTGGAGGAGGAAAGCGAAGCAACGTATATTTGGCTGGACTGATAATGTTATCTAACTCAAAGTTTAAAAAATATCACGACTGGGCCAACATGCCCCTATGCCAACTAGCCCCGGTCTACCGTACTGTGTTCATTTTTATGAGGATAGCATGTGTACTCCTAGAAAATTAAGGTTTTTATAAAAACAGTTCCAAATTTTGCCAAGTTTTTTGCTTATAATTTGCAGAGTTCTTAATATAAAAAAAAGTTATTTTCAAAAAATATGGACAAAAAACTTTGTAACAATACTCTGCAATCAGAATTAAAAAATAATAAAAATTGGATGAAAAATGAGCAGGTTTACTAAAAAATGTTTCACTGCGCATGCACGAATGCAATCAAAATATAATATGCATAATGTATTAGCCAAGTATATAGAGCAACTTTTGTGAAAGTCTCAAAATCATATCTTGAAAATTATGAAAATTATCGTTGATAGAATAAGCTCGCAATCCGTTGTTCCGAAAAAGAAGCAAAAATATGAGGGGTTGTAGTATCAAATATCTGTTGATTAGTGCCAAGATAGCGCACACAATATTGCACGTACTACTATATTTGGATACAACGCCTCATCTTTTTGCTTCCTTTTGGGAACAACGGATTTCGAGCTTCGAGCTTATTCTATCGAAGATAATTTTCAGAATTTTCAAGTCATGATTTTAAGACTTTCACAAAAGTTGCTCTATAAACTTAGCTAATACATTATGCACATTATATTTTGATTGCATTGGCGCATGCGCAGTGAAACATGTTTTAGTAAACCTGCTCATTTTTCATCCAATTTTAATATTTTTTAATTCTGATTGCAGAGTGTTGTGTACAATGTTGCTTGTCATATTTTCTGAAAAGAACTTTTTTTATATTAAGAACTTTGCAAATTATAAGCAAAAAACTTGGCGACATTTGGGACTGTTTTTATAAAAACCTTAATTTCTCTACGAGTATACATGCTATCCTCATAAAAATGAACACAGCATTTTACAATAAGCCACTTATTAATAATCTCGAATTTGAACGCTTTTGCTACATTAGTTTTTACAGAGTTATCCAAAATATATTCGTTCTTTTTCAATTTGTTGACGGTCCCCTATGGGGTTTCGGGAAAAAATCTTCACGGAAATATATGACCTATATTATACTGTTTACACACCTGCAGTTTCAGGTTAATTCCCCATGTATTTTTCTAGATATTTAACAAAACGTCTAAAGTCGCAAGTGACCGGTCACCTTTGGCCATATAGTGTAATCACCCTGTATATTAAATCCCCCTTTCGATGATTTTTCAGTAAATATGTTAAGAGACTTTTTTTTTTTTTTTTTTTTTTTTTTTTTTACTTTTTAAATATTTTTTCACCCATCATGCATGACGGAATTTCACCTAGTAATTATGGTAATTCATTTGTGTTATTTATCTTTCTTCTCATTCAAACATGAGGGCTGGGGTATGTTGTAAGTTAAGTGGATTTTTTTAAATTCAGAATATATATTCGCCTTATTTAAAGTCATATTAAGTAAGGTGAATATTAGTCATTGAAAATACTGATAACATTCTGAATAAAGAAAGCCCAGCTGGCAACACTGATTATAGAAGTTTTCGTTTGAAAAATAAATATATTTTATGAAGTTTTGGTGTTTGGTAAAGATAGAAATACGTAAGTTTTTGCATTAAAAAATGGATTTTCAAACATTTTAAAACTACACTTTTTCGAATTTTTGCACGATGTGTATTCACAGAGCCCAAGATTTTCCAAGGGGTTAAACCGAAAATCCGAAACCAACCGAACAAAATTGTACATATTAATAGAATAGATAATTGTGTAGTTCTTGACCGACAGTATTTATTATTTTTTTTACATTTTTAATAAAGGATGGACTATGAAACTTGATGTATCAATTTTCAACACACACACACACACACACACAATATATATATATATATATTATTTATTAAAAAAAAAAAAAAAAAAGGAATTTAAAAAAGCACCGGTTAAGGAGAGGGAAATATATAATCTTTCTTTAAACTAAATTAACAAATAAAATAAAACAAATTTATGTATGTGTCGTTCGAGCTATTTAGGGTAACCGACTTCAAAAACAGTGTTTGGAGAAAAACGCTTTTAAAGTTTTGCAACAAGCATCGCTCACTCGTGCACTGTACGCAAGAATCACTATAGTTTCTATATGTGTTTAATTAAAAAAAAAAAAAAAAAAAAAAAAAAAAAACAGCAAAAAAAAAAAAACGGTTTTCAGACAGCATTTATAAAGATACAAACATTCGGAGAAACAAAACCCCCCCCTTTTTTTTTTTTTTTTTAACCCGAAAAACTCCCATAGCCTCTTTAGTTCTGCAATATTTATAAATGTGGTAAAATCCGGAAAAATTTAAAATCGTCTGCGAGAAACTTTCAGTTTTCTCTCAATGAGTCATTAATCAGTTACTCGAAATAGAAGACCATTTTTCTTCTACTCTTTGTTTAAGTCCATAGCGATTTATAAATTCCTATATTGTTCTTCTGATCTTCAGCACAAAATGTAAATAATTAACCATTTCACCGCAAGAAAGATTTGAATAGTACATTGATATTTTCTCACAAGCGTAGTACAAAGGTGTAAATATCCCTATAAATTAGTTTCAAAATGTGTTAAACCTTAATAACGTTATATTCATTCAATATCAAGTAAAATTAATTATTCCTGTTTTGTTTTCTGGATTTCATTTATTTTTATATTGTAGAGCTTTTGTTTACTTCATACTTGATTAAAGCACTGATATCTATATTAAAAAGCAAAAACATATCCGTTAGTAACGTTGTCACATTGGCGGTGGTAACACCTAAAGCATAAATTTCGCTTTTAATACAATTTTCAAACATCGCGTTTTTTCAATTTTTACACCATCGAATGCGAAATGTTTTTTTCAAATACAATTTGTTTCAAAACTGTTGCTCAATTCAGCAATTTTTTTTTCTTTATAGTTTTAAAAATTATTTTCAAGAATGACTTTTTAGAAAATCTATCTATACATGTAAAAATCCATATAAATTAGTTTCAAAATGTGTTAAACCTTAATAACGTTATATTCATTCAATATCAAGTAAAATTAATTATTCCTGTTTTCTGGATTTCCTTTATTTTTATAATATAGAACTTTTGTTTCCTTCATACATGGTTAAAGCATTGATATCTATATTATAAAGCAAAAATCCCTGCCGGCTTGCCCTACAGGCGCAGGTAGATTTCGAAGTTAAGTACTAATTTCACCAACAAAAACTAAATCATGATTAGATATAAACCCACTTTTATCTGGCCACTTTTGACGAGTATTTAATTTCATTTTTATATAAGAGCTGGTTTTATCAGAACCATGCTAAGGCAGTATTCAAAAAATATTTTTCCAAGCTCAACAACTCGAAATTTTCTGACCCATCTTCAGATTTATTTTTAAAAGGAAAAACATGAAACTTGCTGACGTGATTTTTAAAGAGATTTATAAGTGACCCATATTTTTGTTTTTCGTTCAATTAATTAGAACTTGATTTATAAGCAATTATTTTCTCAGTAGGACAACATTTTTCCAACATAATCGCTTCGAGAAATTTAGTTCAAAATGCCCACTTTGACATCATTTTCTTTTTAAATATATTTTGTTTCTATCAAAAAATCGACCTTTACGGCACATTATATAATTTCTGAAAAGAGAACCTACCAATTGGATGCGTTTGAAAGCAAAAATGAATTTAAAAATGAGTCAGAAAATAGGCAGTTTGGATTTGAGTAGTACAATATTTTTTTCTTCAACCTCTATGTATTTTTAATTTGTTTTTGTTGTAAGAATAGTCCTATCAAAAACTTGTCAATGTAAAAGTTGTAGATAATATTCAAAAGATGTGTAATAAATGTAAGCGGATTGGATATCTTGTGAATTGACGAAGTTGTGGATTTTTTTCTTCTTCAATCCCCCCCCCCCTTTTTGTTTTCGCTTTTATTTTTTTATTTATTTATTTTTTGCGGTAAGAATTGGTCCTATCAAAGACTTGTCAGTATAAAAGTTGTAAATAATTTTAAGAAAATTTATAATAAATTTAATTGGATTCGATATCTTGAGAATTGATGAAGTTATGTTTTTTTTTTTTCTCCCCAAAACACTATTGTTTTCGCCCCTGGAGGCCATTTTTAATTTTATCAAAATTCTGTCAGTCATATACTACTTTTTTTTTTTTTTTTTTTTTTTTTTTTAAGAAGTAGTAAAAACTTTAAACTAAGTCGATATGTATTATAATTAAGAAGTTAAGAAGTTATGGTGGTTTTTCGTTTTTCACAAAACCCCTCTCTATTTCCACCCTCTTGGTCCGATTTTCCCCATTAACGAACTTGACCGAGATTTTATGTATCAATTTGGGAAAGATTTGTGCAGAATTATGGAAGTTATCGTGCCCATAAAAAAGTGATTTAGATAGATAGATAAAGTTTTTTACTGGGGATGGTTTTGGGTTCAAGGGGTCATGATCGGTGTAGATCTGCAAAATTATCTGCAACTTTTATATTAACAAGTTTTTGATAGGATCAACTCCTAATGCCAAAAAAAGCGAAAAAATAGGGGGGGGGGTTGAAAAAGAAGAAAAAAATTATAATTTCGTTAATTCACAAGATATCCAATCCGCTTAAATTTATTCTACATCTTATCAATATTATCAACAACTTTCATATTGACAAGTTTTTGATAGGATCAACTCTTACAGCAAAAAATAAATAAATAAATAAAATACATAAAAAAAATAGGGGTTGACGAAAAAATTATCATATTAAGGTCGTCGCTCAAATCCAAACGGCTTACTTTCTGGCTCATTTTTAAATTCATTTTCGCTCTCAAACGCATCCAATTGGCAGGTTCTCTTATTCAGAAACTATATAATGTGCTGTATTGGTCGATTTTTTGATAAAGGCAGAATGTATTTCAAAAAATACTGTCAAAGTGGACATTTTGAACCGAATTTCCCGAAGCGATAGTGCTAGAATCGAAAAAAGTGGTTGTACTGAGAAAAAAAATTGTAAAACAAATTCTAATTAACTGAACGAAAATTAAAAATACAGGTCGCTTATAAATCTTTTTAAAAAATTCCGTCGGCGAGTTTCATGTTTTTACTTTTAAAAAATGATGCTGAAAATGTGTCAGAAAACTTCGAGTTGTGCGGGGGAAAATGATTTTTTTAATACCGACTTAATATGATTTTGATAAAACGAGCTCTTCCAGAAAAATTAAATTAAAAATTCGCCAAAAGCGGCCGGATAAAATTGTTAAACTGGGTTCATCTCTAATCTTGATTTAGTTTTTCTTGGTGAAATTAGTACTTAACTTCGAAATCTAATCTACCTCCGCCTGTAGGCCGAGACGGCAGGGATTTTTTAACTTCTAAACATCGCGCAATTTCAATTTTTACATCATCGAATGCGAAATGTTTTTCAAATGATTTTTTTAAAACTGTATTTCAATTCGGAGAGTTTTTTTTTTTTTTTTATAGTTTTAAAAATTATTTTCAAGCATGGCTTTTAGAAAAATCTATCTATATCACGTGCAGCCAGATTATGAAAAATTAACTCGTTTGCATAAACAATATAAATAGTTCAGCATTTGTTTCTGGTTAATATTCTATAACGAAATTAAAACTTCATCAATAAATAAGTAATTTTATAATATAAATAGAACAGGTATGTTATCTAACTAAAGTCGTAACCACTGAAATCACCAGAATCAAAAAGGTTGCTGTAAGTTGTGAGTTGCAAAATCTTTGGCGATTCTATATGCTATTAGCTGCTGGCATGCTAATGACGGCTAATACGAGAGTACCGCTTTTAATACATTTCAAGAGCTTATTTTAATACTTGATATTTTCCATATAAAAATACTTTTTGGTGTTGTTAAGAGGCAATCTGGAAAATATATATTAAATATAAAAAATATATTATAACTTTCAAAAACAGAAAAACAGTTTGCATATTCTTTAATCCTAGAAGTACGGGTTCGATCTCCTAGTATCTTTAAAAGTGTTAAGCTAATCCGAATGTTTAAATGCATACAATTATAGAATTTTTATTATTTTTATTAATTCCTGTAAAATATGACTAAACGAATAACTTAACTTTTAATTGATGACATGATTATTTGTCACATGATGATTTCTTTTTATGTTTAATCATTATTTACAAACGTTCCGGTTGAGGGGGCTTTAGATTGCCTTAAGAAAAGGCATTGTGAATTCCATTTCTCTTATTTTGAAATCGAGGAGCTTATCCTTCTCACTCGCGCTTGCTTGTCGCAAAATACTTTTGTTTTCAATGGTAATTTCTTCCGTATGATTGACGGTTTGGCTATGGGTAATCCTCTTAGTCCAATTTTATGCGATATTTATATGCACTATTTTGAGATCAAACTTTTTGAAATTTTAAAATTTCCATTCTATGTTCTTTGTGTTGATGATGTTTATGTCCTGGTTGAAATGAATTCGGATATTAATCATATTCTCTCTATTATGAATTCCATTGATCCCTGCATTCAATTTACCTCTGAAATTGAGACCAATTTCAGACTTGATTCAGATTCTTGAGTCTTTCTTTCCTGGGTGTCCTTGTTATTCATTGTGAAAATGGCTTTCAGACTACCGTCTTTCGTAAACCTTTTACTGCCAGTCTCCCACCTCACAGGTATTCTTTCATTTACCAAATCTCTTGCCAGTGTGGCCTTTCTTATATTGGCCAGACTAAACGTGCTCTTAGATTTCGTTTAAAAGAGCATGAAGGTTATGTTAAAAATCAGGAGCTCAAACGTCCTTCTATTGCTCAACATTCTTGGTCTTCTCAACATAGGTTCGATTTTTCCTCAGCCATCATTATCCAAAAATGTTCTTCTAACCTTGATCTTGATTTTTGGGAAGCTTACCACATCATTAAAAATTCTCACCCTTTAGTCAATGACTTATCTAGTACTCCTAATTTTCCAAGTATTTGGAAAGCATTAATTTAATTTCCCCCTTTTGGTTTCTTTTTCTCTCCTTCTCCGGTAGGTGTCGCTACTTGTCCACCCAGTCGTTTCCACTGCTTTTCTCTCATTGGTTGTTTTTTGGCGCCTTCGCTAGTCGCATAGGGTATATGAGCCAGCGCGTCTCTGTCTATCATTTTGCTCAGCCTTGCTTTTTCTAGCACGTTGTTCCTTTTTCCCTATCTTGCACTGAAGAAGAATCTCGTTTATAGATTCGAAACAGCTGTTTGCTGCTTTTCATGTATTAATTGTGCATTTTTAAACGTTGGTTTTTCTGTTTTTTAATATTGTTGCTCAAAGGCTTTATTTGCTATATTTACTTTTTAATTGATAATTTTAATGAAACAATGTTCTTTAAAAAACGTGTTTTCAATTTAAAAAAAAAAAATTGCTAAACTATATATGTGTGTGTGTGTGTTACAATATTTTATCACGAAGAAGATAAGCTCTTAGTATTCACACACCTTCCTTTCTCTAGCACCATTATCGAAGATTGCATTTAAAACGATCACACCATTCCGTTAATTAGGAGAATAATTTATTAGCGTAAAAAGTTTGCAGCCGTCATTATTACTTTTGCACAGGGTCGAAATTCGTGTTGTTTCCCCAATAGTTGATGAGGATTAAAACAGTAAATTAAAATAATATAACGTAATATCTGCATAAAATGTGAAAGTTTATTAAAATCAATGTTTTCTTTTTTTACACAACTGCTGAAATTACAAAGTAATCACTGAAACTTACTCTTCAATGTTTTATTAAATCCTTTTTCTGAAATTCTTTGGAATAACATTAAATTATTGAAAAAAAAAATCAAGCTCGTATAATAATTATCACAACCTGTTTCACAAATGCATTCGAGAATTTCCGATAAGTCATCCCAACTTTCTCCTGTCTCCCTTAAATTCGCGTTAATGTCTTTCCAAAACTTTCCCTAGCAAGTCAAAAGATTTCTTTATCGAATTAAAACGTGCCATTTTTCCCGCCAGACAATTATGGATTCGCGCGAATATTCCTTCGCACAAAGAAACCATAAAACCGCGACTCTTAAACGTCTTCAGATATACCCTCATTAACCGTTTTCCAAAGCACTGATCTTACTAACTCTATTCAGCGGGCACAAAAGCCAATTGCGGCTATAAAACGATTTGAATTCTGAATCTCTCCCCCCCACCCCCACTTTCCCATTTTTAATACTCCAATTTTTGGCGAATGCAAAACTCCCGGTGTTAGGCGAATGATTTTTGAAAAATGTCGGAGAATCATGCAACAAGGCTCTGAGGTGTAATTTATTCCGTTATGTATTGTGGAACGGTTGAATGGGGCTCGAGGGAACACTCTAGAAAACGTGTGGGCTTGATATCCCCTCTCTCCTACTTTTCTATGACTTGCTGAGGTTTCTATTCCATTCTATGTGTCATTCGAAAGTATGTTTTGTTTTCGTGAATAGAAAATAAGTTCAATAATTCTGTTTTATTATTTTTTTTTTTTATCCTTTATTCATATTATAATAGAACAGTATGAAATACAAAGTGGTTAATTACAGCTGTTATGTTGTTAATAATCATTGGCGACGGCAGAACGAAATCAAGGGACAGAGACGTCGCAATGGGGGGGGGGAGCCTCCCCCCCCCTCAATATATGTGAACTTGGGAAATTATAGATTTTTGAAACACTTATTCTTTTCTTTAAAAAAAAAAAAAAAAAAAAAAAAAAAAATTATTGTTCTGTTGACCATTTTTCTGAGTTCTGTAATAGTAAATAAAATAGTTAAACTTTCAAAAGAAATACAAAAAACAGCCTGACTCAATTTCTTATTATGTTTCTCTGTGCTACGAAAATATCATACATCTACCAGACCTGAATTTCCCTACTTTTGTACATCAACAGTGTCTGTAATCTATTTCCTCCAAAACTTTGTTCCTTTCTCAAAAATCTAAAAATATGAGGCTATTTTCAAATGAAGTATGATTATGACTCTTACACAATTGAAGACAAAAACTTTCATTAAAGGAACCAATAATTATAATTTTTATGTTTTTGGTTTCAGCATTTTTCTTTGGAAAGAATTTTTTTTTTTTTTTTTTTTTTTTTTTTTTTTTTTTTTTTCTTTTTTGCTAGTAAGTATCATTATTATTAAACACATATTGAGCATATCACTTTAGTTGGAAAATAGAACAATTTGTTTCACGTTGGGAAATTTTTGAATTATAAGTTGGGAAAATTTTGAACTCTCTCCCCCCCCCCCCCCCAAAAAAAAAAAAAAAATTGGTAGCTACGCCCCTGCAAAGGAGGTGCAAGATTTTGGAGCAGATGTGGTCCTATTGTCTCCAGTCTTCTCTGTGTTTTTTAAAAAGGAGAATATAAGCATTAAATAAGATAACCTCGGAATTTTTTAGCAGAAGTTCCATCATCCACGCACCCCATGAAAGACAATTTTTAAAACATACCAACATAAAAAGATATTAAGAAATTTAACAATGGAAAAATATTAAACATTCAAAAATAAGCTTATTTCGTCTGGGAAGTCCGAAATAAGTTCGGAATTCCACTCACTAATGTTAAGGCTATGGTCGTTTGGTGTATTCGTATATTTAAAATATCTCCTCGGGAAATTAATATTTTTAACTCCTTTTTTCTGTATGCTCTTTTTAAAGGATGTCTCTTTTTTTTTTCTTAGTTTTCAAAATATTTCTAAAATATGTGCTTAATTTTATAGCAAGTGTTAAAATCTTACTCACAGTTTGTCAGCTTGTAACACATAAAATATTAAATTAAGCATAGATTTTAGAAATATTTTGAAAACTAAGCAAAAAAGACATTTAAGAAGAGTAAACAGAAAAAGAAGTTAAAAATATTCTTTTCCCGAGGAGATATTTTAAATATACGAATGCATTCTACGCCCATAAGACTTAGCATTACGAGGAGAATTCGGAAGCTGAGTGACTAGCAGCAACAGATTGACATCGCTTCCCATAAACTACCACTTTGTTTTGTCTAAGGGAATAAAAACTTAATCATGTGCTAACATAAAATTGTAATTCCTATGGAAAGAATGCAACCCGATTCAAACAATAACACTGTACAACAGTGGTTTTGTCCTAGAACTAAAATTAGTTGAATTAGTTAAAATCAACTAAAATTAGTTGATACCAGATCAGTTTTTGGCGCTGATTCCGAATACGATCTCCGTTTATCTCTAGGTGGTCCAGGTTTTGAGAAATTTGCATATTTAAATTTATGCAAATTTAAGCTTTTTTTGTGCTGTTTTATGCACATTTTAGATACAATATATGTCACATCTAATTACGTTTTCTAGATAATGGCTACTTGACTATTTGCTTCAGATAAATGTCACGATTTGCATTTTCTTAATATTTATTTATCAGTTATTAAGCCTAATTTGCATATTTTTCAAAGGTGTAATGTTTACATCACTATCTTAACTTTAAAATAGTTGCCACAGAATTGACGTAATGTTTTTCTAGACTAGATTTTTATGCTGATTTCAAATCTGCAGTCTGTTTTCTTATGTCATGTCTAGTTTTTGAGTAAGATGAATTTCTAATTTTGAACGACATTAACACATGTTTGATATAAGATACTTTTTAGGGGTGTGTAATTCATTGACAAGAAGGTGAACAGGGTCTGATTCATATCAGAGACATAAACAAAAATTTATATAATCGAAAAAAATATTAGTAGTAGAATCTATCCTAACTAGTTGAAGTTTATCATACAAAGTATCATAAAAAGCTATTTCTGGCTTTTTTGACCAAAAACTAAAATTTCACTTTTTTCAAAACTAGACGTGATAGAAGAAAACAGATACAAGATTTGAAGTCAGCTCAAAAAACTGGTTTAGAAACATATGAGTGTGCTCGTGCGGCAGAAATATTTGAACGTCAAGAAACATTATTAGGAAAACATGAAAAATATGTAAATTAGGTACAATATTTCACATGTCAGCATAATCTCAGAAACAACGTTTTTGTGAAGTAAATTAGGTAATAATCATAACATAAAACAAAAAATCCTGTCTGATATCGCTTTATACCTTAAATTTGCAAATAATTGTATAAAATTTACTAAATTTGCATAAATTGAAATATGCAAATATCTCTCAAACTTGACGTACTGGAGTAAATCTAAAACTAGATTCGGAATCAGCACAAAAAACTGCATAAAAAACAACTAATCTCTGTTTTAGGACAGAGCAAAAGTTCAAATTTGTTGACCTGTGTAATTCGTTAAAATTAAGTTGAAATAAAATTATTATCAGTTTTAATCTTAGCAAAAATTATAATTTATTATTAAAAATATTACTTTTTTTTTTCTTTTGCTATTTCACTTGTTTTTATGTAAAATTAAAAGCCCGCAAAAGTTCAGAAGTGATGCTGACTTTATTTCAACATTATAATTAACCTCTTCACTCCCTTGGCCACATATGTCGACGTTTAGTTTTTTATAATTATAATTACTGTCACTAATAAAAAGAACAAAAATTTGTTAATTTATTCACTGCAGAATCTCCCAGTAAGAGAAGTAAATATTTTACGGTTTGGCTGCATTGATAATGTTATTTCCGGTGTACATTTAGAGGTCAAGCATGAAGTAATCTTTCAGCAGTCAGTGTTGTTGGATTATTAGAACAAATCGTTAATAATATTTGATAAAAATAATATGAGATGTATTAAATATATTAAGTTTTAATAATTTGCAGAAATGTAAGAAAGAAATTTACTGTTACTTTTTTTATTTTATAAGAAATCATTTCACTCATAAATTACCATTAACGCTCAGCGGCCGCAAATGCGGACGTTATGTTTTTTTAGCCCCTGATACGGTATGCTATTTCTTTCTCCCAGCTTATTTTGTGTATTCCAAAAAATAACGTTACCTTACGTAAAACAAAGATTGCCAGACGTAAAACAAAGCAGTACGATTAAATACTCTATAGCAATTTTTTTTTTACTTCTAAGCATCGCATATTTTTGATTTTTATACTGTCGTATTGGAAAAAAAAAGTTCTTTTAAATGCATTTTGTTTGAAAACTGTATCTCCATTTATTTTTTAAATATTAATTTTTTTGTAGTTTTTAGAGCCATTTGCTTAATATTGACAACGGAAGAGCTCCATTTCTGTAGAAAGTAAAGGAAAAATAGTTCTAAAATAGTAATTATGCATTTTTGTTGCCATTTTCTCATAACAACCGAAAGAAAATGTAATTAAAATGCGTGCTATTTTGAAAAAAATATAAACGAATGATTTATGTTAAAACAATGGAGCTATTATAAACTATATTTAATTTTAAGTATCTATAAATCATTAAATAGCCTTTTTTTTTTTTTTTTTTTTTTTTTTTTTTTTGTCGATTTTCTTGAATGATGGCATCTTTTTGCTGCCTTTGTGCATTATTTCGCGATAGTGATGTGCAATGCATGCTTTACTGTAGATGTTTGAGAGTAGATCGTAAATGTGGAATTCTTAAGCGGATGCGAATGACATCATTTTACATAAAATAAAACGGGTGCTTTAAGTCTTAAAATTGAAATATGTTTTGTACTGCAGTAGAGTCCCGCTTAACCGAGTTATTTCCTTCTGATGGACTGGTGGCTTCTATTATTATGAAACAGCTATTATAAATGAAGTGTTAGGTGAAGATGAAAGAGCAGACGTAAAAAGTTAGAACTCTGATTTTCTGATCAGATGGGGGAGAATAATAGCCATTTTTTTTTTTTTAAATGGTCATTCCCCCCCCCCCCCCCCATTCTGACCAGAAAATCAGAGTTCTAACTTTTTACGACTGCTCTTTCATCTTCACCTAACACTTCATTTATAATAGCTGTTTCATAATAATAGAAGCCATCAGTCCATCAGAAGAAAATGAAGTAACGGGAATGACGAGGGCGACACCAAATTCTGAAAAAGTAGAATTCCTGTTCTCTAGTTGTGTGATTTTTTTTTTTTTTTTTTTTTTTTGTAATTCCTATTAATATAAAATGAATAAATCGTAAAACAAAAGTCATTTTTTTCTCACCGTAAAAAATCGCCCTGAAGAGGTTAATAACAGTTATTATCTCTTGAAAATCACATGACATTAATAACTCTTCCTAAATTTTATATTGGTATTGATGTCAACTTTGGTGAAAACATATGCAATCATCTCATCTGGCAAAAGCGTTTAAAGACATTTTCATCCTACTAAATTAATTTTTCATAATGCACATGAATATTAAAACTACATCTTTGAACAAAAAAGGACGACATTGTCTGTATTTAAACTGACATTGCGCACACCTACCTGCAAACACTAAAGAAATTACGAGAAAAGGGAGCAACTCCCACATGATATGAAAGAAAATGAATTGCGATTTGATCTCTCATCTTTCCTCATCCTCCTCGAGGTACTCGAGCATATTAAGAGCTCAGCATCAACAGATTGACTCCCCCCCCCCCTCCCCATAAAACACCACTTTATTCTTCTTCAAAATATTACACACCCAATACAATGCCGTCACCCCCAGATGAAAACCCCCATTCTTTTGGCAGGAGGGTGTCCGTCCATCGTCCATTGTCGGACAGGAAGGAAGCTGCAGACGATGTCCGCAAACGTTCGAACAAAAGAACGACGAAACAGGGATTGGAAACAGCCGACTTCCGCAGTGAAGGAAGCTTTGTTCTCTCCTCTTCTTTTCAGTTGCAAATTAGAAGATGCTACAAAAGGGAAGCAAGAAAGCGGACGACGTGATTTGGAGAAATGTCGAATTAAAATTTCGGCCGAAAAGAAAGACAGACTGGTGACGTGGAAGAAGAGTAGGAAGTATCCTCGCGGGAGACCCGACATTGAATTCGGGCTTTAATGCTACAAGTCAATTACGATTGCAGAGCGTACAGGGAGAGTTCGATATTGATCGTACAAATTAAGGTTTAAACCAAAATAATAGTTCAAAACTCATAAAAAAAAAACAAGTCGGAAATTGTACATCAAATGTGGCAAATGAAGTGCGTTCGTACTATAACTAGATTTATAAATATCCAGATCTTGGTGCAATAGCTGTTGCACTCTTATACAAAAATGCATGAATACAAAATTTATGACGACTCTACACATTAAATTCAGTAATACGGAAATAATAGGACTCCATCTTAAATAAGACGTCATCAACAAGGTAACCTAAAATCCTGACCTAATATCATGGGATATCTGAATTAATTACATATGATAGGATTTAATAGAATGAAGAAAACTTTTATTAATATCTTTTTAAGTTTTGATTTGATGTTCATAAAATTTGAAATGACTCGAAAAAATTCTGCAACGATTCTATATATTAAATTTCAAACCATTCGGTTGGGTAGTTTTTGCGCTGCTATATGCGGACAGATGGACAAACAGACGGACGGACCTGACCCTGACGACGACTATAGGTGCTACGTATTTATATAATTACGAAGGCACCTAAAAAACGAAAACAAACTGACTTATTAGCAGATTTTATTTATGCTAAGTCCCATCAATATTTTTTTACTTATGCTAAAATGGTACAGTTTTCTCCCACTGGTGCGTCGATAGAATCTGCGGATGAACCAGATTTTTAATACAATTTCTTTGTAGTTTTCTTCGTCCCCATTCTTTAACCCCTTCGGGACAGGCGACTTTTACAAGAATTCTATTCGGTTGGTACCACTTTTATTACAAAAGTCACCTTTACTTAAGGCTGTTCTTAACTTCTCTGCTCAACAATCGCAAAACGTTCTGACACATTTACAAATTCATTTTCAACTAAATGATATAAAATTGGAAAGCCTGGCCATGGATTAACCCACAGCCTTAAGGCTGTTCTCAAATCCAAAGGGTCAACTTTCTGACATAAGTTTTAATTCATTTTTGTTCGGAAACTGATGAAACTAGAAGGTGTTGTTATTCAGAAACTATGTCATCTAACTGTTTTTTCCGTTTTCTTGTAAACGCAATAGATCTTTCAGAAAATACTGTCAAAGTTGGCATTTTGAACTGAACTTCCGAACGAAAGAAGAAAATCCAGTCAGTAAGAGGAGAAAAATGCAGTGTCACTTGTTCAAAATTGCTTATAACTCAATATTGATCAAAAAATGCAAAAAACAGTTCGATTCCAAATCGCTTCCATCGCCAGGCATTCCAATTTCATATCTTTTCGTTAAAAAATGAATTTGTAAATGTGTCAAAACGTTTTGCGCTTGCTGAGCAGAGCAGTTGAGAACAGCCTTAAACAATCACGAAAATGCTCTGATTAAAGAAACTAAATATCATTTTTCTTTTTTACTGGTGACTAAAACAAATTTTGTATGCTCTTTTTGAGGGTACATATTTGCACCCATGGTCCCGAACGGATTAATCAAAGTTCTATATTAATGTATTATAATGGTATAGAAGAAATTTTCGTGGTGGCCACAACATATTAGTTTCATTTCCTGTAATTTACATAATTCTGAGAACTATGCTAGATCTTGATTATGTAAAAGCATAAAGATATACGTAAATAAAACTCCCTGTGTCAGTTTGTAACAGAATTATTTTGAAAATCAAGTGATATTTCTAACTTTGTTTTTGCTATAAGTAAAATTTATAAGCATGAAAACTATAAAATTTTTATAAATAATAAATTTGATAAATTCATGTTTTCGTTTGCATTAGTGGCTCATTTTTAACTAAATCCTTTCAGTTCTTATTTGACTGTATTTCTAACAAAATATGTTACGTTTTTAAACCACTACGTAATTTTTCTGTGTACAGCAGAATATCTAATTAAAATAATTTCTACTGTTCGTACATCTCCTTTTTTATTACATAAAAAGCAATTACTTAAATTTTCTAGACTATAATCCTTACTTTCCTTCTGAATGACAACAAGGTCGGTATAACTAGTTTTACAGGCACCCCACCCCCTCCTCCCTTACCACCAATACGACAAAAAAAAGTCGTAATCAAATTGGATAAATCTTTCTGGAATATTAGACCTGCATCACAAATCACTAATCCAAATACTATACCTTGGATAGGGATCCACATTTTCCTGAAATATTTCTAGCACCAATATAACTACCGTATATACTCGTGTATAAGCCGAAGAATTTTAGACAAAATTTGAGAGTTGAAAATGGGGGATCGACTTATAGACGAGTAAGCAAAAGAATAATAAAATTTTCAAAGATAATCGTCAAATGGGCAAGTCTTTTAAGTAATCACATATGGGTCTAGGTTATAGAGAGATAAAAGCGGACAATGGTCATTTCTCAGTGATTGACAAAAAAAAAAAAAAAACCTTAAGAAACATTTTAATCCCCTTTTTAAAAAGAGTACAACTTCAGAATGCTTCTAGATATCTCTTCTAAAAGTCCTACAGTACAAAGACATACTATATTTTAGCTGTCTAAGAAGTTGTTTACCCTTTGTAAATAAGGCTCTGATAGATTTTTGAAAGAATTGTTTCTTTTAAAGTATCATTAAATTGATGTGAATACGTTTCAAAGTAGTTTAAGCTTCTTAGGTTGTACATAATTATACAGTTTTAAAACGTTGCATTTTTTTAAAACGTCTGATTAGAAACGTAGAAAAAAATGTTTACTAATTTAATGAAAATTTATTATTGTTTTTTATCCTCGATTACAAATCATTTTTCAACATATTACCAGAAATATGGTTCGACTTATACACGAGAATTCAATTTTTTTCAAAATTTTGCTTAAGAATTGGGGAGGGGGGTCGACTTATATACGAGTCGACTTAAACACGAATATATACGGTATATTTAAAATAATATATACTGTTTTTATCACCACGATGTTATTTTTCTACATATATCAACATGTATAAGCAAAGACATTTCATTAAAATAGTCTGTTCATAAATTTTCTTTCTTATTAAGTAGGGGGGGGGGGGGCTTAAATTAACCTCTTCACCTGTAATTATTACTTTCTTTCTAAAAGACAGTATGAGTGGTAAAACAAGTTTTACAGGTACTTTTCCAAAAAGATTTTTCAGACTGTAATCACATCAGTTGAGTCTTGTTAAAACATTAGACATGAGTCACAAAATATTACACTAATATAACTTCGAATAGTAACCTATGATTAATCTAAAATATTCCCACCTGCTATTCGAATATATTTCTACTAAATTATATTTCTTTTTCACAATATAACATTATTTTTTGTACATTTTACGATTAAATCAAGAAATTTAATTAAAATAATTATTTATTTTAAACGAGGCATTTCGGATACTAAAGCCGAATTCCCCAAAATTACAGGTTTCGAGAATCAACAGATTATCAGCTTAAATGCACACATTAGTATGATCATCAGTTTGTCTGTTTGAATTTTAAAGAAAATATATAGGAGTATTAGAGCAGGACTGGACTCTTCGTTAAAGATTAACAGTTTTCCATATTATGGTTAAAGAAAAAAAAAATTGAGATTTGTCAAGTTTGCCTTTAATATCGCAACGTCTCAAATCTTCTCTCCTGTGATCTCTATTTTCTTTCTCAGTGACAGTGCGGACAGTAAAACCAGTTTTACAGGCACTTTTTCAAGGAGGAAAAAAATAAAAAATGTACTATAATCAATTAAATTTTCCTTCTAATGAAGTAGGGGAGGAGACGACTTAAATGAAACCTTTTCAAAAGTAATTCTTACTTTATATCTGAAAGACTACATGGGTGGTAAAACAAGTTTCAAAGGTACTTTATTACAAAGTGTATTCTAATGATAGCAGTTAAATCTTGTAAAAATATTAGACATGCAGCACAAAGTATTAATTACACTAACACAAGTTCGAATAGTAACCTATGTTTTAGGTAAAATACTTTCACTTGCTATTCGGTTGCATTTCTGCCAAAATAAATTTCTTTTTCCGAATATAACATCCTTTGTCTGCCTATATTACGGTTAAACCAAGACATTTAATTAAAATAATCATTTATGTTAAATGAGTCGTTTCGGATATTAAAGAAAAACTCGCAAAACACAAGTTTCGAGAATCAGATGATTAATAAATACATTATCATTATCACCAGTTTGTATTCTAAAAAATAATTAGGAGTATTAGAGTAGGACTGGACTTTTCGTAAAAGAATCACAGTTTTTCATATTTTGCTTGAAAGAGAAAAATCGACCTTTGTCTAGTAAATCTTCTTGCCTGTAATTCTTATTTACTTACTGAGTTACAGTACGGACGGTAAAACTAATTTTACAGGGACTTTTCCCAAGGAGGGAAATATTAAAAATGTACTATAATCAAACGAAGCGTTTCGGATATTAAAGGAGAACTCGCAAAACACAGGTTTCGAGATTCAGCTGATTATCTGTTTAAATATATACATTATCGTTATCATCAGTTTGTATTCTAAAGAAAATTTCAGAGTTCTTAAAGCCAAACTAGACTCTTTGCTTTCACAGTCTTCCATATTATGTTCAAAGAAGGGGGGGGGGGGGGGATCGATCTTTCTCGACTTCGCTCTTTATATTTTATCGCCTGTTACCTCTCATTTTCTTTCTCAGAGACGATACGGACGGTAAAACAAGTTTTACAGGCACTTTTCCAAGAAGAAAATAAAACACGTTGGATGTACCAATCCCAAAACTTTCTTCTATCTTATACATCTTAATATTTCAAAAACTAGTTACACATGTTAATACTTCAATATTATTAGTTCATTACTATACCAACTTTGATTTTCATTTTAAATTTCTGCTTCAGTGAATTAAATGAACTAAAATCGAGTTAATATATATCATGATATTTGTTAAAATTAATAGTTTTTCCTTATTCTGTTGTTATCAGATGTTTGCGAATAGCCAGCTTAGCAGAAAGCGAGTTCCTGCCTTTGCACGAGCCGCCGATAGACAATAGAATTACGAAAAATCAAGAAAAGTATACAAAAATCGCTATCACAGATCCCCTTTACCGCGCGATATTTCCAAATTCAAGGAGGACCTGTTGGCCAAAGCCAAAAACATACACAAAAAATTTGGTTCAATTGTATGCATAATTTTATACACTTTTCGATTGTACAATAAAGAAAATGGTACAGACATCGTAATTATAGCGCCCCCTTCCAGCGCAATTTTTCCAAATTCAGGGAGGACCTTCATGCCATGACCAAAAAGAAACACAAAAAATTTGGGTCAATTCTATGCATAACTTCATACACTTTTCGAGGGTACAATATTCAAAATGGCACAAAAATCGCTATTACAGCGACCCCTACCGTCGAATTTTTTCCAAATTAAGGAAGGACCTGCTTGCCATAGTCAAGAACTTAAAATAAAAATTTGGTTCAATTCTATGCATAACTTCATATACTTTTTGATAGTACAATATGCAAAATCGCTATTACAGCGCCCCCTAGCGGCGAATTTTTTCCAAATTCAGGGAGGACCTGCTTGTCATAACCATAAACTTAAAATAAAAATTTGGTTCAATTCTATGCATAACTTCATACACTTTTGGATGGTACAATATTTAAAATCGCACAAAAATCGCTGTTACAGTGCCCCCTATCAGCGATTTTTTTCCAAATTCAGAGAGGACCTACCTGCCATATTCGAAAACTTAAAATAAAAATTTGGTTCAATTCTATGCATAACTTCATACACTTTTTGATGGTACAATATGCAAAATAGCTATTACAGCGCCCCCTAGCGGCGAATTTTTTCCAAATTCAGGGAGGACCTACCTGCCATATCCAAAAACTTAAAATAAAAATTTGGTTCAATTCTATGCATAACTTCATATACTTTTGGATGGTACAATATTCAAAATCGCACAAAAATCGCTATTACAGCGGCCCCTACAGGCGAATTTTTTCAAAATTCAGGGAGGATCTGCTTGCCATAGCCAAAAACTTAAAATAAAAATTTGGTTCAATTCTATGCATAACTTCATACACTTTTTGATGGTACAATGGCGACAGACAGACGGACACACGGACAGACAGACATTTTCTATAAACATGTTTTTTGGGATCTCTGACCCCTAAAAAATGTAAATCCGTCGAAAACCGGAAGTCGAAAAAACTTTCGATTACAATACTTTCTTCTATTGAAGATAGAAGAAAGTAAAATGTGCTGTAATCGTGTAAGTTAAATACTGCTCAGATGTGGGGGATGTATTACAAAGTAGGAATCCAACCTACATAACTTATTGTACACTCGTTTTAAATATCCGATATTAACATGGAAATAATAATCCATTGAAAATATTTTTAAATCGTGGTAAGCAAGTAGATTCTTTTACACTATTTCTGCCACGTCTATAAAACAATATGTATAAAATTTGTATTTTTTCACAGATACATAATTTTTTAATCACTATTGTGCAAATAAACTATAAATTTTTGAAATTTATATTTAAGTCTGTTCTCAAATCCAAAGGAGCAACTTTATGACATAAGTTTTAATTCTTTTTTATTCAAAAACGCATGAAACTGTCAGGTGTTGTTATTCAGAAACTATGTGATCGAAAGACGTTTCCAGTTTTATTGTCTGAAACGTCAGACAAAACGTTTCAGACAAAAAACGTTTGTCTGAAAAGTTTTCTGACGCTCTGTCCGGTATTGTCCAATAGAACTTTCAGAAAATACTGTCAAAGTGGGCGTTTCGAACCGAATTTCCGGCCGAAAGGAGAAAAACCAGTTATAGAAGGGAGGAAAACGTCTTGCCACGGGATCAGAATCATTTATAACGCGATAGGTAATTTATTTATAAAAAAATAAAAAATTCGTTTCGATTCCAAATCGCTTTCATAGTCAGGACTGCCAATGTAATATACGTTTAAAAATGAGTACGGCATTGTGTCAAAAAATTTTGCGCTTGTTGAGCAGTGAACCTAATATTCAATTTTTTTTTCTCAAAGATACTGTGTTCATGCATTTTTAACATTTTTTAAATATATAATTTATGGTCAAAAATTTTTTATCGCTTTTTAGAATACCTTATTCACGCTAAAATACCAGCTCGCTAATGCTAATCCCATGAGAGAGTTCTTTTAAAATATCTCGTTTGCATTTAAGGCTGTTCTCAAATCCAAAGGGTCAACTTTCTGACATAAGTTTTAATTCATTTTTGTTCGGAAACACATGAAACTAGAAGGTGTTGTTATTCAGAAACTATGTCATCGAACTGTTTTTTTCGTTTTCTTGTAAACGCAATAGATTTTTCAGAAAATACTGTCAAAGTTGGCATTTTGAACTGAACTTCCGAAAGAAAGAAGAAAATCCAGTCAGTAAGGGGAGAAAAATGCCATGTCACGTGATCAAAATCGCTTACAACTCAATAGATTGATTCAAAAATGGAAAACAAAGCTTCCATGGTCAGGCTTTCCAAATTTGTATTTTTCCGTTAAAAAAATGAATTTGTAAATGTGTCAAAGCGTTTTGCGCTTGTTGAGCAGAGCAGTTGAGAACAGCCTTAAGTATTTTTAAATGATTTATTTATTTTATTTTATTTTTTTGCATTGGATAGCTGAGTTCGATCACTATAAAGACCGTTTTTCACTTTTTCAATTGCAAGGTTTTTTTTTTTCCCTTTTGTGAGGAAACTTTTACTTTCGGAATCGGTTTCGAACCAGGAATTCTACCAGAATTATTTTGAAAATCAAGTGAGATTTCTAACTTTGTTTTGTTGTAGGTCAAATTTAGAGGCAAGAAAACAGAAAAGTATAAAAATATTTAAAATAATATGTTTAGCAAATTAATCTTTTCGTCTTCGTTAGAGGCCCATTTTTTACTAATAACCTTTTAACTCTTAGTTGACTTTATTTCTAACAAAAAATGTTGCTCTTTTGAAACAAAACGTACTTTTTCTGCATATACCATAGATATCACGTTTAATTAAAATACTATCTTGTGCTCACAACTCTCCTTTTTTATTGCGTAAAAAACACTTAAATATTTTCGACTGTAATTTTTACTTCCTTTCTGAATAACAAGAAGATCGGTAAAAGTAATTTTACAGCACACCCATCACGTCCACATAACGAAAAATAAATAAAATAATAATAATAATAATAATGTACTGTAATCACATTCGATAAATCTTTCTGAAATATTAGATCTGCATCACAATTTTTTAAACCAGGTACTATAACTTGAATAGGGATCCACATTTTTCTGAATACTTCAAGATCCAATATAACTATATTTCAAACAATATACATTGTTTTTATTACCACAATGTATTTTTTCTGCGTATATTACAGACAAACAATGACATTTCCTTAAAATAATCTATTATACACATAAATTTTTCTTCTTATTAAGTAGGGGACGAGGACTTAAACCTTTTCAACACCAATTCATACTTTATTTCTGAAGGACTGTATGGGTGGTAAAACAAGTTTTAAAGGTACTTTTTTACAAAGATAAAAAGTGCATTGTAATGACACCAGTTAAATTTTGTAAAAATATTTAACATGCATCACAAAGTATTAATTACACTAACACAACTTCGAATTGTAACCTATGTTTTAGCAAAATTATTTCCACTCTCTATTTGGTTGCATTTCTGTCAAAATAAATTTCTTTTTTCGAATATAACGTCATCTTTCTGCATATATTACGATTAAACCAAGACATTTAATTAAAATAATCATTTATAGAAAATTATATTAAATGAGGCGTTTCGGATATAGAAGGCGAACTCACAAAAGATAGGTTTCTAGAATCAGCTAATTAATATATATATATTATCATTTCCACCAGTTTGTCAGTTTGAATTCTAAAAAATAATCAAGAGTATTAGAGTAGGACTGGACTCTTCGTAAAAGATTCACAGTTTTCCATATCATGCTTGAAAGAGAAAAATCGACCTTTGTTTAGCAAATCTTCTTGCCTGTAATTCTTATTTACTTACTGAGTAACAGTACGGACGGTAAAACTAGTTTCACAGGGACTTTTTCCAAGGATGAAAATAATCAAAAATGTACTGTAATTAAATAAGGCGTTTCGGATATTGCAGGCGAACTCGCAAGAGGCAGGTTTCTAGAATCGGCTGATTAATATCTATATTATCATTATCACCAGTTTGTCAGTTTGAATTCTAAAAAATAATTAGGAGCATTAGAGTAGGACTGGACTCTTCGTAAAAGATCCACAGTTTTCCATACTATGCTTGAAAGAGAAAAATCAACCTTTGTTTAGCAAATCTTCTTGCCTGTAATTCTTATTTACTTACTGAGTAACAGTACGGACGGTAAAACTAGTTTTACAGGGACTTTTTCTAAGAATGGAAATAATAAAAAATGTACTGTAATTAAATAAGGCGTTTCGGATATTGAAGGTGAACTCGCAAAAGACAGGTTTCTAGAATCAGCTGATTAATATATATGTCGTAAGCTAATTGAGAAATCCGGCTCTTTGCAAACAGCCTAGGCTCTTTGCAAAGAGCCGGGCTAATTGGAGAATCCATCTCCCTTTTTCCAATTAGCCTGATATTTTTCAGGCTTAAAAGAGCCTAGAAAGCGTTAGGCTAATTGAAAAATGACCACTTATTATCCGATCAGGGTGATATTTTTAGCTCACAGTCTATCAAAGCCTGAGAGCTTATGTGCCCGCCGATTCTGTATGTACGTGTGTACGTACGTACGTACATATGTACGTAACACGATAACTCTTGATAGAAATAACCGATTTCCTTCAAATTTTTTTTCTAGGTTCATTCTGATAAGGTGCTTCCGTGATTAGTTTTTGGGGTTCATTGGTTAAGGATAAAGGGGGAAAAGGGGGCTAGTCCCCCCCCCCTTAATTTATATAAATGGGTTTTTCATGCAGAAATATTCGATTTGCTCCAAATTTGGTATACCGGTTTATTGTGTTAAGGAGCTTCCCCGATTAGATTTGGAAGCTCATTATTTAAGTATAAAGGGGGAAAGGGGGGAATACTCCCCTTAATTTAGATAAATTGGTTTTTCATAAAGAATTATTCGATTTGCTCCAAATTTGGTATACCGGTTTATTAAGTTAAGGATTCGCCTTGATTAGATTTGGAGGTTCATTATTTACATATAAAGGGAGGAAAGGGAGGCTATCCCCCTCCCCCCGTAATTTAGATAAATGGGTTTTTCATGCAGAAATATGCGATTTGCAATAAATTTGGTATACCGGTTAATTATGTTAAGCAGCTTCTCTGATTACATTTGGAAGATCATTATTATGTATAAAGGGGGGAAAGGGGGCAATTGCCTCTCCCCTTAATTTAGATAAATGGGTTTTTCATACAGAATTATTCGATTTGCTTCAAATTTGATACACCAGTTTATTACGATATGGCTTCCTTCATTTCATTTGGAGGTTCATTGGTTAAGTATAAAAGGGGGGAAAGGGAGCAATTGCCCCTCCGCTTAATTTAGATAAATGGGTTTTCATGCAGAATTATCTGATTTTTTTTTTTTTTTTTTTTCAACCGGATCCGAACTTGAAGGTTCCATTTGAAGTCAACCCGAAAACCGACCACAACCAGGTTTCGGATTGAGTTCAATTAGAACTTTCAGGTTCGGATCGGGTTGCCGTTGGACGGAGATTATTTTGTCTGGCTTGCATCGGGTTATAGTTCTTTGGAATATTTTTGTCGGTTAAGATTTGGTTCGGGACGGGTTTCAGGTTGACTTCGAATGGAATTTTATGTTCTAGTAGCGTTGCGTGTCCACGGAAACTAATTTGTCTTGTTCGGATCCGGTTATGGATCTTTGGAATATTTTTGTCGGTAATCAGATTTGGTTCGGGATTTCGGGTTTTTTCAAATGGAACTCTCAGGTTCGGGTCGGGTTGCATGTAGACTGAGATTATTTTGTCTTGCTCGGATCAGGGTATGATCTGTTGTAATTTATTTTTTGTGTTTGGGTAGGATTATGCGTTAATAAACCTAATAAAAGAAAATTGCCCAGTTAAACTGATGGCATTGAGCTCACAGGCTATTCACACTAATTGTATATTATCTGGGAGCACGGCAGTGCGTCCGCCAAGTTCGCATAAGCCGTAAGCTACCTTTTCCTGAACCATTTCGGCATACTTTTCACCCCCTCATAACGTCGTTTTAGGGAGAGATACAGAAATTTTTCTTTTAGACACATGTTCGTATGGTCAAACTGAACTAAGGTTCCACGATTTCATGTTTCTATATTTAGTAGTTTTCGAAATATTAAATTCCGAAAAAGCGCTTTTTTGTCACTGACTCACTTCGCATCATCAAATAACTAAGGTACTTCTAAAAGTCGTAGAATCATGAAATTTCACAAGTAAGTCGGGTTTGTAGCACAATTAACCAGAAAAATCTGAAAACACAGAATTTCCGCCTCTAAACCCTTCAAACAGGGGGTGTTCATTTGGCTGCAAACAGTTCCTTAACACATTTAATTGTGCCAATGTTGGTCGCCAAAACTCGATTACAGAGTTTTGAAGGGAGTCGCGTGATTTCAAGCAGAATAACATTTTATATATATGCTTTTCCAAAGATGTTTGTTAAATAGAAAAAAATGAATATACCTAAAAATTTTAATCAGTATAGGTTATGATATATTTACGATATTAAAACAATAAAACATTTAACAAAATATAACCGCAATTCGGTACGTTTCCGATATAGTAGCCTTGGCGAAATACAGAAAATTGCCTTGACGAGAAAAGAAATTTGATAATAACGTATTTTCTGGCAACCTATTTACTGTGTCATATACACAAGCAATTTTTTCCATATGTATACAATTTATTTAATGTAAGGAACCCGTTTATTTATTTTTATATACCAACATAAATAATTTGTATATAAAAAATAATATTTTATACATATATAAATAAAATGTTTATATGTATATAAATGCGTATATAAATAAAAAGTTCATCAGGTTTGTTTTCATAGTTGTTTATATCATTTGGCAACATATCTCAGTTTCTGAAGTCCGAATTGCGCCAAGATTTAAAAAAAAATGCCAAGGTCCCTATAGTGGAAAATATCCTAATTCCATATGAAAGTTTTAAAATCTCCTTTTAATTAAATGAAATGTGTAACTAATAAACTGTCTTTAACGATGTGCGACAGATACGGCGTCCGAAGTCCGCTGCTAATGTTATTATATTGCATTATTAACCTACTTACTGTTAATTTATTGTTAATTTTAAATCTGTAAAAGAAAGATCACAGTTATAGATAAGGTATGTTGGTCGCCAAAACCCGATTACAGAAAATTAGCTTGAGTTATAAAGGTGTTACATGATTTCAAGCTGAATTAATTTTTATATGCTTTTACAAAAATCTTAATAAGGCAAATCTTTCAGTTTATCTGTCCATCTTTCTATCTTTTACTTCCTTAAAACAAATTTTATTAAAGACCTGGGGGCGTCTGCACTGATCATAACCTCATCGAGTTGACGGCTGAAATTTTAGAATTAGTTAAATATCGATTAGCGTATTGAAATGTAACTTGTCTGCCAAGTCGTATCTTTGTGGAAACCACCTACAGACCCGATTTTACGGGTTAATTGGTGGATTTTCCTTTGTGTTTTCCTGCACCCATTCCTCCATGTTTCCAAACTTTTGAATTCAGGAAAATACAATAGTAAACCTATCAGTTAACCACTAAAATTAGGTCTTCAGGTGGTTTCTACCAAGATATGACATAACAGACCAGTTCATTTAAATATGTTAATCTAGTTTTAACTAATCCTAAAATTTCAGCTGTAAACTCGATGAGGTGATGGTGTGTGCAGATGCCTCCCGGTCTATTATAAATGTCGGAATCCTAATCTCAATAGCACTCTGGTCAATCTGGCAAATATCCCTACTATTTATGGAACATTATTCCTTTAAGTGCGTTTTAGTGATGTTAATAAACTTATGCATATGCATCATACATATTATACATATGCATGTAATACGTAATACATTTGCATCATACATATTATACATATGCATGTAATACGTAATACATTTGCATCATACATATTATAGGTATGTGTATAATACATAATACATATGCATCATTATGACGTCAGAGTAAACAAAACATTTTTTGTCGCCAAATTTGAGAATTGACATGATATATTACCAAATTTGGCGAAACTTTGCTAAATGTCGCCAAGCTTGGCGAATATTTGACGCTAGTGGCTATTTTTCAATGAGTTAATTATTAATAAGAGCCATCTATTTTTATTTTTCCGCATATCATCTGAATAGTTAAATGATATAACATACTAATACTATTTCCAAAGTGCTAATAGTTTGGTCACTGCCCAAAACCTCTGCTATTGTTATTATATTGTACTGTTATAATACTTACTGTGACTATGTTATTAATCTTTACCCCGCTAAAACTTCTGTATCACATAAAGGGAATTTACGGAAACTATTAAAGCATTGGAACTGCCAGTTCTCCTTATGATTATTATAATTCTATAATATGTAACCTGTTAATCGATATGTACGTTAGAATGAATCTTCTATAACCCGGTTCCTCGATTTTAGTTTTCAGGCTTCGAATAAAATTAGCTAAAATCTTAAAACCATGGCACATTGACTAATTCTTCAACACGATCAGATGAGAAGAATGAGAGATTTTCAAATGGATCATGGCAGTGAGCCAGTAGACCTTCTATTCCTACGTAATCGAGTCTACTGAAAAGGTTAACGTGAAACACAAAGATATTAGCATCAATATGTTTTTTTGCAAATTCAGATATTGTCAAAGGATTTCATAAGAACCATTTCACTTGTACCCAGTCGTATCTGTTAAAATACAACAATTGGCAGTGAGTCCAATTAGAAAAGATTACTTAATAGGATTAAAAATTTCCGCATTAGAGAACGAATCGTAACTGCTAAGGAAACATGCATAAGTGCGTTAAGAGATATTTGTCACGAAAGATGAAATACATAACAACACAAAATATATGATGTGCTTCCATGATCGTAAAGAGTTCTTGATTTCTCTATCAAAAGCTTCCGATTTGGCGAAAGAATGGGAAAGTAAATTAAATTGTGAATAACAGTTATATGATGCAACGTTTAACATGGAATCAATACGGTAAATACTGCTTGCTAAAGGCGGCTAGTACTTTAATATAAAAAGAAATAAAGTACAAATTTGTAAAGCTCAATAAAATAAATTTAGGTATTTTTATGTTTGCCGGGCGCAAGTGGCAAATCGCCAAATACTGTTCCCAACTCCCATTGTTCATATTGCATTCATTTCATTTAAAGATATATAATTTTCAGTCATCTCATTTAAAATAGATGCATTTCACTCATTTTATTTAATAGAATATTTAACATAGAAATAAATAAATAAATAAATAAGAAATAATAACATAAACCAAAATATTTTATTTGAAAATCAAAGCATTGTTTCTAATTTACACATGTGAAAAATAAAAACTGCTATTGGCGAAAAACAAAAGGCTAATGAGGGGATTTGCTCCCGGCTAACATAAAAGTACCGAAATTTAAGTTTTTTCATATTAATATGGTTTAGAATAACAAACTTAAAAACATACAAAAAGTAGTGATATCCCAACAAAAAGTTTTCGCTAAAAAAAAAGAAAAAAAGTGCCAAGTTCTCCTTAATGTTTCGGCCAGAAAAAGTAGTGATATCTAAAGTTCGCACAAGTTAAAAGCCAAACATCCCAAATCTTTAATTGAAAATGGCTTCCTGCGACTTGGCCGTTAATGCCTTGGAGAGAGTTTTTCAAATTTTAAAATATGTACAAATGCTAACATGCCAACTACATTTTTTGATTATTTTAGGCATTTTGTGGCACAGAGTACAGAAATAAAATACACATTTGAAAAAAGCATTTAAACAACTTCAGTCTATTTAAATGCTTAGAAGTTGCAAATAACAAAATACTTGTATTCAGGAGATAATATCCCTAATTGCTAAAACACAATTAGTATCACCTTTTAACAGTTTATAAATCGAATACCTCTTAATGTATGCAAACAAACTATAATAAATGTTCAAACGAAAAAAAATCTCTTTCGTCAATACACACGATTTCAATATTATACAATAAATATAATGTAACATATTGTGAGATTTGAAGTAAGTAAATTTTGTTTTATTTCTTGGGTTTTACGTTAATGATTTTAGCTTTAGACAGACCGTACAAAATGGCAATTAAACCACAAGTGGACTAAATGATCTGTAATCAAAACTAATGTTTGTTGAAACTGAATGATAGTTATCAGAAATCTTTTACTTATAATGTTTTTATGTGAATTTGCATCTTTGCATTCTAATATTACTTTTAATATTTAAATAATTCATAATTGCGTAATTTCCAACCATTAATTTTGAAATGCTGTAGAAGGCATTAACGGCCAAGTCGCAGGAAGCGTTTTCAATGAAAGATTTGGGATGTTTGGCTTTTAACTTGTGCGAACTTTAGATATCACTACTTTTTCTGGCCGAAACATTAAAGAGAACTTGGCACTTTTTTTCTTTTTTTTTAGCGAAAACTTTTTGTTGGGATACTCTTATTTCAAAGAATAATGCCCCTCGAAAAATAAATGAATGTATTAGTCCCCGTTGCCCCCCTTTCTACTTAACCAAAGAACCTCCAAATCTAATCAGGGAAGCTACTTAACATAATAAACTGGTATACCAAATTTGAAGCAAATCAGATAATTCTGCATGAAAAAACCATTTCACTAAATTAAGGGGGGGTATTAGCTCCCCATTTCTCCCTTTATGCTGAACCAACGAACTTTCAAATCCAATTTAGAAAAGCTCCTTACTAGAATGAACCTTGAAAAAAAATTAAATTAGATAATTCTGCATGAAAGCACATTTATCTAAATTAAGGGGAGGGGCAATTGCCCCCCTTTTATACTTAACCAATGAACCTCCAAATCAAATGAAGGAAGCCATATCGTAATAAACTGGTATATCAAATTTGAAGCAAATCGAATAATTCTGTATGAAAAACCCATTTATCTAAATTAAGGGGACACTTGTCCCTGTCCCTCCTTTATACTTAACCAATAAATCTCCATATCTAATCAAGGCAGCTCCTTAGCATAATAAACCGGTATACGAAATTTGGAGCAAATCGAATAACTCTGCATGAAAACCCATTTATCTAAATTAAGGGGGGGGGGGGTCTAGCCCCCTTTCCTACATTTATACTTAACTAATGAACCTCCTAATCTAATCAGGGAAGCTCCTTAACATAATAAACCGGTATACCAAATTTGGAGCAAATCGAATAATTTTATATTAAAAACCCATTTACCTAAATTAAGGGGGGGGGGGTAGCTCCCCCCCTTTCCTCCCTTTATACTTAACTAATGAACCTCCAAATATAATCAAGCCATCTCCTTAACATTATAAACCAGTATACCAAATATGAGCTAATCGAATAATTCTACATGAAAAACGTATTTATCTAAATTAAGGGGAGAGGCAATTGCCCCCTTGCCCCCTTTATACATAATAATGATCTTCCAAATGTAATCAGAAAAGCTGCTTAACATAATTAACCGGTATACCAAATTTATAGCAAATCGCATATTTCTGCATGAAAAACCCATTTATCTAAATTACGGGGGGGGGAGGGATAGCACCCCCTTTCCTCCCTTTATATGTAGCTAATGAACCTCCAAATCTAATCAAGGCAGCTCCTTAACTTAATAAACCGGTATACCAAATTTTTAGCATATCGAATAATTCATCATGAAAAACCGATTTATCTAAATTAAGGGGGTAGCCCCCCTTTCCCCCCTTTATACTTAAATAATGAGCTTCCAAATCTAATCAGGGAAGCTCCTTAACACAATAAACCGGTATACCAAATTTGGAGCAAATCGAATATTTCTGTATGAAAAACCCATTTATATAAATTAAGGGGGGGGGGGGACTAGCCCCCTTTATCCTTAACCAATGAACCCCAAAAAATAATCAGAGAAGCACCTTATCAGAATGAAACTAGAAAAAAAAATTGAAGCAAATCGGATATTTCTATCAAGAGTTATTTCGTTACGTACATACGTACGTACGTACACACGTACATACAGAATCGGCGGGCACATAAGCTCTCAGGCTTTGATAGCCTGTGAGCTAAAAATATCACCGTGATCGAATAATAAGTGGTCATTTTTCAATTAGCCTAATGCTTTCTAGGCTCTTTGCAATAAGCCTGAAAAATATCAGGCTGATTGGAAAAAGGGCGATGGATTCTCCAATTATCCCGGCTCTTTGCAAAGAGCCTAGGCTGTTTGCAAAGAGCCGGATTTCCCAATTAGCCTACGACATATACATTATCATTATCACCAGTTTGTCAGTTTGAATTCTAAAAAATAATTAGGAGCATTAGAGTAGGACTGGACTCTTCGTAAAAGATCCACAGTTTTCCATACCATGCTTGAAAGAGAAAAATCAACCTTTGTTTAGCAAATCTTCTTGCCTGTAATTCTTATTTACTTACTGAGTAACAGTACGGACGGTAAAACTAGTTTTACAGGGACTTTTTCCAAGGATGGAAATAATAAAAAATGTACTGTAATTAAATAAGGCGTTTCGGATATTGAAGGCGAACTCGCAAAAGACAGGTTTCTAGAATCAGCTGATTAATATATACATTATCATTATCACCAGTTTGTCAAATTGAATTCTAAAAAATAATTAGAAGCATTAGAGTAGGACTGGACTCTTCGTAAAAGATCCACAGTTTTCCATACCATGCTTGAAAGAGAAAAATCAACCTTTGTTTAGCAAATCTTCTTGCCTGTAATTCTTATTTACTTACTGAGTAACAGTACGGACGGTAAAACTAGTTTTACAGGGACTTTTTCCAAGGATGGAAATAATAAAAAATGTACTGTAATTAAATAAGGCGTTTCGGATATTGAAGGCGAACTCGCAAAAGACAGGTTTCTAGAATCAGCTGATTAATATATACATTATCATTATCACCAGTTTGTCAAAATGAATTCTAAAAAATAATTAGAAGCATTAGAGTAGGACTGGACTCTTCGTAAAAGATCCACAGTTTTCCATACCATGCTTGAAAGAGAAAAATCAACCTTTGTTTAGCAAATCTTCTTGCCTGTAATTCTTATTTACTTACTGAGTAACAGTACGGACGGTAAAACTAGTTTTACAGGGACTTTTTCCAAGGATGGAAATAATAAAAAATGTACTGTAATTAAATAAGGCGTTTCGGATATTGAAGGCGAACTCGCAAAAGACAGGTTTCTAGAATCAGCTGATTAATATATACATTATCATTATCACCAGTTTGTCAAATTGAATTCTAAAAAATAATTAGAAGCATTAGAGTAGGACTGGACTCTTCGTAAAAGATCCACAGTTTTCCATACCATGCTTGAAAGAGAAAAATCAACCTTTGTTTAGCAAATCTTCTTGCCTGTAATTCTTATTTACTCACTGAGTAACAGTACGGACGGTAAAACTAGTTTTACAGGGACTTTTTCCAAGGATGGAAATAATAAAAAATGTACTGTAATTAAATAAGGCGTTTCGGATATTGAAGGCGAACTCGCAAAAGACAGGTTTCTAGAATCAGCTGATTAATATATACATTATCATTATCACCAGTTTGTCAAATTGAATTCTAAAAAATAATTAGAAGCATTAGAGTAGGACTGGACTCTTCGTAAAAGATCCACAGTTTTCCATACCATGCTTGAAAGAGAAAAATCAACCTTTGTTTAGCAAATCTTCTTGCCTGTAATTCTTATTTACTTACTGAGTAACAGTACGGACGGTAAAACTAGTTTTACAGGGACTTTTTCCAAGGATGGAAATAATAAAAAATGTACTGTAATTAAATAAGGCGTTTCGGATATTGAAGGCGAACTCGCAAAAGACAGGTTTCTAGAATCAGCTGATTAATATATACATTATCATTATCACCAGTTTGTCAAATTGAATTCTAAAAAATAATTAGAAGCATTAGAGTAGGACTGGACTCTTCGTAAAAGATCCACAGTTTTCCATACCATGCTTGAAAGAGAAAAATCAACCTTTGTTTAGCAAATCTTCTTGCCTGTAATTCTTATTTACTTACTGAGTAACAGTACGGTCGGTAAAACTAGTTTTACAGGGACTTTTTCCAAGAATGGAAATAATCAAAAATGTACTATAATCAAACGATGCGTTTCGGATATTAATGGTGAACTCGCACATAAATTTAAATATATACATTATTATTATCATCAGTTTGTATTTCAAAGAAGATTTCAGAGTATTAGAGGCGAACTGTACTCTTCTCATACACAGTCTTCCATATTATGCTTGAAGAAGGCGGAAAAATCGATCTTTCTATAAAATTCATCTATAATATCAACAACTCTCATGCTTCTCGCCTGTAACTCTTATTTTATTTTATTTATTTATTCATTTATTTATTGGAGGCGATACGGACAGTTTTTTTTTTTTTTTTTTTTTTTTTTTTTTTTACAGGCATTCTCTCAAGGAGAAAAAAAATTAAATATATATACTCTAACTATATGAGGCGTTCCGCATATTAACCCCTTCAAGGGCGATGGTTCCTTTTTGACCATTTTAACTAGTTCTTTTAATCCCTAAATGCCATTTTGGCATCGGAATTTTGGATTATTATTATTATCCAAATTATTATTATAGAATGTGAAGAAAAGCTTTTACTTATTTTTAAATAAATTTGTTTGTAAATTTTGGTGTCATTGAACCATTTCGCCATTTTACGAATAGAAGTACTTTGCCTCTGAAAGAGTTAAAGACGAACTCGCAAAGCACAGGTTTCGAGATTCAGCTGATTATCAGTTTAAATACATATTTTAAATGTCAGTCTTCTTTCTCCTTCTTTCAAAATTGTAACACGTGTTTTTTGCGCTAGAAGAAGAAAGATAAAGTTATTTTTAGAAACTGGCGCATTTTCTATTTTTACGGGGTTATTAAGAAGTTATTTTGTCCTTATTAATTATATACATTATCATTATCATCAGAGGCGGATTACCCATTGGGCTGGGTAGGCTGAAGCATAAGGGGGCCGGAAGAAACGGGGCCCCGGTGATAAGATTTATTTGAGGTGTTTCCTTCATAACAGGCTGATATTTTATGCAAAAGAGAAATGATATACAGTATTCTTTCTTTCACACCTTTATTGAATCTTATAGGTCATTGACATATAGATGGTATTCTCTTAATTTCTTCTTTATTCATAAGAAGAAAGTGCTGGATTCTTGATGTTTTCTGCTTCCAGTTTGCGATGGATTTACAGAGGCAACTTTTGTAGCCATGGCAGCATAGGCGATATTTTTTCAGCGCCTCCTTGAACGATATCTTTTAAGTTTTAATCAAGCTAGAGGTCTGCACGGGCCGGAATTTTCAGGCCCGGTGTAAAAATTGAAAGTTCGACCCGAGCCCGGTCCGGTCCGACTCAATTTCTACAACAAAAAAAAATCCGTTTTTTCTCGACATACAATTAATATTCTTTAATGAATACTACATTTATGGGAACATTTTACAGTATATTTTAGATTACTATATGTTCGCAAAACAGAAAACACACAATAGTAAACATTAACGATTACTTACAATGTTTTAGTCATCGTCTCTACAGACATTTCAAAATTCAAACAAGAATTCATTAAAAGATTAATGTAGTTCAGAATAAAGGATTAAAAACATGATAACTTTTGAAGCTGTATAATAAAAAGAATATTTGTGAAAATATTTCTCTCATTTTTAAGGCTTTTCTTATATTCAAAGGAGCTACATTTCGACACATATATGAATTCATTTCTTTTCGGAAACGCGTAAGATTGACAGTTATTCTTATTCAGAAACTATGTAAATGCTTTTTTTTTTCATAGATAAAAGCAATATATCTTTCTGAAAATACTGCCAAAGTTAGCGTTTTGAATCGAATTTCCGGAAGCGATAGCACAGGAAAGGAGGAAAACGTGCAGTCACGTGACAAGAATCTCTGTAAGTAATTTATCAAATATGGAGAAAGCTATTCCTTTCCAAATGCCTTCAATAGTCAGGCCTGTAAATTTTATAACTTTATAATTAAAAATGAGTCAGAAAATGTGTCTGAAAGTTTCGATTGTTGAGCAGTGAATATGAGAATCACCTTAAGGTATATTTCCAAAGATACTGTTAACAGAAGTTCATTATCACTTTTACAAAACATAATGCCCGCCCTATACATCCGCAGATCGATTAAGATCAGTTCCGTCTCGGCACGAGTCTGCTGAAAAAAATTAGACCCGGAATCAGACATCTTGTAACTGTACGATGCCGATGTCTACGATGGACATGTTACATTTCTGTATTGATGTTGTTAAACTCGCATCGGCTCGTGACGCACATTTATACTTCTCGAGAAAATCATATTCATTGAAAATGGCTCGTATTTTATCTGCTTCGCTTGAATTCTTATATCGGGCCGTTAATTTTTTTACCGGCCCGGCCCTGCAGGCAGTGGCGTAGCTAGAGCATTTCGTTTGGGGGGGTGTGGAGATCGAATTTACCGAATGTTCATAGTAAATTTTGTATTTTTTTTATTTTGTATTTATTTGTATTTTGTATCCTTTCGCATTATTTTTTGTTGGGCGAGGGGGGAGGGGGAGGATTAGACATTTATTTATTATTTCAGCAATATATAAATAAACAGACAAAAAATTTTAACAAAAAACTAAATAATTTCAACCATTTAAAATTTTACAAACCGGGGGGAGCGAGGGTAGTAAAAATTATGAATGGAGGGAGTGAAGTAGATAACTGCTGATTTATTTATCGAATTGCACAATTACGAATAAAGCAGAGGAAAAAAGTAATTTTAAAGACTTTAACCCTTAACTGATCAGGTGAGGTGTTTTCCACACCAGAGAATTTTCAATTATTAAGAAAATTTTTTTGTGGTATTTACATACGTGTATTTATATGTATATGTATGCACACTTACAGTACTTTTTCAGTTGATTTTATTCAGGTAAATAATACAAAATTCACAGCAGGCGCGGATACACGGGGGGGGGGGGGCGAAAGCCCGCCCAAAAAATATAAATCCACCGCTTATCGCGAACTCCAACAAATAATCGCCGAAAAAAAATCAATTTCGTCAATCGTTCGCAAAAAAAGTCGCCAAATTCGTCAAAGGATCGCGCAAAAAACGGCAACTTCGTCAAAAAATCGCGAAAAAACGCGAATTTCGTCAAAAAATCACGAAAAAAACGCACATTTCGTCAAAGGACCGCAAAAAAACGCAAATTTTGTCAAAGAATCGCAGGAAAAAGCGAATTTTGTTAAAGGATCGCAGAAAAAAACTCAAATTTCGTCGAAAAATCGCAGAAAAAAACGCAACTTTCGCCAAAGAATTGCGAGAAAATGCAAATTTCGCGAAAGAATCGCGGAAAAAACGCTAATTTCGTCAAGAGATCTCGGAAAAATGCGAATTTTGTCAAAGAATCGCTGAAAAAAAAGCAAATTTTGTCAAAGGGCCGCGAAAAAAAAGCATATTTATCACCAGGAGATTCCCCGAGGCGCGAATCCAAGGAAGGGGGGGGGGTCGTCCCCCCAAAATATAAATCCAACGTTTTCAACGGCAGTTTTCGCGGAACAGGCAGACAAGCAAACGAAAACCAAACACTTTTCGGATGTCATTGGTAAACCTCACTGACGTTTCGGCAATTAATGAATAAAAAAGGATTATGTCCAGTCAAAAACAATATGGCGTCATAATTTTTGACACTATGGGTTGAGGTGGGGGACGATTACACTTCGTGTACCTTTTGTTGAATTTCTACAACAGAAAATTGACACCGTTATGCAGATCCGTTTAAAGTGTGGAAACTTTTTCATCTTTTCAAAGAAGCTGCACGACTAATTTCTGTATAATATTTTTGCAGAGAACTCTTTTGTTTCAGAAAAGAATGGGATTCGTAGAGATTTCCAAAGAAAGAAAGAAACAAGAAAAAGAAAGGACCTTTTAAAACTTCAAGCATCTTAATGTTTTCTGAAAAAATCCACTAATGTTTTTTAAAAAAAATGTACTGCTATTGCCACCCACATTGGTGAATTTTAAGGGGTATTTGATGAACGAACAAAAAAGGAGTATGTCTTAGTCAGTTAAAAGATAAAATGCATATGGTGTGTTAATTTCTTTAAAGCCAACTTGCTAAATCAGTTCTTAATTTATGTATTTACTTAATGACTAGGTGATTTGAATAGAAAATGCCGCTCTACTGTCACCCACCGTTCATTGTTTGGTTTACTATTTTTCGCTGTCTTTCTACCTCTTGTAGAGAAGCTATGGAAACATACCTGGGTCTCAGTAACAAATATTAACCTTGATGGACTAATAATGAGTAAATTCTGAAGAAGTATACGCACCGCTTAGATGACACATTTTGACTTTTCAAGGATGTTAAAGCCCCTTGAGATTTTTATTCAGTCCCTTTTTTGAATAAACCGATAAGATAAATAATTACTAGAGTAAAAGAGTAAAAAGGAAAAGAAGAATAAAAATTAGACATTTAATAAATAAATTCAATGGTAACATTTTTAATTTTTCGGCACAATAAGTAACAATAAGCCATATCTTGAGGAGAGGAAGCTTATATAATGAGAGGGTTGGTTAACCGAGTGTGTCGGTTAATTGAACTTCGTATAATCGAGAGTCAATACTAATTTTAAATAGCATTAATTATTTCATATTCATATAATAATTAACTGCAAAGAATGATTTAACCAATAGAAACTATGACTGTGTTGATTATATATCATTCGGAATACACCTCCCCCCCCAAACAAAACAGGGGGGGGGGCAAAGGTAAAAGCGGTAATTTGGGGTGAGGTGTAAAAAGACAGATTTAGATTGATTATTTATTATTACTATAAAAATAAATTCAACAGAAAATATTTAAAAAATAATTCTTTTTTTTCTTTTATTTATAACTCAAAGTTTGAAATTTGCAGTACTTTTTAAATTTTAAGTTAGAAGTTTGTACGGGTAGAAATTTTCAGGCACGGGCCAGGCCGACCCATAGAAAAAAATTCGACCCGGCGCATTATGAAAAGTAGGCCTAAACTCGGCTAGGCCTGTCGAAAAAAATTATTGGCCTGGCCCAGCGTTATAGCAGCTAAAAGTTCAGTCTGAGACTATCCTGGCCTGGAAAAAAATGAAAATCTCGCCCCAACTCTGACACGGCCCAAGTGAATTTTTACAAAACATTGATTTTTACGTCGATTTGGTTAAAAATTTGTCTGTACGAGGAATTCTGATCAAAAATACTTAATCTTAGCTTTTTTCTTTTCTTTTTTCTTTCTTTTTCTTTCTTTTTCTTTTTTTTTCTTTTTTTTTTTTGTAATCATTATTTTTATAGAAATGCCGTAGGCTGCGATAATTATTTTTTTTAAATAAATCATATTTGTTATATGCAAATGTTGCGATTATCATTAATTTTGTTAATCCATATTCCATGTACTGGAGACTTAAAAATCTAAAAAATGCTATGCAGTAAAATCTTCTAAGACGGAATTGCACTATAAAGTAAAAAAATGCAAAATAGACAAGTTCCCTTCTTAATAGGTGTAAATGTATTATATATCCTTTTCTCACATATTATTATATTAATTTTGCATGGATAAACACATTTTTCAGTTTAAAATAGGATTCCGTTATAAAAATTAAATATTGTTATTTTAATTTGCAATAATAAAAAAAAAGTGTTGAACACAAAAAGATTTTTTTTCGATGGAGAAGGTGAGAGAGGGGAGACAGTGTGGAAAATTATTTTATTTTCTGCAAAATTACTTTGCTTGCATTTTTTTGTGAGCTGTAGCGTTGATTCTGTTACATGAATTAGCCTGATTCAAGTCAAAGGATTTTTTTAATTAATTTAAATTAAGTTTGAGATCCCTCCATTTCAGAAAACAAAGAAAAAAATTGCTTTCAGTTTTTGTAGCAAAAAGTAAATGAATGTCTCAAAACGCCAAGTAGAAGAAAGATTATTAATGATTATCATCAATGCACTTGTCTTTATATATCAATACAACTGATGATTCTAAAACAAGTTCAAAAATATAAATAAAAAATATCTTGTCGAACTGAATGACAAGAGCCAGTGCTGTAGTCGTAAAAAAACAAAGGGCATACGCTAAAGTCATGAACATTCATGGATACAGTATACGCTAATGCTTTATTTGAGAAGCAGAGGGTATGCGGAGCTTCTTAAAAAAATCCAGATACGGCGTATATCTCCGTATACCTTCCACTACCCCGTGACAAGAAGAGATCCAGATCTTAAAACATATCTTCGGTTTATATTAAATTACAAAGGAAAAAATCCAATATGTTATAGTTCTCTATCTTATTATTTTTTTTCTTTAAAGCGGCTCTCGAGCTTCCTACTGAACAACGCAAAATTTTCAGACACATTTTCTGTCTTATTTTTAAGCATATTGTCAGGCCTCACTGTTGAAGCGGAATACAATGGAAACTAGTATTACATTTTTTGATAAAATTACTTATCGCGTTAAAAGCGATTGTGGTCACATGATGACAAGTTTTTTGCCTTTCTCGAGCTGCCGTGTTTGGAATTCAGTTCAAAACGCCAACTTTGATAATATTTTCTGAAAAATGTTTTGCGTTTACCAAAAAATGGAAAACGTCTTTCGAATACATAGTTTATGAATAACAACACCTGCCAATTTCTGAACAAAAATGAATTCAGAGATGTCTCAGAAAGTAGCCCTTTTGATTTGAGAACACCCTTAAGGGTTTTTTCCCGCATTTTTTTTTAATACTTTTTTCAAGAAATTTTAGTTTTTCGAAGATACAATATACCATTATATATAGTACACTGTAAAAAAAATAATGCCAGTTTTCCGGTAGGAATCGGAAAAATAGTTGCCGTTATCGTACTGGAATAATTTCCAATCCAGCTCGGAATACAATCCGTAAAATCGGAATAAAATCCGTAAAATACTGTTAGACTGACTATTTCCTTATTTTTACGTATTTTATTCCAAACTGGGTTGGAAATTATTCCGGTACGATAAGGGCAACTATTTTTCGGATTCCTACCGGAAAACTGGCAGTATTTTTTTTACAGTGTAGCTAATAGGGATGTACCGAATATTCGGTATCTATTCTGTATTCGACCTTTTCGGCTATGTTACTGAATATTCGGCCTAACCTAATATTCGGTTATATTCGGTTATATTATCAAGATATTCGGCCAAACCGAATACTTAAAAAAAAACTTTTAAAACATTTTAAAAAATCTTATACAATTTCTCCTTTTAACTGTCAACTTATAAAGATATTAATAATAATTAGAAACAGAATCATATTTAAGTAAAAGAGAATGTTTTTACATTATTTGCTTTTTGTAAAGTATTACTTTAGAAAATTAACCATTAATGGGGATTTTCATAGGAATTAACAATGTAAAAAGGCAAGTTCCTGAACCTTTTCTAGTAAATAATCTGCTTCTATTTTTTTCACAAAAAAAGGCGCTTCTAATCAAAACAGAAAAACTTTCAGGGTTGATAATACACATCAAGAAAGACAATTTTTGCTCAGAAAACCATAATCGCAATCCACTTATTCAGTTATAAATAAAGTTTATATCATCTCATTCGAGGTCAAACTTGGATTTTCATTTGTTAACCCTAACGAAGATATCATAGGTATATTTTTAATAAACTTGCTTTGATTTCTGTGAAACATAATATCATGATGAGAAGGGCTGGAAATAGCCACTTTTCATGTTTAAACAACTATGAGGTCGACATTCCGTTATTCAGAATGCAATTTATAGTATTTATACTGTGTCACTGGCCAAAATTCAGCCATTTTCAATGATATCATCACATTTAATACAGACTAAATTAATATGAAACAAATTTTGCTAAAATATTTTCATTTACTGATAAAGTTGTGAACGAAAATTCAGTTTCGGCATGTAGTTGCATACCCAGAATTTTTGACTGAATATATTGCAATTTTGATGGAATAAATGGAATGAGGTGTTGTTTCTTGTCCAAAAATTTTTTGTCTTGACCACATTATCTCTGTTGAAAGTTTGTGGCAATTTTTTTAGGAACAATGTGTATGTTTACAATCTCTTAAAATAATCGCCCATTCGAAACACTGATCTAAGATGCATTTAAAAACTTCCTTGCTAAATCAAAAGCAGTAGAAAACTTATTTTTGTTGAGTTGCTTGTTTTAGAATTTAAAAAAATGTATATTCACTTGGTTTAATTCACAGGAAGAAGCTATGAAATATCAAACTTTTTAAATTAATAAAATTTTAAAATTCTTTTCTTAAATAACTTAAAGCAGATTTTTTCCATATATACAGTTTACTTGTAAAAAGTTCTTGTTTATCAAAATGTAAGTTTCTGCATTAAATATTATGTAAAATTATTTTTAAATTTAACATTTTAATGCCTTTAATCTTTCAAATATAAAAGTATTCGACCAGCCGAGTACTTGGTATTTGGCCGAATAGTTACTACTCGGCTGGCCGAATATTCGGTATTCGGCCTAACAGTTAATTTGGCTAGCCGAATATTCGGTATAAGGTTCGCCTGTAGGCCGAATATTCGGTAGAAAAGTTATTTTTGCTGAGTTGTTTGTTTTAGAATTAAAAAATATATATATTCATTTGGTTTATTTCACCAGAAGAAGCCATGAAACTTTTTTAATTAATAAAATTTTAAAATATTCGACCAGCCGAATATTTGGTATTTGGCCGAATAGTTACTACTCGGCTAGCCGAATATTCGGTATCCGGTTCACCTGTTGGCCGAATATTCGGTATTCGGTCAAAATCACTATTCGGTACATCCTTAGTAGCTGATGTAATTTTATTACACCGTTTTAATTTTCTTTGATAAGAAAAAATTCCCGGTTCTCTCTTATTTTTTGCTTTGAAATACAGACAATACAACAGTAAACATCTGGCGACATCCTGTTCCCCGAATAAACCGCAAAATATCCACCCCCCATAGCTTTCAGAGTCCCACAAAATGAATTTTAACGAACAAGAAGTCTGGCCTTCTAATTTCATTTGCATTGGTCAAGGAGTGTACACATTTACACTCAAGACCTTTTTCTCCAGATTCCTTTCTTGAATGAAGCGAAGATATTCTCTACCCTAATCTTCTAGCTTACAGGGATACTGCATAGAAATAGGAAGAAGGTATATTTAATCTTCTAAGGGATACTGTATCATGGACCCCCCTTCTTACATCCATGGAATAGCTAAAAAGTGAAATTGTAATCGCCTCCCAGCGAAAAAAAAAATTACATAATGCAAAGAGAAAGGAAATTTCTAATTAGAAAATATGTAATAATTTTAAATATGTTTTGACATTGTTTACTGTTTTGTAATAAATTTTGTAATATATTTTTAAAAATTCTTAAAAAAAAGAAAAAAATCAGAGCCAAATGATGCAATTTTTGAACGAAAGTGAAATTACCGAATGTATATGAGTTTACCGAAGTGGGGGGGTGTCGCACCCCCCCACCCCCCCCCCCCCCCCTGTAGCTACGTCCCTGCCTGCAGGCCCGTTCAATTTTTTTGCCGGCCCGGTCCATTTATTTTGTCTGTCGGCCCGGCCCGTTTAAAAATTCGCCTTCATTCCGCCGGCCCAGCCCACGGACCGAGCCGGGTACGGGCGTCGGGTCCGTGCAGACCTCTAAATCAAACATTTTGCCCATGTTTGACCTGTTGTTAGATTTTAGAGCCCTGGGTCATCACCTGAATATGCCCATTCATTCATTAATGAATTAATATTCATTCATTCATAATGAATATTAATCAATTCATAATCAATTCATATTAATATTCATTCATTCATTCATTCATCAATTCATAATGAATTAATATTCATTCAGTAAAATTCATTGTTAAACAAAGGAAGTTCTTTTGAGATTAGACACTCCATATAAATGTCTATATGAAAATACATTAATTTGTAAATTTATTGACTGTAAATCCATTCTGAAAAGAAATATATGCAAAAGATTAAAAAATGTTCTCAAAATAGATATGTCTCTTCGATTATCTCTCAAATCGGTGATAATAGAGCTATATTTCAAACTGTAAAAAGGATACAAATCAAGTAGAGCTTTTAGCTGTTTTATAAAATATTAATATACGAATTTTTTTTTTTTTTTTTTTAATGCTGCCTGCATATAATAACTTATATTTAGAAAAATGTTGTCCTCTGTCTAAGAATGACATTTGAATTAGACAAAGAATGACATTTTTTTTTTCTTTTTAATATTCACATGAAAATACTTTTGTTATTAGAAAGGAAATATTATTTGCACTGTCTTAGAATTGTAAACAATAGTTAATAAGATCATCTCGTAATATGAAATAAATGTCTCGTGTAAATATATTTTTTTAATTTAAACTGCTTGGCAATATTATTTTTTGGCCATTTTAAATAGGACTTAATTTTCCTCATTAACTGCTTTTAACGAATATTAATGAATTTATTACTTTAAAGTTTTAGTTTCCTTTCTTTTTAAAATTCACGTGTAAATACAATTTTTATGACGTAATTTTTTATATTTCCCTGCCTTTAACACGTAATCATTTAATTTTAATTTGTTTTTGTGTTTTTAATAGTCACGAGTAAATAAATTTTTAATTTAAAATAAATGTTATTCTTTGCGCTGTTTTAGGTAGATTTCGCAAGAAATACTCAAAGACATTTAAGATACATAGACTGGCAATTCCCATTCAAAAGTATGCGAAATCATGGCAGCCATCTGAAGTAAATTGAAACACCTGAACCGCGAGGTTTGTACGTCAGCTGTGGTTATTTACATTAAGTGCTATGGCTAGAATGAGCTTAAAAATTAATTTTTATCAATATATATGAAGTTTATGGCATATTTTTTTACATGACGCTATTTTTTATATTTAAATATGCGTTATAAATATTGAATTTTCAGTAATAAAGTTAAATAAAGTGATTTATTAATAATTTTATGGATGGCATGCTTGGAAATGAGTATCTAATTTTAACATGCCTTATAAACCTAAATAAAGGCCAAATTTATATGGAAACATATTTTTAAAGATTATAATTCCGCTTTTTTTTTAAGTTTGACTTACAAAAGTAACTGGTAGGGAAATTTAGATTAAAGGTAGCAACTGTAACATAATATAGTGATTTACAAAATTTTAAATTACTTGTAAAGAAATCTACGTTTTTTAAACTAATTTTTATGCAAAAAGGTAATTTAAAAAATGCATATTAACGAAAGTAACACTATATTTTTATCCTTGGAAGATGTTTATTGCAGTACTTACTTGTTATACGAAAAAAACAAAAACAAAAATGAATGATAAGGTTTTTTTTTAAAAGGCATAAATGAAATAGGGTAGACTAATACTTAATGATCCGCAATGAAAAAATACGCTGATAAAAGCATTTTCTTAGGTAAATTAAAATATAAAGCATATATACTGCCGTACAACAGCTGCGATCAAAAATCCTCAGTTAAACTGACAGTTTGCAGGTCTATGTATCTTAAAAATCTTTGAAAATACTACCTATTACATTCTCCCCTATGTTGGAATATATCTAACTATATAGATCACTTTTTTATAGACACGATAACTTCCATAATTCTGCACAAATCTCTTCCAAACTGATACAGAAAATCAAGGGACAGAAAATTTCGGTCAAGTTCGTTAATGGGCAAAATCGGATCAAGGGGTTGGAAATAGGGAGGGGTTTTGTAAAAACCGTAACTTCTTAATTATAATACATATCAAATCAGTTTTAAGTTATTATTACTTCTAGGAAAAGGGACAAAAATTTATGTATCACAGATTTTTGATAAAATTAAAAATAAGCTCAAGAGGTGAAAAAATAAGGTTTTGGGGAGAAAAAATTCATAACTTCGTCAGCTCTCAAGATATCAAATCCACTTAAATTTATTATAAATCTTCTTAATAATATCTACAACTTTTATATTGACAAGTTTTTGATAGGACCAACTCTTACAGCAAAAATAAATTAAACAAAAATAGGGTTTGAAGAAAAAAATTATTGTATTAACAGGATTCTGATAAAACCAGCTCTTACAGAAAAATGAAATTAAAAACTCCTCAAAAGCAGCCAGATAAAATTGTTAAACTGGGTTTATCTCTAACTTGATTTAGTTTTTGTTGCTGCAATTAGTACTTAACTTCGAAATCTATCCGCCTGTAAGGACGAGCCAGCAGGGATTTTTTACAATTAGCAACAATTTAAAATCTTTGTTTTCTAAACCTTTTCTAAAATATGAAGGAAAATAAAAATTTTCGAAATGATGAAAATTTGAATAGAAAATTAAGAAACATCCGCAAGAGAGAGAGAAAAAAACGTTATTTTATCATTTTACTGCGATTATTTCGGGGAGGGGGGATCTCCAGCAGATCCTCTCTCCGTTTTAGTATGCCCACCGCGGAGCTATAAATCTATTCCATGGTGTCCCCCACTGTGAAAATTCCAATGAGGACCTTCCATTTTTTTACATCAGGAATTTGCCATGCAAAAATTTTGTGGTGCTGCCCTCTACCGTTTATTTAGAGAAGTAGAAAGCGAATTGGAACTTTACTTTTGAATTTTGATTAAAATTTACAGATGAGATTTTGCAACAATGGAACGACAAAGAAACAAAAAGCTCTATAGTTAATAATATTTTATCTTAATTTTCTAAAATAAATTTTTTTTTTTTTCATTTCAGAGCAAAATTACCACAAGGAGAAGGAGATATACTTTGGATGTACCAATTTTCATGAAAAGAAAACACGTGAAAGAAGACAAGTAAAATAAAATTTTAAAACACCAATTATTTTATCTGTTTACCTGGCAAGTAACACTTGGTCAGAGATTATGAATTGTTTTTAAAAGCATAGTTGATTGTATTTTTTATCACTGGTAAGTGTAAGGATCAATCAATTTACTAACTTGCAGATCCAGAACAGTCCACGCGTTGTGACAGGGACACCTGCCTTGCCATCTAATTCAGCCTATATTTATATATCATTAAATAGAGGGGAAAAGAAAAGTTAGCTGAGAATTAGCCGCACCAAAAAAATTTCGAAGCCCATTCTGACTTTGCCGACTGGTTACAACGATTATGACTTTAAGGTGGTTCTCAAATTCCCTCAACAACACGAGACTTTCTGACACATTTTCCGACTCGTTTTTAAACACAAAGGCATAAAATAGGCACACCTGCCTATCGAAGCGATTCGGAATCGAATGGCGTTTTCCATTTTTTGATAAATAAATTACTTATTGAGTTATAAGCGATTTTTGTCATATGTAATGATAGGTTTTTTTCCCTTTATGGTGTAGTCACATCCGGAAATTCGGTTCAAAACGCCCATTTTGACAGCATTTCCTGAAAGATCTTCAGCTTTTGCAAAAAAAAAAAAAAAAAAAAAAAAAACAGGAAATGCTATTCAAAAGAACACCTATAAATTTCATGAGCTTCCAAGCAAAAATGAATTCTCAAATGTGTCAGAAAGAAGTTGATTTGGATTTGAGAACAGCCTTAACGAATTTCACGTTTTCTTGGATTCGTAGATAGCGAAAAAGATTATTCCTCCGATGCGATATTTATTTAATTTTATGGAAGCAAACAGTGGACACAAGCTAAGTGATAACGATTTTAAAGATCTTCCTATGTTTTAAGATTCTTCTATAGTGAAGTAGCTGGATCCAGTGATGGTTTTCTTTCTTTGTTTCAAAGAGTGCATTATAGCAATCGCGGCTTTAACGAATTTCACATTTTTAGAGATTTCTATACCACGTGTTTTCTAAACCAGTGATTTTTTTGTTCTTTTTTTTTTTTACGTTTTCATGGGCAGTCAGAAACGATCATGGCTTTAAAGAATTTCATGCATTTTTGAGATTGCTACACAATGAGGTTGCTGCATCCAATATTTTTTTTTCTTTTCTTTTCATGGGTTCGAAGTGCTCATAATCGTTAATGATCGGGGCTTTAACGAATTTCATGTAAATCTTAGATTGTGACACAACGAGGTAGATGGTAGATTCATCCAGTGCTTTTTTTTGTTTATTTTCACGGGCGCTAAGCGCTCTGCCGCTCTATACGCTTTAGTGATCGCGACTTTAACAAATTTCCCGAATTTTTGAGATTTCTAAACAACAAGGTTGCTACAACAAATCCAATGACATTTTTCCATTTGACAGTTTTCATATACACAAAGTGCTCATATATGCATTAGTGATTGCGGCTTTAACGATACATTTTTGGGATTCCTATGGAATGAGGTTGCTGTATCCTGTAATGTTTATTTGTTTTCTTAGACAAAAAACGCTCATACATGCGGCAGTGATCACAGCTTTAATGAATTTCATATTTTTACAGTTATTCTTTTTTTTTTTTTATCTTGATGGATGCGAATATGTCCATTTTAGTGATCGCAGCTTTAACGATTTCATATTTTTCGAAATTTCCAACCATCGAGTAATTTAATAGCACTGCGATCTGTTAAATGTAATGTATTAAATTTAATCATACATATGTATATTAATAAAAGAAAAGAAGTATGTTTGCCTGTATGTGTATGCTGGTGATGACTAGGTAAATCTATCGAAGATAGACGCCTAAAAATTTGGATAAGGATATAGATGAAGACAGGTCTAAAGGCACTAAAGAGTCAGATTTTCCATTTTTTGATAATTATTCGAGATATTAGCTAAACTCCCTAATGAATGAGCTTAAAGTTTCGCCAAACGTCCTGAGAATCCGTGGTTTTTCCAAAAGACAAAAGGAAAAAGGTTCAGTCCCCCCCCCCCAGCATTTTGATATTATCACCACAGTTTGATGGATAGAAATAAAAAAATAGCTACTTATTCAGGGTACTTAGTTGTAGCGGTAACTTTTGTTTACAAAAAATACTAATTTTGCTAATTCAAAAAAAAAAAAAAAAAAAAAAAAAAAACGTTCTAAACGTACGTTTTAAAGATCAATTTCATGTTTAATTTTTTTTCTTTTCTTTTTAGTTTTAAACTGACATTTTCCAGATAGTTATACAAAAAAAACTTAGAGTACCTTTCTGGTTCTAACGGTATCTTTGGTTTATAAAAGGATTAATATTTACTTTTAATCTTGAATTTTGACACATACACTAAGAAGTTTACTTAAAGACGTAGATAAAACATATAAGACAAAATTTTTAAAACATTTAAAAACTATAAAAGTTTAAAAGCTAAAAATCTTAAAACCAACAAGTTTCGGCTACATTGTAGCCATCTTCAGGGTTACTCTTTCCAGTGTCGAGAAACTCAAAATATTTATGGATTTCAAAAGTTGTAAGTAAACATATTACGTTGATTTTTCTAGTATCATTGCACCATCCATAATGCTATAAGTCATAGGTTCCCAACGGGGGCGCTGCAGCATTCCAGGGGGGCGGTGATGGGTCCAGATGCAAATGGGGACGTTAAGACAGTCCAGGAGGGCGGCCGTGGCGTATCTGCCTATTTAAGAAATTAATATAATAAAACTAACTGACCCGCCTCCCCAGCGTTGCCCGGCCGCATGATAAAAATCTTAAATATGCCTTTAAATGAAAATCTATAAAAACGAACCTTGAACTGGGATCTGTTCTCACCTGTCACAACTTGCAGCGAAGGGGAACTTTCCATTCGGCCAATGGCGTGTAGCGCTTTCTTTTTCCCCGCTTGTGGTCACGTGGTACGCCATTTGGATCTCGGAAGCTTATGCTATGAACACGGTTTTTTTATTCTCGCAGCGACGAATAATTTGGTTTTGTTGTGTTTGATGAAATAAAAAGGAAATTTAACTTTCTGATTGAGTAACAAACGCATTCATCAAAATATTATCACGATCACTAGGGCAAAACTTGCTATATTAAGCTGACTAAAAGTTTAAAACAGAATTCCTTTTTTTATAACAAGTATTTTGAAAAATGTCGGAAATATAACGACTCATGCCTGAATATAGATTTTTAAACGAAACTGTGGTTTGAACCTGCTCAAGAAATTCGTTTATTCTGAGTGAAAGCTATAGAAGACATTATAGCCATTATTTTTAAACCTATCTATAAATATGTTGCAAAGTTAATCTATTTAAACGTAAACTGTGTCAAATTTTGTATTTCAAAATGTCTGAATCTAAGAAGAAATGCCGGCAGTATAGTATTGAATATTTGAAATATGGATTTACGCATTCTCCCACAAACCAATTATTACCTATGTGTTTAATTTGCCAAAAAGTTTTTCAAATGAAGCCATGAAGCCTTCTAGATTACAATAGCATTTGAATAAAATGCATGCTGATAAAAAGGACAAAGATTTATCCTATTTTCAAGAACTGGAAAAGAAATATTTAAAACAGCCAACTGTATTAAAACTCTTTGAGTTGTCTTCTAAACAAGAAAATGACGGACTACGAGCTTCATATAATATTGCATTGTTAATCGCAAAAGCGGGAAAACCACACACAATTGGTGAGGAATTGATCTTGCCGGCAGTCAAAGAGGTAATAACAACTGTTCTTCATCACAAGACACCATCAGATATCATTAAAAAAATTCCTCTGAGTAATAATTCGGTACAAAGAATAGATGAAATGGCCAAAGACGTTGAAATATCATTATGCAATTACTTAAAAATTTGCAAATTTTCCATTCAACTTGATGAATCAACACTGCCAAATAATGAAGCACTACTCTTATCATATGTCCGATTCATAAAAGAACAAACAATTTGTCAAGGGTTATTATTTACTAAAAATTTGGAAACTGATACAAAGGGAGAATCAATATTTAATACCATGAACATGTTTCTTCAAGAGAAAGAAATTCCTATTCATAATATTTTGTCAGCATCTACTGATGGTGCCCTAGCAATGACAGGGCGTCATAAGGGTTTCATAACGCATTTGAAACAAGCAGTACCAAATGTACTCGCTGTACATTGTGTTATTCATCATCAGCATTTGGTTGCAAAAAATCTGAATGAACGTTTGCATACGTCGCTTTATTACGTTATTACAGTAGTCAATAAGATTAGAAACAATTCATTGCATGACAGATTATTTGGCCAACTTTGTAGTTAAAATGATGATGATTACAATCGCTTGCTCCTGCACACAGAAGTTCGTTGGTTCTCGAAAGGTATTTGTCTGAATCGTTTTTCGATCTATTTGACACAGTACTGGACTTTCTTGAAAACAGAGATGAAAAATTGCGCCAAAACCTGATAACATCCAAAAATGACATTGCTTATTTAACAGACCTTTTTAGAATTTTTAATGAAGTCAATTTACAATTGCAAGGTGATGAGTTGAATTTAATTCAAACAAAAAATGTCATAGCTGCAGGCCTAGCAGCGCTCCTATATTTCCTATAATTCCTATAAATTTGAAAAAGTTCCTATTTTTCCTATTTTTTTCCTATATTTTCCAGTTCTCCACCCTCACAATTATTTTTTATTTAGGCTGAGAAGTTCCGCAATTTTTTTTTTTTTTTAAATTCACGATTTTCGACAATCCTACACAAAAAAGTCATAAATTTCTTAGGTTTGTCACGGTACTCACTGTAAAAAAAAAGGGATTAAAAAACGGAAATACTACTGGCAATCTAGACGCAAGTACTATTTCCGTTTTTTTTACGGGAATTTTTACCCATAAATTACAGAAATTTTTCCATTTTTCGGATTAAAAACGGAAAATTTTCTGTAATTTATGGGTAAAAAAACGGAAATAGTACTGGCGTCTAGATTGCCAGTAGTATTTCCGTTTTTCAGTCAGTTTTTTTTTTTTTCAGTGTGGAAACTTCGTCATTCGATTACGAAAATATTCGTGAATTCCTTCAATCAGTTGAAAAAAAAATCGTGATCTTCGTCAATGGATCTCAGAAAAAAAATTGTGAATTTTGCCAACCTGTTATTAAAAAAATATACATATATTGGATTTCGTCAATTGATCATTGAAAAAAAATTGTAAATTTTGTTAATATGTTGCTGATAAAAATCGCGAACTGTCAAGTGTTTCTATCAAATTCTATCAAGTGTGGCAAAAGAAATATGAATTTCTTCAGAGTGAAAAATCGCAATTTATTCAGCAATTCGCATTAAAAATTCACGGATTTCGTCAATCTTTTGCTTTAATATATCACAAAATTTGTCGATTGGTTGTTTATAAAAATCGTAAATTTTGGAATTAATTTGCAGCAAACAATCGTAGACTTCATAATTCAGTTGTGGCAAAAACTTACGAATTTCTTCAATCGCATGCGGCAAAAAATCGCTGATTTTTTCAGTTCGCTGTTGAAATATATCTCAAAGTGTCGAACGTTTGTTAATAAAAAACGTCATTTTTGGCAGTCACTCACTGTAAAAAGATTATAGATTTCATCAATCAGTCGCGTGAAAAAATAGCTGATTCCATCAATCGGTCATCGAAATACATCATGGAATTTGTCGATCATTCGTTAATAAAAAGTGCAAATTTTGGTATACCAGACACGGTATCAATATACAGCAGCGGTATACCAGAAATAGCAGTTTACTTTTTCTAGCTGTAAAAGAAAGAAAAAAAAATCTAGATTTTGCCAATTACTCACAGCCAAACATTGCTGATTTTGTCAGTCGATTGTTGAAATATATTACAAAATTTGTCGATCGTTCTTTGATAAAAAATCTCAATTTTTGGCAGTACTCACGGGGAAAAAAAATAAATCATGGATTTCGTCAATCAGTCACAGAAAAAAAATCTTGAATTTGTCAGTTTGTCACTTAAAAAAACTCGACATCAGTCGGTTGTGAAACAGGTGCAAAAAAAAAAAAAAGCTAATTTCGTCAATGTACCTCAGAAGAACGTCAATAGGTCGTTGGAATAAAAAAAGAGCTGATCTTGCCTGTTAATTGTTTAACAAAAAAAAATCGAGAATTTTGTCAATCACTTGTGTCAAATATTTGTAAATTACTTTACTCAGTCGCAGCAAAAAGTTGTGAAATTTCTTTATTGGTCATTGATAAAAATTTCAAATTTTGTCAATCGGTTGTGAGAGAAAAATCGCATAATTAGTCAGTCGGTCGCGTAATTTCATTCAATTGTATTGATCACAAATTTTTACTCTATAGGGATAAAACAAATGTAATTCATTGTATATAAATTTATTACAAAAAAAATATATATGATTTATACTTAAAGAATAAAAGTAAATCAAGTAACCTTTATTTCAGTTATGTTTGTATTGATAAATGCAAATGCTATAAGAAGTTACGATTCAGAAAATAATTGTAAAAAATATTTAAAAATATAGCTTGAAAAAAAAATTGCGTGCAACTACTGAAACGCTAATGTATTACTCCTGAAGAATGTTAAAAGTTACTGAATAGTCAGTGAGAACTTTAAATAGTTTTACTCCTGATACAGTCTTTACAATGTTTACGTCTATGATATTACATATGTAAGTGTATTAAAATATATGTACATGTGTATATGACGTTATAAATATGCAGACGTATAAATAGAAATTCCTATATTTTCTTCAAAACAATTCCAATATTTCCTATAATATTTTTGAAGAAAGTCACTTCTAGGCCTGTAGCTGTTTTTGTGAGAAAACTTCTTCTGATCAAGCGAAATCTAGGTAGAGGTGAATACAGACATTTTCCCACATTATCAGCAGTCTCTGCAAAACAGGAAGATTTAGTTACTTACTGCCAACACTTGGACGTTCTTCATACTGATTTTATAGAGCGATTCCAGGATATTTTAAGCATGAATATACATAGTTAAGTTTTAGATCCTTTTGCAAATGCAGATACAGTAGAATCATCAAATTTAGAAGAGGAACTCATTGAACTTGCAACTAATGAAGAACTGAAAGTAAAATTTCGAAGTGGATACCAAGATTTCTGGTTTCAAAAAAATCTATACCAGCTCTTTACCCTGAATTGTGGGCAAAGGTACAAAAAGTTTTGATTGCTTTTCCGCCATCTTATTTGGTTGAGCGTGGGTTCAGTACAATATCTAATTTACTGGCTACGAAAAGAAATAGACTGCAAATCACTGAACGTGGCGATTTGCGACTGGTATTAACAAAATTGGAACCCGACATTAACAAATTGTTAAAACTCCACCAGCCTCAACAATCTCATTAATGTTTTTTATTTCTTATTGATTTTGTGTTTATCTCATTATTTTTTTAATTTCTTGTTGATTTTGTGTTTATCAACATTATTATTTGTGAAGCATTTAATACGTTAAAGATGTCACAAATCTTAAACATGTTATCACATATAAAAACAAAGTTTTAAAAACTTAAAAATTCAAATATTATAACAACGAGCGCTTTTGATCAGAACTTGATCATCCTCAGGGAAGCTTTGTTTACATTGGAGTACGAAAAGGACATTCAGTACGTAAACAAAGCTGCCCTGAGGATGATCAAGTTCAGATTGAAAGCACTCGCCCTATAGTATTTGAAGTTTTTAAAACTGTGTTTTTATATGTAATAACATCTTTTAGATATGTGAAATCTTTAATGTATTAAATGCACCTTTTTAGAAAGTTTTTTAAATTTTATTTTGTGTTTACTTTTAAAATTTTATTAAACAATTTTTTATTACATTTGATGGTCATTTTAAATATAATTTCTACTTTGTGATCCTTAATAAATAGATAGACAGATAAAAAAGGTATAGATAATATGAAACAATATTTTAATTGGTATAATTAAATATTATGGAAGAGGGGGGCGTTGGAATATTTTTATCTTGTAAAGGGGGCGGTGGGCTAGAAGAGGTTTGGAACCTATGCTATAAGTGAACCATCTATTCCTGACAGAAAAGATAGCCAACATAATATGTTTACTTACAACTTTTAAAATCCATAAATATTTTCAGTTTCTCAACACTGGAAAGTAACCCTAAAGATGGCTACAGTGTAGCCAAAACTCGTTGGTTTTAAGATTTTTAGCTTTTTTAGAGTGTTTTAAAGTTTTATCTTATATGTTTTATCTATGTCTTTAAGTAAACTTCTTAGTGTATGTGTCAAAGTTCAAGATCAAAACTACATTTTGTGACGTAAAGGTCCTACAGTTTATTAATATTTACTATTTATCAAATGGAAATACAAAATACGATTTTTTTAACCCCCGGTACGGTATGCTATTTCTTTCTGTCAGCTTATTTTGTGTATTTTAAAAAATAACGTTACCTTACAGAAACCAGCCGTAAAACAAAGCAATACGATTAAATACTCTATAGCAATTTTTTAAACTTCTAAGTATTACACATTTTCAATTTTTATACCGTCTTATTCGGGAAAAAAGCACTTTTTAATGCAATTTGCTTGAAAACTGTATCTCCATTTATTTTTGAAATATTAATTTTTTTGTAGTTTTTAGCACCATTTGTTTAATATTGGCAACGGAAGTACTCCATTTCTGTAGAAAGTAAAGGAAAAATAGTTCTAAAATAGTAATTATGCATTTTTGTTGCCATTTTCTCATAACAACCGAAAGAAAATGTAATTAAAATATGTGCTATTTTGAAATAAAATATGAACGAATGATTTCTGTTAAAACAATGGAGCTATTATAAACTATATTTAATTCTAAGTATCTATGAATCATTAGATAGACTTTTTTTTGTCGATTTTCTTGAATGACGGCATCTTTTGCTGCATTTGTGCATTATTTCGCTATAATGATGTGCTATGCATGCTTTATTGTAGATGTTTAAGAGTAGATCGTAAATGTGGAATTCTTAAGCGGATGCAAATGACGTCATTTTACATAATATAAAACGTGTGCTTTAAGTTTTAAAATTGAAATATGTTTTGTACTGCAGTAGAGTCTCGCTTAGCCGAGTTATTTTCTTCTGATGGACTGGTGGCTTCTATTATTATGAAACAGCCATTATAAATGAAGTGTTAGGTGAAGATGAACGAGCAATCGTAAAAAGTTAGAACTCTGATTTTCTGGTCAGAATGGGGAAAAAAATGTTTTTTCCCCATTCTGACCAGAAAATCAGAGTTCTAACTTTTCACCGCTGCTCTTTCATCTTCACCTAACACTTCATTTATGGACTGGATGAGTTAGTCTAGAATTCACTCAAATGCTAACCTCCAAGTCATGCTCACTTGGCAAACTGGTTGTATTTTTTTTTTCACAATAAATATCAAAATTGTATGCAAACCTTGATACTCCTGTGAAAAATAACAATTTAAAACCATATTTATGAGAGGGTTTTTGTTTTTTTTTTGGTCGGGGGGGGGGGGGATATACTGCTTCATGTGGTGACAAGCCTTTGTTGCACTTATTTGCTCATAAACACAGATATATTCTTCCATGGGAATGGATGAGAATTTCCATCCAGGGTACCGATTATTGGTCTCTAATAACTTATCTTCCCCATTAGACAATGTATTATCATTCAGATGGGAAAATTGACGTGTACTTTCAAATATATTCAAGATCGTAGTGCAACTACCTGGTAGTACACCAATGACAGGCTTCGCAAACAATCTTATGATTTTAAAGTTTGTCATGCTACTCAAGATACAAATTCTTAGATACTTTTTTATATCTGTTGATATATTGAGCGGCTTTTGAATATGTTTTAGAACACTATGCAGGCTTACTTTCAGACACATTTTTGTTCGGAAACGCATGAAATTGGCATATGTTCAGAAACTATGTAACCAAAATACATTTTACATTTTTGGTAAACAAAAAAGATGTTTCAGAAAATACTGTCAAACAGGGCATTTTTAATTGAATTTCCACACGACACCACAAGACAGGAGAAAAACATGTCGGCATGTGACCATAATTGCTTGTAATTCGATAAGTAATTTATTTATCAAAAAATGGAAAACTTATTTTGATTCCAAATTGATGCAACAGTCAAGCCTTCCAATTTTATGCCCTTACATTTAAAAATGAGACAGAAATTGTGTCAGAAAGTTTCGAGTTGTTGAGTAGGGGATTTGAGGACCAGCTTAAGTCAAAGAAGGAATTTTAGACAATATAGCTTCTATCTCTCATATTATCAGTGAGATTTTGTTTTTAACAGGAGGATCAGAAGAAAAAAAATCTAAAAACACATAAAATGAAATAGACTCAAAATAAAACAATTGCATTCAAATTTGAAAACAGTAAATTATTTATTCAATAAATATTCATAAAAGTTTCAAGAAAAATAAGATATTAAATAAGATAATCTCTTTTACTTATACCTATTGTGAAAGTATATAGAAATATACATTATAAAAATAGCAATAACTAGTCCATTTAAAATAGATTACAAATTTCATAACAGTTATAAATTATTTACAAATCCATACAGTATAAAATGAAAATAATTAAAATCACATAAAATTGCACATTCATAACATGCTCATTAAGTCACTGTTTCAAATTCTTTGCAGTTGGAAAAAAAAGAGGCTAGAGTAATTCTTATGCCAGAGTAACTCTTTTAACATTGCCTGGTGATGCCGGTGCTTTTCCAGTTAATACATTTTGAAAATCTTTTAAACTAAAATGAAAATTAAAGTATATTAGTGATGCAAAATACATAATACATTTTAATTGATAAATTGTAAAGATTAATCAAACTTAATCCCAAAATAACAAAACATATGACAAACAACAGCTCTGAAAAATTATCTGTACCTAATAAAACATACTAACTGTAATTTTATATACAGCAGAAGCTCAATGTAACATAGTTCCCATGAGATGTAACATGCAATGCACACCTGGATACAGATTTTGGAAAAACTAATTTTTGTTGTAGTGAACTACATCTACAACTACTTTACCAAAAATGTAGTTAACTACAACTACTTGTTTCCAAAAGTAGTAACTACAAACTATTTTTCAAAAGTAATGATTACTTTGTTACTTTTAGATTTTGTCAAAGGAAGGATTTAAGTTGCACTCGAAACTGAAGACCAAATCAAATAATACAGTGACCCCTCATTATATCGCGTCTGCCAGGATACTATTAAATAAGTGCAATATAACAAAGGACATAAAAAAATTAAAAAAATAACACACAAGAATATGTTTGGTATTTGTCACCAAAATATGTTAAATTTCTTAGAGAAATTAAGAGAGATATATAACATAATATTTAAATATACTTATAAATATCTGGAATGATGCCCCACGACTTTCAGAGCACTTTAGAGAACACTGTGAATTCAAATAAGTAGTAATATAATAATAAATAAAAACTTAGATCCTAATTTTACAAAGAAAAACTCTTGTGATCATGAAAACTCAAGGAAAATTTAGTACAGTCAGTATCGGTTATATGGTCACCCATGCGGTCCTGAAAAATATGACCTTATATGCGGTGTAAGCAGGAATTTTATTTTAGACAATAAAATATTATTAATAAGTTAGTTATATTAGTACAATAATGTACAAAGAAGCTATGAACATATAATTTATAAAACAAGGTCGTATAAACAAGAATTGCTTTAGCAAAACAGCACCGAAAACTGGCGATATGAAGCAATTAAAATAATAAAACTTTGTAAAAAATCACCATAAAATAAAAACAAAACACAGGACGCGTTTCGAGCTAAAAACATAACAGCTCGTCATCAGCTACAGCATACACGTGTCCGCAAGCAAACAAGTTAAAAAAAAAAAAAAATGGTTCTTTTGTTTTTTTTTTTGTTTTATTCTTTTATATTTCTTTATTTATTATTATTATTTATATTTTTAATTTACTTCTTTTATTTTATTTTGTTTATTTTTTTTTATTCCATTTTTTTCCCTATCAATTTCTCTTCTCTCTTTTTGGCAACACCTTTCCCTTTTGCATGTGCCTCTTTCAGGTAGCGCCATCTGTCGCATTCTTTGCAACATTCTTTTCCTTCAGTTCATTTTTTAACTTGTTCGCTTGCGGACACGTGTATGCTGTAGCTGATGACGAGCTGTTATATTTTTAGCTCAAAACGCGTCCTGTGTTTTGTTTTTATTTTATGGTGATTTTTTACAAAGTTTTATTATTTTAAGAATTGCTTTACACTTAAAATTTCAAATTGATGAGTATACTCATAGTAGTAAAAATAATCTTTTATGCAGGTTTGTTTGTTTTTATGGTAGCTGTTAAAACTACTTTTTCTTATTCACAAACAGTTTTAAAATGTTCCTCTGTGCCTTTGGAATTGATAAAAAAATATCTGAATGTATTTAGTGCTTTGCGAGCTTCTGCTCGAGTTGTCGGTTCAGCTTCGAATTCACTGTCATTATCATCGTTTCCATCGGTGTTTATATTTTAAATTTCAGAAACTATTTCCAGTATAGAAGCTTCACCATGGACTTTATCGATGTCACGTCAGCTGTGGATATCTAGAAGAAAAACACCAATAGGCATGAAGAGCATTTTAACATGGCTTCCCCTTCGTCCAATAAGAAGTCTTTTTCGGAAGGTACATACCCGCAAAGGCTTGACTGTTGCCACTCGTGGGTAAAGTCCATTAGTAGCGATCTCATTGTCAACAACTGCAGATGTCAATTCATCATGTATTGTGCAAACGGCATTCCGTAGTTCTTGTGCAACTTCAAATAGGGACACATCATCACCATCATCATCATTGTCGCCTTCGAAGGATAATTCTTCACATTCTGGAAGCCAAGGATGTCAAAAGCAATTTTAAATGGTCTTCTTTGATACCATATTCCAACTCTTGTCTACGTAACACATGGCATCTAACACAGTCACGCGAAACTTCTTTTTTTATCGATGGCAGCAATGATATCTTTTAGAAGCAGCTTTCGATATTTTATCTTAATATTTTTAATAATTCCTTGATCTAATTGTTGTGCCAGACTGGTTCAGTCTGGAGGTAAGAAAACAAGTTCAATCGGATTTAAATTGGGAATCATGCAATCAAGGGCGGATCTGGAGAGTCCTCAAGGGGGGGGCGATTTTAGAAATTTGAAGACTCCAGTCTGATGCGCGAGTCGGGGATCATTTTTTTTCACTGCGGGTCGTGTTACTTCTATTTTTTTGCTGTGGGTCGGGTTTGGACGGTTGACTTCTTTTTTTGCTTCTGGTCGGGTTAACTTATACTTTTTTGCTGTGGGTCGCGTTTGGGTCCGGTTGTCTTCTACTTTTGCTGCGGATCGGATTTGGGTCCGGTTGACTTCTACTTTTCTGCTGTGGGTCGGGTTTGGGGCAGATTGACATACATTATTTCGGGTTTGGGTCAGTTTCTGATTGGGTTTTCATTCTGGCGAGAAGGGTTCGGGCCGACCCGAATTTTGAAAAGAAAGTCTAAATATTTTTGAAGACAAAAACTATATACAGTAAAAGCTCCATAACGGGCACGCCCGAACAAATATTTAATAATACTTTTTAATCTTCAGGATTATGCAAAAAATACTAATTTGGTATAAGACTGCTTGCCTCTTTATGTCCAAGGTCAACTGTAATTCAGTAAAGAATGCTCTGAAACTTATTAAAAAGACATATCGGGTGTCCTAAAATGGAATGTCTGATTTTAAAATTCAGCTAACTTGCAAATGGTGACAGCAATTTAAAATAAAATTGCAGAGGGTTATGTAAGATGTCCGGAGAATTTTTACTGCGATTCTTGATTTTACTTTACAATAGCAGCGACAGATGGTGCTGCAAACAATATCCTTTAAGCAGGCACCAATTTAGTGCCCATTGCTTGCAGCGCCATCTGTCGTTGCTATTTTAAACTAAAATTAAGAATCGCAGTAACAAAAACCCCTGATCACTAGTGATTCTCAGTTTAAAAAAAAAAAAAAAAATCTGAAATTCAAAGCAAATTTTCTGAAATGTTACAGCAAAAAGGGGGGGGGGGGATTCCCTCCTGGTACTAATTATTTTTGTTGCAGGTCGGGTTAGCTGTTTTCGATTTGGGTCGATTTCAGAGTGAGTGTAGATTCCTGCAAGCTGGGTTTGGGTTAACCCGTTTTCTTCAAAAGTTAGTTCAGTATATTATTTCAGATTAAAAACTGTACCTATAATAATAAACCTAGCTGTATGCATGTGTGTTGTTTTCTAAAGAGACCACTGTATTTTTTCCACGACTCTTTGACAAAATTCGCATTTCTTCCAAGACTCTTTGACGAAATTCGCGTTTTTTCTGCAACTCTTTGACGAAATTCACATGTTTTCGCAGCCCTTTGAGAAAATTTGCGTTTTTTTGTAGCCTTTTGATGAAATTCGCATTTCTTCCATTAACATTTGACGAAAATTACGTTTCTTCCTTAACTCCTTTACAAAATTAGCCTAATTTTACAGCTCTTTGATAAAATTCGCGTTTTTTCCGCGACCCTTTGACAAAATTCGCGTTTTTTCTGTGATCCTTTGACGAAATTCGCGTTTTTTTTAAGTGCTTCGTTGGCGAAATCAGCTTTTTTCCGCGTTTCTTTGAAGAAATTAGCGTTTTCTCTGTGGTCCTTTCACGAAATTTGAGCTTTTTTCGCGACCGTTTGACGAAATTCGCATGTATTTTGCGACCCTGTGATAAAATTCGCCTTTTTTTGCGATCCTTTGACGAAATTCGCATTTTCCCTGATCATTTGAAGAATTTCGCTTTTTTCCGTGGTCCATTCAACAAATTCGCGTTTTTTCTGCGGCCCTTTGACCAAATTCGCGTTTTTTCTGCGGTCCTTTGACCAAATTCGAGTTTTTTCCGCGATTCTTTCGCAAAATTGAAGTTATTTTCTGCAAACGATTGACGAAATAGATTTTTTATGGCGACCATTTGACAAAATTCGTGATTATTTTTATGTCCGAATTCTCGGATTGATGATTTTTTTTTAATTTTGGGAACCGAATACCTTAACCCTGTCGCTGCATATATATATATGTATATCTATTCTAAAAAAAAAGTAACTTACGCTGTCATCACCGCCGTCGGTTTTGAATTTTTTGTGACCGGAGGTCTTTCTCTGTTAATATTAAGAAAAATACTGCATGCAAAGATATGAAAATCGGCGGTATTATAGTTTGTTTGTTTGTTTGTGTTTATGACGGCCGATTATCAACACGTGGGATATAGGCCCAGGGGGGAGTGCCCTTCGTGGGGGTCTTTCTAAGGGAACCTAACCCGTATTTACGCATGGAAAACCACGGCTTCGAAGAAAACCACGAAAACTGCGAAACGGTTAGGCCGACGAGCGCGATTGGGTTTGAACCCAGTACCTCCCGTCTACCAGCTTCGAGAGCAGAACCTCTCAGCCACTGGTGGGGCCGCGGTATTATAGAGAAATGTCTGATAAACACGCTGGTGCAGACAGTTTTCAAATCGAATAATTATTTTAAGAGATATTTAATGCTAAAGTTGGATAAAATCGTTCCATTAAAAAAGTTTTATAGGAGCAAAAAATATGTATGAGAATGAATTCATTTTTAGATCATTTTATACGTTAGAATTTCCCGGTGTGCAGACTGCATTCACTTTTTTAATTTGACTCATTTTTTGAGGTTTTTATTTCTATTTTAAATTCAAATTTTCAGCATTTCGAGAGATATTTTTTACTTATTTTAGAAATTGGTATTAATTTAAACTGTTGCCAACTGTATAAACAGCGCAAATAATAATGTTTGCTTCAAATTAAAAATTTATTTTACATGTGACTATTATTAACAGAAAAAAAAACTTTCAAATTAGGATTAAATAATTACGTATGAAAAGCAGGAACTTATTGAAAATACTTCATAAAAACTATACTTACGTGTGAATTTTAAAAGAGAAACGATATTGTAAAACAATAAATTCATTAACATGCGTTAGAAGTCTTAAATAGGAGAAACTACGTCACATTTACGTCACATTACACTTATTACGTAAGATTAACAAAAAGTAATATTGCAAAACAGTTTAAATTTAAAAATTGCGCGAGACATTATTTTGATATTTTGAGATTATATTAATAAGATTAATATTAATTTTATTGAACGCGTTTAGACTGCTTTCGAGTGACTATTTAGTAATTTAATAAAAATAAAAAAGATTACAAGCTGAAAATGAAGTGTCATCGACAAAAAATATGATTTGAAAGAGAAAAATCTGTGAAGCAGAAAATAAAGAAATTGCTTAAATGGTTTAGTTAAAATTCATTAACCTTCTGTGTCATTTCCGTCAAAAGAAGGCATTGGTATTTGTGAAATATATATTGCATTTTGATGCAGATTTGCTTATTATATTAGCTTATTTTGAAATGTTTAACTGATTTTATTTAATCAAAGACGAAAACAGCCATTGTATCTTTTAACAGCAGCTGATTTTTCCTTAAAATTCCCAGATTAGCGTGCTTTTAGAGACTGCGGTGTCTGAACATGGGTTGGCGAGCGTAGCTCGTAGGGGGCCGAGCCCCCTAATATATATATAAATATATACATTATGAAAATAGGTTCAAAAATTGCGCATTTATTTTATTACATATTTCAAATTTGTATATATTTTCGAATTTAAATATGTCCAAAATCTTTGTGAAAGAGTTTCTTTTTTAAATAGAATTAGATCATAAAAAAAGATTAGCTGCGGAAATTGCGGGTTGCGCAAATTTTGCAACCTTTACGTTCGCCGTGGAAATCGTGGTTGCGCAGCGAGAGGGTTCAATTTTTGGAAAATTCGGAACAGGATCACCCCTGCTCCAGCTGTAGCCATTTGCAAGTTGTTGAATTGTAAATCAATCGGTCCACTTTAGGACACAGCTATGGGATGATTGCTGAAAGAGGCATTTAAAAAAAATTAAAGCTGGCCTCAATAGGTCAGTTGGAGGTTTACCAGGGCTGAAATTTCCAGGTCCAAGCCCAGGCCCAACCCACACACACAAAAAAAATTATTGGCCCGGCACTGTATAAAAGCTAAAAAATCGACTCCAGCCCAGCCTGCATTTCGCAATTTAAAATTATTCTTAAAGCACACTTATGCTCATACACTGGCCTCCAAAAGTTAAGGCACACGGACTAAATGCGTTCGATTGCACACGTTTTGTCGAATATCTACAAAACTTATTGGCGAATTGTTCTTGAACTTCTGGGATGAAAAGAACATGTTTCGTTTCATATTTCTCGGTGAAGATTTAGTCGGGGGTACAATTAGGGGACTAATAATAAATTTAATAATAAAATAATATTTGCGATCACCTATGTAACAGGAAAGGCTGGAAATGGTTTGTCACTGTGGTAAATGACTATTTGGGTCCTGTTCAACATTTGTATGCATTTGTGTAAGCATAGCACTCATATTTGTGAAGATGTTAACGTTTTTGTGAAAAACTCAAACTTTTTTTTTTATAGCATACAGAGTTTTCAACCAAATTTAACACAACTTTCCAAAAACCTGACAAAGAACAGTAGAAACAGTATACTGCAATTAAAACATGAATATATTGAATATTTGAAGAGATATGGGCATTTTTATGAGATAATTTTTAACTGCGCATGCGCGACAGATTTCAAAATTTTTATTTCAGAATTTGGTAGTCAGCTATTTAGGGCAACTTATATAAAAAGTCTAGTCAAATATCGCGAAAATTCACAAAGATGGGGTCGATATAGTGAGTTGCTTCCTAAAAATAGCTTTATTATAAGGGATTTTACACAACTTTTCAATCAGCTCACTACAACTTCCTAAGTTTTCACAACATTTGACTGGACTTTTTATAGAAGTTGCCCCAAAATACTGAGTACCAAATTATGAAATAAAAATTTTGAAATCTTCCACGCATGCGCAGTTAAAAATTATCTCATAAAAATGCCCATATCTTATCAAATTTTCAATATATTCATGTTTTAATTGCAGTATACTGTTTCTACTGTTCTTTGTCAGGTTTTTGGAAAGTTGTGCTAAATTTGGTTGAAAACTCTGTATGCTATAAAAAAAAAAGTTTGAGTTTTTCACAAAAACGTTAACATCTTCACGAATATGAGTGCTATGCTTACACAAATGTATACAAACGTTGAACAGGACCCAAACATTCATTACCACAGTGACAAACCATTTCCAGCCTTTCCTGTTACATAGGTGATCACAAATATTATTTTATTATTAAATTTATTATTAGTCCCCTAATTGTACCTCCGACTAAATCTTCGCCGAGAAATATGAAATGAAACATGTTCCTTTCATCCCAGAAGTTCAAGAACAATTCGCCAATAAGTTTTGTAGATATTCGACAAAACGTGTGCAATCGAACGCATTTAGTCCGTGTACCTTAACTTTTGGAGGCCAGTGTATTTTATTTTAGTTTATGTTCGAAATTCATGAATACAGAAAAACATTAATATTAATTACTATTAAAGGAATTATGTACATAAACCCAACGTAAAAATCATTACTTAGACAAATACATTCAAATGAAAATCCAGTAAGAAAATGAGTTTAGAATGAAAGAAATGAATGATAAAAGAAAATCACAATTTTAAAGCTCTACAAAGAAAAAAAAAGTAGATTTTTAAAAATGCATCTCTGTAACTTATCAAATCAAATTAAACTTTTAAAATTTTCGCTAAATAAATGTACAACATAAATATAATTTTTACGAATAACAAATAAGTAAACTGCCAGACCAACTTGGGCTCAGGGAGAAGAATTTAGATAAGTGTACGGCTCACGGTTGGGCCAATACTGTATATCATATGGGCTAACACGGACCGAACGTTTAGCTTTTATTCCGGGCCGAGCCCCGCCCTGGAAACTTTGGCCAGTGCAGACTTCTAGGATGAATGAAGTCCAGGCCAGGCTCGACCTGGAAGAAAAAGAAGTCTGGCCCGACCCAAATTTGTAAAAAAATTTAAGATCAGAGCACGGCCAGACTCTAAAAGAGAGAAGATCTTATCCAGGCCAAGTCTCGTGGACTTAAACTGGCGCGACCCGGCCGGGTCGTGCCGAGCTCCGCCCCAAGTCATTTCCAATAAGGATGCATAATGCCATTTCGCAAACCCTTTATTTGCTCAAGGGGGGGCGATCGCCCCCTCGCCCCCCCCTTAGATCCGCCATTGCATGCAATGGGCGGTACAGTTGTCTGCGATTATAGCCACTTGTCTGTGCAAATTTTATCGAAACGCCAAATTTCTTTTTACCAAATGCTTATTGTCATCCAGACCTTTCAGTTCGCATCGTCAGATACATGCAAAGATTTGCAGTTTTTCAAACAACGAGGCTTGAGAAATTTACCAATAACTAATGGAGTCAATTTCTCTGAGCCATCTATCCATATTTGCTGCTAATAAAACGGTCAATCTTTTTTTTTGCTTACCTTCCCACCACTTCATTTTTCGTTCTTAAAAGTAACAGTTTTATTTGGCAAAACATGAAAAAAACAGCCCAAGCTTATCAAAATTAAAAACATTACAAGGTCTGTACCTATTGAGAATGTCACTTAACAAGTTAACAGCCATTCCTTCGAATCTTTGGCAATAAAATTCGGTTTTCCTAGTTATGCAGAAATTTTCAGAGATTTTTCTTTTATGATAATCCATGTATTGGAACATTCCGCAATCTGGCACATTTGTTATGTTGATAATTTGAGTTTTCCTTAAATAATTAAATATTAAAAAAAAAAAAAAGTAATGCTAATTTTTAAGATGTTTTATATAGATAATAGTTGGTTTTTTTTACTTTAGAATAACTTCTTTTTCTGTCAGTCAATAGTTCAAATTACTCCATATTATACTTAATGGTTTATTGTAATGTCAAATAATATTTTGAGGAAGTTTTTTTATGTTGGCTTGGCGCCCGCCAATGTAAAGACTTTTTCCTCAGTAATTATGAATATTTTATGTGTAAAATATAAGCTTATAATGTTTAAAAATGTAGAAAAAAAAAAAAAATATTTAAAGTTACAACTAAATCGCAATTTAATATTGAAAATATGTGTTCAAATGACAAAATAATATTATTTTAGAAGTTTTTAGAGTTATTCTATTTGTAAATAATTAAGCTTAATTTATTATTTCATTTTTAATCGCACGTGGTTCCGAATCGGCGATGTTTTGAGTATTCATCCGCGTACGATCGGACCACGTTTTACATGCAACTAAGACTCCTTTTAAAAATCGGAAAATACTGTGTAAAAATAGATATTATGTGTTATTTAAATGATGATTAATTCATTTCAAAAAGACCTAAAAATAAATAATAGCGCATATCTCTGTGTTTTTCGGCGCGGAACGGAACTTTGTACCGTTGCGCTGGACGAAAGAGGTAAGGAAGCAAGAGGATAAAAGGAGAGATCTTCGCTAAAAACGAGGTTTTTTTTTTCTCTTCGGAAGATCGGAGTTCGGAGGTGGCAGGCTCGGCTGCAAGGTGGAAGGAGCGACCGTGTGTCGGCTGGAAGGTTTAGAAGAGCGAGAGAGATCGCGGAGTCCGGAGCTAGTAAAACCAATTGGCTGCAATGATGCTGAAATTGAGTATCAAGATTGTGGAGAGTCTTCAGAGAGAAGACTAAATGACACCGATGAATTGCCTGGAGATGTTGTTTAAATTATGAAAATACTGTAAACGTTAATAGAGGTACCTCTTATTTATTTTATCCGAAGAAATTATAAATCATTTTCAATCATGAACAAATTTGCAATTTATCTTTGTTAGTTTTAAACTAAAAGATTAGATAAATAATGATACTTGTTAATATTGTATGTGTAATTTTTTTAAAGATGAACTAGATTTTAATATTAATTGCTTATATCCTATTCCTTAAATAAAACATTAATTTAAATCAGAAAAAAATATCTCTGTATTAATTTTTCCTTCCCACAGCAGCATTTTTCCTTTTTAGGTGGGTTTTTTTTTTATGTAATGAATAATCTATACGATCAGTTTTTTTTATTTTCTCTTGGTAGAATTTATCTACCACGTGTTTGTGTCTACCTAGAAATGTTTTAGGTACGATACAACACATTTTATCCAAGAGAAAAGATCTTTCTCAACATTCTCAAATGCTGAAGCATGTTTTCGCTTTCTCTTTTGGTTGATCACATCTTCTGTTTAATAAGATTTGAACCCTAAGCAGTTATTTAGTGTCGCTCTCTCTATTCCACCAGTCTTCGCGAAAGCTGCTTTCGATACATTCGATTTTTCAAAGTTTTCTACCAATTTTTCTTTTTCCGCAATTGCCAAATTTTTCGTTTTGCTGACATCTTGTATTCACAAATGACAATTAACAAATGAACGAAGATTTTACATGCAGCGACAAGTAATGAAAAATACAAAAAACTAAAAATGCGCAATTTAAATTTTCTCTGCACGGAAGACAAATGTTATTGGGTCGCAAGGGATGATGGCATATTTTCCAAGAATCGGTATCTAATGCGACAGTCGAGGGAGAAATGTCCAGAGCTTTGGAAACTCTTACCGACAGGAAAGAATTTCTCTTATAGGCTGCAGCCGGGAAGAGGAGATCCCCTCCCCCCCTCTCCCGAGTGCCGACGTGCATCTACTCACGTGGTATGCAATGTTATCGCGATCTCTATGGCTCTGTTTTAAAAGGAAAAGGTCTCCCTCTCATTCTAAAGCTATAAAAATGTCAACTGGCCTTTCTTTCCCATACAGAAGTTCGTACTTGTGGATTTTAGCAAAAACATGGGATAGTCAATGATAGAAAAATGGAAGATTGACTAGAAGGAAAGAAGTTCCTCCTTCAGGATGTCCATTCACTTATTTCTAAAGCTATTAAAAATGAAAAGCACCGTGTGACCAATGCAAAGAGGGTGACAATTGAAGATAGTTGAATGTAAATGATATGTCTATTTGGCACTTTACACCCTAAAAAAGGGAAGGAGAAAACATAAAACTGTAAGATATTTTGCAATAAAAAGGGAGACAAAAGATGAACATATGACCATATATCCGATAGTAGCTATTGGAACTGACCATATAGGCGGTGTATTTTAACATGTAATACCTATTCAGCCAGTCCGGATTTACGAAAAGCGACCTTATAAGAGGGGTGACCTTATAAGCGGGTGACCGTATATCAGGTACTGACTGTATATGCACATACATATGGAATAATTGTGAATATAGCTAAAACAGCTTCGAGGTACTAAAAATGTAAAAATATACCAATATTTCCATTCAGATGTTTTTTAAATCATGATTATAATATTTTCCTTACACTGTATGAATACAGAAAATAAAAATGTGATTACACGACAGCTTATTTTATTCAGGAGAGACAAAAACCAAGCTATATACATGAACGAGTGATTTAATTGGGGACTACTCTTGTAAATAACATATTTATGCACAATCATACAACTGCATAAATTTTATTTACTATGTTTATTATTATAATAGTAATTGCTGCATTACGATATAAAAAATTACGGTTGACATGTATTTACCAATAGATTTGTTTATTTAACTCACCAATACACTCTTAATATGTTAATAGTATTGAGTTCTGTTGAGAGTTAATTATATTGATTAGTTTAATTTTATAATCTAGAAAATTAGAAAAAAACAACTTTAAACGCAAACAATATAAAAATCTGTACATAAAGCAATTTCAAATAATAAGAAACCCAGCATTTACAGCATGAAGACCTATTAATGAGTAAACAGACAAGTGTTGACAGCAAGAAAATACATGGTGGGTTAGAAGTTAATTTTAACAGCAAGTGTCAATGGGGAAAATCTATGACTTCATACAATGCATTGCTATTATACACTGCAGATAAGATTTGCAAAATTGTTGAGCAGAACAAATTTTGTACAAAAGAAGCAAGTTTTTGCACTGATTTGTAGAATGGCACATTTTTCTCTTTCCTCTGAAGTAGTGTTAAAAGTAGCATTGGTTCTAGCAACAAACTACTGATTTTTGGTATTGCACTACTCGCTACACTACATTGTTCAAAATGTAGCACACTACACTACAGACTACTGTAAAAAGAAGTGACTATTGTAGTGCCCTACTTCCAACCCATGCCTACATTATTACTATAACTGCATTATACTGTTTGTAACAACTGTGAATCTTTCTCCTCCCTTCTTTTTTTTTTTTTTTTTTTTTTTTATCTGGGCACATAGTTATTACTACATTAACATTCAAAACTCATGGTATATTAGAATTATGCTGCATTACAGTATTAATTAATGTAGAAAATATTGAGACATTTAAAATACAGACCTCAATATTATAATACCTCTACAATATTATGATACAATAATGTCTACAATATAATGATACACCTCTTATCGTTATCCAATAGCTAACTATTAAACTATTAGCTTTAGAGAGAATTCCAATTGCAAAAATGTTTCAAACATTGTTCTTCATCATATTAAAAGCCATTTACATTGAAATAGTTATTATTATTATTTTAAGTTAAAAAATGTATAAAATTCATAAAATTCAAAGTATCATAGCATGGTAAGTTCGCGTCAAAGAAAAATGTTATTTTTACTTTTTTTTATTAGTTAGAGTATGGAGAAAATTTTTTCTAAATATAAGACCCAGGAACCAAATAAAAATTACAATTTCATAACTTTGTAAAAAATGACTATTTGACTAAAAGGGTTTTCACATGATGCAGAGTAACATTTGAAACATTTTTGCAACTGGAAACATACCTCTACAACTATTGGTTAACAAATAAGCTATTGGGTAACGATAAGAGGAGACACCCACTATATATGCATAGGAGGTGTCAGATATAATTAGCAATACTTCATAACGGTCATTTCTCTCGAAAAGATAAACTGAGATCAAGTAACCTACCAACAAAGATCCTCAATAATTAAATGAAGAGCATGCTGATAGATGTCTTGCTTTTTGATAAACATCATGAAAACATTTGAAAACAACTGGAAAAATTTATAATATGTGGATTTTCACATATTATAGATTCTATGATGATGTTTCACAGGGTTATACATTCATTGGCATACACAAAAAAATATCAGCAAATTTTTAATTGCAGTTTGCTGCTATTCAAGCAGTAAAAAAACAACCCTCTTTCACAGTATCATAATGGGCACAGAATTTTTTTTTTTTAACCCACATAAGAAGAGGCAACGAGAGATTGTTGATAAGTCAGTGGGAAAAACTCTAAACTCAAATTTGTACAGAAGAAAGGGCTTTTCTTTATGTACAGGAGTGTATCTCACATTGGTGTACTTTGAACTATTGCAAACTGGAAAGATGGTGCTGTTATTACATACATTTATTCTCAAATCTATCACTTAAATGAAGTTGTATCATGAAACCTCTCTGTAATTTTGAACTGAATATGAATAATCGTCCAACATGCTCATACTCATTTTTCAGCATTGAATGTTATGTATTAAAAATCAAAAATTTGGAATGGGAAATCTTATTTCATTTTCAGGCATTTAATTATCTGATTATTACTTGTTTTAATGTCCACAACATCTCTTACAAAAGAAAAAAAGTAATTGTGATAGTGTCAAAAATGTATTAATATATTTTTACAATTCTAAGTTTGAGTGTTTTCACATTCAAGAAATAGAAAAGTGTTATTCAAAATTAATATAATCATATTATGGATTGATTAACTGTACATATTTTAAAGGTTATTTATAAATAAAATGTTGCAAGTAAAATGGACAGATATCCTGGAAATTTTGTTAATTAAGCTTGTCAATAATGACTGAGCATATTACAATTAAATGACAACATAAAATCAACAACAAATCAGTCACAATGAACAAAAAATAATAATCCACTGTTTCATATTAATTTACAAAATAAAACCAAAACAATGATTGTAAGTAATTCGAGGTATTCATTTAAGAGTTGTCAAACAGATATAGATTTTGTGCAACAAAAAGATTGACAAGGAAACCAGTAAAGCCATATTTTTTTGACATGATAATTTTTTTAAAGGGAAACACAAGTATAATAGAAACTAAAATACTGACAAGGAGAGGGCCAACCTTGTTAATCACAGATTTTGATTATTTTAATATATGTTGTAGGGTAGAGGCCCCTTAGTGTCAGGTTCAACGGATTTTATCCAATGCTCCTTAGTTCTTGAGAAACCGGGGGGTCTAATATTAGTACACAACTTAAATACTTACTTTGCTACAACGATGATAAGTCAGTCGTAGCTCAGTTGGTATGGTGTTAACCGGCTGATTGGCGGGCTCGGGTTCAATACCTGAGTGCGCTACATTTGTTTTTCTCATTTTTTGTTTTATAAATTTACTTGTAAGTGTAACTTAATAATCTCACTGTCAATTAAAATTTTTAATATTGTATATCAATTATAATTTTAACCTATTTAATTTTTTACTTTTAACTGAATAGTTGTAATAAAACATCATAAAACTGTTATTTATTTATTTTTTTTTTTAAATCACTTTTAAAATGTGTTTCATATATTCTTTATCGATGCAATGATATTGAGCAATTGTGTCAATTCGTGATTTTAAAGAAACATCATTTACGCATTTCTTTAACAAAGGAAGTCAATGAGATAATACTATTATTCTGTTTTTAAAGTAACAAGCATAATCATATTAAAAATTAGCATCAGAATTAAATTACAACCAATTTTTTGCATATTAAAGATTTTTGAATTTGTAATAAGTATGCTTGAACTTTCAATTACTATTTTGCTTTCCCCTTTATCTTTTTTCTGCTTTTATTTTATTTGAATATTCCTTTTTTTTATCATAACTAGATGGCACCACAACAGAATTTGTCACGATTTTGGAATTTTTATCGTTCAATAATAGATCCAATTTCTTTTTAAACCTCTTTAATGGATGAGAAATAATAGTTTACAAATAAGAAATGATAAATTTAAGTTTGTTAACATTATAATTAATGTTTGGTGTTACAATTTTTAATTGAAATTATTAAATTATAATTACAACTATATTTATAAAACAAAAAATGAGAATACAAATGTAGCGCATTCAGGTATCAAACCCGGGCCCTCGGATCAGCCGGCAAATGCCATGCCAACTGAGCTACGACTAACCTGTCATTTTTGCTGCGAAGTAAGTATTTAAGTTGTCTACTAATATTAGACCCCCTGGTTTTACAAGAACTAAGGGGCATTGGATAAAATCCGTTGAACCTGACACTAAGGGGTGTCTACCCTACAACATATATTAAAATAATCAAAATCGGTGATTAACAAGGTTGGCCCTCTCCTTGTGAGACAAAGAAAACAAAAGATGTTATTTAAGAAAAAGTTAAAACACAAAGATCAAATCAAAAAAGGTAAAGGTAATGAGCAATCACTATAGCAATCAAGAAACATATCCTACTAAAATAGTGACTCAAAAGAATTTCTTTAACACCTACGCAAGTATATAGATTTCATACACATGCAATAATTTTCCCATTACAACATAAATTGCCCCAACATAAATCTTTGCAGTTGTTGTTTTTAAATACAAGAAAGAACAAAATCTTATTTTTATGTTTTCAAAACTACCATTTCCCTGCAACTTATGACAAAACATGCATATAATTAAAGTTTCACTACATTTATTTCTCCACCCCTCTTCACAATTTATGCTTTTCTACTATTTATGTTTTATTTATTTAATCTCTGTAAAAATCAATCAATAAATAAAATTGAAGTTTTATTATATCTCTAAACCAGTTTTCAATCTTAATATTCATTTAAAAATTGTCAACCAAATAGAAGACACCAGATTTTTGTGCTAAAAAAGAATAATTATTTATAAAGAAATAGTTTTCAATAATATAAATTGAATTATTAAAATATATAATTCCTAATAATAGATTATGCTTAAATTAGTATGAATTATTTGATGTCAGGAAAAGAGAAATACACGATTAATTTTTTAATGAGGATAAAATAAATTGAGGAAAAAGACTATTTGGACTGTAAATCTGCCTTTTTTTTTTTTTTTTTAGAGAGAGAGAGAAAACACTTTTGTCTAAAATTTATGTTAGTATATTGTCATATACTATTATCATATATTATTATAGTGTAAGAACAGCCTTAGAATCTTTCAGCGGTTGCATGAATAATGACTAATACTAAAAACACAAATTGGTACATACGTATTAACGCCACTGCAGCAGAAGTTGCGCTAATGCGCCAATAAGGAAAGGGCATGTTTACAAACAAACACTTCCGTCAATCAATCTACTACTACATTTTTATTTTAGTGATCATTGCAGGAATCACACTTGGCGACGTAGGCCAATCATATCATAGATCTGTTAAATCAATCTGTTAAAGACCAATCAAATTCCTGAAGTTCATGTGTATAGTAGGAGTAATAATGAATGAACAGGTTTTTCTTGCTGACCAACAGTAATTCGACCAACAGTGACGTCAGCTGCCCTTTCCTTATAAAGAGCAATCTTGTCGTTTGCACGCGCACACAGTTATCTTTTGGATTCCTTGTTGCCTTGTTGTTTGTTGATTTTTTACGCCATTTTTTAGTGCTACAAAAATGTGTGAAACAGCACCGAAAACTGGCGATATGAAGCAATTAAAATAATAAAACTTTGTAAAAAATCACCATAAAATTAAAACAAAACACAGGACGCGTTTCGAGCTAAAAACATAACAGCTCGTCATCAGCTACAGCATACACGTGTCCGTAAACGAACAAGTTCAAAAATGAACTGAAGATAAAGAATGTTGCGAAGAATGCGACAGATGCTACCTGACAGAGGGATATGCAAAAGGGAAATGTGTTGAAAAAGATAGAAGAGAAAATGAAATGGAAAAAATGGAAATAAAAGAAAAAATAAAAATAAAAGAAGTAAATTAAAAATATAAATAAAAATAATAAATAAAGAACTATAAAAGAACAAGAAAAAAATCCAAATTATTAATATTATTATTATTATTTTTTTTTTTTTTTTTTTTTTTTTTTTTTTTTTTTACAAAATAAAAATAAAAGAAACAAGAGAAAAGGGAAAAGAATTACAAAATTAATTTCCACGCTGGAGATAGGAAAGGAGATGATGGGAGATCATTGACAAGATTAGCAGAATTTTTAGAAATAAAATATGCTTCATGAAAATCCAAGTGAGAGGGAGAGGCAGGGGAAGAAATAATTTTGGCCATGGAAAAATTGAAACAATGACTGGAAGACCAACAGTGAGAAGCAATTGAAGATTTAGAGATTTCTTGATTTGCAATATATCTCTGATGCTCGCCTAATCTGAATTTTAAAGCTCTCTTTGTTTGACCAATATAACCTAAATTGCAAGAGCAAGGAATGAAATAAACACCCCACCGGTTCTCAGTAGGAACAGGATCTTTTAGAGAAGAGAATTTAATTTTATTCATAGGTTTGAAGATAACTTTAAAGTTAAAACGAGAAAGTATTTTAGCAATTTTGAAACACAGAAGAGAATAAAAGGGCAGAACTATTATAGAATTAAAATTAGGAGGATTATTTGAATCAGAAAAAGGACGTTTAGGCTTATTAAATTTATACAAAGCTTTATCAATCAAAGAGGGATTATAACCACGAGCAAGGGCAAGAGATTTCAGATAATTAATTTCATTATTCAGAGCAGAAGAGTCAGAACAAATGCGTAACGCCCTAAAAACAAAAGTATAAAAGGACGCCACTTTTTGTTGAGGAGGATGATTTGAAAGGGCATGAGGAGGAAGGGAGACAGCGAAAGGTTTTCTATAAACGGAGGTAGAGAACCGATCTGGGAGTTTTGAAACCAAGACGTCAAGGAAAGGAAGAGAATTGTTCTCTTCGACTTCGAGAGTAAATTGAATACAAGGATCAACAGAATTAACAAGAGAAAGGAGATTAGAAAGATCAAGGTCAGATGGAATTAAAATGAAAGTGTCATCAACATACCTAAACCAGAAAGGAAATTTATATAAACTGAAGAGTTTTTCTTCAACAAAATGCATATAAATATCACATAAAAGAGGAGACAATGGATTACCCATGGCCAGACCCTCAGTTTGAGAATAGAAAGAATTGTTAAACTGAAAAGCAGTTTGCCTGACACAAATACTAACGAAGGTGCTTGAAACGATTAATAAGTGAAGAACCCATAACAAGAAAGAAGGAAAACAGGACCAGAAAATGAATAAAAAGATAATAATCTTTATCTTTATCTATTATCTTTTTTTCTTTCAAGCACCTTCGTTTGAAGCGCGCCAGGTGTTTGAATAGGCTTAATTTTCTTTTAAGGTGTAAACGTTCAAGGGTTATTCCTAAGTTCATTAATATTATTTTCAAGCTTCCTTCTTCCATTCGTGTTCAAAATGCCTTAACTAGGAGTAAGTTTGCTATTCTTAGAGCCATCATTCAAGATGTTCGTTACTCTCTTTCTTGCATCGAATATGAATTATATTCTTTGCATTTACAGTTAAATAAAACTGTAATTTATTTCCCTTTCCTTGAGAAACGGATTTTTGCTTACGTCGATTTCAAATCTAGGTGTCACAATGCTATTTTGGATAAAAAGTTTTCTTCTCTTTTGACTTCTAATTCTTCTGCTCCTAGTATTTCTCCTCTTGAGCAAAATTATGTTGTCAATTTATCTTCTCACTCTCTTACTGATTCTCAGCGTGATGTTCTCTCATTTGGCTTGAATTTTTCGTGCATTTCTAAGCCTTCTATTCCGAACTTAATTGCTCCCATTGAACATTCTTTCAAAAACAGTAAAATTTCTTCTGGTCAACTTGATTCTCTTCGCTACCTTTTGGCTAATGTCATTTCTTCTAATAAATCTTTTAATAAGCCTAATCTTTTCTTCTCAGAAATCTGCTCTCAGTGAACTTAATTCCGTTCCTAACCTTCTTATTACTAAGGCTGATAAAGGTGGTCAAACAGTTCTTCTCAATAAATCTGATTATATTTCCCACGTTGAATCTATGTTAAACTCTGGTCCATATTCCAAATTAAAAAAGGATCCTTCTACTAAGCATTTATCTGACATCAAGCATGTCATTAAAAATTCTGTCTTTCTTAATGATAACACTAAACGTTTGGTCACCCCTACTATCGCTAATTGTGCTCGTTTCTATGCTCTTCCTAAGGTCCATAAACCTACTCTTTCCTTTCGCCCTATCGTTTCCAATATTGGTACTGCTTCTTATAAACTTGCCAAGTTCCTTTCTAAGTTACTCGCTCCTTTATCTTCCACTAACTTTCATACCGTGAAAAACTCTTTTGACTTTGTTGATAAAATTAAACGCCTTTCTCCTTGCAATTATATAATGGTTTCCTTAGATGTTAAATCCCTTTTCACTAACGTGCCTGTTCAAGGGGCAATTGATTGTTTGGAAAGAAGGTTGCGCGAATTTCATTACTCTTCCATTGAGATTGATGAAATCCTGCATTTAGTTAGTATTTGTGTCAGGCAAACTGCTTTTCAGTTTAACAATTCTTTCTATTCTCAAACTGAGGGTCTGGCCATGGGTAATCCATTGTCTCCTCTTTTATGTGATATTTATATGCATTTTGTTGAAGAAAAACTCTTCAGTTTATATAAATTTCCTTTCTGGTTTAGGTATGTTGATGACACTTTCATTTTAATTCCATCTGACCTTGATCTTTCTAATCTCCTTTCTCTTGTTAATTCTGTTGATCCTTGTATTCAATTTACTCTCGAAGTCGAAGAGAACAATTCTCTTCCTTTCCTTGACGTCTTGGTTTCAAAACTCCCAGATCGGTTCTCTACCTCCGTTTATAGAAAACCTTTCGCTGTCTCCCTTCCTCCTCATGCCCTTTCAAATCATCCTCCTCAACAAAAAGTGGCGTCCTTTTATACTTTTGTTTTTAGGGCGTTACGCATTTGTTCTGACTCTTCTGCTCTGAATAATGAAATTAATTATCTGAAATCTCTTGCCCTTGCTCGTGGTTATAATCCCTCTTTGATTGATAAAGCTTTGTATAAATTTAATAAGCCTAAACGTCCTTTTTCTGATTCAAATAATCCTCCTAATTTTAATTCTATAATAGTTCTGCCCTTTTATTCTCTTCTGTGTTTCAAAATTGCTAAAATACTTTCTCGTTTTAACTTTAAAGTTATCTTCAAACCTATGAATAAAATTAAATTCTCTTCTCTAAAAGATCCTGTTCCTACTGAGAACCGGTGGGGTGTTTATTTCATTCCTTGCTCTTGCAATTTAGGTTATATTGGTCAAACAAAGAGAGCTTTAAAATTCAGATTAGGCGAGCATCAGAGATATATTGCAAATCAAGAAATCTCTAAATCTTCAATTGCTTCTCACTGTTGGTCTTCCAGTCATTGTTTCAATTTCTCCATGGCCAAAATTATTTCTTCCCCTGCCTCTCCCTCTCACTTGGATTTTCATGAAGCATATTTTATTTCTAAAAATTCTGCTAATCTTGTCAATGATCTCCCATCATCTCCTTTCCTATCTCCAGCGTGGAAATTAATTTTGTAATTCTTTTCCCTTTTCTCTTGTTTCTTTTCTTTTTATTTTGTAAAAAAAAAAAAAAAATAATAATAATAATATTAATAATTTGGATTTTTTTTTTTTGTTCTTTTATAGTTCTTTATTTATTATTTTTATTTATATTTTTAATTTACTTCTTTTATTTTTATTTTTTCTTTTATTTCCATTTTTTCCATTTCATTTTCTCTTCTATCTTTTTCAACACATTTCCCTTTTGCATATCCCTCTGTCAGGTAGCGCCATCTGTCGCATTCTTTGCAACATTCTTTATCTTCAGTTCATTTTTGAACTTGTTCGTTTACGGACACGTGTATGCTGTAGCTGATGACGAGCTGTTATGTTTTTAGCTCGAAACGCGTCCTGTGTTTTGTTTTAATTTTATGGTGATTTTTTACAAAGTTTTATTATTTTAATTACAAAAATGTGTATTTGGGATTTGCCAATTACAGAACAAGATGCAATTTTATTTTTTCAGGAGCGAATATTTTACGAAAAAAACAAAAATGTACCAATTCCCATGACATGAAATTTTATTTTGGTAAACGGAAGTTTTGGAAATGTAATTTAAGACAGTATGATCAGCAAGTGGGACTTAGAAAAGACAATTGGTTTGAGGGAAGCAGAATTCCATTTTGTTCAGCTTTGAGATTCATATATGGCTGGTGCAAGGAGTTGACGTCGATTAAATTTTGTGAAAAGCAACTTGATTTATCGAATAAAACTGTTATAGGTTGGAACAATTACATGTGTGAATTATGTGTCTTGGATATGGAGAATAAACCAAACAAGAAGGTAGGTGGACCAGATTGCATTGTGGAAATTGATGAAAGTTTGTTTACTAAACGTAAAAATAATTTTGAAAGTGTTTTATTTTATGATTTGTTGCAAAAATTTTAGATGTAGATTGGCGATTGGCGGCACTTAAAAACCGCCAAATCTGTAGCTGCAGTGGCGTTAATACGTAAGAACCAAAAAAATTTAAAAGCATAGATTAATAATTGATAAAACTTCTTAGAAGCATGACATTTTTTGAAATTCCTAGTTTTATACTATAATGTTGGTTAAGTTGTAATTTTAAAACTTTTATTATTAGCTTATATGCTTTCCTGCTTCCAAACTTGCATGTTCAATACACTAGTTATTTCAAAACTAGTAGTTAAAACATAAAACATAAAAACAGACTTTATGAACAGTTTACCAATATAGTAACCAATACTTACACGATCTCGTATCTCAATCTTTCTTCAGCAGATACAGATGGCTTCATTTCACTGGCTACCTTCAGTAAATGCCTTTGGTTTATTGAAACTACTAATGTACTGCGTCGTCTGGATTCTTTGACACCTCCGCCAAAATATTTGTCATTAATGACAGCAACCTAAAATAGATATTTAAAAGGACATTATTAAAAAAGGATTTATATTATTATCCATAAACTATCTCTGTATTTTTAGGTAATATTAAACTTATTAAAATACTTAAAATTAAAAAAATTACACAAAAATATTTTTTTAAATAATAGCATTTCAGATAGGTACCACTGGAAAGAAAGATAGAATATGCATTATAACTATGTTAGGTTGAACACAGTATGTCTGTGTCAAGTATACTTTATGCATAAAAAACATCACACTGCCTTTATATGCAGGGCAATGTTCAGGCATGTACAATATAAGCTTGTGCACATGGGCAGAACAATTTTGGGGGTGGCGCAATTTTCATAGAAGAAAAAACTTTGAGACTGCAAAATCTTGCTAAAAGTAAAGGAATGTTAATATTTTTATTGCTTTTCATTATGAAATTTGCTGTATGTCAATGATCTCATATTGAAGTCGTATGGTAGTATTAGTGCGACACTTCCCTAAAGGTAAGTTTCCCTGCAGCTGAAAGTAAAGAATTGTCCATTTGAAAACCACAAATGTCTAAAACCCAAAACGGATGCAAAATATGACTATGTTAGGTTCATACTACATTATTGACAACAGCTAAAACTAAATCAGCTTAGCTGGATCTAGAAAGGATCTTAGATCGGTGGATGCACCGCAACTTGAAACGCAGTATGATTAAACACTTTTAGTAATCAGGATACACATTCATCACAATTTCCTAGTACAGTAGTAATTTTTACCTTATTTATTACAGAAAAAATGAGATAAATAAGGTTTTTTGAAGGCACTGGTACTCTGTGTATGGTAAACATACCTTAATCTGATCATGTCTTAAAAATCTCAGTTAAGCAGACTTAAATAGTCTAGTCTGAACCTGCTATACGGACGAGTTCACAGGACGAAGGATAAAGTATTGGAGTGTTTGTCATTCAGATTTTCTCATTATCAAGAATGGAAAAAAAAAACACTGCACAGAACATCAAATTTTCCAATATTCACAAAAGATAAATTCTTTTCAATTTTCACGCATATGTTGCTATTCGTTATTCTGTATTCAGCTTTAACCCTCTGACAGCCTAGCAAAAGGGCAAAATTGTAATGTTGTTTTCTCTTATTTTGTTTTAAATGCTAAAAAAATATGATTCTTTCAACGTTATATAAAAAAAACTTAATTTCGAATATGAATGTAATCCTTGAGAGTATATTAATCATTGTTCAATGTATTAAAAATTCATTACTTTAATATTACTTTAAATAATGCTTATATTGCAGTGAAAGTATTAACTATTAACACAGGCTTGTCTGTTAGAGGGTTAAAAAGCCTGTAAGAGAAAAATAAAAAATTTTTAGCATGAAAACACTGCATCTCCATAAGTTTTTAAAATAAAATTTTCATGGCAGACTGTTAATTAAGATTAATAGAGAATGAATCAAAATATTGTCAATGTTGTATAAAAACTACAATGCATAAATACTTGCTGCAATTCAGTGTACCGCACATAGAGATTTTCATAACCAGAACGATGCAATACCTGCAAGTTTCCTTTTTAAATAATATTACTTTTAGAGTTCCATGCTAAGTTTTAATGAGAGCGGCGTTGTATGTGCACAATACAGCTTTTTAAGTTAATCTTAAGGATATACAACTGTTTTGAATCTTATATTCAGAGATAGAACATCTTGGAATAATTTTTTGATTCTGCAAATATAACATAGAAATTATTATTGATAACTCGATGATGTGGACGTGAGGACGTTTGTAAGAGTTTGAGTGAAAATTGAAAAACAATGTTAACTGCATTAAGAATTATTTCTGAAAATCGAAAGGGTAAAGTTAGATGTGTTGCTAAAGGTTTTAAAAAATTAGAGACCATCCAGAAAAGCATTTCTTACATCAGTGTGAAATTGTATTTTGCAAAAGTTTGGCAAAACAATGAAAAAACTCTAAGCCGAGAATGCAGATATTAACTACTGTTGAAAGGTCGGCATCCTCTCTTATTATGTTTTTAGCTAAGATACACATCTATTTTCCTATTTACAAAAAAGATTCAGCTGAAAAGAAACCTACTGGGATTAGGAATGAGGAATTGAGGACTAAAAATGGAAAATGCTAAAAGTATCCAAAAACCAAAAATCTTTTATTTTATTTTTTTTATTTATTATTTTTTTTTTAATGTCTTGAATGCCGATCTTAACAAACAGGAAAACCCTTGAAGTGCCAACCCCAGTAGAACTAGTTCAAAAAAGAGTAGAAAATGTCACTGGTTGCATGTGCCACATGAAATGAAGTGGAGAACGCTCATCATGTGTTTATTGTTTACATCAATGGGATATTTTTACACAAGATAAAAAATATTAAATACATAAAAATGAAATGTTTACAAATTATAATATTAGGTATTTAAACACTAAACGGAAGGAAGCTAGGTAACTACATTTTAAAGTGTTGAACTAAGAGCCCAACAGGAATGAAGTGGAAAATGCTGTAAGTACCTTTCTTTTTTTCGCTCCCTTGAAAAATTTCGTCTTTTAGACTTTCAGCGTTTTCCATTTTCAGTCCTCAATTAGTTTCATCTTCTTTAGATGATGAGATTTCAAGATGAAATTGTCAAATTAAACATGTTGGTTCTGGACAAACAGAAATGTTTTAACAAATCATTTGAATTTGATGCGGAATCAGAAATTCGAGAAAAAGAAACAAATTCGGACTGCTTTAAGAATGATGATGTGGGCAGGAAAAGTCAATAAAAAAATATTATATTGTAAAATAATAGAAACTCTTCAGGGTGATTTACAGAAGATTCCTTTCAAATATCACCAAACAAGAAACTACATAATGCTGCAAAGAATCTTCAGACTATTTGCATTTGCAACATAGATTGCAGCTTTGCTAAAGATTGAATAAATTTTAAAAGCTATTTCTTATTTATGGAAGAAGGAAAGAGATTACAAGCAAGTCCTCCTGCCTTTTTCTGCAGGATGTTGGGTTCAAAGCTTAGTGTTGTTTTTCCAACTATGTACACTGTACTCAAGATTTACAACTATACTTCAGCAACAAACTGTTCTGCTAAAAATCCTTTTCTGTTTTAAAATGGCTCAAAGACTATTTACAGACAACATTGAATTAAGAACGGCTGGCCATAGAATCAGACATCACAGTGAAGTCAATTTCTAATAAGTAATAAATGCATTCAAAATTCAAGGAGAAGAAAGTCACCTTTTTATACTCCAAAAGTATCATGAAATGATTACCAAATTAAAAATTATTATTAAATTATAAAGAATATTTTTTACTCTCTAAATTAGATGTTTCTGGGATATATAATTTTTAAATATGAGCTATTAAGCTGCAGTGACTTTTTATCTGTGTATTTCTACTTTATATTTTATGTGATTAAATTGGAGATGTATGTGAATTTTACTGGTAAAATTAAAACTGTAGTGATATTTTTCTGTGATTTCTATCACATATGCTTTATTTGGCAAAAGTGGAGTTTTATATGAAAATTTTGAAAAAGGCTGATTAACTATAGTGACTATTTTCTGTGTATTTGCAACTTAATTTTCTCTTCAGAATAATTAGTAAAACTTTGACTTGCATGTTTGTTTCATGGTTTATTTATTCAGTTAAGTTTAGATGTTTTATAGAATTTAAAACTGAAGTAAATATTTCCACAATTTACTGGACTTCAACTGAGGGAAAAGCGGGGCATGAGATAAATGTCTGACAATGTCACATAACCAAACTACAGGTCTGCCTAAATGAATATAAGAATGTAAGATTACTCTTAATTAATTGATCAAAAAAATATAGGCATGACATAATTTTCTAAAGAAAAGGTACATAATGTTATTTCACCTGTCAAATAATAATAGTAATAAAATAACTATAAGTATTTCATAGTGGAATAAAGTAACAAAGGAATTTCTTTGAAAGAGCAATTATGCACAATGCTCAGCTATTAAAAAAAAAAAATGGAGATTGTTAATAAACAAATACATGAGCAAATTTTTAAAGTTCGATAGTTAAAACCTTCTGAAAAAATATAATAGTATATTAACACAAAATTTTAGGAAGTTAACAATTTCCATTTAACAAATCTTTAATACATTTCATCTGGAAAACGTACTTCAAAAATTTTTTTTATTAGAAATCACACATTTTATTGTGTTACTTAAAATATTCAAATCAAAAATTTCATCTAAATTTTTTTTTTACATGTTTTTTTTTTTTTTTTTTTTTTACAATTTGTTAAAATTATTTTATTCTTCTTTATTAACCTCTTAATGGTCACACCCAATAAGTTCACTGGCAGTCATTTGAGAACAAAGTTTGTCGCACCGTGACCCTCACGGGCTGAACTCCTCAACTTTAGCTAATATATTATAGTTTCTTTTTTGATTCTGTCGCGTCCGGGATTATTTTAAATGCTTAAGTGCTCAATAAATGAAGCACTGAATTGACAAACTTGATTTTAAGATCGGAATGCTTTATTTTAAGAATTTGTAGGAGTTTGAAAATGTTTGTAAATAATTTTTTTTTAAATCAATGATTTTCGAATTCTTTTTCCGAAAATTCTGCAACAATTAAGGGGTTAAATCTGTAACATAGAAACTTAATTTTATGTTTTTATAACACAAAGAAAAGTATATTCATACATCTTGAACAATTTTCTTTCCTTCTTCATAGGAAGGAGTTTTTAATCCTTCTTCAAGATTAGGTATATAGAGCAGCTTATCAGTAGCACGCCGATAGTCAGGGTCCTCTGAACCAGTTGTATAATGCTCTGTGAATAGAGAAAGATTCAATTTATAGATCATACTCAAAACATTCAAAACATTTACATTCATATTCATATGGTTATTACTATCAAATAAGTTTAATTTCCTACTAAAGTCTGTAGGAAAAATCAGTGGTTGCAGACAGTTTTATAATAAGCAATCTATTACTAAATTGCATTTGTATCACCATTACATATTTATTTATTAATAATAAAATTTTCAAATGTACGTCCTTTCATTTTCTTTCTAAGAAAAGAATATATAACGGCTGAAATAATTTAGATAATTTTGTTGTTCTACTCATAAAATATATGTATATATACTGTTGGATATTTGTAAAAATATTTATACACTAGCTAACTTGCCCGGCGTTGCCCGGGTACGTCAAAAAACAGCTCGAATTGCGAAAAAGCTCTGAAAATCACAATATTTTAGTGAATTATTATTAGTATTATAGAAATTATTTTAGTATTATAGGCCAAAAATGGAATGTCAAAAAATTGCAGCAGATCGCGAAGAAACGTAGAAATCGAATTAAAAATCACAAAAAGTTCAAAAATCACGAAAGTCAAAATTTACTGTAATCGGATAAAAGTTTCAAATCTAATTCCTTTGACCTGCGGGCTCTCTTAAAATTTATGTTTGGGAAAGCATGCCAAGCATTCTATCATGTTACTTTTATTCATAATTTAATTTACTTGCATTCCCTTAAATATAATTAATATAACCCCTTAAGTTAATGTTAGTTTTTGTTGCAATAAAATATCGCAATTTGTTCATTTTCTGTAAGCAAGTAATCCCTATTGGTTTACAATGGAAGTCTGTGGGAATTTGGCGAAATATTAGAGATATCGCCAAGTTGGCATCACTTTTGGCAACTAATTTTGGTCGATAAATTTGGTGATATATCATTCGGCAACAGAACTGTGTCCCCTCCTATGGTAACCCTCTTATAGGTATGAAGATGCATTAAATGCTGTTCAATAATCGCATAAAAAATTCGCTAAAAATTCAAAAATCGCTGTACGAATTCCGAATAAACTTTTTTGAAAAGAGAACAAAATTTACTATATTGGGTAAAAAGAAAGAAACCGTATTCTTTTCACTAATGTGGAAAAATCGCCTCGAAACTTAAAAAAGCGCTAAAAATCGCATAAAAATTAAATAAAAAAAATCAATATCGGGCTTCGAGTTGCAAAACTTCATATATAGACGGACCTTTTCCCCAAATATTTTAGCTTTTCGTGCAGCTGTCTCTTCAGAACATCGTCGACACACTCACACACAAACTTCTTTCCTTATTATTATAGATTTAATTTACCTGGATTCCCCTAAATATAATTAATATAATCACTAAAGTTAATATTAGTTTTTGTTGCATTAGAATATCTCAGTTTGTTGATTTTCTGTAAGCAAGTAATCCATATTGGTTTACAATGGAAGTCTATGGGAATTTGGCAAAATATTAGAGGTATCGCCAAGTTGGCGACTCATTTTGGTCGCCAAATTTGGCGATATACCGCCAAGTTGGCGACAAACTTGACGGCATTTGGCGACAGAACTGTGTCCCTCTACGGTAACCTCCTTATAGGTATGGAAATGCATTAAATGCTGTTCAATAATTGCATAAAAGTTCGCTAAAAATTCAAAAATCGCTGCCCGAATTCCGAATAAACTTTTTTGAAAAGAGAACAAAATTTACTATATTGGGTTAAAAGAAAGAAACCATATTCTTCTCACTTATATGAAAAAATCGCCTCAAAACTTAAAAAAGTGCTAAAAATCATATAAAAAATTAAATTAAAAAAAAATCTAATCAAAAAATCGAAAATCGGGCTTTGAGGTGCAAAACCTCATATATAGATGTACCTTTTCCCAAATTTTGTAGCTCTACGTGCAGTGGTCTCTTCATAACACCGCCGACACACTCACTCACTCACACACAAACTTCTTTCTTTATTATTATAGAAGATTTTTAGGTATATATGAAGATTCTAATAAAATGAAGAACATTCTTTGAATATCATAATATAAATATTGACAAATGATGCAAAAATGCATGTCTTGTAATATTGCAAATGTTATGAAACAGCAGAATAATAAAAAATGTATATAATCAAGGCCAATTGGACAATTAGTTTTATATTTGTCTACAAATGTTATTTTATATTCATATTAAATTTTTTAAAAATTAATAAGACATAATTAGTAGAATTACTGCTATAGAAACACAGTGATGTGTTGATATTTTAAATAAATAAATCAGATTAAACTAAACCTCATATATAATTACTAATATTTTTAAAAAGCTATATTACTTTGGGATATTTGGATAAAGATTTTAGATAATATTATTTTGGAAAACAACCAATTTCAAAATACTCCGTATTCTACAGATAACTGAGATTAAAAACAACATTATAATGATGAGTTACATAAATATATATTTCATAAAAAGAAATCTTACTAGTTGAAGTATATTGAACTTCATGGAGGGCTTCAATATGAGCAGTATACAGCAATGCTTGTAAATCAGCTCCAGAAAAATATTCTGTCAATGATGCAATCACCTCAAAATCTACATCATCACATAAAGGTAATTTTGATGATAAGCAATATAAAATATCAACACGCTCCTCCTACAATAATAAAATAAACCTTCTTAATTCAGATTGTTTCCATAAAAAAAGCTATTATTAAATTTTAAAAATTTGGAAATGAGCAATATAATGATTTGGTCCAGCACATTCTAATCATGCTTTTAAGGTAATTTAACAATGTGTTAAAAGATCTATATTGTGCAGAAATTTATAAATCTGCACAGCTTCTATTTCCAAGAAATGCAATATAAAGATTTTCAAATGTACATTGATAAATCCCAGGCATATTTTGCTATATTTACAAGGTAAGTTTTAATGATGTGAGAAATGATTTACATAACGCAAAATTCTATATAATGTGCAACCTCTTTCAAGAGTGCAATGTTTAACAAGTCCTACAAAATTTCAAACAAATAATTTTACTCTTCGTACTAGTCATCCTGCATATAAAATTCCCCTTTATTGACTAACTTAAAGCTGATCTCAAATTCAAAGGAGCTACTTTCTGATACATTTTTTAATTCATTTTCACATAAAATTGGCAAGTGTTCTTATTCAGAAACTATATAATCGAATGGCGTTTTCCATTTTTTGGTAAAGGAAGAAGATCTTTCAGAAAATACTGTCAAAGTGGGCATTTTGAACTGAATACCCAACGTGATAGTACGAGAAAGGAGAAAAACTTGTTGTCACATGGCAAGAATCGCTTATAACTCAATTTATCAAAAAATGGAAAACGATATTTGATTCCAAATCGCTTCAATAATCAGCCCTGCCAATTTTATGTATTTATATTTATAAATGAGTCAAAGTTTTGCAGTGTTGAACAGGGAACTTGAGAACCATCTTAAATGGCAAAACTGAGATTTGAGAATGATCTCAATAGAGTAAGAGTAAAAATAAAAGTAAGATAAGATAAATATAAACTCTTAAATCTCTGCAGCATGAGGGGTTGCACAAATATAGAGGACTCCAAACATAACAATAATAACAATGAAGAAAGATAAATTTTTAGATAAAATACAATTACAAGCATATTCTGATGCAACCTAACTTTTAAGAAATTTAACTCAACTTGATATTAATTTTGTGTTCAACATCAAATGAAAATGTATCTTTTTGTTGACATATTTCAGTTTAGTGCCAAAGTGCAGTACCTGATGTTTAATCTGCTTTTTTTATATTTAATTTGCTCTGAACAATCAATTGCCGAATATGATAACTTTGCCATAAATATTTACTGTTGTGAAATATAAAAAAAATTTATGCTTGAAAACTATTTTAAAAAGTTGCTAAATTGAACTACAATTTTAAAATAAATTCCATTCGAAAGTACATCCCCCCCCCCCCCCCCCCATTCAATGATATAAAACTTGGAATTATGTGATATTTAGAAATGATGTAAGATCAATAAAAGCAAAAACACAAGTCATTGCCACCATCATTTTACATTTCTAAAAATTGTAACTGTGTTATATTTGGTAGCCATCCAAAAGTGAACTGTAAAGTGTGAACTGTGAAGTGTGTATCTGTGGATCAATACGGATTTTTGGTGTTATTTTTACCACATAGTATCCAATATTGTAGAAGAAATCACCGTGAAATAAAATCAGTCGTTTCATAAAATTGTTTCATTAGGATTTTACATACATATATATATTTTTTGAAATTATTTGCACTTTCAAATTTTATAGGAACGTACCTGAGACATTGCAATATATAATTATACATGGTTAAATACTGCTTGAGATACATTAATACTGTTAATCGGATGCAATGTTCGTACTTGTGCTTTATTTGGAGTTACACAAAATGCAAGATGAATAAGAAATTTACACCTTTTATATGAAAAAAGAAGAGTTGTATTCAATTTTTCGCACATTTGCAGAAAATGAAATTATTTCTATATTTTTCTTCTTCCATATTATAATTAGCTACATTTCGATGGTTTTACTTTTTTCTATGCAAAATCAATTCCTTTTTATTAACGTTAAATTTATATATAAAAAAAACTTAGAATAGTTTGTGAAATCCCATAGCTATTGCATTTTTTATTTTTATTTCTTCCTAAATAGTCATTTGTATTTTAACAATTGCCAAAACTATGGAAAAATGATTGAAATTGCTACAGTAACTTCCGAGAAAAAAGGTACTTTAATATCAGCTGTTTCCATAGGATTTCAGAAGTGTGCTTTTACGGATCAAAATTCTTTGACTACCTCACCTCTATTACCAGTAATAATTTCTAAGTCTAAACAATTATTTTACAAGTTTTGTACAATCAATCAAGTTTATTATGAACTCTTATGAAGGATATGAATTTCTTAATGAAATTATAATAGCATCAATTTTGTAAATGAAAATATGTGGAGGCAAAACACTGAATTCAAAGCTATTTAAAAATTCCTTTAGAAACTGAAAGATTTTTTTTTCTATTTCAGGCATTAAATAATTCACATTCACAATGTTTCAGGCATGCCGATCATTAAGTTTATAAATAATTTCATTGCAATATTCAATTTTCTGTCATCTGCAAAAAATTTAGTTCATTTTTAGATGACTGCCAAAAGCCAGTAGCTACTTTTATAAATGTATAATAATACAGGCAAAGACTGGCACTATGTTTTTCACTTTTATTGCCCTTATGGAACTTATAAACATTGCATAATTTCAATTCTTACGTCATCGAATAAGGAGGGAAATTCACTTTTGAATGAAATTTGTTTCAAAACTGTAGCTCAATCTAAAGATTTTTTATGGATTTTTAAATAATTTTCAAGCATGATTTTTTAAAAGTCTATCTCAATAATGAAAATTTGATTGCTATGTAAAGTAATTAGTAATAGATGAGTTACCAAACTCGGCAATTGATTGCCCAAAGAAAATTAAAAATAGTTTTCTTTAAGGGTTTTTTAATTTATTTTTTACCTTTATCTTCTACAATTGGATCCACTTCCAAGCATTGCCATTCTGGGTACAATGTCCTTTAAAATGAATGTGAATTCCACGAAAGATTAAAAGCAATGCTTTTGATCCAAATCACATTTGATAAAATCGGCATTTGGCTATGGACGTGATTTCAGGAGATTAATCATAAAATTAAATTAGCCATAAAACTGGCCACCCTTTGGTACTAAACTGAAATCTGTCAATGAAAAAAACAGAATATTTTTTCTTCTTCTTTAAATAATTAAATAAGTTCATATTCGTTCCTGAAAATGTTTCCACAAGTTTAACAACTCTGGATGAATATAACTATTTTTTTAACATGATATTTTTTTCTCTGATAGAAGCATTCTACTTTCCTGCTATTAAAGATCGACCCTTTATAATGCAGGAGTGAAAATTATTAAGGGTACTTTAGCCCTAATCATGGAGAAGTGAAAAACCAATGCAAATTATGTAAATTAGACTTAATCGTAGTAAAATGTTTCAATTTTTGGAATGAAAACTCTCATTTTCCAGTAAACATTGCATCGTTTTCTCTGGAGGAAACATTTCACCATTCTGAAATTAGGATCCTATCTTGTTACCAGCAGAATGAAAAGTTACTGAAAATTATTACGACAATTGTATTTTATGAATGAAAACGTCTGTTTTTTTTTTTAAACATGAAGTCATTTTCATTGATAGAAACAGTCACTTTTGATAACTCTTTAATCTCATTACAGTGGGGAAAAAAATAAAAAAAACAATGTAAATTACAGTAGTATATGCAATTGAATTATTGCAGTTTTCTGAGTGAAAATGAAAGTTTCCAGTTTAATACCTTTTTAAAAATTGACATCATTTTCAGAAGTAAAAATATTTCTTCCTTTGAAGATTTGACCTTCTATGAATCTATTATTTCAGAATTGGTGAAATAAAAATATTCTTTAATGATGTCATTTTCAAACAATTATAAGGAAATACGTGTCATTTCAATTTTAGATTCCTTGAAATCTTAAACACCCTCTATTCAAATTAAAAATATTTTTTTATTTTATTGTAATGATAAAATGGCATCAATAAAGATAAATAAATCCCATTACTTCATTTTTTTTTTCTGCAACAGTGGAAATAACGTAAGGAAATTTCTTCAGTAAACATTTTGAAGAAATTTTATAAAAAAAAAATTTTTAATTAAAATAAAATACATAAATGGATTTTGTTCTTTTTTTTTTTTTTTTTTTAATTAACTAGTGAGAACTTATCTACAAATTTAAGTAAAAAAAAATATTTATTAAAATAGATCCAGTAGAAAGCTCAGGACAGATGATTAAAAAACATCCTCGTGTTTTAAATATATAGTTGCTGACATTACCTTGTCTGGCAAAGGACATAGCAAGCATTTATCAAGACGACCAGGTCTCAGAAGAGCAGGATCAATCAGTTCTGGTCTACTAGTTGCAGCAAGGACATGTACACCTAGAACAAACATAAAATGCTTCAAAATTAAGTTAAGAATCAGATTTAAAATAATATGCAGACATACATTTCTGGAAAAATAAAGATATTTCAATTTGTATAATTTTTGAAAAAGTAGTTGTACGCTAACTACTCAGCAAATTCTTGGACATTTTCATATAATTATTATTATTGTTCATGTTAAAAATATTGGCCTTCAAAACTAGATTACAAATTACATTTGACAAGCGACTTAAAATAGTCAGGCATAAATATATTTAAAAAATGTTACAAATTTAAATTTTTATTAGGTGTAGATTTTTACTTATTTCTTGAACCTACTGTGGTCAAATTTAATTCCAATTTAATTGCAGTTTAGCGAAGTAAAAAAAGAAAAGCTTTTCATACAGTAAAACACAATTTTAAAATGCATGGGACCATTGTGCTGACCTGACTTCTATTAAATAAATCGTTTTAAGGAAAGTTAAATATATTTTATTATATACACAATTTTTCAAAAATACTTTACATAGCAATCAGAGAATCATCTTAACATCAACATCTACTAAATCAGTGGTGCCTTATATGGGCTCATGGAGTGCGAGCCCACCCAATAATTTGAACTCTCTGCCCACCCAATTTCAGCAGATTTAATTCGTAATTTATTTACTTTTTTATTTAATCACTGAAATGAAATTTGGTTTTATTAACGTTCTAAAATAATTTTGTTTGAAAAATAGTAAGGAGACATCAATTACACTTACAGGAGCACTGAAAACCCATTCAGCAGATGTTTAGTTAAATTTTGCACACACAAAAAAAAAATGTCTTGCATATTTTGCCATCTGTTTTAATGTCTTGAATTGATAAAGCACCTAGGTGACTAAAATGTATGCTTTTCTTGAGATTTAGTTTTTTGCACTTTCAATAGTTAGCAATTCCACTGTTGTTTAAAATAATTATTAATGTATTTACAAAGGAGAAGTTAAAAGAATATAATTTAATAAAACTGTTTATAAAATTATAATAATTTAAAATTTGCTTAGAAAAAACACAATTTGATTTCAAATTTAGTCATTCACTTGTCCCCTCTTTCCACACACATAAACACTAAGAAAAAAATTATTTGTTATTTTACTCAAAAATTTTTGCATGAACCCAATATTTTTTAAAAGTTTGTACTAAATTCAAAATTCCACAGATCTCATTCACAGAGATCATTATAAAACTCAGTACTTGAACTTAAAACTTCAGAAAAAAAGAAAGAAAAAAGAAAAAAAGGAAAGATAAAAAAAGAATACTTCTTTCTATGTATGGAATGAAATTTTAAATAAACTCTATGCAATATTTTTGACTTATATAAAAAGTGAAAATATTTTTTTATTGATAATATTGATGTCAAATGTATCATATAAAATTTATGACAATATATGACAACTGGAAACAATACAGTAAAACCTCTTTTATCCGGAACTCTCGGTTAACCAAAATCTATTTTTAAAGCTTTTTTCTTTCTTTCTTTTTTTTTTTTTTTTTAACTTTCACATTGCTTGTGTGCAAAATCCATTTTGAAAGCTTTTGTTTTTATTATTTCTTTCAACTACCATATTCCTTGTGTGAAAGCGGTCCTCTCCGAACTACGAGCACATATAAATATTTTCGATCCCCTTTTTTAGAGTTACTTTGAATTTAACTTGAGCTCCCATAAGCTGCGGAGTGGAACAAAGAAAATGAACAAATTAACAATTCTGAAGCTTTTGAATGTTTTGCAAAAGGTTTGGAAAGGCTGGAGCAGCAGGAAGACTGTGATACCGGTGAGCTAATGATATTAAAAAACTCAGTGATAGAACTGCAAAGCAAAGACAATAGAAAGTGCGACAAACAAAACATTTTTTCAAACCTTTCTGACATATGTAAAAGGCACTTAATTTTAAAATTAAAAGTCAGGTAATTTATTCTTTTTTCTATTTTGCTACTGCTTTATTTTTATTAACCACTTGTTACCATAATAAGAAATATTGCATATATTTCTCCTTAATCTTAAAATTAAAGCATTCTCGATTATCCGAAAATTTTGATTTTCCGAAAGAGGGTCAGTCCCAATTACTTTGGATAATTGAGGTTTTACTGTACTTGAAAAATTGTAAATGTAAATTATTCATTACCTTCAAGTGATTCAACACCATCTAACTGGGTAAGAAGTTGGTTGACAACTCTGTCAGTCACCCCCGTACTATCGTGGCCGCGTCTAAGGGAAAAAAAAGCATATTTTGATATATAGAAGATCATATATCAGAGTTCATACAGAGTTTGGAAGAAAAAATCCAAGGAGTACCGAAAAAATCCAAGGAGTCCAAAAAATTTTAAGGATTTGCCATTTTTTATTGTTGTTGTTGCTTTCATGTGCTGCATCGTAATATGGTATGCACACTCCAATTTTTAATGCCCAATTTGGAGACAAAAACAAATTTTACTCTATTAGGATCTAATTGTTAGTGCTGAAATAACATGTTTTGAATTTATTCTTTTAGAACAGCGGTAATCGATTTCTTTGAAGATGAAAGTTTGACGAAATTCGCGTGTTTTTCGCGATCCTTTGACGAAATTCGCGTTTTTTTCGCGATCTTCTGGGGGAGATTCGCGGTTTTTTTTCGCGATCTTCTGGAGGAAATTCACGTTTTTTCGCGAACTTTTAATGGAATTCGCGTTTTATTTCAATCGTTTGACGAAACTGACTTGTTTTTCGCTATCTGTTGATGGAAACCGCGTGTTTTTCGCGATCCTTTGAGAAATTTCACGTGTTTTTCGCGATATTTCGAGGAAATTCGCGTATTTTGCGATTTTTTGAGGAAATTCGCTTGCATTTCGCGATCTTTTGAGGAAATTCGCGTGTTTTTCGCGATCTTTTAATGGAATTCGCGTTTTATTTCGATCGTTTGACGAAACTGACGTTTTTCTCATGATCTTTTGATGGAAACCGCGTGTTTTTCGCGATCCTTTGAAGAAATTCGCGTGTTTTTCGCGATCTTTTGAGAAAATTCGCGTGTTTTTTGCGATCTTTTGAGAAAATTCGCGTGTTTTTTGTGATCTTCTAGGGGAAGTTCGCGATTTTCTGGGGGGAAATTTGTGTTTTTTTCGCGATCTCTTGATGAAATTGGCGTGTTTTTCGCGATCCTTCGACGATATCCGCGTGTGTTTTTTTTTGCGATTTCTTGAGGAAATTTGCGTGTGTTTCGCGATCTTTTGAGGAAATTCACATTTTTCGCGATCTTTTGAAAGAAACTGCGTGTTTTTTGCGAGCCCTTGACGAAATTGGCGTGTTTTTGCGATATTTCTAGGAAATTCGCATTTTTTCGCGATCTTTTGAGAAATTCGCGTTTTTTGCGACCTTTTGAGGAAATCAGCTTTTTTTCTCTATCTTTTAACGAAATTCACGTTTTTTCGTGATCCTTTGAGTAAATTCGTGCATTTTCGCTCTTTTAAGAAATTCACGTCTTTTTCGCGATCTTTTGAAGAAATTCGAGTTTTCTGCGATCTGTGGGGAGAAATTCGCGTTTTTTCACGATCCTTTGACAAAATTTACGAATTTTTTCCGCGATCGATTGACGAAATTTGACGGTATTTTTTGGGATATAATACCGAAAAACGCGAATTTTTCCGCGCTTCTTGGCTAAATGCCAAACGTCGATAAAATTTAAAATAAAGATCGGTTAACAGTGTTGAAAAATAGACTTTATGGACCTAATAATTGAAAAAAGGACCTAGTGGGAGCCCTGATATAAGATTATCCTAACCAATCAATGATGTGCTTCAGTTAAATGACGTGCATAAAGGATTTACCGTGCGTTTTACAATCACGATTTTTTCCCCCTCGGCAGCAATATTGTTTGCGTCCGAAGCCGCAATACAATTTAAGGAGTTTGTAAGGAGTGGTTTGCTTATCTAAGTAGTTCTAAGTACTACTTGGGAATGTTTTCATTTCTAAGGAGTTTCCAAGGAGTCTAAGGAGTCTGTGTGAACCCTGTATATATTCTGTTTTTCCACAAAACTTTGAATGAAATTAGCTTCTAGATATGCTAATTATCAATTATTATTATTATCAATTATTATTAAAAATAAAGCACAAAAATCATCATTTAACATAAGACTGATCTAAAATTTAATGTGAACTCGCTGCCATTAAACTTTACCACCACCAGCAGTATTTGATTTATTTTCTTTAAAAAAATGTATGAAAGATATATCACTCATATGTCTTTTCAATAAAATAATTACAAAACTATGAATTAAAATATCCTAAATTTTGAATTGAACAGGCAATAAATAATAGGATAGTCTATGCTACAAATTCAAAATAAAAACTGTTAAGGCATTTTATCTTTAAAATTAAAAATAATCTTGAAATATTTCAGCGTAATTCAACTTACAAGGGAACCACTTTTGGTGTTGCTCGCACCTAGCATCGAGACCTAGTGCGTTTTGTAGCCCTATACATAAAAGTTAGAGAACCGAAAAAATTTCTCTGTTAAAATAATATTTTATGTACTTTTTTATACTTTTAATTTTTTATTATTACATATTTATTTGTTTATTTCACACCAAAAGTGAGTTAAGTCGCCAAATATGGCGCTACAATTTTCCGCCCGCTTTATCCGAAGAGAAAATGTACAGAACATTTTACTAGAATTATATCAGATTGCGATTTTTTTTTTATATATAATTGATAGCATAAGAAACAAATATTACATTTTTTTTTTTTTCATGCAGACGATAAATATATAAGTATTAAATATAATTCTATAAAAGCTTCGAAGATCATTGAAAACTATTTTTTAGTGAAATACAAAATAAACAAACTATTTTCTTTTGAAATCGAATGAAATAAAGTGTTTCGAATGTTTAAAATGAAATGTTGCTGTATTTTAATACAGCAACGTCCTTCGGTAAAAGTAATCATAAAGTAAATTAATATTTTTACACAATTTAGAAAAAATACTGTGGCGAAATATCTCGGACAATGCAATTTCTAGCTATTACAAATTCAGCTATGGCATTTGGCTAGGGTTGCCGGAGAGCTCTACTTTTGAAAATAAACGCCAACTGTTTCCCCGCCAAAATTATGAATATAAAGTTGCAATTTTTCAAAATCAAATTCGTGGGCTTTTGAAGGAATTTTCAAACATTTTTTCAATATTTTATACTTATTATTAACTAAATTTTATTTTTAAATGCTTTTCTTTAAAAAAATTCAATGTTAATAGTCCGATAAGTGGTCTCGAAAATTGCATTTTCAGAAAATTATACTGCTGTATAATCAAGAAATATTATTTTAACAGAAAAATTTTATCGATTCTCAAACTTCATAATATAGGGCTTTAAAATGCACCAGGTCTCAATGCTAGGTGCGAGCAACACCAAAAGTGGTTCCCTTGTTAGTTGAATGCACTCAAATGAGAGAGAGAAAAAAAAAAAAAACGAATTTGATACTTAACCCTTCTAAGTGCCATTGGGGTCTTGTTTGACCCCATTTTGGTTTGCTTTGAAGTTTTTACTCTTTCAAACCAGGAAAAAATAGTAATTTAAACTTAATAAACAAAATCAAATAGATACCTTCTGGGAAGAAGCTAGATTCAATACAATTATATATCTGGTTCAAATAATGCAAAAATAAGAACGCTTATCAGAAATTCAAACCTGGTACTAGGAGGGTTAAAAGATACTTTAAAAAATCTTAAAGGTGCTATTACAGAAAGACTATGGTAAACAAAAAAAAATATATTGATGTTAACTGAAGAACTTGTATAATGAAAGAATACAGTCATTACAAAAAAGTGTTGTGTCTGATATTCACAAGAAAATTAAACATATTCACTTGAATTTGACTTTTTCTTATCATCACAGAACATTCGAATACTATGTATGAATGTATATATGTATGATATGATTTCTATTCAATTATACACAAAGATACAGATATTTAACATAAATGACCATTTTAATGTATAAAGAAGGCAAAAACTACATTTTGCACTCCCCATAGATAGTTTCTTTAAGTGCAGAGCACGAATTTATGAATATAATTATAATTAATATTATAATTTAAAAATTCTTTGCTACATGAAATCCTGACATTTTTTTCTCTTTAGCATTCTGACAAGTTTTTTAAAAATCAAAATCCCCTAAGATCATTTTAAAATCATGCAAAAAAAAAAAAAAAAAAAAAAAAAAAAATTAAAATCAACTTATTTAGAATAATTCCTCAATCATTGTGACAGTCTAACATCTGAAAACACTTTGTTTACATTTTGTCATATCTGTTTGTCTTCAAGGCAGCAGTTTACAGATTTTTCATTATTGTATATTCAAATGTATAGAGGGTAGATTTTTGAAAAAAAGAGGACTGATCAAAATTTACAGGTGTGTGTTATACGACGGGTATAAAAAAGAAAGATTAAAAATTTAAAAATATACACAAAAGATTGAGAATTCTATATTGATGAAAAAAAAATGTAGACAAGATTAGTTCAATAAATTAAAGTACAATACAAACGTTTTGTGTAATCCAGATAAACTTCATAGTATCATACACCTTCGTTTGCATTTGCTCATCTTTTACTTTATGTTCGTATAGTTGTTATAGTTTTTAAAGTTCCTTATTGCTTTTTTGTGGATATATCCTGGAGGTTTTATGCAAAGAAGGAGGTAGGGTTCCTTTTTAATCATATGCTATCAGGTTCCTAAAAAACTTAAAATCATGTGCTTTCAGGTTCCCATAAACTTAATTTTTTTAAAAGAAATTAAACAAGAAAATGCACATAATATGGCAGATATACCTAAAAATAGAAAAATATAGCCACAAATCGTGAATGTGTGATGGGCACTGGAGCATGTTATATACCAGAATACATGCTACTTAGTAGAAAAAATAAATTTGATCATGCCAGGAACTATTTTAATCAACTTTAAATAAAAACAGTAAAAGAATTTTAAAAAGACAATGCATTAGATTATTAAAATTATCAATTCTTCTAACAATGTTTTTAAACACCAAAACTAATGAGTGTGATTACATACAGGTTTCAAAAATGTAATCAACTATCACAAATCAGTGCAAAAATGTATTACATCTTCATTGTCATCGTTTTATACTGACATGATAACTGATTACTCTATTGAAACCAATATGAACTCATTAATTTTGATGTTCAAAAAGTTATTAATATTGATAACAATAATAATATTTTCCACTGAGCCTGAAAACTTTTGTTGGATAATCGATAATAATAATACAATGACTAAGGAGTTAGTTACGAGATAAGTATCACAAGTTTTCATTCAAATAAATAACAATTATCACACATGATAAACACTCAATTTTCTAAAGTGTACTTATTAAACCTTCTAAATTATAATAAGTCTAAAAGAAAGTGAATAGCTGTCCAATAATCAATTACTCAGAAAAAATTTTTAAAAATATGAAAAAAAATATATATAAACAATAAAAATATTTTTTTATTCAGATTCCTCTAAATTAAACACATGCAACAAAGTTGGAAAAAAACATGTACAATTTCAACATAGCAATGCTTTCAAAATAAAATGTTTTACCTTGGAGCAATAGAATCAAATTCATCAAAAAACAAAATACATGGCTTGGCAGTGGTAGCTCTGAAAGTACAAAGACATAAATGAATATATCAGATTCAACAATATATTGTAAAATATATGCAATTAAATACAAAAAAAACACTTTATACCTCATAACTTCATATACTTATTTTTAACACTTGAAAATTTATATCATTAAGGTTTTATGAAATGGAAAGTGACAACAGCTGGAAAACTGTTAATTTTTATAGGTACACTATTCAGAAAGATTTGCTAAATGGTTAAATGTTTTTAAAATCAAATAAACCTTAAAAAGAAGAAATCTGATAAATTTTTAAGACACATTACTTAAAAATCTGTATGTTTTCTTCTTTCTTTTTTAGAATTACAATATTATGAAGATCATATGCCAAAAATTTAATCAAAAGTATGTATATATTCTCGTGTAGTAAAGAAGTAAATTAAATGTTTTGTGTTAAGGACTTTCAAAATTAAGAAAACTTTTCAATATAAGAATGAGTTTTTAAATTTTTAATGATAAATTTATCCAAACAAAAATTTTTCTTTATTAAAAAAAAGGGCCAAATTCTTCTTAATGTATTGCCCATAAAAAGCACCGTTATCTGAAGTTTGCATAAGTTAAAGTCTAAAATCCCAAATCTTTCATTGAAAATAACTGCAACTTGGTTGTTAATGCATTCTAAAGTTTTTTTTTTTTTTTTTTTTTTTTTCTTTTTCTTTTTCTTTTTTTGAAGGGGGAAGAGGGGTTGTATTCTATTATACAGAAGAAATTTCAACAAACACAAAAGAAACCTTAAAAGAAAGTAATAACGAGAAACAATAAGAATATGTAATATATCCTGATTAATGCTAAAATCTCCAATTTCTCATTTAAAATGATCGATCAATATTAGGTCCATAAATCATTTCTAAATTAATGATTGGCTATTAAGCATTTATAAATTATATGAATAACAAAAGTAATATTAGAATGCAAAGAATTCACATGAAGACATTTTATAGCAAAAACTTTGCAATAAATACCACTGAGTTTCAACAAATATCCATTTTGATTAAGACCACTTATTTAGTACACTTATGGTTTTAATAGTCATTTTGTATGGCCTATGGTCATAAACATGAAATGCAAGGAATTTTTTTTTTCATTTTTATCAAATTTCACATTGAGTTACATTATATTAAATTGTATAATAGTGAAATTTTGTTAATGTGTGATAGGGATGTATTTCATACTAGCTGACCCGACCAGTGTTGCCCAGGCCCGTGATAATAATCTCAAATAAACCTCAAATTTGTATGATTTGCCAAAAAAGGGAGGGAGGGGTGATGGTCGTCTGGTATCTTAAATGTTTATTTTTTTTAAAATAGCCATTATAGTCCAAATTTAAAAAAAATTTAGGAGTTAAAAATATAATGCTTTTGTAGCCTGTGTGAAACAATCTAAAAAAAATATTGATATTTAGTGGTAAAATGGCTCATAAGACTTTAATTTATTTTCATTTCATCTATTTCAGTAGTTAAAAAAAATAGTTCTTATAGTCCGAACTCTGAGATTTTCAGCAGTTATAAATATGATGGTTATGCACAGGGTTCTCGCTGACTTTTTATGAATGTTACCAATTTGGCTAATCAAGAGTAAAAAACATTCACCAAATGAAAAAAAAATTCGCAAAATAAATTCGCTGTGAAACATTGAAAATTAGATGTATAACCCCTTAATGTATCCCCCCTTTTTCAATATGATGTTCTAAAATAACCTAAGTTTTTGAAACTGTTAATAGATCAGTTATTCATCTAAATTTAATTATCCGCTACAGAAACTAAAAAAATAACTATATTCTAAATGTTTTGTGCAATCAAGAAAAAAATTTTAAATCTGATTTAACTCAATAAAATGTGAAATTAAACTTCCAATCCCAGTCAACTCAGGATTTCAATATATTATATTAAATGCATTCTGAAAAATTCAAAATATAAACAACAAAATGTGTCAAAAACATTATTTTTCTAGAATTCTTTCGCTTTTCATTTAAGCCCATATTTCAAAGGCAATTTCAAAGTAGTACTGCTGCCTATTGGGCCCATTAATACATACTGAAATGACATTTTTGCTTACTGTGGCTTTGGCTGATGCTAAATTGAATTGGTGTTGGGTTACTATATCTAAAAATGTAAGTTGTACGATATGATTGAACATAGGTGCCATTAATCGCTTAGTAATGTAAATAAAAGTGTCGCCTGTACTGATACACATACACACACACAAAAAAAAAGGTGAGCAAAAATTGAGCACTCGCAATTTGGCGAGTCTAATTATCTGTTTACTCGCCAAATGAAACATTTTGTCGTGATTTGGCGCAATGGCGAGCGGCAGCGAGAACCCTGGTTATGCACCTCGTGAAAAAAAATTGTGAGAAAATATCTATATCTAGTTGAAAAAGAAATACATTTTCTTCTTGCCTCTTTTCTTATTTTCGACTAAGTTCTGTTAATCATCCAATTTCTCTAAAACTTTAATTTGTTATAAATATAACAGCATCCGAGCTGCCTTTAAAATTTCATGAAAAAATATGCATATTTAGTAGTGTAAACCTGAGCCAAAGGCGAGCGAAACCGTTCTGAAACATTCTGGATTTTAGTGTTTTTGTCGAAATTTTCACACATTTATTTTGTAAAAAATATTTCTACTCCTCCGAATGTTTTGAAATTTTTGTAGGTGATGTAAATTCGGTCTGCAGAGATCGAAAAGATTGTGTCAAAATACGAACATTTAGGCATTTTTACTGTAGAAAAAAGATCATCCCCATGAGGTGCAAAGTGATTTGCAGTTAAGAATGTTATTAAAGAGTTAAAATTTGTATTTTTGAAAGCAGATCGAATCATTGAAGAGAAGAAGATCTCAGCATTACATATGTATTTTTTGTTAATCGGTACCTCTGAAATTGTGAAATTGCACCCTAGGAAAGTGATGACATATGAGAGAAAATGTGAACTGCGAAAAATGACCATTTTAAAAATTTTCTTTTCAAAGGATTAACAACGATGATTTTTTAAACTGATTGCAGCATTTAAGATGTAAAAATATGATCTTTCAGACTATATCTTCAGTTTTTAACTAAAAGAAAACAGCGAAAAAAATGAGCATTTGGTTCTTCATTTCTTTACACTGTATAAATCGGGTTCTGGGCATGCACAGGCACTTTTGGTGGCTCAGAATGACAGGGATGATTTTTTGATGAGAGTTCGTTGTCATTTTTAATTAATATTTCGGCTAAATATAAAAAATTCTGATCCTCATGTGCAACAGTGCATGCATTGGACTACTCTCATCTAAATTTTCAGACTTGTACATGTGGTAGATTTTGCTAGCCATCACACACAGACTGACAGACAAACGAACGCAGCGAAACTTCCGTTTATTAGTACAGATGAAGCACAATTTTATATTAAGAGGCATAGTAATGAAGTTACAATGCTTTCTTTGCTGTTAATAGTTGAAAGGCAAATTTGTTTTTCAATTAGCTCTGTCAGAATCAGATTCAATAATTATCTTTTAAATTCACATATATATTATTTTAGTATTTGAAGGAGAAACTCTAAAAGCAAATGTATACTGAGAACAATTATAAATTGAATATCTGCTAAAAGTAAATTTTGTCATTTCCCGCTCTCGCATTTTAATAGATTCTGCAGTGTTTTATATGCTTTTTTAAAATATTGTATATTACATTTCAGTATTTCTTATAACAAAAGACATAAAATGCTCTAATGATTGTAGTAGACATGCAAATCATTACACATCCTTAGAATTTGAAAAAAATTCTAGACTGCATTACCGTCCAAGTCGGAGGAAGCCATTTTCAAAGAAAAATTTTGTATGTTTGACTTTTAATTTGGACAAACTTCGGATATTAGTACTTTTAATGGCAGATACATTAAAGAGAAATTTGAGCTTTTTTATAACCTGTGGACAGTTTAGGTACAAAATAGGTAGCTTCTTATTTTTTGTAATGGAAGATATCTAAAAGTGTTTTTAGTAAACAGCACACATTGAAAATTCTAATTAAATTACAATTATTAACATTAGCAAAACTTTTAAATGCTATAAATAAAAATGAAATAAAGACCTTTTAAATAAATCACGCACAGCTTGTTCACTTGCACCAATATATTTAGATAAAAGTTCAGGACCCTAGAAATATAAATAGCAAATGTTAAACAAAATTTGCCCATTCTTTAAATTATAAAAATTTATATTCATAGTCAATTTTTGAAGCACATATAGAATGATACAAACCTTACTTATCTGCATTTAATTTTGTAACTAATAATTTGCAGTAATGTTGAAAAATAATGTGCTATCCCCCTCCCTTGCATACTACACCATCCCCGGTTATGTGTTCACGGCGTACATCCAACAGCACAATTCTATGTGAGTGAAGTAGATATGTAGTTGCACTTAAGGTATATGCCAAATATGTTGCTCAATAAATAATGCTGTTTGCAGCAATGTTTTAATCTCTGTTTTACACTCATGTCCAAAAACTAAGGGTAAGTGACTGGATTGCTGTCGATTTTACACATTTTCTCAAATACCAATTGAAATTCTTGATGAATTGTTCTTGAAATTCTAGGATGCATAGAAACTATTTGTCTTCATATTTCTCAGGGAAGATTTAGTCTGGAGGACAATTAGGGGTTAATAATAAATTTAATAATAAAATAATGTTTGTGATCACCTATGTAAGAGAAAATTCTGAAAATGGTCTGTCACTGTGTTAAATGACTATATGGATCCTGTTCAACATTTGTGTAAGCATAGCACTCATATTTGTAAATATGTTAATGTTTCTGTGAAAAATTCAAAAGATTTTTGTTTATAGCATATAGAAATTTCAACTAAATTTAACACAACTTTCTGAAAACCTGACAAAGAACAGTAGAAACAGTATACTGCAATTTAAACATGAATATATTGAATATTTGATGAGATATGGGCATTTTTATGAAATAATTTTTAACTGTGCATGTGTGGATGATTCGAAAATTTTTATTTCGTAATTTGGTAGTCAGCTGCTTAGGGCAACTTATATAAAAAGACCAGTCAAATATCATGAAAATTCAGAAAGATAGGGGCTTTTTATATAAGTTGCCCAAAAGATCTGATTATCAAATTATGAAATAAAAATTTTGGAATCTTCCACGCATGCTCAGCTAAAAATTATTTCATACAAATGCCCATATCTCATCAAATATTCCATATATTCATGTTTTAATTGCACTATATTGTTTGTACTATTCTTTGTCAGGTTTTCAGAAAGTTGCGTTAAATTTGGTTGAAAACTCTGTATGCTATAAACAATAGACTTTAACAATTTTTACAGAAAGGTTAACATCTTCACAAATATGAGAGTTATGCTTATACAAATGCACACAAACATTGAACAGGATCCAGATAGTCATTTAACACTGCAACAGACTGTTTTCAGCATTTTTTCTTACATAGGTGATCGCAAGTATTATTTTATTATTAAATTTATTATTAGCCCCCTAATTTTCCTCCAAATCTTCACTGAGAAATATGGTCAAACAAGTTCTTTACATCCTAGAAATTCAAGAATAATTTGCCAATAATTTCAGTAGGTATTTGACAAAACATGTAAAATCGAAAGCGACCGGTCACTTAACCTTAATTTTTGGACATGAATGTATTTAAACTGGACTTGGACAAGGTTCACTCAACCTTTCATCTAATTGGAGTTCATAAAATGAGTATCAAACTTGCTTGAGAGCTAAACACCGAGGGCCTCTTATGTTAGGTTGAGCACCTGACTGGGACAAATGCTGTATATCACCTCAGGGCCCATGGTCTAGAAAACAAAGTAAGGAACTATAGGCCATGATCATTAATGGATTGTAGAGCTGCAGAATTTAGTTAGCTTATTTAACACCAGAAATTATGTATGCACTCAGAGAATATTTATATTTTTAAAAATTCATTAAGCTTCGTTCCAAATTCGAAATTTAGACAAATAAAGACCTTTTTTCAGAAGAAGTAAAAGAAAAAAAAGGCATTATTAATTTCTCTCTATATTCTAATAAATAAATAATACTTCTGTAATTGAATTTACTGTGACCTTTCAAATTTCTCAGCTTATACTGCAAAATCTATTGCATATAAAAACCCGAAAACTGGAAGTTTTATAAAGAAATGTATGATAAGCATTCTGAAGCAGACAGTTCTTCAATAAAGAATTATTTTAAGCATTCTTTACACTTGAAATCAGTGAAGATAGTTCCATTACATAACTTTTATAGGATCAAATAATATACACAGCAATTTAACCACATTTTGCAGGCACATACTTAAAGAGATTGATCTGTGCAATGTTCAAACATTTTTAAAATTTTGTAAGTTATTTTCAACTTTTTATTCAAAATTTCTTTATCTGAATACCGTCAATTCATTTTTTGAAATAGTCATTTTATCTACTGTTGCCATATTTTAATAAGCCCAAATAATAATATTTACAAACCTATTTCCATTGAAATATATATTTACATGCAAATATTAAAAAAGACAGAAACATGGAACTCGATAACAGAAGATCACCATTAGTCATGATAATATCATTCAATCTTTCGTAACCGGGTAATCTTCTTAAAGCTAAGCAAATAAGTGTGTTTTTAGAGCCTGTGGCTTCTGGACAGGGGCATAGCTTGTAGGAGACAGAGCCTCCCAGTGCTTAATATATACAGTCAGCTCTCATTAATTCGAAATCGGATAAATCGAATCTTCGCTTAATTCGAACTAATCACGAAGTCCCGAAATTTTCAATGGCAGAATAACGTTAAAAATTTTCATTTATTCTAACTCTATTTCTCTTGACTTCGTTTAATTCGAACTAACGAAAATTCCATTTTTTATTTTTCCTTTCTTTTTCATGGATTTTGGATCCTTGAAATAACTTTCTTTCTTTCATTTTTGTCAGAATTGTTCTGAACTAGTGTACATATAATCCCATGCATTTGATATCCGCTTTCTTAGCGCTCCGTCTGTCCATCAATGACACCTTCACCCCTTTTTCCATTATGCTTCTTCCTAACCCCTTCTCTAGCATTTAACCCAGTGACATTCCCAGAAATCCACATGGTGGACATCTTTTAAAGATAGGGAAAACTTCTTTTCAAAAGTTAAAAATGAATAGGACTAAGCAAACAACAATTGATAAATTTTGTCATAAGGATGATAAATAGTGTAAATAATTTCTTAAATGTTCATCTCATTTCAGGCAAGAAAATTATAGTACAATTAATAAAAATTTTAAAATGCAGCTGGTTTATAATGTACGAGGGTGGTTCAATAATTATTTTCCCGAGTGTGTATAAAACATTTGTACTGCGATCATTGATGTGGAATATTGAAGTCTATTGTCTTAGAGGCCTATATGCTCAATTCCAGAGCTGCTATATTAACGAATATTTTTCGTTTTAGGTGTGAGAGGTGGAACCTAGCTTGAAAGGGCGGGGTTGGGGGGAAAAGCTGGTATGGAGCCAGACCTGAAGCAGTTCTGCGATAGTTTTGTGACAGTGGATGAACGTCACTACATCACTATGATCCTGAGTCCAGACGACAGTAGCCACGTCTCATTTACTGTTACCCCCACACCACCCCCCTTTCAAGCTAGGTGCGACTTCTCATACCAAAAAGGGGAAAAAAATATGTTAATATAGCAGCTACAGTTCTGAAATCTAAGCATCTAATACATCAGGCTTCAATATTCCATATCACCCATCGCAGTACAAATATTTTATACACTTTTGGGACAATAATTATCCACCCTCGTATTACTAATTTTTATGTTTTATTTATATTCTTTTAATATTAATAATTAATTTATGTATTTATATCGTTTAATTTATATTAAGTCATATTGTAACGATAACAGTCGAAATAAATAAAAAAATATATTATACATTAATTCCTTTGTAATAGTACCCCTTTAAATATGTTTTTCTCTCATACTTTTCATAATTCGAACTCTGGATAATTCGAACATTTCTTGTGGTCCCGACGAGTTCAAATTAACGAGAGCTGACTGTATATAAAATAAGTTGCATCACAAAAACTACAATTAAGATCTTATTACAACAAAATGAAGATAATTTTGGCTCTTAATACAAACATATTTTCAGAAAAATTATGCAATAAAATTTTTTAGAGAATATTTTGTACTAAATATTAAAAATATACTTCTTTAAATAATCTATAATAATAATGATAGAAGTTTGTGTGTGTTTGCAATGTTTTGAAGAGACTACTGGTGCAAAGCAACAAGCCAGAAAGTAATCAGTATGACTGAAGTTATGCACCTCAAAGTCAGTTTTTGATATGATTTTTACTAATTGATTTTTTATGATATATATATTTTTTTAATGTTTTGCAGCGAATTGAATTTCAATCTTTTATCCCAATATAGTAAATTTTGTCCTCTTTTCAATAAAGTTTATTCAGAATTCATATATCAATTTTTAAAAGTCTTGCAAAATCTTTTTTTTTTTTTTTTTGCGTGTGTGTGTTTTGCAATTATTCTTTTATATTTGTAAAAAAATTCGGTTTCAATCTTTTAGCCTAATATAATAAATTTTTTATTTGATTTTTAGCAATTTTTCGAGTTCTGCAGCGAAAAGACTTGACATTAGTAAAAGAAATCTAGTTTCAATGTTTTAGCTCATTATAGTAAATTTTGTCCTCAGCAATTTTTTAATTTTTAACAATTTTTTATGAGATTTCTAGCATCATTTCATGTTTCACGGCAAGTTTTTCCACATTAGTAAAAGGAATCCAGCTTAAATCTTTTAGCCCAATATAATAAATGCTTTACTCCTTTCGATAAAGTTTATTCAAAATTCGTACAACAATTATTGATTTTTCATGAGCTTTTGAGTTTTTCACATTCTGCAACAATTTTTTAACATTGATAAAAGGAATTTGGTTTCGATATTTCAGTGCAGTATTAAAAAATTTTGTCCTCTATGATTTTTGAATTTTTAGTGTTTTATTTAAATTTACAGCGATTTTTTTACATTCATAAATGAACCTGTTTTCAATCCAATGAGCTCAATTTTGTTTTATGCAATTTTTTGCATTTTTCCAAATTCCATGCCATTTTTTTACCAGTTATAAAAGGAATCTGGTTTCAATCTTTTAGCCCAACAAAATAAATCGTGTTCTCTTCAAATTTTATCTTTTCTTTGACTTTTTATACAATTTTAAGAGTTTCGGGCGATTTTTTCCTGAGGAAAAGGAAAGAACTCTTTGGTAAAATTTGCTACTGTCATTAATAAATGCAAGCTGAAAGAAAGCCAAATCGGTTCCTACAGCAACGCAAATGATGGTAATGAAAATTTTATTTTTATCTGAGTAAAAATTTAAAGTTTTGATTAGTTTGAAACTGGATTGGGCATAGTCTGCTGAAGGCAGTAGGGGATGCGAAAATGAGATTTCACTTGAGAAAAAATTATGAGTAAAGTTCCGTTAATGACTAAAAAAAATTTTAAGTCTAAAAAGTAAATCTACAACATTGAAAAAATAAATAAACAGACTGAGTTACCTTGATACTGATGAAGTTTAGACCGCACTCACTTGCTACCACACTAGCAAGAAGTGTTTTCCCAGTACCTGGAGCTCCATACAATAAAATGTTTGTCTGAGGTTTCAAAGAATAATTCTTGTACATTTCTTTATACTGAAATTATATGAATTGATTGAAAATATTATGACACTTATAAGTATGGCAAAAATAAAATTTTAGTACATATATTATTAGCATAAATATGTACAGTTATAGGGTTGTTTGATTTAAATCAGCTTGATTTAAATCAAATGATTTTTTTTAAATCTTTGATTTAAATCAGTTTTTTTAACATTGATATTTACACGCTAAATAAGAATCAAATTCATCATTTATGTTTATAAGAAAAGTCATCATTCATTTCAGATTAAAAATTACCTTTTAATAACATTAAATAAAACTTGTTCAAATACTATTATTTTATGAAAGTAAATGCAATTTTTGTTTTATGCTTAGTTGCTTAGACCTGCAAATTACTGTATCCGATATGTTGGTGATTCAAATATTGATCAAATAATATGATCAGTACTTGGACTATATCATAATAAATATTTCGACTATTTGTCTAACACAGAATTATAGAATTCCAATTTCCTCTTTCTTCTATAACTGAAAATACTTTAATAGTTGTGACTAATCCCTTACTCCTTTCTTTTCCTAAAATTCATTGCTTATTTCAATTGAAAATATAAGGAATATTACTGTACCTTATTCATGGACTGTCTAGGATTTATGTGTCCTGTTTATGTGAAGTTTTTTTTTATTGAAAAATCTAATCATAATTTTGTGAATTTGAAAAAATCATTATATAAAGGTTCTTTTTTATGTTTTAACAAGATTGTTTATTTATATTTAAAAAAAAAGTATGTAATAGGTACTTTGTTGACTTCAACTGTTTTGTGACAGCTTAAATTTTATTTTAAAATTATTAATTTGTGAAAGTTTAAGTCTGGCGACAGAAAAGTTTAGGAAAAGTCTATTTTGAAGACAAAGAAATTTATGAAGGGCCCTGTTTTAAGATGAAAATTTATGTGAAAATCTCTTTCTAAATATTTTAAAAATTATGAAAGGCCCTTTAAAGGACCCAAATTTTTCCTAAACAAATCTCTGTTATTTCTAAGCTAAGCTGTCATTCCTACTGTTCAGTAAGCATGATTGATTGTTGAAATTGTCAATGGCAGGGGAGATAACACTGACAGATGATAGTTTTAGGCTTTCAGTTATGTTATTACTTTTCATCTGGTAACTATTTTCTCAATCATTAGATTAGTATAGTATAGTGTGAATCAAAAGTTGAAACAATAATGTCATTTACTAATACTAGGTACTGTTACAGAGAGCTTGGATTATTTGATACATAATTAAAATGGTTCACAGAAAAAAAGATTCAATGTGGCTTTATTTTACAGAAAGAAAAATACTATTTTTGGAAAAGGTGTAATAGCAATATGGAAATAGTGTAGTGATAAAATGATGGGGATTATGGCAAGAATGTAAAAACAAAGAAACTTGCAGTCTGTGTGATAAAGATAACATTCGTGAATCTGAATCAGCAATGGAATGCACATACACATTTAAAATTCTTTGTAACATTTATTATGTGTTTATATATTATATATATATTATTGGAGTAATACATTAAAGAAAAATAAATAGCTTTAAATTAACTAGAAATTTATACACAGAACATGTATAGATATATGTATAACAATTTAAATTTAATAGTAGAATAATATAAGTTTAAGTTTTAAGTGAATCTTTTAAATTTGTTTGAAGCAATTTTTAATTTTTATTTAAAATATGTTGAATTTTTATCTATGAAATGTAATGAAATTAATAGAAATGTGTAAATCTATACAGAAAAAAATAAATAAATACACGTACATACATAAACAAGTACACAAATAATATTAATAAAAAAAATCCGATTTAAATCAAATAAATCGGATTTATTTATTTTATTTTTTTAAATCGTAATTTTTAACAACCTTGAGTTATATACTTGATAGTTTAAAAATTGTTCTAATGAATTTTACATGAAAATTTCAAAATAACTTCGTTTAAGACTCAACTACCAGTTATTACTTCTTGCTCCATAGTATATGTGTCTTACTTTTCAGGCAACTTCTTTTTGTTACTAAATTGGATTAAATATAATACATATATAGGGTGTTTCATAACTAATAAATTTTAAGAGGTGCTGTAACAGAAAGAAGCAATTGATTTAAACCAAAGGATGGGTGGTGACAACTAAAGCATTAAGAAATTGTAACTTTTTTTAGGATATTGATTATGACAAAATAAAATATACAGGAAACAATCTATGAATTTTTATTCCATATTTTTTTTTAGAGAAGAAAATCATGCAGAAAAAAACACACAAAAAGACTACAAAAGAAAATGAAATACCATATATACTCGTGTATAAGTCAACCCCCACCAATTCTTAAGCAAAATTTTGAAAAAAATTGAATTTTCGTGTATAAGTTGAACCACATTTTTGGTAATATGTTGAAAAATGATTTGTAATCGAGGATAAGAAAAAAATTAATATATTTACATTAAATTAGTAAACATTTTTTTTCTACGTTTCTAATCAGACTTTTTTTTTTTTTAATTCAATGTTTTAAAACTGTACAATTATGTAAAACCAAAGAAGTTTAAACTATTTTGAAACCTATTCACATCAATTTAATGATACTTAAAACCAAAAAATTCTTTCAAAAATCTATTCAAGCCTTATTTAGAAGGGTAAACAACTTCTTAGACTGGTAAAATATAGTACTTCTTTGTATTGTAAAACTTTTAGAAGAGATATCTAGAAGCATTCTCAAGTTGAACTCTTTTAAAAAGGGGATTAAAATGTTAAAAGCAATTTCCCTGTATTGAAGGGAATTCTATACCAAGAGAAAATGGGTACAAAACAATTACAGGGATATTATTGTTGAGTTTTTTTTTTTTTTTTTTTTTTTTTTGTTAATCACAAGGAAATGACCATTATCTGCTTTTATCTCTCCCTCCAACCTAGACCCATATGTGATTACTTAAAAGACTTGCCCATTCACTGATTATCTGAGAAATTTTTTTTTTCTTCTTTTTACTAACTCATGTATAAGTCGACCCCCCACTTTCAACTCCCAAATTTTGTCTAAAATTCTTCGACTTATACACGAGTATATACAGCATATATTTTATAACCAATAACAAGATCAAGGGAGAGCTGTTTACAAAAGTAAGTTAAGTATAGCTACTTTTTAGAATACTGAAAAAGAAAATATTTGGGACACATTCTCATTCAAAAGTCACCCCTAAAGGCTTTCCATGCCATATACACACAAATATATCCCTTTCTCCTTATTAGAAATGCTGACAATTAAATAAGCAGAGAAGAAAAATGTAACAAATAAGGGGTAGCAAACAGTGATGTAAATACCCAGTTATTTATTTTTAAGGGTAAATACCCATTTTGGATATTTAACTGGGTATTTATTCTTCAATTAAATATAGCTGTGAAAAAAACCTAGATTGCTATTAGTTATGATGGATTACTGAAAAACAAAGTAAAATTAAAACTTTAGATTTCTTACAACTCTAAGTTTAAAACTCAACATTTTACATTTAAATATTGAATTTAAATGCTTTTTTTTTTAATTAAAATGAAGAATTAATAAAGCTAATGTATTTATTCAGAAGAATTTTATTAAAAAGATCACTTTAGTTAAATTTTTGTAACAGGTACACTTAATATGTCAATACTACTTCAGCTAATGTATTAGTACTATGTAGGTTACTCAAAAAAAACAAAAAAAAAACAGACATATTCTGTAATCCTTCTCACAAGAGTTTCTCTGCAAATAACTACATAATTTGAATGCTATCTAATTTCATATAATGACCAATTTCATCAATAAATAGCATGTATATATGACGGTTTTAAGGTGCAGTTGGATAAACAAAAAAATAAACACCACATGAAAAAATCACGAAATGTCCCCAGAAAGCAACTAAAATAGCCATTCGACTAGAAATAATGTATTCTTTGATTTTACTTTAAATAAAAAACACCCTTAGAATTTGTTTTTATACTGAAATTGCATCAAGCTCTGAAATTTTCACTACAAACGTCCAATTCTGACATCATATTTAGCTTTGTCATTAAATTTTACTTTAGGGCACCAAATGGGAAGTCATACAGTAAAGCAGTTAAAAAAATTATGAAGATTTAAAATTCAGAACTCCTAATGTTAAATTCATTTTTAATCATTGCAAGATTGCAATGTGGGTAGTTTTTTAAATTGAATTTCAGAACTACTTTTCAGAATAAGCTATAATTTTATAATTCACATTTTTGAAACCTATAGAAATCTATTTTTGTTAAAGAGATTCATAGTTTAAAATTCATAAATGTTTTCAAAAAATTTTTTTTTTACTAATTTACAAAAAAAAAAAAAAAAAAAAAAAAGGAAACACATCATATGGATTTGTTAACAGAAATATATTTCTAGAAGCTTCAATTATGATAATATAAAATTACAGCTCATTCCGCAAATTAGTTTATGAATTATGCAGTTCAATTAATTCTACAACTGGTTTAAAAAACTTTACACTTTTTTTTTTTTTTTCAAAACGAATCCAAAACACATCCAAATATTTTCTCTTTGACTGATAAGTTTCTTCACTAACTGCCATAATTAGTAATAAAAACTTATTATCTTTTATGCTTTTAACCATTTATAGTTATTTGGGATTTTCCTACAATTGGTGAAATTTCTGATTGTTTCTTTCTAAATGGTTAATGCAGTTTATTGGTTCTTTTATGTATGTTAATGTATCCTAGCATTCCTACACATTTCTCCATACGGCTGCAAACTGGTATAGTATAGTTTTTTTGTCCGCTATTGGAGTACGAACACCATAAATTTTTATTTTTAGAGTACATTGCTGTTTCCCCTCACAAAGTGCTACAACTGATACAATGTACATCCATGTATGACATATTACCACTACGAGACTAGAAAGAAAATTTTCTACTGCTCTCATACTGGTTCATAGGATGGCCTTTTTGTGACTGATGAAGAAAGAATTTAAAAATGCTTTCCATTATCTTCTTTTTTATTGTGTACTTAAGAGTCTTACTTTGATTTTAGGGGACAAAACAAAAAGCCTTTATTTTTATGCTAAAAAATAATTGGAAAAATGTAATTATTAAAAACAACTTTAAAATAGCTTGAGCATTAATGGTTTAAGACAATGCAAATAACTTCCACATTTAATTTTCCCTGGCAATTTCAAGGAATAAATTTTTTTTTGCTCTTTCATCTTGAATTCGACTGAACATTCCATGTAAAGGGTTATTTCGTTTGATGGTCCTATATCAATTACATTTGTTTAAAAAAAAAAAAAAAAAAAAAGGCTTGAAAAACTTGAAATTACTGAAAAATTGACTGTCTTCTTAAAATATCAGAACATAGTAAAGGGAAAAGATTTGCAAGGCCACTCAACTAGACAACATGCAGGCATTTTTCTTTAATTAAAATTAAATTGCTATCATATTTGAAACATTTCTAACTAACATATTATTTCAAGGATTTTTTCAAGATTATGATATTTTAATGCGAAATATGAAAATACCAAACTTTTGGGTATTTACCCGAGGCTTGGGTATATAACCAAAAATAAATACCTACCCACTGTGTATTTACCCTTCCTACATTACTGGTAACAACTGGGGGTAATTGTAACAATAGGGGAACAAAATATTTTTTTTTTTTTTTTTTTTTTTTTTGTTACTTTTAAAACTCTTCTTGTATTAACTATTTGTACTGGGAAAATAAATCAACAGTCATCTGTATAATATAGTGAAATAAATAAAACTTTTTGCACAATTAGAATGTGCCCTTTAGTGCCTTAATGTAACCTTTAGTGCAAGAGTCCTACGTTTAAAATAAATATATATGTATACTGAATCCTACTACCTTTAAAGTTTGTTTCAGCAGTTATGAAATGCACTGCATGTATATTTTACATAGCATGGGTAAACAAAAATATAACAGATTTTAAGACCATTTTGAAGAAGATTGTTGAGCTAGATTTATAAATAGCAAAACTGAAGTTAATATCTCTCGTGATGAAGAATAATATGAAATCTTTAAAAACAAAATTAAAGCTCTAAAAAAATATAACTTGATCATTTACAGACACAAGTTAAAAGGCAAAAACAGAATGTAAACATATTAGCTAGTCAATTAAAATAATAATAATAATCAAAATCACATGAACAATCATGATTCCATTTGCAAGAGCCCTTTATCAATTGAAGAAATTTCAAAATTACAGATAACAGATAATTTATTTTAAGGTTGTGATAATAATAATAATGATAATAATAAATACATGACAATTTTTTTTAAACGACAGAACAAAGTGAAATTATTTAAAACAATATGCACTGATACAACAGATAAAACTATATTAAGAAAATTAAAAATCTGGATTTTCTAATATCAAGTTAACTTGAAAAAAAAAAAAAAACTTGTAAAATACAGAACTTTTTTTAAGGGCTTAAATATGACTTTGATTTTGAAATACTTTAAAGCAATACCTTACTCAAATAATAGGTTAAAGAAAAAATGTTATTTTATTTATTGGGAAAAAACTGTTATTTAACAGAACAACATTTTATCTAATATTTTACTGGTATGCAAAAAAGCAGAGAATTCTCATCCCTGATTTATGTTTTGTAATTGGCATTTTAAATTTGTTACCTTAGTGGGCCACATAATGATCTGTTGAATAACTTTCTTCACTTTACTTAGTCCTCCAACATCCTTCCACGTTCGCTGATCTTGCATTTGCAGTGATATACCACGTAAAGATGATGGTACCATACTTTTCATAGCAATACTAAAATCTTTGTTTTTTAAAGTAATTTGATCGCTTTCATGGGAAGTTGCTGAAAAAGTTGTGAAAATATTACATTAATAGAAATAACATATATTTACTTAATATATATAAAAGGATATATCCAATCTGTTAAACATGCTTGGTGTACATATGCGTCATAAAAAATACAAATGTGTTTTGTTTGATTTTTTTAGGAAAACATATCTATAATAATAAGGAAAGACGTTTGTTTGAGTGTGTTTGTGTACATTATGTTCTGAAGAAACCACTGCGTGTAGAGCAACAAGATTTGGCAAGAAGGAGAACATATCTCTATGTCTGTGGTTATGCACTTAAAAGCCAATTTTAGGATTAGTTTTTTTTTTTTTTAATGCAATTTTTAATTCAGAAAAGATAATTTCCCCCCGCAAATGGTTTACAGTAGTTGTTCTAAAGCATTTCGCAGATACCAAAGCAGGTAAAATGGCTCTTTTTCAGCAATTTTCAAAGTGTGCATTTTAACTATTTGAAATACAAAAAAAAAAAAAAAAAAAAAAAATTACATCCTTAAATTTTGTATTTTAACCTTTCTAACAACATAATCTGTTTTAAAAAATATGAACATCAAACTTTAAAAAAATATATTTTAGAAACTTCTAATTCGTCTTCGCTCTTCCCTCCCATTTTCATAAAGCCTGAACGGCCTTAACTGCCCAAAGCATGAAAAAACAAAAAATACCTAATAAACCAGCATACTTGTTCCTTTCTAATGGCATAATCAACAATATATCAATATTAACCCTTTCAAAAAGAAGTAGTTTCCAAAGGCAGTTTCAAGGTTTTTGTTTTTTCTGCAATGTTTAAAAATCTGCATTAGCTCAGGAAGTCAAAATACGAAAAAGAATAAAAATACCACACCATATCTACCTTCATTTTCCTTTTGAACGGTGCAATTCATTTTGAAAAATATTAACACTTACAAGAATAATTTGTTTCCGAAAGTCACTTATGCATTTTGCATTTTTTTTTCTGCAATGTTTAAAATTCTACATGTGCTGTTTTTTATTATACTGCTTCCCCCACCTCCACAAGAAAATTACCTTCTTAACCAGTGTACATTTTCCTTTAAAACAACCTCTTTGTTTTTTGTTTTTTAAATATACATGTTAATCCTTTTAAAACAATACCTTTTCAAAAATCCCTTTCGCGAATTAAAATTTTCCTGCAATATTTAAAAATCTGCATCCACTCAGGAAATCAATATATGAAGAAAAGAAAAAAACCAAACTATATCTATGCTGACGTTTCTTTCAAACAGTATAAAAAATATAAATATAAACCCTTTTAAAAAAATTTGCATCCAAAAATTGCTTCTGCTATTTTTGTTTTACCTGCAATACTTAAAAATTGTCATCGACCTTGAAATTAAATAAGTACAAAAAAAAAATATATAGATATAGATATATACTTAACCAGCATACATTTTACATTAAAACGACGTCTTCAGTTTTTTGAAAATATTAATATTAACCCTTTAAAAAAATTCGTTTCTGGAATTCACTTCATGATTTTGCCAGACTTTCTTTGTCCTGGATGAAAAAAATATGTTTGTGAAGTTCGAGTTTTTGATGTTTCAAGAGTTAATGTACAGTTGTAGAGAAAAAAAAAAAAAAAAAAAAAAAAAAAAAAAAAAAAAAAACACCCTCTACTAACTCTGCAACTAATTGTTATAGAAGAAAGTTACTGGTACCAAACGATTGAAAATAAAGTCTACTTTTAAATGTGTATAATAGTAGCTTAGAGGGTCACCTACAAATCAAAATCTGACCAATATTTTTTCCAATGGCAACACCCAATTTTGACAATATATTTTAAACCTTTGGTTCAAAATATGCGTAGAAATGAAATTTCATTTGGATGAAAAGTTTTTGAATTATAAACATTCAAAATTTAGAGTTTCTAATGCTAAATTACATTTTCATATTTTTATTAATATCTCCCGAAATTATAATCCTAATGTGATAATTTTGTGTGTGGTATGATTGAACAATGTCACAATGATGGTTTAAGGGGCCGTTTATGATATGAAGAAAAGCATAAATTAAAAAAAAATGTTTTATACTCATTTTACTGTAACATTTGGGCTGACAATAGTCAAAACATATTAAGCGAGTGAAATAGTCATATTAGCAAGAAATAATACATTAATAGGAGTGACATTGTCATTCTGTAGCATTTCAACAATCAAATACCGTACTTCAATTCGGATACAGCCCCTAAAATAGGCTCATTTTCAAATAATTAATTTCTCTGCAACTAATTGTATGAATTTCATGCAACTTTGTTTTTAGGCTAATTAATGGATGTTAAACTTAGGTATTGCTTAAAAAAAAAAAAAAAAAAAAAAAAAAAAGTAGTTTAGGTTCATTTTAATATGTAGATGGCTCCCTAAGCAAATTTTATAAGCAGCATTTAAAAGTAGACTTTACTTCCAATTGTTTGGTACCAGTAACCTTCTTCTACAATAATTTGTTGCAGAGTTAGTAGAAAGTCTTTACCTTTTTTTTTTTTCCACGGCTGTACCTACTTTCAATTTGAACAGCAATGTTTTTACAACTAAATATGAATATTTTAGCATAAAAATTGTACACAGGTTTCAGAAATATTATTATTTATAACTCCCAAAAACTTCAAAGAGTTCAGACAATAAGAATTGTTTTCTTTTTAAGATTAAATATATTCAATAGGGGAAAAAATACACCTTTTCTATACCCTTTGATCACTACATATCAATATTTAAAGATTTGTTTTTTACATAGTCATCAGATACATATTTTATATAATATTTTATAATATAAATATAATATAATAATATTTTATATACAAATCTCTAAACATTTGGGCAACTGTAAGTACAGTAGCCTTCCTCTTAACCAGAACTCTGCTTTAACCGTCCGACTTTTTTTTCCCAACATCAGGCAAAATTCAGAAAGGAAATTTTCAGTTCTCATTTCTTTATGATTAATTAACTCAAATTTACATAATGTAGAATAATTTCAACTTCTTATAAAGATATGTGACAAGATTTTCAACAAATTTAATTTATATTAAATATTGTTCATTATTTCTTATTAGTGATCATTTTTATTTCAATTCAGTTAATTACAACTTGTATTAATTTCACAAAATATAGAAAATATGTACTTTTTTAAATCTACACAAATTAAAAAAGTAAACGCATCCTACGCATTGAATTAATTAAAATGCAGTTACTTATTTAATATCTTTTTACTTCTCCGGTTTAACCGGTTTTTCGCTTAACCGACTAACCCTCGGTCCTGTTTAGGCCGGTTAAGAGGGAGGCTACTGTACTTTAAAATAAATAAAATCTGTTCAATATTTGCCCTTTTCCGCATTCCGAAAGTTATATCAGAAGTAACAAAGTTAATGTTAGAAATTAAATTGTGCAATCACAGTAACGGGGGGGCGGGGGGGGGGGGGGCTCTTTATTTTATTTGGAAAGACTTCCTTTGGGAAACCGGAGAAGATTCCTTTTCTTCCTGCCATGCTAAAAATATTCTTTTTCATTAGCTATCAGTGCAGGCGATCTTGCTTGGTCAGAACACAATTTTAGTGTCTGCTCAAAAAAGGTGCGAAGCATGTCCCAGCTTAGTTTGCACTCCCCCTCCCTCCTTCTGCTGGTACTGAGGGTGTCCATTTCTGAAGGCAGTGGGGCCCCTAACATTAGATTCATTTGGAATTATTTTCGTTTAAAAATATAAAATTAAAACACACCAGAATGCATGTAGCACACACAGTTTATGCTGCTAGAGGTGGTAGCCCCTAACTGCAGGTTCATGGCAGGTTGGATGGATTTTTGTAAAAAAATATAAAGTCCTACAAATTCGAGGTTCATTTACAAAAACATAACGGATCGTGGATAGCATACCTGGTGTATGCTGTCAAAGGAAGTGGGGCCCTCAACTCTAGGTAAGTTTGGATCTATTTTTGTTTAAAAACATAAATCATTTAACACTGATTTCAGCGCGGAATGTGCCGGGTGGGTCAGTTGGTGTTTCATATTAATATTCATAAAATATACAAATATATTAAAATATTAAATCACAATCAATTTCTATATTAATGTTTTGATATGACTTTCATCATTATCATTCCTTTTTAATTCAGTAAACATGAAATTAAACAGTGAAATAATATATTTAATTATAACAAAAGAATGCAAGTAGATGGAGTAAGTTCTAAATGATTATTAACAAATATGTTTATAAACTATGAGTATTTACATATTCCACATATAATGGAATCTCAATTTTATACATGTATCTCAATATAGGTTCTATTAAGTTCAGGAAAGCTATTACTTTATTATTAACTAGCTAACCAGCCCAGCGTTGCCGGGTCCGCCAAAAAACAGCACGAATTGCGAAAAAGCTCTGAAAATCCCAATAAAACATCACGAAAAATTCAAAAATTGGTACACAAATTTCGAATAAGCTTAATCGGAAAGAGAATAAACGTATATATATATATATATATATATATATATATATATATATATATATATATATTGGGTTAAAAGATTGAAACTGGATTCTTTTTACGAATGTGTAAAAATCGTAGCAAATCGCGAAAACACACTAAAAATCTCATAAAAAATTTATGAAAAATTCGAAAATTGCAGTACGAAATCCGAATGAACTTTATTGAAAAGAAGGCAGAATATACTATATTAGATCAAAAATTGAATATCAAAAATTTGCAGCGGATCGGAAAAAAATGTAAAAATCACATTAAAAATCACAAAAATTTCAAAAATCACGAAAGTAAAAATTTACTATATTTGGTTAAAAGTTACAAATCTAATTCCTTTGATGAATGTTAAGTTGTGAAACGCAGAAAAACGCTAAAAAAAAGGCGATAAAAAGCGGTTAAATATCAAAATCACGCAGGAGAAAATTTATTATATTAGGCTAAAAGTTAGAAATCAAAATCCTTTTACCAGTGTTAAAAAATTACCATGGAACTCAAAAAATCGCATTAAAATTCACTAAAATTCAAAAACCAAAGAAGACAAAATTTACTATAGTTGGATAAAAGTTTGATACCAAATTCCTTTTTCCGAATGTCAAAAAATCGCCGTAGGACTCGAAAAAATGCTAAGAATCACATTAAAAAATGCAGTAAAAGTCGCTGAATATTCAAAAATAACAGCAGACAAAATTTACTAAAATGGGGTAAAATATTGTAATCTGAATTCTTTTATTAATGAAAAAATTGACTCAAAACACTGTAATCGGATATCTTTCAAGAACGACAAAAAAATGACGTTGAACGTAAAAAATCTAAAAAAAAAAAACACTAAAAATTTAATAAGAGAAAATTGCCCTAAAACTCGAAAAAAAATGCTAAAAATCGCATTGAAAAACGCATTAATCACTAAATATTAAATAATTGCAGGGATCAAAATTTACTGTAATGGGATAAAACATTGTAATCGGAAATATTTCATGAACAACAAAAAATCAATGCTGAACTCAAAAAATCTCGAAAAATCACATTGAAAATCGCTGAAATTCAAAAGTCGTATAAAAAATAGTAGGGGTCAAAATTTATTCTAATGAGGTAAAACATTGCAATGGGAAATCTTTCGTGAATGATAAAAAATCGAGGCGGCACTTAAAAAATCTTGAAAAACACTAAAAATCTCATTAAAATCACATTAAACATCGCTAAAATTCAAAATTGTAAATTTACTATATTAGGCTAAATGTTTGAAACCAAATTTTATTTCCGAATGTCAAAAAATCACCGTCAAACTGGAAAAAACGCTCAAAATCGCATTGAAAAATACATTAAAAATCTCTGAATATTAAATAATCGCAGGGGTCAAAATTTACTCTAATGGGGTAAAATATTGCCATTGGAAATATCTCATGAATGACAAAAAATCGACGCTGAACGCAAAAAATTGCACTGAAAATCACTGAAATTCAAAAGTCGTCTAAAAAATTGCAGAAGTCAAAATTTACTCTAATGGGTAAAAACATTGCAATTGGAAATTTTTCGTGAATGATAAAAAATCAACGCGGCACGTAAAAAATCTTGAAAAATCGCATTTAAAATGACTTAAAAATCGCTAAAATTCAACATCGTAAATGGCGAAATTTACTATATTAGGCTAAAAGTTTGAAACCAAATTTTAGTTCAAAAAATCACCGTAGAACCGTCAAAAAATCACCGTAGAACTCCAAAAATCGCATTGAAAAATGCATTAAAAATCGCTAAATATTAAAAAATTGCAAAGGTCAAAATTTACTCTAATGGGGTAAAATACTGTAACTGGAAATATTTCATAAATGACAAAAAATCGACGCTCAACGCGAAAAATCGCTAAAAATTGCATTAAAAATTGCTGAAATTCAAAATTCGTAGCATACGAAATTTAGAACATTAGGCTAAAAATTTGGAACAAAATTCCTCTTACCAATATCAAAAAATAGCCGCAAAATGCGAAAAAACAACAAAAATCTCATAAAAAATTCGCTAATAGTTCAAACATCGCAGTACGAATTCCAAATAAACTTTATTGAAAAGGGAATCAAATTTACTATATTAGGTTAAAAGAATGAAACCGTATTCCTTTCACTAATGTGGAAAAATCTCCTAGAAACTTAAAAAAAAAAACACTAAAAATTGCATAAAAAATTTTATTTAAGAAAATCTGATCAAAAAATTGAAAATCGGGCTTCGAGGTGCAAAACTTTATATATAGATGTACCTTTTCCCCAAATTTTGTAACTCTATGTGCAGTGGTCTCTTCAGAAGACCATCGACACACAAACTTCTTTCCTTATTATTATAGTTTAATTTCATCATGAAGTGTTTCTGTTTATTTTAATTTTCCAATGTACTTTTTTTTTATACGATCTCTTAGCCATTAATTGAAATAACTTTATTTCCTTTCTCATTTATTAAAGTTTTCATAAATTTTAATATCCCAAATTTTAATCCCCTCTTTTCCTAATTCAAATTTCAATTAATTTTTAAACTCTTTTTTTTTTTTTTTTTTTTTTTTTTTTTTTTTTTTTTCCCATTACAAAGTACAAAATAACCACACTTTGTTTTCTATTTTATTTACATTCGTTATCAGAACTGCACTGAATAATAATTTTGTTTCTTGCTATTAAATGCATTTGAAATGATGTCAGATATACTGCAATTTCTTGAAGAAGTGTCATGGCACATATGAATTTAAGTTTAAAATATCTTAAGTATGGTGCTTCTGCCGGGACAGCCGGCACAGTGATTTTTTTTCCCTGCAACGATATTTATTCATAGTGTTCATGTTTGGCATTTTTCAAAGGGCATCACACTGTGTCCCTTTTAGACATGGAAAAAAAGCCCTGCCCCTCTTTCCATTATCTTCTTCACCTGTTTTTCTTCAAAATATATTTTTTTTCCCCAATTAAAAGCACATGGACTTTGGAAAACAGAAGTTCGGTTGAGTCTTTGTATGACTGATATGTAAAGTCCTAATCCATCCTACATATGCAAAAGACAAGTGCAGCAACTGCTTTGCATTTTATTTGAAAATCATCTCAGAACGGCAAGTGTTTTCTAAATTCATCCGAATTTCTCTCTAAAGATAAAGCCTTCATTACAATGCAAACGAACATTAAAGGAAGATGCTAATGAAAAATGAAATATTATTGTGCAAAAAAAAAAAATAATAATAATAATAATTTATATGTTTAAAATAAATACTCTTTTCTTCAGCTTTGCTTTCAGTTTTTTTTTTTTTTTTTTGGTAATGTTTGAAAAATTCTATGCAGGAATTCTTTCTGCATAACAAAACATTATCAATGGAAAGGTTATCTGATTCTCAGAGTGTCCGAGTTCTCTGAGCTAAATAAACAAACTGCATGTCCTTGCCAGTTTTTTTTTAAATTTATTTATTTCAGTGGGTCTAATAGGCTCTTTTGTGGAGAGCTGTAATTTTCCTATAACTTATACTTAAAAAAAAAAAAAAAATACACAGCCTAATTTATTATTATTGCAACTTGCTGAGAATTTGAATGAAATCATCCAATTAACAATGAAGATACCAATTATTTTTTTAACAGTAAGGAAAAGAAGGATTTTGATTTTGGTTCTTTTTCTTTTAATCATTATTTCTGTTTGTTGCTCAACAATTTCTGTTTTCCAAACACATGAAACTTTCTGATACATTCACAGAATCATTGTTATACTTAAAGGAATACAATTAACAGGCATGACTATTGAAATGATTTGGAATCAAAAAGTGTGTTCCTTTTCCGGTAAATATCTCACATCTTGAATTTAAAATATTTCTACAGAACACACACAAAAAAAGCATAAAATATGTGTGAAAGATTCAAAAACATGTAAAAAATCGCATAACAATTCACAAATTCCACAGGAAAAAAATGTTATACTAAAAAATTGAAACTGGATTTTTTACAAATATCAAAAAATTGTATGAAACACATAAAAATCGCATTGATAATCACTGTATGAATATGAAAAAACTTATTGAAAAGAGGACAAAATTTGCTATATTGGACTGAGATTAAAAAGTTATATGAATTTCCTTTTATGAATGTCAAAAAATCACCACAAATCACGAAAAAACCCTCTAAAAATCACATAACCATCCCACCCCCCAACCGCTCCAAAAAAAAAAAAATAAATAAATAAATAAATAAATAAATAAAATAGCTGTAGAAATTAAGAATAAAATTTATTGAACAAAGGACAAAATTTATTATATGGGGGTAAAAGATTGAAACCAGATACCTTTTACTAATGTAGAAAAATCACAGTAAAACTAAAAAAAAAACTAAAAGGCCCTAAAATTCGCAGACAACAAAATTTATTATACTGGGTTAATAGATAAAATCCAGGTTTCTGTTACGAATTTTGAAAAATCTCCGTAAAATATGAAAAAACTGTAAAAATCTCAAATCATGAAAAATTAAACAAGTTGGAAATTGCTCGTCAAACGTGGCAAATGAGGTGCGTTCGTACTATAACTAGTTTTATAATTATTTTTTGCACCCCATATTGTACTGAATGTATAATTTTTTGCACTTCATAAAGTGCATAGTCTGATACATCATTAAAATGCATTTCCAATAATTTTTTCCCATTCCCGTAATGTAACGGAACACTTTTGACTGTCCCTGTAATTAAACTATACATCCGATTTTCCTAAAATTTGAAATAGCTCAACAAAATTTTGCAACAACTATATCTTTAAAATTTCAGACCATTCGGAAGGCTGTAATATCATTAAAATGCACTTGCAATAATTTTTTCCATTGGCCGTAATGTAAAGAAAAACTTTTGACTGTCCCTGTAATTAAACTATACATCCGATTTTCCTAAAATTTGAAATGGCTCGACAAAATTTTGCAACAATTATATCTTTAAAATTTCAGATCATTCGGACGGCTCTAATATCATTAAAATGCACTTGCAATAATTTTTCCCATTGGCCGTAATGTAAAGAAAAACTTTTGACTGTCCCTGTAATTAAACTATACATCCGATTTTCCTAAAATTTGAAATGGCTCGACAAAATTTTGCAACAATTATATCTTTAAAATTTCAGATCATTCGGAAGGCTCTAACATCATTAAAATGCACTTGCAATAATTTTTCCCATTGGCCGTAATGTAAAGAAAAACTTTTGACTGTCCCTGTAATTAAACTATACATCCGATTTTCCTAAAATTTAAAATGGCTCGACAAAATTTTGCAACAATTATATCTTTAAAATTTCAGATCATTCGGACGGCTCTAATATCATTAAAATGCACTTGCAATAATTTTTCCCATTGGCCGTAATGTAAAGAAAAACTTTTGACTGTCCCTGTAATTAAACTATACATCCGATTTTCCTAAAATTTGAAATGGCTCGACAAAATTTTGCATCAATTATATCTTTAAAATTTCAGATCATTCGGAAGGCTCTAATATCATTAAAATGCACTTGCAATAATTTTTCCCATTGGCCGTAATGTAAAGAAAAACTTTTGACTGTCCCTGTAATTAAACTATACATCCGATTTTCATAAAATTTGAAATGGCTCGACAAAATTTTGCAACAATCATATATTTGAAATTTCAGACCATTCGGTTGGGTAGTTTTTGCTCTGTTACATGCGGACAGACGGACGGACGGACAGACGGACAGACGGACGGACAGACGGACGGACAGACGGACGGACTGAACGACGACTATAGGTGCTACGTATTTATATAATTACGAACGCACCTAAAAATTGCTGTAAGAATTAAGATTAAATTTTATTGAAAAGAGGACAAAATTTACTATATTGAGCTAAAAGTTTAAAACTGGATTTTTTTTTTACTAATGTAGGAAAATCAATGCAAAAAACAAAAAAATTTTGAAAATTACATAATTTTTCTTATTTTAATGTTTTTTCGGAGATGCTGTAATTATGGTGGGTGTGGCGGATATTCCCGAAATTAGGGTACAAAAAAATAAGTTCTCCTAGGACAAGTTTCCGTGCAGATTGGTTGATTATTTTGACTAACACACTGGGTATTTTTCAAACAGCCTTACAGAAAGAAGTGTCTTTTAAAAATTTTATTGAAATGCCAAAAAAGAGAATATCATGTATATATTACGAGACATGTTTTTTAAGTAAGTACCGTTTTGGAATAAAAAAAAAACGTGCAAAGATATCGCAATAATTTTATTTTTACATGAAAGCCTGTACCTTCATCTACTTTTCTACATAATTTCCATGATTATTGAGGCACTTGTCATAACGTGGCACCAGTTTTTGAATACCCTCCTCATAAAATTCTGCCGCCTGACTTTTTAACCACTGTATCACAAATGTTTTGACTTCGTTATCGTCTTGAAGAGATGACCACCCAGGTGTTTCTTCAAGTGCAGGAACAAATGGTAGTCGCTGGGTACCAGATCAGGGCTGTATGGAGGATGATCTAGAATTTCCCATTTAAAAGATTTGATGAGATCTTTGGTCTGATTAGCCACATGTGGACGGGCATTGTCATGCAGCAAAACGATACCCTTACTCAACTTGCCACGTCTTTTGTTCTGGATTGCACGACGCAGATTGTTCAATGTCTCACAATAAGACGCTGCATTGATTGTCTCATTACGAGGCAGAAACTCCACTAGCAATACTCCTTTTTTGTCCCAAAAAACTGTGCACATGATTTTCTGGGCAGAAATTGTTTGCTTAAACTTCACTTTTTTGGGTGATGATGAATGTCGCCATTCGATGGATTGTTGTTTCGATTCTGGTGTGACGTAGGCCACCCATGTTTCGTCACCAGTAACAATTTGGTCTAAAAAATCTTCACCTTCATTGTGCTACCACTCAAGGAAAGTCAATGAATGCACTGCCTAAACGTTGGGTTTTGTGCAAATCCGTCAACATTTTTGGAACCCAACGTGAACACAATTTCCGGTAATTCAAGTTCTCGGTCACAATGCGATACAAAACACTACGAGAATATTGAGGAAAGCAGTCGCACAATGATGAAATTGTAAAGCGTCTGTTTTCTCTCACCTTTTCGTCGACTTTCTGCACCAAATCTTCATTAACGACCGAAGGACGCCTACTCCGTTCTTCATCATGCACATTTGTGTGGCCATCTTTAAATGCTCTCACCCATTTCCTTACCATTCCATCACTCATAATGTTTTGTCCGTAAACTTCACAGATCTCACGATGAATATCGATCGGTTTTACGCCTTTAGCACTAAGAAATCGTATAACAGCCCGTACTTCACAATCAGCGGGACTCACGATTGTCTGAGGCATCTTAAACACTCAGTAAACAACGTATACAATGAAGAATCAGACTGTAATGGCGTCAGTGCATAGACAAGAGATGTAGATAACCAGCGCGCATGCGCGGAACGCTGACCGTAGCGCTGCGGCGGCAGAATTGCAAAACGGTACTTACTTAAAAAACATGCCTCGTATATTGCTTATGACATATTTTCACACTTCTACTACTATGAATATCTTATGAATACTAATTTCTTTAATGCATTCACTGACAATGATTCAACTGTTAGCTCAACTCCTCATACTTTTTCAGCAGTAAACATGTTAACAATAAAGGTACCAAAACTTCAAATATCATGCAAACCATTATTTATATGCATATGCACTCAACATTTAAAAAAATAAATTTTGCAGATAACAGGTAAAAAATAAATATAATATAATATAATGCTGCATCAATTACAGAAATTAAATTATACATATAATAAATAATGTTTTGCTACCTCACAAAACAGGCCAAATATTTTTTTTTTCTTTCTTTTTATGTAAGATTTAAAAATAATGGGAACAATTTTTAAATTCAAAATACCATACTATGATGTTGCTTTTAGAAAAGTTGGAAGAAGGATTTGCACTAAAGAGGAATTTTATTTTTATTTGAGGGATGGGGGTGGGGCTAAAAGAAATTGTATGCTTATTGGGTGATGAATTTCATCAGTTATTTATTACACAATATATTTTTACCATAGCACAAAGGCATTTGCATTACTGTATATTCAGAATTTACCAATGGGGAAAATTCTTTGAAAACTTAATTTACCTAATCGAATCCAAGCAGCATGAGTTGCTTTGTCAACCAAGACATTCAAATCCTGAGCAACATAACCTTCTGTTTTAGAAGCAATTTCAGAAAATTTCAAATTTTGCGAGGTGTCCTTGGAAATATGGTGTTTATTATTTAGTAAAACCTGCAGAATTTCAGCCCTTTGTTCCTTTAAAAAATAAAATAAGTTTAATAGTAACAAAATAATATTGTAAAAAATTTACATGTACCTAAAAAATATTTTCATAATATAACATTCATTTTTAATTATGTAAACTATAAAACTGTTTAAGGAAATGTTTTGAATTATCACCAACTAAGAGGTGAAAGGAATTAAAAAAAATATTGGAACATTTTTGTTTATAGTAGATGTAGTATGAGAACTCTTTTGTTTAACAATAGGTGTTAGATTGAATTATATATTTGACAAAATGGCAGCAGTAACATTTCTTTATTTGTGATTATATCAAGTAATTACAGTCATTTTAACACACCAAAACATAAAAAAATATCCAGATGACATAATATATTAGAAGAGCTTTAAAAGCATGGTAAGGAATAGCACGTAATTTTTTGTTATACTTTATTAAGGAATAGAATAAAGCTTATCACAATAAAAGAAGGAGTTATACATAAACTATTGCATATTAAAATTTTATAAATGAAAAACATCAAAATAATAGAAACTTTTGCGTTTCTGGATTCATACACAATGACAAGTTTATAAGATGTGCATATACACTTTAAATTTGCAGCGTTCCTCAAAGACAACAATATCAGTCCACATATTTTTTTAGCCCGCATACCTTCATTATATAGTAGTCAATATTTTAAGTATTCACAAATGGATATGGAGAAAAATATCAGACAAAAAATAATTTTCTAAAGATAATAAAGAAATAATGTGAAAAAAAATATGATATCACTAGGATATTTCAGTCAATTTCAAGTATTAAAAGGCAAGAACGTACATATCACTAGACATTAGCAAATTTTCAGTTAAGTTATACAAAGGATGACGACTTTTTTAAAGGAATTTACCAGAAGTTAAAAATGGGAAAAATCACATCATCCACCTAGGTTAAACTGTACAAGATCAAGCCTAAAAACTTTAATTACATACTGAAGGAAACAAACATTTGCCATCCAGGTTATGACGTAACATTTACATTTTTAATGAGAAAAAAATGCGAAATTTTGAAAACTTATTTAATTTATTAAAGAGAAAAAAAGTGAGTGGTTTGCACAAATGAGCAAGATTTTCTACAGTAAAGATCTTTGCAATATAGAAACTGCGTTTCTCCTTCAATTTAAAAATAAAATACAATAGCAACTACTTCATAAAATATTGTTGAAACACAAACACACATAAATAAATATTAAATAAAATACTTACAGCAACTGGTGGATTAACTTCCAGAATACTTTGAAATATATGTCTCCCTTTTGTATTCACTAAACTAGGATGCAATGAATGTAAAGATTGAGATGTTACAATGACAACTACCTTGCTTTCGGATGAAGTGATACGGAGCATCATATTAATGAATGCTAAAATATAATTAAAAATTAAGAATATTTAATATATAACCATTATTATACATTGAAATAAACATGAAACAAGCATCCCCTCCAAAAAAAATGTTCCATCTCAAAATAAATATTTTAAAGTTAAAACATTTTGCTACATATAATAATTAAATAAACTGTCAAGTGTGAGTATTACTCATGCACAGAGGGTTCCGTACAATAATATATGAATTAGTAAGTGTATTATTTAAAAAATACCGTTGTTAAAAGAATACTAAGACTTTGTAAAAACTATACAACATAAGGTTGGGTATAGCTGTATACTATACAGGGTGCAAAGGAAAGTCCCTTTAACCTGAAAATACTTGCGAACGGAGAGAGCTACAGCTATACAAGTGAGGTAACGGTACAGTAAAGTGACTACGCCCCGCCTAATGCAAATGACAGCAGCACCCCTAGTGGCGAAATTTGGAAGATAGCCATTGCAAATCGAAAACAAAAAGAGGTAGAGCGAATTTTCCAATTAGAAAGTTTTAGAGCATCAATTAATTAGTACGAAATGACATTTGGTTCACACGGATAAGATAGATCGTCACCTGCAAACCCAAAAATGTCCGAAATCGATGAGCGATGATTCTACTTTGCCTATTCAAATTCCGGAAATGTAGCAGTGCACAATTGCAGATTGTGACGTTGTACAGTGCTGCAATGTCTGTAAAGATTCAATTTCCAATGCATTTAAAATTTTAGAATTAACTCTTTCAGGGCCAGAAGAATTCTATTCGTAAACTGATGAAATAATTGACTGACTCCAAAATATTCAAACGAATTTCTCTGAAAACAAAAATCCGCTAATTTGCACTTTCATTACAAAAGCAAAATTTTATTCAAATATTCTTGGTACCATTTGTCAGTTTTGGAATTAAAATTAGGTAGCTAGACCGTCTAGCAACTGCCCTTGAAAGGGTTAAATCTATGTCATCGTATCGAAGAGGCTTGCAATAGATGTTCCATGCTGAGAAATGTGCATGCAGAATTACTCTCACGAACACAAACGTGCATCGTGAGCAATGGTGAACTTTTCAAACATACTGAATATTAACTTTTTATCACTGTGAGACAGTTTGTCTTTTTTTTGTGTGTGTGTGTGATGTTATCAAAATGTATTGAGATAAGTACGTATTTATAGCATAAATTGTGCGTATTTCTTCATACTTCTGACTATTCCATTCAAACCTTTACACAAAATGGAGTGCATCGATTTCGGACATTTTTGGGTAAACAGGCGAAGATTTATTATATCCATGTAAACCAAATGTCGCATTCTATTAATTAATTGATGCTCTAAAACTTTCTAACTGGAAATTTTGCTCTACCTCTTTTTGTTTTCGATTTGCAGTGGCTATCTTCCAAATTTTGCCACTAGAAGACGCTGCTGTTTGTTTCATTAAATCGAGCTTAGTCATTTTACTATACCGTTACCTCACTTGTATAGCTGTAGCTCTCTCCGTTCACAAGTATTTTCAGGTTAAAGGGACTTTCCTTTGCACCCTGTATACTAGAAAAGTATAAATGGATATACCATGAAAGTTCAAAGATATATGGAACCTAAATAATAGCAAATATAGCTATTCTGTATATTTGTTATTCCATATAGGTTTTTAGTTAACCTTTAAAGACATAGTAGGTGTATTGAGAGAGCCACTCAATGGAAACTAGTCGCGAATCCCATAGTATTTATTGTGATTAATTCTCATTAAATTAGTCTGTTTTTAACAATTTGACATTTATTGCTTTTACACATCTACTGGGCATTGCATTACATAAATATATCCTTAAAATTTGTTATCTAGGCTTTAAAAACCGATGGAGCATAGAGTACACCGTCCCTGTCATTATGTATGTCCAAACCGTCCGTGTCTTTAGGGGTTAATATCTCGGCTAATTACAGACGATTTTTTTCGAAATTCATGATCAACAATGCTTTTATACTTCTGCTATGATAGGTGGCTCCAGCTCTGCTCAACACTTTTGCAGAAGCCCGTAAATCAAAATTCGAGTGTAACGGAAAAATTCGATTTTCTCAAAAACTATGCGACTTAGGGTAATCGCTATAATTTTCCTGCAAGGTTTAAATTAATGTCTACTACCTCTATTTTTTTCATAATTTTAGTTTCAATAGATTCGGAGTTAGATGGGGGGGAACATATTTTTGCACTACATTTTCCACCATAACTTTGAAAATATAATACCTAAAATTAAATGAAATATATTTTTGATTTCAGCGTTACGAAAGCTTTCACACGATATACAAAGAAAAGATTTTTTTTTTCAAGTAACTTAATTAGCCCCTCTACATTCTTCCTAAATATATTTATGAATATTTATTAATCTGTAAATATGTGGGTCAATAGTCTTTATTACTTCCCTGAATTTGAACTTTCCACGTTGCATAGTTTACGAGTAAAAGGGCTGTGACAGACAGACAGACACAGGAGTGATCTTGTAATGGTTCCGTTTTTACTTTTTAAGTACGGAACCCTAAAAACAACATGGCAGAGAGTTTAAATTTTCATTTTACACAAAATAAAATTATCACTTTTACACTTGAAGGAAAGTACCAATTTAAAAATACAAAAATAGGATTAAAAATATATAAATGTTTTTAAACATAATCTAAGAAAATTTAAATCATGCTGAGCTAAAGATCTCTAAAGTTGCCTAGTTTTTATTGCGATAGCATATGTAAAAACATTAACAATAAAACTATAAAAACTGAGCTATAAATAATGCATTTAAGCCTAACTTACAATCATTTTCCTGAATTTTTTTCTATCTTAATTCAGATAACTGGATCACTCTCCCAAAAATGTACATTGTCAATGCAAATTTTTCTAGTAAAAATTTTTTGTTTTTCAAGATAAATGTTAATATTTTTAGAAACTTGTCACTTACTGCAAGTAAAAATCAGCAATGGCCCAGTTACGTTATATATATATCTATTTTTTTTTTTTTTTTTTTTCAGAAACACAATTTTTTTTATTAACATCATTCACAGAGGTGAACTTTATGCTACAGTTATGTTTGTGTAGTGAAACCAAGCATAAAAAACTATTTATTCAATTAGATATATAACTAAGAAGCAACTCTATATAAGAACGCATAATGAATTTATTTGGAATGAATGTAAAAAAACACACAAAAAATTCATCTCCCATTTGGAGCTTCTTTTCACCACCCATCTTTTATATGTTATTCAATTCTTCTCTTTTAAGAGATTCATGGAGGTAAGGAACATGATTTGAATATTAACCTCTTCACTCCCAGGACGTATGCTGCATACGTCCTCTCATTTCAGTAATCAGCAAACAGGACGTACGCTGCATACATTCTCTCATTTCAGTAATCAGTAACCATTACGTACACCAAACACCAATATGCTCAAATACATCTTACGTCATTATAAGAACGAGTTCGAACCCGTCGAAATTCGACAAATTAAAATGTCTAGAATGGGACTGTTAGATCGAATTTATAATAAACCTACAAAAATAATTACAATAAAAAATTCATTTTGCATTGGTTGTCTAACTCTTAAAACAAATAATGTTTTTAACCTAAAATTACTAAAATATTATTTCCACAAACTTCAAGTGCTTAAATTATTGAAAAATTAAACTGTATTAGAGTACGAAATCAAGATCAGTAATTATGTTGAAATTATCGATTGAGGCTCTTATGTTTGTTTTTACGGGATGAAAAATCAGTAAAAAGGATTTCCCCTCTGTCACTTCAAAAAATTTCTCCCCATAAAATCTAAACTGTACGTTATTTTCACATTCTCAAAATTTACATACACACCACTCAAATCGCAATTTAAAAGTATAACACACAATACATTATTAATGAATGTATTTCCAAACTTAACGTCACGTTTGTCCGATGCAACTTTTCATGTGAACATTCACACAAACTTTAAGTTCTAATCTCAGTATCCGCAAAAACTTACCATTCAGAAATTTGCCTTTAGTTGCCATAGTATTGGCCATTCAGTATCGGTAAATATTTAGTTTTATCAAAGAAAAGGATTGTTTTGTTTTAAATATGACATCATTTTAACTCACTGAATCATTTTGCCTAGCGTCTCAAACTCAGTATCAGCGCAATGCAAAAATATTGAAATATCTTCGTCAATATTTTGATTTATGAAGAAGAATGCGTGTTTTTTTTTTGTTTTTTTTAATGGCTGACACCATTTTCTGTTCAAAAATTAGAAAAAAGTTACCTTTATTTGTAATATGAAAATGGCATCAATAAGGATATAATCAATAAAAATAAATAAGCCATGACTAATTTTCCTTTACTTTTAATAAAAATGGAGTTCTTCAGTTGCCACAATTACAAAGTTGGTACTAAAAACTATGAAAAAATTAATATCTCAAAAATAAATTGAGATAGAGCTTTCAAACAAATTGCATTTAAAAGTACATTTTTTTCTTTATACGACGGTGTAAAAATTTAAACTGTGCGAGGTTTAGAAGTTTAAAAATTTGCATTAGAGAAAATTGCAAAACCAAAATTTTATTTCAAATTTCAAAGTGTTGCCATTCGCAAAATGACGTATGCGTTACACACAGATATGTTTGTCCTTTATAATATAGATAAGGGTAATGTGTTCTGGTTGTGAAGATTTCCCAGGACTGAGCAGTAAAAGTCATTTTGATCAATATCATAAATCTTTAAAATAAATTCCAGAGTTTCATGTATATACTGCATGTATGTACATCAGTGTATAATATGCAAGTTTTATATATTATTTTATATGTATTACAATAATGTTGTAAATCCTTTAACAACCTTAAATTCATTACTATTATATTACAGAAATTATGAAATGATTTATGACACAAACATTTTACACCGCACAGCCTGATATATAGCCCTTCACCAGTGAAATTAAGCCTGGGAGTGAGGTGGTTAATTTACATATTTTTTTTTTTTTTCTTTAAGTCAACATCTGTTGATATAATTACATAAGCAATATATAAGCAAATATCTTAGTGTTGATTTAGTCACCTTGAATTACAATTCACGGATGTGAGAATCTCCAATAACCATGGTTACTTTTTTATAACAAAATGTAATACCCGAGTATAAAAACAAATTTCTGACTTATAATTTAACAACAGCAAACATACTGGCTAACTTTAGCATCATGGCAAACAAATCTGATGATAATTTTGCCATTTTTTTCATGGAGGTGGGAATTTATTGTGTGACACTCCTTTCCGTACTCAGAAAACAAACAAAAATACAAAGAAAGTACAGTCGAACCTCTATTTAATGAAGTCGCTAAATCCCGGAAAAAAGTTCGTTATATGGAAAATTCGTTAAATAGAGATTCATCTTTTAAAATACTTTAAACTACATAAAAAAGATTTTAAATTCATAAATCCTAAATATTTTTTACTAAAAGTAATTAATCACATTTTTTTTTTTTTTTATAAATTATATCGATTTGTTTTATTTATTTTACCCACCAATATCCATCATCAATTAATTTTTTCTATGCGTTTAAATCTTTGGAATCTGCAAGGGAAACAAAACATTGTCCGGGAATACACTGTATTTTCTGGTTAAAGTAAATAGTTTTACATTAAAATTAACGAATTTTAATGACATTATCGCATTTATTATTACTATAACAAATAATTTTAACCATACATTAAAATATGCGTCCTTAAATTTAATTTCTGAAAAACTGTTAATTTTGCCTGAGTTTTTTATTTTAAAAAGTGCTTTCTCTCATAATACATCTCATATCTTCGCAATGCCCCAAAAACCCCTTCATGCGTATTTTCTTCTGATCATAATCCGCGTCGGTTATTTCAAATGATTTTAGCATTTCAACATACGAAGTTTTGTTAATTCCTGCATCATGATCATTTCCATCATCATCATATTCATCTTCATCGCAAATCATTGCTGTATTGTTTTTATTTTTCACACTGCCGAAAATATCCAATTCGGATAGTGTTTCCGCGGTTCTCAATTTCAGAATTAAGTGAAATGCACTCATTAATCAGCATATTATGGTTAATTTCTTCTTTTTTTTCTCACTGTATCCACATTTTTTTAAGTTACTCTAAGGGATTATCGTCTTCGTCCTCCATACTTATCAAATTCTCACTGCTGACAAAGAAGGCGCCTGGTAAAACCAGTTCAAGACCATTGAACATCATAAAATGTGTTTAAAGAAATAATAAGTTTGAAGTGTCCAGAAATATTTTGAGAAATGGGGAGAAAAAAAATTTTCGATCACAAGAAAAAGTTCGTTAAATAGAGAATGCATTTCGCTATTTGGAGGTTATTTTACAAAGAAATTCGCAAAATGTTCTTGGTTGCAAAATAGAGAAATTCGCAAAATAGAGGTTCGTTAAATAGAGGTCCGACTGTAATTAACTATGCTAAGTTGCTTTACTCTTGAGATAGTAGTAGGTAGAATAATAATTATTTAACTATTTGTTTTTCAATTAAATAAATAATCAAACATTTTCCTTAGTAACATTGGGTATGTGACATGACATGGAGGTGAGATCTCACATACTGTGTACTAAGAAATAAAAAATATTAAGTAATTATAAAAAATGTATGCACACAACTTTTATATCGCCACACTCTTATTATTATTCTTAACTAAGGAAGAAGGCATAACTATAAGATTACTTATAGTTTATTTTACATATGTTCAGCAGCTGCTAAACGCAGCTCTCAGAACAAGTCATTTCTTCAACTGCATGGAATACTCTGGTTACATGCGAAACCTTACAAATCTCAAACTCTCTCTGTATGGTGCTGCCATCTTTTAATGCAGATCTCAACTATTGCTGGATTGGGATATGACACCCCCCTCATAGTTCAAACAAACTACAGGCAATCTTGTTCTTTGACTTCTTCGAATTGGTGCACTTTTCTTACAGTTCTCGTCATTGTTTTTAGTCAAATTGTCTTTTACAGTTTTATCTGTCATAACATCATTTTTATTACTCACAACTGTACCTGTTACAATACCATGCGAAAGCTGAGATTGGCTTGGTTCTATAGTATCATCATTATTAAGCTGTTCTTTTATTTTTCCATTAATTCCTGAAAAACGGTTTTGGTTAACCCTTTCATACCTATCATAATCACTGTAATTTTTACCACTATGTCCCATATTTTCAACTTTGTCTGACATTAGTTTATCATTTCGATTCATCTCTACAACTCTCTCTGATATTTCATAACTTATCTCTTTATTACGTCTCAACTGATCAACGTGACGCTTACACATTATTCCGTCACATCTATTTACTAAAACCCATCTACTCCCCAATAATTTCATAATTTTTCCTTTTACCTATTTCTCCCTTTTCCAAAATTTTTAACAAAAACTAAATCATGAAGCTTATATTTGTGAAGGGGTTGTTGTATTTTAGGTTTTGATGATATTACCAAGTGAAGGGCTGTTCGAACCGGCCTTCCAAACATTAATTCAGCAGGAGTTTTACCAGTCACCGAATGAGGAGTGGAATGATTTTCTAACAAAAATCGTGAAATTGACAATGTTATGTCACTTTTATCTAGCTTTTTAGGACAATTTTTCACCGTCTGCTCATATCTTTACACTTGTCCGTTTGAAAACGGATGATAAGGTGGAATAGGCATATGCTTAATTCCATTATTTTTAAGAAATTCCTCAATTCATCACTTGTGAACACGGGACCATTATCACTGACCAATTCAACAGGTAATCCAAAAGTAGCAAAAATTCTCCTTAATACCTTAATTGTAGTTTTACTATCAGACCTGGGTACTACTTCCACCTCCAACCATTTAGTATAAGAATTGACTACTATTAAAAACATTTTACCTTCAAAAGGACCGGCATGATCTATATGGATCCTTTCCCAGGGCAGTTCAGATTTCCATTTCAAGGGTTCTGTTTTGGGACAATCCCTCGCAAACATCTGACATCTATTACAAGAATTTACCTTTTGTTCAATTTCTTTATCCATATTTGGCCACCAAACTACCCCCCTAGCTTTCGCTTTCATGCTCGATATACCCTGATGAATGGATTGCAGTAATTTTAATATATATTCACGGCCTTCTTCTGGAATGATCACTATGTCCCCACAATAGACAATTTTCTAGACAGGAAATTTCCTCCCTCCTACGAAAATATGGTTGATATTCTTCTGGTTTTACCTTTCGTGTCCACCCATGTAACACCCACTCTAAAATTTGTTTAGTTACAGGATTTTCAGTTGTCCACTTTGCAATAGTTTGAGACGTAACAGGCCAATTATCATTATTTGAAACGAACATTATTTCCACAGGATTATTTACTATATTTACAGTTTCTGGGAGAGGTAATCTACTTAATGTGTCAGTATTTTTATTATTTTTACCTTCGCAATACTCAATTATATAATCATAACCAGCTAACATTAATGACCATCTCAGCATTCTAGGTGATAATGTATCAGGGTACCTTTTTAACAGGATCAAATAATCTAATTAAAGGTTTATGATCTATTATAATTTTAAAATGTTTTCCAGCTAAATATTGGTGAAATTTAGTGACACCAAACATTACAGATAAAGCTTCTTTATCAATCACTGCATAATTTCTTTCAGTTTTATTTAAAGTTCTTGAAGCATAAGCAATAGGTTTCTCTTTACCCTCAACAATGTGGCTTAAAACTGACCCTATACCATAATCAGAAGCATCACAGTTTAAAACTATCTCTTTGTTAACATCATATAATTCTAAAACAGGAGATGTACATAATAATTGTTTAACTTTTTGAAATGCTTTTTCATGCTTTTCTGACCATGTCCAGTTTACATTATTATCTAATAATCTATGTAAAGGTTCTAAAACATCTGAAATATTAGGCTGGTAGTTTCTATAATAAGAAATTAAGCCTAAAAATGAAATGGGAGCATTCAAAATAGCATTAACTTTTTCTGGAATAGGTCTAATTCCTTCCTGGGACATTTTATGTCCCAGATAAGAAACTTCTGAAACCATAAATTTAAATTTTTCCTTATTTAATCTTATGCCATGCTCAGAAAAGCATTTCAGAACACTTTCAACTCTTTCAGAATGTTCTGATTCATTACTAGCACTTATGATAACATCATCTAAAATTACACCAACATATTCAAATTTTTTTTAAATATGTTCAATTTTCCTTTGGAACATTCCAGGAGCACATTTTACCCCAAATGCTAATCGTAACACAATGAATAAACCTTTATGTGTATTTATAGTCAAAATTTTACTACTTTCATTATCTACAGGTTGCTGTAAATACGCATCTTTTAAATCAAAAACAGCAAAAAATTTTCCACCTGATAATTTAGAAAATAATTCTTCCATTCTAGGAAGAGGATAATTATCAATTTCAGTATTAGCATTAACTGTTGCTCTATAATCACCACATATTCTAACAGAACCATTAGGCTTATGAACAATTACTATAGGACTAGCCCATTCTGAATGATCAACAGGTTTCAAAATACCCTCATTAATTAATCGTTCTAATTCTACATCAGTAGCTTTTCTTAAAGTAAAAGGAACAGGTCGAGACTTAAGAAAAACTGGTTTTGCATCTTTTTTCAATTTTATTGACAGGGGAGGACCCTTGATTGTCCAGATCCCGTCAGCAAAAACATTAGGAAAATTTCTAATTAAATCATCTTTCGAAATGCTTTTAATCATATTTACATTAGGCCAAAATAATTTTGATGCTTTTAACCAAGTTTTTCAGATTAGACTCGGACCCTCCTCTTTAATTACCAATATTTTTAAATCGGCTATACAATATTCATTAACAACAACATTTACTTTTAATTCCCCCAAAACAGTTAGAATCTTTAGTATAAGTTTGTAATTTAATTTTAGATTTAATTAAAGCCAGCTTACCTGAGAACAATTTATGAGCAACACTTTTACTTACAATAGTATGAGCCGCACCACTATCAATTTCAAATTGTATATTTACACCATTTATTTTAACCGATTTTACCCATGACACGTTATTGGAGTTGTCGTCCTTGAAATTTAAACAATATTCTTCCTGAACAGTTTTAATTTTTCTGTTCTTAAAAGGTTTCTCACTTTTCATTCCAAATTTTCTATTTCGACAGCAAATTTTTAAATGACCCAATCGATGGCAGAAATGGCATTCTGCAGATTTAAAAGGGCATAATTTTGGATTATGATTTTTAGAACATCTGTAACACGGTTTCTCAGGCACAAATTTATCTTCTTTAGGCTTAGGTGCATGAGCAAACTTCTCTACTTTCGGTTTCTCTCCTTTCGAAACACGCTCTTGATTGACAGTCGTACTATCTCCGATTTGTAGGGATTTTACTCCAGCCTCAGCTATCTCAAATGACTCAGCTATTTCTATCGCTGTTTGGAACGTTAAGTCTCTAGAATCCAGTAATTTTTGCTGTATCTTCTCATCCTGGATCCCAAATACCAACTGATCACGGAGGCGGTCATTAAGCGTATTTCCGAAGTTGCAATGTTCGGACAAACGACGTAACTCTCTTATGAAATTGGCTATATTCTCTCCTTGCTTCCTTAGTCGTTTCTGGAACTTAAATCGTTACACAATTTCACTAGGGCAGGGTGAAAAATGATCTTTTACTTTCTTTAAAAGATCCTCGTAACTGATTTCCTTCAGCATATTCGGAACAATAATATCTCGTAAAATCGCAAACGTAGGTGTTCCAACAGAACTTAATAAAATATTCTTCTTCATCTCATCATTTTTTATGCTATTTCGCTGAGAAATAAAAATCAATTTTCTCGACATAAATAGTCCAAGGAACATTTGCATTATATTCTTCCAAGCGTCCCAGAGAAATTATTTCTTTATCGGCCATTTTCCGTGCTACTTTTTCTTTTTCGAAAATTTTTCTTTTTCGAAAATTTTTCTTTTTTTTCACAACATTTCAATTTGGGTTAAATCCCAATCGTCGCAACTTTTATATCGCCACACTCTTATTATTATTACTAACTAAGGAAGAAGGCGTAACTATAAGATTACTTATAGTTTATTTTACATATGTACAGCAGCTGCTAAATGCAGCTCTCAGAACAAGTCATTTCTTCAACTGCGTGGAATACTCTGGTTACATGCAAAACCTACAAATCTCAAACTCTCTCTGTATGGTGCTGCCATCTTTTAATGCAGATCTCAACTATTGTTGGATTGGGATATGACAACAACACATTTAGTCTTCTTTCACTTTCAATAGAAAACACAAATTAATTCAAAAATATTCATGTCAAATACTGAAAAAGGCTTTGTGACTGAAATTGTACACTTCTTGGAGAATGACCCAACTATTTTCTTAATGAGCCATTATTTGTGAATAGAATGATTAAATTAATGCTTATGAATAATGTTACATTGCTACCAAATTTCCTAAATATCAAAACCTATGGAGTTAAATGTAACTGAACTACATAGCTTTAAAGTACATAACATTAAAAGTATTAATAAAAACAAAACAGTCTTAAAACTTCTCAGAGGACCAACATTCATTAATTAAATAGTAACTGAATGGTGATAAAAATAAATAAACTTCTTAAGCATCTAAATATGCTTTAAAAAGTGAGTAGTTTGGAGAACAATAATTTATAACATCAAGCAAAATATCGATGTGATCTCCAAAACATAAAACACAGAAATAAATTTGAAGATCACATTAATACTTTGCCTGATAAAAAGGTAAAGATTAAATTACTGCTCTCAAATTAATTGACTTTTGAAAAGCATATTTATACATTTTCAAATTCTGATTTTATTCCTACAATGTCTTAGTTAAAACACAGATTACTGCTAATAAAGAAAATTAGATAAATATATTACCTTGGCTGATGCATGAAAAATAAACTCCATCAGGGCCATTTTCTTGTTCTTGGGAAAGAGGAGCACTTGCTATATAATCTAAATCTTCAAACAGAATGAGGGAGGGTTGGCCATAGATAGCTTCTGATACAATTTCATCCCATTTCTGAGCAATAATATTAACACGCTTTCCTTTGGGAGACAAAATAAGTAAATAAAGATAGTAAGCTGACAAGAATTTTTTTTTTACTTCCTTCAATCTTTACAAGAAGAAAGTATTGGATTCATGAAATTTTTCGACTTCCGGTTTTCGATGGATTTACACGTTTTAGGGGTCAGAGATCCAAAAGAAAAACATGTTTTTACAAAATATCAGTCTGTGAGTGGGTGTCTGTCTATCTGTATGCAACACAAATTTTGAGGGAGCTCTATCTCAAGAACTAATGTACGGAATTTAATAAAAATTTATATTCAGGTAGTCCCTGATATAAATTGGTGCTGATTAGTTTTTGGTGTAAATCGCCCAACAGGTGGCGCTGCCATGCTGCATTTTTCAGGATTTCTGCAATAGCTCTATCTCAAGAACTAATGCACAGATTTTTATAAAACTTGAGATTCAATTAGTCCTTGATATGTCTTGGTGCTGTATACATTATGATGTAAATTGTCCAACAGGTGGCGCTGCTATGCTGCATTTTGCAGGATTTACACGATTTCTGCAATAGCTCTATCTCAAGAACTAATGCACACATTTTCATCAAACTTCAGATTGAGTTAGTCTTTGATATGAAATGATGCTGACTGTGTGTTGGTGTAAATTGCCCAATAGGTGGCACTGCTGTGCTGCATTTTGCACGATTTCCTCAAGAACTAATGCACGAATATTCAAACTTCAGATTCAAGTATACCTTGATTAATATTGCTGCTGATTATGTGTTAGTGTAAATCGCTCAACAGGTGATGCTGCTATGCTGCATTTGTCATGATTTGCACAGTAGCTCTATCTCAAGAACTAATGCATGAATTTTCCCCAAACTTCCTATTCAGTTAGACATTGACATAAGGTGATGATGATTAGGTTCTGGTGTAAATCACCCTATAGGTGGCGCTGCTATGCTGCATTTTACTGGATTTACACGATTTCAGTGATAGTCATATCTCAAGAACTAATGCACAGAATTTCATCTTTTTAGAATTTTCATAATGAGCATAGATTGCCATTTAATTTTGGCACTGTGATAACGAATTTTGAAGTATTGACATATATGAGATAGAAGAAAGTTTTGGGATTGGTACATCCGACTAGTTCAATTTTAGATGCAAGTATATTTTGAACAGAAAAATAAAAGACAGATTTAATCAAACTTACTGTAAAATGTATAATTGAGAAAAAAAAAAAAAACTTTATTTATCATAAATTTTAACTAATGATATGATGTATAAGATAACAATTAATTATACACTATTTTTTTAAACTATCAAGCCTTTAACTGTTAAGCCATTTTTATTTTACTTCCCGATCAAATTAACAGATTTCATATGTTTCACCTTACAACAAACTAGAAAGCAGATATGATAAGAATTTGTAAATATTTTTATTTTCCTAAAATTCAAAACAGAAAATACAAAACTACCAAATTATACAAAATATAATAATCATCCCTCGAAGGCAATACATTGTGGTATTAGATAATAAATTCAATAAGTGGCACAACTGTATCATCAGTAAGTCAAAAAGAACTTACAACTTTCAAGCAATAAACATAGTTCATTAACTTTGACACACACCATTCTCATCTCAAGAACTTAAATTTCCTCTTCATCTATACTAATATTATAAAGAAAAAACATTTATTTATTGGTAGGAGGTAATCTCTGGAACTATCGAACCGATTTCAAAGAATATGGCGACAAAATGATTGTGACAGTTTTCTTTTCCAACATAAGCAATAGTTTACGTCAGTAGTGATACCTCAAAATGGTGCAGGAGCAGAAAACATTCTAAAATTGAAATGTATTTGACATTGATGAACTTGGTGGCTACATTAAAGATGTAAATATTTGCTTTCTAAAAAAATAGAAATTTGAAAGGATGAAATTAAACAAAAATGTTCCAAAAGGTTTTAAATTATCATTTCTTTGGAATTGTTAGAAATAGAAACTGGAAATTCAACATGCAGTTATTTTAAGATGTAAATGCTAGCTCAGAATAGTTTCTAAAAAATTTGAATGTTAGCAGAGTGAAATGAACAGAAAATGTTCTAAAATCAAAATTACTTTAGAGCTGTCAAGCCAATTTTGATCATTCTTTCAGGATAATAATGGTGACAATCTCTGCTTAAAACTGGCCTACATTTTATCTTTGCACAACTGCTTTCAAAAGGGGGTAGGGTGCAAAAGTAAAGAACGTTCGAAAATTATGATTTCTTTGAATCTATTGAGGCTAAGAAATACGGATTTAACATGGTAGTTACCTTTAACATGTAAATGCTCATTAAAAACAGTTTTTAAAAAATCAAAATTTAAAAGGATGAAAAAACAGAAAATTTTCTAAATTATGATGTCTTTAGAATTGTCATGGCTAGGAAAGTGAAAAGTCACATGACAGTTATTTTTAAAATGCAAATGCTCAATCAAAACAGTTTCTAAAATAATTCAAAACCAAAAGGGTGAAAAAAAGCTGAAAATGTTCCATAACCACAATTATTTTGAAACTACTGAATTGATTTCAAAACTTCTCTCAGGATGATAACGATGTCAGTCTCTGCTTTAAAACAGGTTCCTAGTTAGGTGGGTGCCAGGCCATGCAGTAGAAATTGTCTTCTTCACCTCCACCCATCTCTCGATTCAGCTTTCAAAATGGAAACAAAAATTGTAACATATTCATTTGCAAAGCTTTCTCCCTACCAGACTTGTCACAGATGAGATTTAAGCATGAGCAGGAGCATAGCTACCATGGAACACTTGGAGCAAACTGCTTCAGGCACATGAATCATCATAAAGCACAAAATTGGAAAGAGCAAAATAAAAATTTGTAAAAATATTTGCATAATACTTTTAGTATTATTAACAAATTATTATGGGTGGATCATACTTGTTACAATCGACATATTCCTAAGATATTTCATCTTGTTTTCATACTTAACTGCTTAAAATTTAAATTATGTTTTAAATTCCTATAAAATAAATTACTCCCATGCACAAAGTTTTAATATACACTAGGGATGGGCATTATTTAACGTATTAGGATAAAAAATACTGTTACTATGCTGGAACCTAATATTGCATTAATATATTACTGAAAAGTCCCTGTTAATTAAATAACATATGGTTTTAAATGGCTGGTGTCTTCATTCATTTGCCTTAATCAAGAATTCAATTTCGTGCCTCTAAAATAGAACAATGTTCACTAAAAATGTCTTCAATCATTTCTGTTGAGACGTGTGCCCCTAACTTGACCTTATCTTCGCTCTCTAATTGTGGGCAACTCTATTAAATGCCTTTTCGGCTTGATGCCTGGTGTCCATTGTGAACTATTGTCAGCATCATCACATACTGTCTTCGAAACAAATAGTAGATCAGAGAAACATCTGAAATTTTGTAAGAAAAAAGCTCATGCTTGACATGTTTTGTACTCATGAATCGTATATATATTTTGTTTTCATTTAGCATTTTCATAACAAAAAGTCAAGTTTGGCTTAATAAAACCCAGCAACATTTTGCCTAATTCTTGATCTGAGCAATTTTTTTTCTAAAAATATATTTTCATACTTTTTTTTATGTTTGTTTTTTGTTGTTTTGCTTCTAATTTTCAACAAGTAACTTTAAAAATCTATATCTGAATTATATTGCCAAACATATAGCTCAGTTACACGTTAGCAATTAGAAATAGGAATTACAATGCATTTCTTTGAATATCAAGTTGCACAGATTCAGGGATTTTTTTTTTTTCTTTTTAAGATTGCACAACAACACCCCTGTTCAGTGTTCAATATTCCAAAGTAAAATTGAACAATTATACATAATTTAAATTAATAAATATACACTTTGGTGTATTTTTACAGTATAAAAGTTGAAATACAGCTGTAATACTCATTGGAAATAGCATAATAGGATAACAGCTTCCCCACCCCTTGTTGAGGGATCAATAACAAAATCAAATCGTCTCGGTTTTTATCAATTGGCATTACACATTTTAAGTTTGTGCAATTACATACCAAGAGCATGAAGAAAATATAATAGCAGTGCCACTTGCAGGGTGATTTATACAGAATCTAATGGGCAACAATTCCTATCAATCTACACCTTTCTAAAATGAAAATTTGTGAATTCTGTATATTAATTTGGAATTATAGCAACCACAAATTTGAGCTACACTCAGATGAATAATGATCCAAAAATAATCAAATTCTGCTTAGAACACCCCAAAACCTGCAAATCCATTGAAAATCTGAAGTCTGAAATTTTCATGAACCATTGTTTTTTTAGTAAAAATATGAAGGAGAAATATGTGTAGAATTCTATATTCAACATAGCTAAAAAAAAAAAAAAAAAAAAAAAAAATTCTTTAAATGCAATATATTCATGTTAAAAAAATAATTAAGTGTACAAGCTACATTAATAATTCCAAATATTTTTCCTTTGTACACTTACATTAACAAATGCATTTTAAATTAATAGAGCTTTTTTTTTTTTTAAACTTTTCATTCCTTTAAATACTGTATAATCTAGGATATATGAATACTGAATTTTATGATATATTTGCCTTTTGTGTTATGTAAATGAGAAAAGAATTGATTTCTAGCACCCCCCCCCCCCCCTCACTTTCGAAAAAAGCTAACCTCGAGTTTAGAATCATTAAATTTATAAAAAGTACCTTTTTGCAACATTTAAGTAAAATACATTTATTTATAATTTTATGCCTTAAAAATTTTAATTTTGGATAGAAAATCTATTTAAAAAATAACGAAACATTATTTTACTACATTCAAATAAAATGCACAATTTATAATTTTTCAATTGAGTAGTGTGCTTAAAACGTATATAATAGGACTTCCAACTGATTTCAATTGAAAACAGCAATTGAAAACCAATCACAGATAATTCCTTAATATTCTTTAATTTATTCTGATACATTTTCATTATGCAGTAAATGTAGTTTTTAACATACAAAACGATCATTTGATCAATTGGTAAGCTTTGAATAAATACAAATAATAGAACATCTTTGCATTTATTTATCTGTTTTTTCTGCAGTCAATATATCTTTTGCTTATTTTGAAACATTTGAATAAATATATCTGAAAGGATAATTTTTTCTGAGTGAACTACATTTGATTAAAAGCGTTTATTTACTCTTCCTGTTTTAGAAAGGAACGGAATAGCATTTTGCGTTCAAGGTAATAAACAACTAATGGATCTATTGAAGCCTATGAACAATAATTGCTGGAATTGCGTTTTCAATTGTGGTTTTTAAATTTAACTATTTTTTAAATATTACTTAGTGTGTATAAATTCTAGATCATATACAAGGTCGAACAAAAGTTCTCAAAAATATTCATTCGTTTATTTGCTGAACTTGCTGAGTGGAAACTTTCAACTGTGCTATGCATTTAACTGAACTTACTTTTAGCATATTATGTAGTATGCATACATATCTGTAGATCATATACAAGGCTGCAAAAAAATTGTATATTTTAATGACTATTCATGGTAATAGCAGAAATCGTGTTTTCAAATGCATTCTGCCTTTTCCAAACAGTTCATTAAGACGTCATCTTCCATTTTTGTAAATTGTGAAGTTTTGTTATAATAGTACTAGCAGAATTACCCGGCGTTGCACGTGTCAATTATGAGGGGCCTTCCAGGTATAATAAATTTAAATGAAAAAATACGGCAATAATAACTGATATTTATGCATTCCCGTCCACAAATCCTTATAAAAATAATCAGAAAACATGACGTTATAGTATCGTAACCATAGTAAAAACCAGGGCTGCGGAGCCGGTGGAAAAAATGGACAACTTTGACTCCGGAAATTTTTACAGATCTGACTGAGACTCTTTCGCTCAAAAATGGGCCGACTCAGAATCCGACAACACAGACCTGCTTGTAAAATGGACGACTTCGACTCCGGGAATTTTAAAATATCCTACTACGACTCTTTCATTCAAAAATGGGCCCAACTCTGACTCCATGACTGCGACTCAGACTCCGCAGCCCTGGTAAAAACCCTCAGCTTTCAATATCAGAATACTCATTTTCTTGGCTGGTTTAACAGAAAAATACATGATTTTCCTAATAATATGAAGAAAAAAAATCAACCAATTGGCATAGTATTTAGTAAAATTCTCAATGGTATAGCATATATATACATTATAAAGTAAAAATTATGTTAGTAAGTAACGCTGACATCACACTGATGGTATCAACGACCTAACCCATAAATTGTGCCTTTACTGTAATTTTTCTTAACTTCTAAACATGCACAATTTCATTTTTTATACTGAATAGAAAAAATTACTTACAAATGAAATTTATTCGAAAATTAATCTCAATTTTCAGATTTTAATTGGTTCTGATTTTTTAATACTGATAAATTAAAAATCATAAAACTGAGATACATTTCTCTGAATTTAATGGGCTTTAAATTAATTTTCAATTACTCTTTTTTAATTTGCAATCCAAAACTATGAAAGATGGACCCATTTGCTCTGAATGCAATATTATAAGGAAAAGACATGTCCATGAGTTACGCTGGCATCACATTTTTGGTGGCAATGACCTAACCCATAAAATTTGCTTTTACTGCAATTTGTTTAACCTCTAAACATCACACATTCGATTTTTTCAACATCTAATGGAAAACAAAAAGTACATTCAATGCTATTTGTTTGAAAAATGATTCTCAATTTACTAAATTTTTATGTATTTTATAGTAAATTTTAAGCAAGAATATTTTTTAAATACAAACGCATAAACAAAATGAAAATCCCATTAAAAAAAAATATATATATATACATATATATATATACCAATTTAACAGATTTCAAATCAAATTATTCAAAATTATCACATTAATGAAGGTTGCTTATAAATAGTTTAAAAAAATCACTATTGACCGCTTGTTAATACGAAAATACTAAAAATGCTTTTTGATGTAGCTATTGGGAACTCTAAAAAACATAGTAAATCATTATTGTCATTCTAAACTTAATTAAAAACAATATATTTTTTTCTATTCTGTGAACAGGGCCGGTATATGGATCATCTTTAACCATGGATATTCCAGGGTAGATTACCTGATTATTTTTAAACGGAGACATTCATTCATAAAAACTAAATCTACAGCGAATAACCTGAATAATAACATCAAATCCCAGAAGCTTTCAGCCCTGAACCAGTCTTGTAGCTTTCTTAAAAAAAAAAAAACCTAACTCTTAGAAAACATTTGCTATGTTTCATTTTTTATTTCATATAAATCGTAGAAAAAACATGTTTTTTGTAATCGTATTTAATATAAATCGCAGAATGTTATCATTGCATTTAAGGGATTAAAACACTTGGCTAAATGGTATAGTTAATGATACATCATGCCAACAAAATAGGAAAAAAAAAAAACGTAGCAACTATTTTTGTAAGTCAATTTGACATCATATTTATTGAAAGTGACAACATATTTATAGAAAGTGAAGCCATATTTAGCGAATTGTTTCCCGATATTTTTTCATCAAATAGAAATGCCTACATTATAGTAAACGTTTTAACTTCAAAATATATTTAAATGAAGTTTCTACACCAATTCAAAGCACTTACCATTAAAGTTTTATTTTGAAAATGAAAAATTCTGTATACGTGCAAATGGGTTAATCTTCGATAATCAGGCTGTATGCTATTTGGCTTACTTTAACAAATGTGACTTATACCTTATATGGAACCTACTGCTTACAAAAGTATAACATCATTCATGTTCTTAGCGAATTCTTGACATGTAACTCGATTACAGAATATTAACATGCAATAATTCTTAACCTGACGTTTATGAAATTCTCAATTTTTTAAAACTTAATTTTAAAACTCGCAAAATTGAATTTACGAAAAAACACGTCATTTTGACATAATTATAGTAAAGTGTATCAGCTTTTAAAACCAGAATGCTTGTTTTCTTCAGCGAGTTTAATTGAAGTATGAAGTGTATTGAAGAATGATTTCCCTGACAATACGCAGAACAAAGCAATAAATACATTCAAATGACTTAGCATTTACTAAAATTTGAAATTCGCGTGGCTTAAAAATCTTTCACTTTATTGGTGATAATAATAAGGATTAATTTCAGAATGTCAGGAGTCTGTCTTCAGAATAAAACATCATTACAAAGTTATGTCAGTTAAACAGAAATTGACGTCATATCTAGCAAACGATTTTTTAGCCCCAGTACGGTATGCTATTTCTTTCTCCCAGCTTATTTTGTGTCCAAAAAATAACATTAGCTTACAGACGCTAGCAATAAACAAAGTAGATGTATCATTGTACAATTAAATGCTCTATAGCATTTTTTAAAATTTCTAAACATCGCACATTTTCAGTTTTTATACCATCGTGTTGGGAAAAAAAAGTACTTTTTAATGCAATTTGTTTGAAAACTCCATCTCTATTTGTTTTTGAAATATTAATTTTTTTGTAGTTTTTAGCGACATTTGTTTCATTTTGGCAACTCAAGTACGCCTTTTCTGTAGAAAGTAACGAAACAATTGCTGAAAAATAGCAATTATATCTTTTTGTTGCCATTTTCTCATAAAATGGAGAAAAAAAATTAATTAAGAAAAATTAAATAGAAAAAAAAAATTAATTAAAATACATGCTACTTTGAGAAAAATATAAATGAAGGATTTATGATAAAACAGGGAGCTATTATAAACTATATTTAATTTTAAATTTCTATATTAATGCAAATGACGTCATTTTACATAAAATAAAAACGTGTGCTTTAAGTCTTAAAACTGAAATATGTTTTGCAGTAGAGTCCCGATTATCCGAGTCACGCTTAACCGAGTTATTTTCTTCTGATGGACTGGTGGCTTCTATTATTATGAAACAGCCATTATAAATGAAGCGTTAGGTGAAGATAAAAGAGCAGTCGTAAAAAGTTAGAACTCTGATTTTCTGGTCAGAATGGAAAAAAAAATGGCCATAATTTTTTTTTAACGCTTCATTTATAATGGCTGTTTCATAATAATAGAAGCCACCAGTCCACCAGAAGAAAATGAAGTAATGGAAATGCAGGGGCGACACTAAATTCTGAAAAAGCAGAATTCCTGTTCTCTAGTTTTATTATTATCTTTTCCTAAATTGTTTTCTTGAAATTAAAACTCCTATATTAAAATAGATTTTTTAACTTTAAAAACATTCAAATGAAGATACTACGGCATTTTAACATGTATTTAGTTAACCCTTTATCTACTGAATTATGAAAATTTTATCTTCTAAAGCATTTTTCGTGAATTTTTGAAACTACATTAGAAGATTTACATAATCATTTAATAAATTTTAAAAGAATTTTAGAAGGATTGAAGGATTTAGAAAGATTTATTAAATTTGAATTTGTAGGCATTTTGTGCAATATTTATAACCCCACTTAAATCTTTTATTTTAAATATTTTTCTTTGTATTTTGTAGAATTAGGAAATGTACACATCTAATGTTCTTACAATAGAAATATAGAAATATTTCCGAACTGAAAAATCCCTCCCCCCCTCCAACGCCAAGAAAGCTGAAAAGATGCAAAGGCAAAAGAAATCATCTTTTTAAAAATAATCTTGTTTTGTATAACCCATAATGCTTTTGGAACAAGATAAAGTAATGCATCTATAACTCATTCTAAGCTGTATTACTACTAATAGATGTGTTAAATGAATTTTATAACAAGTTATTTTAATGGTACATATATTAAAGGGTTAAAGATTTTACATATACATAGGATAAATTTTCATTTTCTGATTAGAATGACGTCAATTTCAAAAATATAGTGAGGAAATCTGAATTTTTATTGGCTCGTAAAATACACGTGTTATCACTTTTTAAAAAATATTATGTAGCTTTTTAGAGTGTGGCAACAGGAAAGAAACGATTGAATTAGAAAATTAAAAAAGGAGATATTTCTATAATGTTAAATTATGGAAGGTGGTAGGAAAAAGGGATAAATAGTGGTCTGATCAGTCAAAAATTGAAGATTTGTATAAAGGACATACACTCAGAGAACGGCTTTTATATATATATATATATATATAAGATTCTGAATGTGTTGGAAAGTGTTTACTAATCTATGCTGTATGCATGGTTTTTTAATTTTTTTGGTTAGAAAATGTGTTGTTAAAATTGTGTTAATTATTATACAGGGCGTCTCTTTATCGTTTTCCAATAACTAATTTCTAAACCGTTAGTTTCAAAGGTATAGTTCCAGTTGCAAAAATGTTTCAAATTTTGTTGTACATCACATTTAAAAATCAATCTACATTACAATAATTACTTTTTAAATGAATAAGAAATTACAAATTTTATACAACGCATGGGTCCTATAAGTTTTATTTAGAAAAAGTTTTTTTCATGTTTTAACAAGTAAAACAGCAAAAATTTATTCTTGTATGGTCAAAACTTATTGAGTTATGATACTTAGAATTTTATGAATTTTCAATGTTTTAAACACCATAATTGGAAAAACACGTTTTTAGTGTCAGAAAACACCAAAAATGCACGAAATTCAAAGTATCATAACTAGGTAAGTTTCTGCCTTGCAAAAATTAAGTTTTTAATCACAAACTGATTTTGATTCATCAATAGAAAACAGCATTTATAATTATGTCAAAAAATTATTACAAACATTTTGTTTGAAAGGCCTTCTAATTAAAACATCCATTGACCGCATACACAGCGATTAGTTATACAGTAAAACCTCCCTAAAGCGACCACGTTCCATTCCAGTAAAAATGGGTCGCTCTGAGAGGTGGTCTCTTAATGGAGGGCATGTTTAAATCTAGATTTTAATTGTTGAAAAAGGTAGCAATTAATGTTACTAAAATTAACTTTTCACATTAGGAAAAAATATGAAAATTTAAGCATTAAAACAAAAGTTAATCACATAAGTTAATTAGCGCACAGCTTAAAAAATGAATACATTGACGTTTGCTTTGATTTTACAGTTTTATCTTCTATAACTTTTATTTCCAAGTCCTTTCGAAGTTCAGTAAATAAATGCAATTATTTTGGACGGGAATAAATTATGATGATTTCATTCATTTATCTATTTTAATGAGAGTTTCCTGACAGAATAGGGGAGGGGAGGGGAGTTTATGGACCGTCATCCTTACTTTGTCATCAGAGTTAAATTCATTGCCTAAAAAGGCACAAAGGAGTTTAAACACATAAAAGTTACTGGAATAAATAAAAATTTTAAACTTAGTTTAGAAATTTGATGAATAATGCGCTCTCCGGAATTATTATTCTTATAAAACCTTCTTCAAGCGACCAGGAAAAAATGCAATTTGTTTCATTTTCTTCAAAGAAATGGGTCGCTCATGGAGGGAGTTCAACTGGGTTAGTCTCTGAATAAAGGTAAAATTAATATTGAGCCTGTGGGAATAAATTTCATCCCATGAAAAACTGTATCCTTTCGAAGTTCAGTAAATAAATGCAATTTTTTTTGGACGGGAATAAATTATGATGATTTCATTCATTTATCTATTTCGTTGAGAGTTTCCTGACAGAATAGGGGAGAGGAGTTTATGGACCGTCATCCTTACTTTGTCATCAGAGTTAAATTCATTGCCTAAAAAGGCACAAAGGAGTTTAAACACATAAAAGTTACTAGAATAAATAAAAATTTTAAACTTAGTTTAGAAGTTTGATGAATAATGCGCTCTCCGGAATTATTATTCTTATAAAACCTTCTTCAAGCGACCAGGAAAAAATGCAATTTGTTTCATTTTCTTCAAAGAAATGGGTCGCTCATGGAGGGAGTTCAACTGGGTTAGTCTCTGAATAAGGGTAAAATTAATATTGAGCTTGTGGGAATAAATTTCATCATATGAAAAAATGGTCGTTCAGGGAAGTGGTCACTTAATGGAGGTGGTCGCACAGGGAGGTTTCACTGTATGTTATAAAAATAAAAGGTTGTTGGAACCTGTTACCTGTACAAGTGAGGAACAATGTAACCTGTTAACCAAAAATAACTATATTTCCCATCTCTAATATAAACCACAACACTGCTGCCTCAAGTAACTATGCAACATTATTTCAGTATTCCTGATTTTTTATTATATTTTTAATTTTACTGTTGGCGATAACAACAGCAAAACACAGATTTTGAAATTTACTTAAGAAGCAGCATGTAAAAGCATTGTATTAGCTCTTTGGTCATTAGATTAACGAGTTGGAACCCGTCGAAATTTGACGAATTAAAATGTTTAGAATGGGACTGTTAGATCGAATTTATAATAAACCTACAAAAATAATTACAATAAAAAATTCATTTTGCATTGGTTGTCTAACTCTTAAAACAAATAATGTTTTTAACCTAAAATTACTAAAATATTATTTCCACAAACTTCAAGTGCTTAAATTATTGAAAAATTAAACTGTATTAGAGTACGTAATCAAGATCAGTAATTATGTTGAAGTTATCGATTGAGGCTCTTATGTTTGTTTTTACGGGATGAGAAATCAGTAAAAAGGATTTCCCTCTGTCACTTCAAAAAATTCCCCCCCATAAAACCTAAACTGTACGTTATTTTCACATTCTCAAAATTTACATACGCACCACTCAAATCGCAATTAAAAGTATTTTAACGCACAATACATTATTAATGAATATATTTCCAAACTTAACGTCACGTTTGTCCGATCCAACTTTTCATGTGAACATTCGCACAAACTTTAATTTCTAATCTCAGTATCCGCAAAAACTTACCATTCAGAAATTTGCCTTTAGTTGCCATAGTATTGGCCATTCAGTATCGGTAAATATTTAGTTTTATCAAAGAAAAGGATCGTTTTGTTTTAAATATGACATCATTTTCACTCACTGAATCATTTTGCCTAGCGTCTCAAACTCAGTATCAGCGTAATGTAAAAATATTGAAATATCTTCTTCAATATTTTGATTTATGAAAAAGAATGCGTGTTTTTTTTTTCTTTAAATGGCTGACGTTATTTTCTGTTCAAAAATTAGAAAAAGTTACTTTTATTTGTAATATGAAAATGGCATCAGTAAGGATATAATCTGTTATATAATAACATCCTTTCCAATTAAAATTAATTTAAAAAACTATTTTAAAATATTTAAATTAAATCAAAAAACTTCTTTACTTTCAAAATTTAAATTCTACCTTTAAATATTCATTAATTTTCGTTAAGTTCATTTTTCAGTTAAATTTCACTGAAAAACAATTTAATTTAATCGCCATAAAAGATCGTCAAAAATTATCAATAATAAAATAATAAATCTTAAAATTAATACTTTCTACCGTAATAGAATATTTTTATAATAATTTTCAAATCTAAAATTCATCATTTAATGTTATTTTATTCAAACACTTATATAACTCTGTGTGGCATCGTCGAATTTAAATCAGCCAATCAACGACGTCCGTTCCTGACGGCTGGTTCGTTGATAGCGTCATCTCGCTCTCTCGGGCCACGGACCTCAACGTGCGAACAAGTGCGCGTTGATGCTCCGTGAAAGGATTTATCTTAACCGTTGGATCGAATGGATCCCTCGGGCAAATCCTTTTCTTATATTTATATAACATGCCATCAAATCATACCTTATTCATAGTGAATTACATATTTTATCTGTGTCAAAATTGTGGTTCCGAAGTGGTTTCGTAGGAATGCTGGAGATTCAAGGCCTTTGAATACTGATATATAATGGGTACTACCGATCTCCTTTGTGATCAAGAAATCCGTTCTAATCGAATTATCCATTTGAAAATATGGGTGATGATAAAAAGGAAAAATGAATGTCTCAAGAAAAGTGCAATATACAGATGTTCTCGATTCTCACAATATCTATTTTCGATATATAGCGAAAATCAACATGAGTAAGTACGATGAAAATGCATATATTACTTTCCCTACGGTGATGACATCGCGGTGGTAAGATGCCTGTTTTATTTTTGCTTTGGAGCATATTACAAATCTCAGGATTTGAACAATTGCTCAGATTCATAATCATTAACTCTCCAGTGTGAACTTTTCCTATAAATTAACTTTGATAAAGACTATGAACCACATTTTTTGCATGTACCGATGTTTTATCGATTAAATTAAGATTCTCAATATAAACATATTAATGTTCAAGCTCTCAACAATATTATTTCAATCTTCTATAAAAGAAATGTCAATTTGTTAAAAATGAAATTTAAATCTATGAAACTCATGTAAGAATTAATATTGATGAAATTTGTATAATTAGTGCACTAAATTATTTCTCCCTCCCCTTTCCCCATTTAACTACATCATTTAAATAAAAATATTTTGTTTTATTAAGTGTATATGTATCATTTATGTGTTTGATGTTTTTATTATCATAAAGTGCCAAATTAATTTACTGCAATGAAATATTATAGAATTATTAAATATAAATATTTAAAAGTAAATATTTAACACTTGGCACAATTTAAATATATTCAACACATACAAATTTCAGGCAAGATGAAATAATTTCTAAGTTCAGGTGAGTCTAGAGTTTATTATTTATATTTTACCATGAAGTTACCAAGTTATATTTATTTACATCTTTCACATGCAATGTTTACTAACCACTTACGATCACTGGCCTTATTTAAAATAAAACTTTCTCTTCTCTAATTCATATTAAAAATCCACATAATATATTTTTTACTCCCAATTTTAATTAAATTTAAATTCATTTTCTCCTTTCATCTTAAATATTTTATTTTTTTTCCTACCTAACATAATCAATAAAAATAAATAAGCCATGACTAATTTTCCTTCAATAGAAATGGAGTTCTTCAGTTGCCACAATTATAAAATTGGTACTAAAAACTATAAAAAAATTAATATCTCAAAAATAAATTGAGATAGAGCTTTCAAACAAATTGCATTTAAAAGTACATTTTTTTCTTTATACGGCGGTGTAAAAATTTAAACTGTGCGATGTTTAGAAGTTTAAAAATTTGCATTAGAGAAAATTGCAAAACCAAAATTTTATTTCAAATTTCAAAGTGTTGCCATTCGCAAAATGACGTATGTGTTACGCACAGATATGTTTGTCCTTTATAAGATAGATAGAAAACACAGAAGATTGTTGACTTAGAAAAAGTTATTAACCATCTTACAATCGAAAATTTAGAAATATTTTACATTTCTTATTAATAAAGAAACTATTAACTAGTTTCTTCTAACAGAATCATCTAATGCTTAACACTGCTTTCAGGATCTTTAAAGAGATGACAAGAATATAGAAAAGAGATCTGCTCGCAAACTACTTTTTCTCCTAAATAAATGTTTTTTTTAGGAAGCAAGCAAAAACATTAACTGAAAGACTATATGCATTTTAAGAACAGGTTGAAGAATATTAATGAATAGCAGAAAGCAAAAATACTGATATAATACACTACAGTGAATTAACATTAAAGAAAAGTTACAAGAAAAATACTGTAAATTTCAGAACTTATAATATGAAAAAAGTCTACTTTTGATGTTTATTAGAAGTGAGATGGATATTTCTAAGAATGAGACAAATCATAATGTTAATAAAAAAACTCTAATTTCTATGCAACAAAAATAAAACAAACATTAACATAAGTTGCATTAAATTTAATCAAGAAGTTACAAACCTTTTAATGAGAGGCAATCAACACTTCTCACTAATACATGATATGGATAGCCAGCAAATTTTTTGCAAAGTGCAGTAGCAAAAGAACTTTTCCCAACTCCTTTTGGCCCACATATTAATATACAACCACAGTATGTAGAAGTATGATTTGATACATAAGATGAGGGCCTCAGCTTTAACCAAAACTGAATGTCATCTATTGCTTTAATTGATAACTTTGTAATACCTCTAAAAAATAGAAAAATAAGTTGGTTTTAAAAAAGAATTTAAATGGAAAAAGATAATTTAGTAGATTAGGAAATCAAAAGATGCATTTTTAAATTATTTTAATAATTATTTAAACATTACATGCAAGTTTTTAAGCATCACAATTTAATCTGCAAATGAAAAAATAAATAAATTGACAGGTCTTGTAATTATCATTTAGTAACTACAGTTTATGTAGTTAACATTTTCAATTACCGTATATTTCCAAGTATAAAACTTCTCAATGAAAAATCCTCCAAAATTGAAAACCAGTATATAAGCCTATTACACAAATGTAATGAAAAATTCAGCGAACGAAAACTTAACACTTTTTTTGCATAGCTAATGGATAAAAATGCACTCTCCGAAATTATTGATATCACCTAGAGATCTTTCGTAAATTCCTGGTGGCCTTATTTCTATTCTTCAACACTCGGACGTTTTTCTAAATATCGTCATTTACAGACAGGCTTGTTCGAAATGGTCTGAATGGATGTTATCTGGGTATGCAGCTGTGACAAATGGCGGTAATTTTTAAAAAGTTGACATTGTTTCTATCTCTGAATGGGGAAGAAAGAAGCTTGGTTTGAATTACCACAAGAAATAATTGTTCGATCTTTCAAAAAACGTTTCATCAGTAATGCAATGGATGGAACTGAAGATGATGCCATTTTTGAAGAAGATGGTAATGATGATGAACTAGATACTGATGATAATCACCTTAATGTACCAATGAGAGAAAGCAATTTTAAGGAGTTGCTTGAAAATTCTGATAATGAGTTGGATTGTAAAAGATGATTGGTGACTTGTTTCATCATAATAGAATGGAGAATTAAAGTATTTTTAGAAATTTATAGGTATTTTTTCTGATTTTTATATTTACCATCCTTTTTATTTTAGGATATAAAATTTGGAAATTATCTTAGACTTGTGTATAAGCCGATCCCCCCCACTTTCGAGCTAAAAAAATGTCCAAAAAGTCTCGTCTTATACTCAGAAATATACGGTACTAATTTAGCCTATACCAAAAGATTTTTTTTGTAATATTAAGATTAGATTTTATGATACGAACTCCACACCTCGGAATAAAAAAACTTATACATTAGAAGATCTTTATAACACAAACCTAGAAACATGAGGTTGTGTGTTATGTAGAATTTTGCATTATATTAATCCCATTTTACACATTAATAAACATACCTTGTAAACATGAACAAATATGCCTGTAGCACATAACAGGTCAAAATATAATGTATGTTTATATTGCATTCCTTGGGACCTGGAGTTGCACAAATTATAATTTTTTGCATAATATAGATCATTTCATACATTGTTCAATTTACTTTTAAAACATGGTCCAAATATGCCAGGACAAAATCATTCATTATGTTAATCACTTTAAAGCATTTTTATTGTAATAATAGCAATTTTTTCACAAAAAAGCGCTGAATTAAGTAGATAAAGACGAATTAAGTAGATAAAGACGAATTAATGTATCAAATCTACTTCTCTTGAGAGTAGAAAGTTTTTTTCAATGTAAAATGCAGGTGATTCTTAAATGCAAAATACTCTGTTTACGTCAGCAAAGTTGTGCGTTATACGGAAAACTGCATCATATAGAACTGCGTTATAAAGATCTACTGTATTACATTTTAGGTAGATTTCATAAGAAATACTACCTATTGCAGTCATTACCATGGTGCAACTTTTGAAAAATTCCTTCATAACTTTTTGTTATATGACCCCAGGAACCCAAAACCACCCCCTCCTAAAAAGTTTATATATATATACATATATATATCTATATATGTATGTATGTACTAAATTTTGTCTGCACGATAAAAGTCACAATTATGCACAGATCGTCTTCAAACTCGCCAAACACATTGAGATGGCTAATATCTCGGTGGGAATTGCAAATGGGCAAAATTGGCCAAAGGGGGTGGAAATAGAGAGGGTTAAAAATTTTGAATACCGCCTTAACATGATTCTGATAAAAACAGCTCTTACAGAACAATGGCAGGAAAAAATAAACATTTTTCATTATAGCAGCTGCCAACAATTAAAAAAAAACCCATTAAAATTCGCACCACAACAATTACTTTTCTATTGCAAGATATCCAAGTGAAAAAAATGAAAATAAAATAAATAGTTTGACGAATTGAAATTTTTTTTTTTTAATATTACCTCATAAGTTTTCTAGAGCAAGATTTCATATTGGAAATATAATGGACGTCACAGGTAAATATGTAACGCCATGCAAGTTTGAAAAAACGCATTGAAGATTGATAAAATCCTGATTATGGAAATATTGGCATATTTTAACATTTTGAGGTTATCTGAATTTGCTTTCGCCATTTTTAAATACATTCCATATACGAGTATATACGTGTGTGTATACGTGTATATTAGAAAAATGAAATTAAAAACGCGTCGAAAACGGCCAGGTAAAATTGTTAAACTGTATTTATCTCAAATCTTGATTTAGTTTTTGTTCGCGAAATTAGTACTTAACTTGAAATCTACCTCCGCCTGTAGGCCGAGCCGGCAGGGTTTTTTTTGTAAGCATTTACATACAAAGGAAAATACAAATCTTTCTCCACTCCCAATAACTAATTTATTCCCTTTTTACTCCTCATAAGTTTTGACCCTTTACTTTATTTGACTCCTATAGGTAATGAACAATTTTAATTCATAACAGTTCATTATTCATTTGTATTGACACTTTATTTAGATTGTACATGTTCAGGATTCCGTTTTATAGGTTTCACCAGTGTAAGTGGGTAAATTTTATTAACATGTTTACTGAGATTTATGTAATGGAGATCTTAGTTATGGATTAGAATATTTAATAACAACATAATTCATGCTTTGATCAGTGTATATTTTGATCTTTCTTTCTTAACTTATTACTTGTTGATATCATTACATTTAGTTATAGCAGGAAAGGGAAGGAGATCCAAAGTTTTTTCCTGTTGATATAGTTAAAAAGTAATAAAAATATAAATACTTGAATTTGTATAGCAGCAAATGGAAAATATAGGGGAGCCCGGTGTTGTTTGTCACAAAACCCATTTCTCTCCTCGTATAAGCTTTACAAGCTCATAAATTCATCAGTACATGTGATTATGAAGTGTTTTAATTAATATAATTTATACTCCTATTACTTTGTTAGTCTGGGGCCTATCTTCGAAATATTTTTCTTTTACTGTTGGTTGTTTTTGTCCTATGTGAGTATTAATTTTATATCATTCTAAATTTTTATTTCATATTATTAGTAGTGCACTAGCACTGGGTGATGCATCGATACATCGCGAGATATCAATTTAAATCATAAGTTGTCAAACTGATTTCCTGATCTTTGAATTAGCGATGCATCACAATGGAATCACAAATGAATGGGAGAGTACAGGGAAGACTGGTTTCGCCTCTGATGTGAATAAACAAACACATGCATAGCTAGACATAGATGATGTACAAGACTGATGGCAGAGTAAGGGGAGACCGGTTTCTCCTTCAATCATCGAAGCAGATAAACAACACAATCCAAAATCGCTGCACGCTTCATATTTTCAAGTCTGTTTTTTCTATCTGTATGAAGGCACCCCGATGTTCATTTGAGAAAATACGGTGATGCAAAATATACATTTTCCCTAGGCCACATCACTCTGACTCTAAACATGTGCGATAACATATAGCAATCCAAAATCGCTGCATGCTTCATATTTTCAAGTCTGTTTTTCTAGCTGTATGAAGGCACCCCAATGTTCATTTGAGAAAATACGGTGATGAAAAATATACATTTTCCCTAGGTCACCTCACTCTGGCTCTAAACATGTGCGATAACATATACAGCCAGTTGATTTTTCATTTTGTATTGACAGGAAAAGAGGATTGGTTCATTTGTTTATTTTGATATGATAACCCCACCCCCCCTTTTTAAGAAAAAATAAGTAAAATATAACATTAAATAAATGTATAAATTAAAAGTTAGTAAATGTAATAATTTTGCTGGCAACTGAGAAGTGAATAAACCCCAAGACACTTGTAACAAAAGTCTAACACCATGATGCATCGTAATATCGTGATTTTACTCTGGCGATACATCACGATGTAGAAATTGAGACATCGCCCAGTCCAGTGCACTATTAGTTTATATTTTTATGCAGCATTATAACAACACTCTGAAGATAAAAAAATTGGAATTAATTATTTTGAATGGAGTTGGTTGCCATAGCATGAGCGGGACAAGTTGTCTCATGTGACAACCAAACCTGGTCATAGAAACCATGGTTAAAATCAAGGAAGCAAATTCTGATCTTTCTTAAGACAGTGAAGAATTTAAAAACTATATTATTCACATGAAAATTCCTCCTGATGCCGTGCTAAGAACAATAAAGATGATAAAAATTGAGCAAGATTCAAGTTGCCAAGTAACCCATGAATTTTTTTTTTTAAACTCCATTACATGTGTATGGGTCTGGCAGATTCTTAACCTTTTTTCATTCATTTTAGTTTAAATAAATGGACATTATATTTTCCTGCAGCTAGGTATTCCACAAATGTACTACATAAGTAAAATATACTTCCTACAAAAACTCTGTTCTGTAGAGATATTTGCATAGATTACCTCTAAAATTCAGAATTGCTAGACCCATTGCGAGAAGTGTAACTTTTTCTTGCATGCACGAGTGTTACAAATGTAAGTATAAATAAGAGCAATAAGTCTTAATTATATCCACTAATAATCATATCACAATATATATTACTGTATGATTTTCTTATGAACAGAAACTTTTTAGTAATATCAAATCGCTGTAGATGGCAGCACTAAAATTTTGCAAGGACTGTTCCTGATTCGAACTATTACTGCTTTTTTAAAAAAAGGACTTTTAAATAATTCTAAAACATATTCTTTTTAACTCTTTTTTAATTTTAAAATTCTTATTGTCATTTTTAAAGTATTATGTATATTAATATTGTCTTTTTTTTTTCTTTTATTAGATAATTTGTTTTATTTTTCTGCTGTTCTGTGGAACTATGATCGAATGCTACAATGTCTTTGATTCATGATGTGTGTGGTTAAAATCTAAATCTAATTCTGTTCAATTAAAAATATGAAAGACCAGTTAATTCATAATTCTTTGAGTGAAATCTTTATTCTTCAAGTATGTATTTAATCTCGACTCATCAATGTAAGCAGTCAAGGTTCATGAGTTTGAATTAAGTGGTTTCATAAATTCATTTCGAACACAATTGGAGTCTGCATCAAGAAATCAAAGGTACTTTTTTTATTCAAATTTATTCTGTTTAATAAAAGGAAAACTGTATTCTATTCATTTTAAAACTATACATAAAAAATCCCTGGTCCGTCAGAAGCCCCGGAGATAACTAGTGATAATCTTATTTATTTAATATATTATCATGAAAACCAAAGCAGAAACTGCTGCGGAATCGAAATTCCTTTTCACTGTAAAAAAAATAAAAAGATTTAGCGCTCAAGTTATTGAGGCAATTGAAACTAAAAATTTAAAATTAATTGAGAAGCTAAAAGCTGAATTGATAAGTTTAGAAAATGATTTAAAAAAATCTTATTTTGGTGTAGCTGAAGAAAGTGTAAATAATTTATACAATAACTTTACTGAAGCTAAAGATATTGTTGTTGACGATTTAGTCAAAATTGAACAATTTTTAGAAAATCAAGGCATAAAATCACAAGAAAATCAAATTGCAGCTAACAATAGCTCAAATATAGGAGTTAGTAATAACGCTGTAAAGCTTCCTAAATTCGAGTTACCCATTTTTTATGGAGATGTCACTCACTGGATTAGCTTCAAAGAGATATTTTTAACTGCAATTCATAACAATGAATCTCTTTCAGATCAGTTGAAATTTTCTTATTTAATAGCCAGTGTTAAGAATTATCCTTCTAAATTAATATCTGGTTTTTCAATTTCTGGTGAAAATTATATTGAAGCTTGGGAAATGTTAGTTAATAGATATGATAATCGTAAGAATTTGGCATATTCATTGCTGTCTAAATTTGTTAATGCCAAACCATTGAAATCGCCCACGCAGAAAACTATTTTAGAGCTTTTGGATGCGTGTAATGAAGTAATTCGAAGCTTAAAATCTTTGAAATTCGAATTTAATGAATTTGTTGATTTGATATTAGTGTATATTGTACAGGCGAAATTTGATGAATCCTTAAAAAAGCAATGGGAATTATCCTTAAATAATGATTCGTTTCCAACTTATGAAATGTTGATGACATTTCTCGAAAAACAGGCTCGTAGTTTGCAGAGCTGTAATTCTGAATTTTTTAAAGGTGAAGCCAAATCTAATCAAAAGTTTGAAAATAAGTCTCAACATTTTTCAAAAAAGTCTGTCGCCAATGCAGTTGTAATGGATAATGTAAATAAAACTGCAAATCTTTCATGTGCACAGTGTAAAGAATTGCACCCACTTCATAAATGCCCAGAAATTTCAAAATTATCTGTTGATAAACGTTGGCAATTAGTTAAATCTAAAAAGCTTTGCACCAACTGTTTACGATCAAATCACTTTGTCGCAAATTGCCTTATTACTGCCACATGTAAATATTGTAACTATAAACATCATACACTTCTTCATCGTGATCAGTCTATCCCTGCATCACAGAATTCTTTCAGGCAATAAGATTGCATTACAACACCAAATGCTGTTGTTAATTCTAATGTATCAAATTGTTTCACTTCTCAATCTATCAATGAAAATTCTCAAACATTGTTGGCTACTGCCATTATAAAAGTTAAATCTAAATCAGGAAAATTTATTCCTTGCAGAGCTATGATAGACAGTGCTTCTCAGAAAAGCTTACTTTCAAAAGCTTGTTGCAAAAAACTAGGTCTTCCATCAAGGCCTACAAATCATAAAATCTCAGGAATCAATAATTTAGTTGCAGAAACGGCTCTTCAGGAAGTTTCCTTGATATTCTCTCCACATTTCAATAATGAAACTTTTCAGTTAGATGCATTAGTTGTTAATCAGATTACAACCAATTTACCAAATTTTTGATTACAACTAAATATTGGCCACACATTGAAGGATTGAACCTTGCGGATCCTAATTTTCATTTGTTCAGTCCTATTGATATACTTATAGGTGCAGATTTATTTGCTAACATCATAATAGGGGAATCAATTCTCGGACCTAAAGGATCACCGAGTGCTGTTAATTCTAGATTGGGTTGGATTCTTTCGGGGATCATTTATTCGAAGGAATCAAATCAAAATTCAGTTAGTTGTCATCTCACTACACAGATCAGTTCTCAACTACAAAAATTTTGGGAACTTGAATCTGTTCCTACTTCTGATCCAATTTCTCTAGTTGAAGATAACTATGCGAAAACAGTTTCACATTCAGAATCTGGAAGACATATTGTAAATCTACCCTTTAAATCTAAACCTGTTCTCGGAAACTCCAGATCTCAAGCCTTAAAACGTTTCTACTTCTTGGAGAAAAAACTTCAAGAAAACCCCTTGCTTAAAGAGCAGTATTTATCCTTCATGCGTGACTATATTGATTTAGGGCACATGGAACTTGTACCAGATTCAGAAATTTCAAATTCTGATCATTTTTATCTCCCACATCACGGGGTGTTAAAAGAAGATAGTTCTACAACTCGGCTAAGAATGGTATTTGATGCTTCAGCTGTTGGTTCAGAAGGCCGCTCCTTGAATGATTATTTAGAGATAGGTCCAAAATTGCAACCAGAAATCTTTCCTCTACTGTTAAGGTTCAGAATGCATCCAATCGCCTTTAGTTCTGATATCGAGAAAATGTTTAGGCAAATTCTCGTCAATCAAAATCATGTAGACTATCAACGCATCCTTTGGAGATTCAATTCAGATGAAATTATTAAAGCATACAGGCTGTTGACCGTTACGTACGGTACTTCTTGCACTCCATTTTTGGCCATTAGGACATTACACCAATTGGCAAATGACAATGAGCAAAATCATAAAGAAGCCTCTCAGACGATTCGGAAAAGTACATACGTAGATGATCTACTTTCCGGTTCGGATTCAAAGGAAAATGCCCAAATTTTGGTAACTGAATTAATCGAAGTTATGAAAGGCGGAGGTTTTAATCTACGAAAGTGGACTTGTAATGATCCAGAAGTAATAGCTCATTTACCAGATGAAATGAAGGCTTCATCGCAAAAGGTAATTCAGGAAGATGATATCGTTAAAGTCCTCGGACTACTTTGGGATTCTTCCAAAGATGTTTTACAAATTCGTTTCAATGATTTTAAAGAAGTTAAAACAAAAAGAGATTTGTTATCAGTAGTGGCTACAATATTTGACCCCTTGGGTTTCCTAGCTCCTACTACAATAAGATTAAAGATCATGTTGCAATATCTTTGGAAAGATAAGATTTCGTGGGATGAAGAAATCCCAGACTCCATACTACAGGTTTGGAATGAGTTTTTATCAGAAATTCATTTGTTAAAGTCAATTGAAATACCCAGATATATTAATTCTTATAATCAAAATGATGTCCAAATTCAGTTACATGGTTTTTGTGATGGCTCAGGTAAAGCTTATGCTGCTGTTACTTATTTATGTGTTGTTACTCCTGACGAAGTATTTGTAAATTTGATTGCAGCTAAAACTAAAGTAAACCCTATAAAACCTCAAACACTGCCACATATTGAACTTTGTTCGGCTCTTTTACTAGCCAAGTTGTGCTCAGTCATTATCAATACTTTGCCAATAAACTTTGACAATATGTATCTGTGGACAGATTCCCAAATCGTTCTCAGCTAGTTAAAATCACCTTCATTAAAAGGAAATCAATTTGCTCTAAATCGAGTGTGTCAAATCCAGTCATTAATGCCTTCATGTGAGTGGAATCATATCCCAGGTATTCTAAATCCTGCAGATTCAGCTTCTAGAGGTATTCCACCATGAAAGCTTCTTCATCATTCACTATGGCGGCATGGGCCTCCATGGCTGCTATCAAATGAACCAATCCCAATACCTTTGTACAATCCTCCGATATCTGAGTTAAATCCAGTAATTCAATCTGTCAGCAACGTAACTCAAGTAACTGCCCTTCCAGACTTCATTCTTAAGTTCTCCAAATTCTCTAAGTTATCAAGAGTCACAGCGTGGCGTCTCAGATTCATCTTTAATGCTAGGCATAGTGCTACAAAAAGATCTGGAAATCTGAGTGCACAAGAAATCTCCGATTCTATTCAATGTACTGTGAAATTAGTACAAATTTCTGAATTCTATATCGAGCTTAAATTATTAAAAGAAAGAAAGCTCTTACCAAGTAATAGTAAATTATTATCATTAAATGTGTTTTTAGATTCGAGTGATATTATTCGAGTTGGTGGACGTTTGTCACAACATCAGTCGTTAAGTTTTGATATAAAGTATCCTATGCTACTTCCGAAAAATCATGTTATTACTAAGTTATTGATAAAACATGTCCATGAGCAACATCTACATGCAGGTAAACAGCAAGTACTTGCTTGCAATAATACGCCAACAGTAATGGTTTGTGAATGGTCGTTCTATTGTACGACAAGAGCTCCATAAATGTGTGCTTTGCAAACGCCTTAAGTCTCAAGCTTGTCAACAAATGATGGGAGATCTTCCCGTTGACAGAATCACCCCAATCCGTCCATTTTCCAAGGTGGGTTTAGATTTTGCAGGACCCTGTCTAACTAAACCAAATTTGCCGAGAAGTAAGATCAAAATTAAATCTTATATAGCAGTATTCGTCTGTATGTGCACTAAGGCGGTACACCTTGAGTTGGTATCAGACTTGTCTGTGCAAGCCCTGCTAGCAGCCTTGAAGCGATTTATCGCACGTAGAGGTCTACCGTCCAATGTATACTCAGATAACAGTAAAAACTTCACAGGTCTGGCTAATCAGTTAAAGCAGCTATTCCAATATTTGAGGGAAAATGAAGTTAAAGAATTTTTTTCAAGCCAGAAAATCAATTGGCATTTCATCCCTCCATATGCACCACACTTTGGTGGGCTATGAGAGGCAGCTGTAAAGCTTACTAAAAATCACATTCTAAGAGCATGTAAATCTAGTGTATTGAATTTTGAAGAATTAACCACTTTGCTATGTCAAATTGAAAGTTGTATAAATTCAAGACCTTTAACTCCTATGTCTTCGGATCCATCAGATCCACGTGCATTAACTCCAGGTCATTTTCCAATAGGAGCAACCCTCCTTGATATTCCAGAATCTTCAAATACCAGAATTCTAACATTAAATGCTCGGTGGCGTTTGATCGAAAAGGCAAAGAATCAATTTTGGTGTAGATGGTGACGTGAATATCTTCAACATCTCCAACAGCGTCCAAAGTGGACTACTCCACGAGCTGATCTACGAGAAGGAGACTTAGTGATTGTTCACGATCGATTTCAGCCCATGAGATGGAAGTTGGGCCGCATTCTAAAGACTTTTCCTGGAGCGTACAATCTTGTACGAGTTGTTTTGATTAAAACAGCTGACGGTGACATCAAGCGTCCCATTTCAAAGGTGTCCCCTCTCCTCCCGGGAGTGGAGGATGTATGATTTTCTTATGAACAGAGACTTTTTAGTACTATCAAATCGCTGTAGATGGCAGCACTAAAATTTTGCAAGGACTGTTCCTGATTCGAACTATTACTGCTTTTTAAAAAAAAGGACTTTTAAATAATTCTAAAACATATTCTTTTTAACTCTTTTTTAATTTTAAAATTCTTATTGTCATTTTTAAAGTATTATGTATATTAATATTGTCTTTTTTTTTTCTTTTATTAGATAATTTATTTGTTTTATTTTTCTGCTGTTCTGTGGAACTATGATCGAATGCTACAATGTTTTTGATTCATGATGTGTATGGTTAAAATCTAAATCTAATTCTGTTCAATTAAAAATATGAAAGACCAGTTAATTTGTAATTCTTTGAGTGAAATCTTTATTCTTCAAGTATGTATTTAATCTTGACTCATCAATGTAAGCAGTCAAGGTTCATGAGTTTGAATTAAGTGGTTTCATAAATCCATTTCAAAAGCAACTGGAGTCTGCATCAAGAAATCAAAGGTACTTTTTTTATTCAAATTTATTCTGTTTAATAAAAGGAAAACTGTATTCTATTTAGTGATGTAACGAATAGTGATTTGGCCGAATAGCCGAATATTCAGCCAAGTTTTAGGCCGAATACCGAATATTCGGCGGCCGAATACTGACTTTAATATAAATGACTTTTATTTTAATTGTTTAATTTTTCTTTTCAATTTTAAAATAAAAAATTAAATTAAGGACTAATTGAAATTAATTTTTTGTTTGAGTTTTCAAAAATCATAACAGCTGAATGTATTTTTTGTTATACATTAAATATCTTAAAAAAATACCTTAAAGATAACATATGACTTTTAAAAATGTAAATAATAATTTAATTCATAATTTTTTATTTAATCCATAGATAGTTCTAGTAATTTATATATATATACTATCTAAAATAGAACTCATTACCTCTGTAAAAATGAAACTTTTTTTATTTTAGTAAAATCCTTTCACCCCCTAAAAGTAAGAACTTGCATGTGTCCTCTGTCTTTTTATATCCTTTTTCATGCAACTTAAACTTAGTAAATTTACACTCTGTATGTCAAAAAAAAAAAAAAAAAAAAAAGGTTATTTTCTTAAAATATAATTATTCATTCCATTAAAATATTATATATTCTTTTCTGCTACCAAGATATACTTTTCTCTTTTCTTTCTCTCAAAATTAACAAGCCCCTCATAATACTTCCTCCACCCCATATTTCAGAATGAGATCTTTTTCTTATAATAATTAATGTATTTAGGTATAATTTTTTAATATTGTTTGTCGAAAATATTTAAAATCATATTTCGTTTTGATTTTCTGGAACATATCTAACCAAATATCTTAAAATATTCGGCCAAACATGCCACTATTCGGCTACAGGTATTCGGTCAAATGTCCCACTATTCGGCCACAGGTATTCGGCCGGCCGAATATTCGGCAAAAGGGCCGAATAGGCCGAATACTGAATAGTGGCCGAATATTCGTTACATCCCTAATTCTATTCATTTTAAAACTATACAATTACAAACGGAAAAGTCAAAATATATATTAAAATATGTATTTGCTTAAAAGGCGTTACTAAAAACACATTAAAAGTATATTAAAAATCTATATTGACATGTTTCAACTCCTTCAATGAGTCGTCATCGGAATCTATAACATAAATTACAAATACAATGCATATGAAAACTTGAAAAAAATCGCCGAATACAAACAAGTAAACATATAACACCCCTACATTTTCGATATTGCATGTGTTCCTTCTATGTCACAATTCCTTAAGTTGTCCAACCACTCAATCCATATATTCGGGATGCATATGTTCAGGGGTTTGTAACAATATGTTATCTTTTCACATCTCGAATATATGGATTGAGTGGTTGGACAACTTGCAGAATCGTGACATAGAATGAACACGTGCGATATTGAAAATGTAGGGGGCATTATATGTTTACTTGTTTGTATTTGATGATTTTTTTCCAGTTTTCATATGCATTGTGTTTGTAATTTCTGTTACACATTCTGATGACGACTCAGTGAAGGAGTTGAAACATGTCAATATAAATTTTTAATATACTTTTAATGTGCTTTTAGTAACATCTTATAAGCAAATAAATATTTTAATATATGTTTTGACTTTTCCATTTGGAATATATATTGTGATATTCACAAGTGTTTTTACAACTGTTATTTGCTGTTGCTTCTGTGTTTTTTTTTTCTACTTTATTCGTATTGTTAATTAAAAAAGCTTAAGTTTTTTGTATTTTCAAATATGAGTAAATAAAAGAAATTTTATCTTAGTAAACTGAAAGATTTAGTCTTATGCAACTACATATTCAGCCTTATGAAGCCAGAAATAAATATTTCAAAACAAAAAGAGGTAAAGTATTTAATATACAAAAACTATTGCTAAATTATTTTGTATATAGAGAGAAGGTACAGCTGATAAAAGAAAAACAGAAAGGACGCCATGCTATATTATTACCAAATAGACTCAGAGAGAAATGAAAGTAGCTATTTAATTAGGATTTATTCTTCTTTAGGTCTTCTTTAAATGCATGTTTTAAAAAAAAGTTTAGGTAGCCACCCTTTTAGCGAAATTCTAACAAACTTTGAAATTCTCAATATGAACAGCTAATTTTGACACTATACTTGAATTCTTCAAGAAGTTTTAATTAGGGATATCAAACAAGTTATTCAGTGAAGAAGTTTAAGAATTATGCAGATGTAAAGTTCTGAACTCTTAAATCCTAATGTTAAATTAATTTTTAAAAGTCACAAGACAAATTCCAATGTGGATAATTTTTTTAAGAATAACTCAAAATCTACTTGACAGAATGAGCTGAAATTTTGGATCGTCAAAATTAAATGTTCATATTGAAAATTTCAAAGATTGTTACAATTTCAATATGAAGATGGTGTTCTAAGTATATCTTCTCAATATAAGACATAAAAAGACATAATTCCTAATCAAATGATTATTTTATTTTTTCTCTGTTTTTATTTGGCAATAAAATAATATGAGAGTGTCATTTTTCTTTTGAATGACAGTACAAATATAATAAAAAACATTTGCTAGAAAATATAATTTTTTCCTTAAATTATTAATTTATAAAGTTATTTATTACCCTAATGCTGTTAACTTGGGTGCTTTGATATCACAATACATTCCATTCTCTTTAATTAAAAAAGGTTTCTCATCATAAATTGTCAAGGACATTTCAGGACCAATAATAACTGGAATTCGTTTGAGTAACTTATAAGTTAGCAAACCATAGTCACTTTCACATTTTAAACTGATACTCTTTTCTGAATCTAAAGAACTATTATATGAAACATCCTGAACATTATTCTTATCAAGAACTCCTCTTTCCTGTAAACGGATGAAAAACTCACATTTTTTACCTAAAATAAAAACATGTGGTTAAAAAATAATATGAAAAATAGTAAAGTAAATAAAGCTATATGTAAACTTTTTAGCAAGAGGGAAATGAAGGGCATAATTGAGAAATGTATTGTTATGTGATGTGAAACTTTACAAAACATAGTAAAGTTACTCATACAAAATTATATATAATCTACATAGAGAAATTTTAAAGAAAACAAAAAGTCTGAAATGAATTAAGTTGAAATGTAACAAATAATTGGACACAGGCTTGAATTAACAATAACAGAAATAATTTTTTTAAACTTTAGGACTGAATTAAAAGCATGCTACAAATAGTGCTACAGATTTTGATATGAAGTTAAATATTAAGGAAAATGCAATTTAGACTTCTATAATCAATGTTTTATTCAATCAATAATACATTTTTTATGCCATGTGCAAGAGTGGGAAATTACATAAATCTATTTACCACTGGCAAGTGGATTTCCAGATGGAATGATAAAATCTTTGACAATCTTTTTAAAATCTCTGGCTATAGAAAATAAACCAAAAATTGCATATTTTTTATTCATTGGCTATACTTCGTATTTTTTAAAATTACAACAATGTAAAACGTCGCATCCTAGGATAAATTTTACTCTGTAGATGTTGGTATCTTCTTAGTTTTATACAAAAAACAAAAAAGTGTTATGGAAATGCATTGCAGTAATGAATTAATTTTGAAATTGTAAATTTTGTTATAAGAATTTTTGCTGGTATGTTACATCTTGCTGGCTGGTAAAATGAAAAAAATCTTTGGCTGGTAAGATTTTGTGAAAATTTCCCACCCTCGTCCATGCATACAGCTATGATGGAACAAAAAAGATCACAGATGATTTTTAGTGGTCTACAAATATAAGTTCAATTTTTATGCATGAGAGATGAATTAGAGATAGGAATACTTAGAAGAAAATTAGAAATTTTGGCAATAAATGAGGTTTTTTTTTTTTTTTTTTGTAAGATGTTTATTTCTACTTGAAAAAAATTAAAATATAAAATATGTATTCTAAAATTTATAGTAGCTACATTCTGATATTTTTTCTTTATTTTTTTTTTTCACGTTCTACATGAAAACATCAACTTGGAAAATAGATAATGAAAATTAAACGTTATTTTTCTCATTAAAAATGAAAATGATATTTTCTATATTCTGATATTTTTTTCTTTATTTTTTTTCATGTTCATTGCTCTACATGAAAATATGAATTTGGAAAATAGATAATGAAAATTAAATGTTATTTCTCTCATTAAAAATGAAAAGTTATAAGCAAAATTATATCAATAATACCAATTTGTGGAAATGGTAAAGTGAAAAAAAGTCTAACATAATATTATTTGAAAAATTATTTCTATTTTTTACCATACTAGTTATTACACGCATCTCTGCTCATGTGAAAATAAATTTTTAACAAAATTTTTTTATAATAATGTTTAAAAAGTGTGAGGTAAAGATAATTTTACAATGTAAGTAAAAGTTTTTCATAAACTATGTGCTTTAATATCAATATAACAGAGGAATCAAAGGCTTTGAAAATGATGATTAACTGTAGTAAAGTGTTTTATGAATAAAAATGTATGTTTTTTTTTCATTTGAAAATTATATTTTAATGGCAGGAGCATTTCACCCTTATGAGACCTATAATTTTTGTTTTAAGACTTAGTGGTAAAATGTATTAGATTGTGCTTGGGGAACTAATATAGAACGATGTGTTATTCACTAAAACCATCTATAAAAAATGATCTAACAGTGAAATCCTATCAAAATTCATTCTGAAGAATTTTTTAAAAAGGCAAATTTTTCATAATTAGGTCACCTGATTGTAGAACTTCCACTATAGCTCTCTAACCCTAGGTAAAACAGCAATATTGGCCCAATATCCCCTAATATTGGCTAATCATGGTATACATCGGTGAAGATCGATCACGTTTTACTATAGGCGCAGATTCCTAAAATCTGGAAGGAGCCACTGACTCCTAAACCCAAAGAATACAATGGCCACACTGTGAAACAAATGCACAAAAACAATAGTGTTTATATGGGGGGAAAAACTAATAAAAAAATCTCAGGAATTCAAAATGAAAAATAATTTATTTTATATAAACACATGTACAACAAAACAGACTAATTACATCAGATGTTTATATTTAATTTAATAATAAAATTCTTGAAGTTTGAATAGTAATAAATCTTAAACTATGTATAGTCAGAAGTTAGGCACAATAAATTAAGTTAATAAGAAGTTAAGTTGGGCAAGATACAATTTAAATAAAAGATGTATAAGCTAACAATCATGATAATGGGGAATATTAGGAAAACAATACTTTTTATTTCAATTTTGTCATACGAAAGTACATATAAAAAAGTGTGAATGAGATTATTTTGCACTATAAAAATCAAAATACACTTCAAGCATTTGTTTTCTATAGGAAAAATTATCTTAAAAAAAAAAAAAAACACATGGCGACTTAAATAAAGAAAGTTTGTGGCCATAGCAAAAATATTAGTTGCCACGCGGCTGCTGGCGACCGTAAATCTGCACCTATATGTTTTACTGATATTGGCCAATGTTGACCATTGTTGAATCTGTAACCATAGTCCCTTATGCTGAAAATAATCGCTTTTAGTAGCATTTTAGTTGCAAATGGCAGAAAAACTGCAATACTTACTATGGATTTTCAATTTCACTAGAGTACCATCTGAAATCACAAAAGTGTAGTGTTTCCTTTTTTTTCCAAAAGCCCAAAGAGTAAAATGATCATGAATAATTTTTTCATTAATATTGGCATTCTAAAAAAGAAAAAAGATTATTAAATAATCTCAGAAATAAAAAACAAAACAAGATATGGACACTAAAAGTTAACACACACAAAGTTAACGTTAAACATAATAATGAAGCTTCAATACAAATATGGACTTAAAATCTTTTCTTCAATATGGAAACACAGTTAAAACAAAAAAGGCATAGAAGATCTGAGGTGAAATGGAAATCCAAATGAAACTAAATATGTAAAAGCAAGAGCTGTTTTTCTTTATCATGGTTATTCTAAAGACAAAGCAAAATAACATCCTATTGATTGTTTTTTCATCAGTTTAAAAATAAAAATAGAGATTGTTATGTTATAAAAGCATTACATAACATTCCCCATTTAAAATTTACATAAATTTAAATTTTTATACTTTGTTTATTAAAATAAACAACTTCAAATTCGATCTATCAAATTGACAGCAAAATTTTCTAAGTTTTAAATATTAAAAATATAAAATCTTATTTTTTAAATATTTTTATTTGAAATCATATTTATTGAATTCTAATATTTTTTCTCATTGCTCTGGTAAAATTTCAGCGCAATTGCTTTTCTACTTTACCCGATAAACAAGAAAATAATTTCCAGTCTATTCTGTATTTATAATGGTTTTCAATTCATACTTCGCCATTTCGCCTCAAAAAAGCATCTCCCAGTTCAAGTGATGTTTCTTATCTTGGAATGCGAGCAGAAATTACAATATCACATGATCAGGCCACCCGAGTCGTAAGCGTCCTTTTTATCCCGCTCGAATAACTGTTGCCATTTCACAGTCGTAATTCTGCTGCAAAACATTTTTCGTCGGCTGTGTGTCCAACAAGCACTTGCTGAAGTTCTCTCATTGGCTCGTTTTGCCAAGAATGGGACTCCAGACTCTTGCCGATCTTTTTGAATGAGTTCAGTTGAAGAAAATTTCGGTACGAGAAAGCCGCACGATTCTTTAGGGGATTTCTCCCCACTAGGCCTTAGGACCTAGCCGGTGCATAAAAGTATTCAACAAACAAGTATCTTCTTAAAATATGCTCTACATTACAAGCTTTAATGTAGATCCTGCTTATTTTCATTTTAAGTAAAAATCTACGTATGGATGAGAAACCTTTTAACTTCATCACTCTATAAATGGAACATAGATTGTACCTCTCGCCATTTTCTTTGGTAATTCTACGAGTGAATAACAGATGTCTCCTGAATTTTTGATTTCCTGCAGATTACATATGCTATCATCAGATTTATTCTTGTCGATTATGATTCTTCAAATAGAAATATTCCTGGTATACCTCCAATGGAAAATGTGTTCTTCCTCAATTTTATAATGATCGTACTCACAACCTTCGACTCATCAATTTAGTGCAACAGCGTTTACGTTTCTTCATGATAATACAATGTAATTACAAAGAACTCTTCATTTATATTTCAGTGTGTGAAATACTCAGAAACTATAAATTTAAAAACTTTGCTGACTTTATTCAAAATAATAACTATTAATATAATAGAGATAAGTGTACCATAAACAATATTAATCCCAACAAAAAGTTTTCGGTAAAAAAAAAAACGCCAAGTTCTCCTTAATGTTTCGGCCAGAAAAAGTAGTGATATTTGAAGTTCGCACAAGTTAAAAGCCAAACATCCCAAATCTTTCATTGAAAATGGCTTCCTGCGACTTGGCCGTTAATGCCTTCTACAGCATTTCAAAATTAATGATTGGAAATTATGCATTTATGATTTATTTAAATATTAAAAGTAATATTAGAATGCAAAGAGGCAAATTCACATAAAGACATTATAAGTAAAAGATTTCTGATAACTACCAGTCAGTTTCAACAAACATTAGTTTTGATTACAGATCATTTAGTCCACTTGTGGTTTAATTGCCATTTTGTACGGTCTAAAGCTAAAGTCATTAACGTAAAACCCAAGAAATAAAACAAAATTTACTTATTTCAAATCTCACAATATATTTAAATAAATCATACATTATATTTTATTGTATAATATTGAAATCTTGCGTATTGACGAAAGAGATTTTTTTGTTTGAACATTTATTATAGTTTGTTTGCATACCTTAAGAGGTATTCGATTTATAAACTGTTAAAAGCTGATACTAATTATGTTTTAGCAATTAGGGATATTATCTCCTGAATACAAGTATTTTGTTATTTTTAACTTCTAAGCATTTAAATAGACTGAAGTTGTTTAAATGCTTTTTTCAAATGTGTATTTTATTTCTGTACTCTGTGCCACAAAATGACTAAAATAATCAAAAAATGTAGTTGGCATATAGCTCATTTGTACATATTTTAAAATTTGAAAAACTCTCTCCAAGGCATTAACGGCCAAGTCGCAGGAAGCCATTTTCAATGAAAGATTTGGGATGTTTGGCTTTTAACTTGTGCGAACTTCAGATATCACTACTTTTTCTGGCCAAAACATTAAGGAGAACTTGGCGTTTTTTTTTTTTTTGTTTTTTTTTTACCGAAAACTTTTTGTTGGGATATCACTACTTTTTGTATGTTTTTTCAAGTTTGTTATTCTAAACTATATTAATATGAAAAACTTAAATTTCGGTACTTTTATGTTAGCTGGGAGCAAATCTCCTCATTAGCCTTTTGTTTTTTCGCCAACAGCAGTTTTCATTTTTCACATGTGTAAATTAGAAACAATGCTTTGATTTTCAAATAAAATATTTTGGTTTATGTTATTATTTCTTATTTATTTATTTATTTCTATGTTAAATATTCTATTAAATAAAATTAGGGAAATGCATCTATTTTAAATGAGATGACTGAAAAGTATATGTCTTTAAATGAAATTAATGCAATATGAACAATAGAGTTGGGAACAGTATTTGGCGATTTGCCACTTGCGCCCGGCTAACATAAAAATACCTAAATTTATTTTATTGAGCTTTAGAAATTTATACTTTATTTCTTTTTATATTAAAGTACTAGCCACCTCAAGCAAGCAGTATTTAAGGTATTAATTCCTTGTTAAACGTTGCATCATGTTACTGTTATTCATAATTTAATTTACTTGCCCATTCTTTCGCCAAGTCGGAAACTTTTGATAGAGAAATCAAGAACTCTTTACGATCATGGAAGCACATCATATATTTTGTGTTGTTATGTATTTCATCTTTCGTGACAAATATCTCTTAACTCACTTATGCATGTTTCCTTAGCAGTTACGATTCGTTCTCTAATGCGGAAATTTTTAATTCTATTAAGTAATCTTTTCTAATTGGGCTCACTGCCAATTGTATTTTAACAGATACGACTGGGTACAAGTGGAATGGTTCTTATGAAATCCTTTGACAATATCTGCATTTGCATTAAACCATATTGATGCTAATATCTTTTTGTTTCACGTTAACCTTTTCAATAGACTCGATTACGGAAGAATAGAAGGTCTACCGGCTCGCTGCCATGATCCATTTGAAAATCTATCATTCTTCTCATCTGATCATGTTGAAGAATTAGTCAATGTGCCATGGTTTTAAGATTTTAGCTAATTTTATTCGAAACCTGAAAACTAAAATGCGAGGAACCGGATTATAGAAGATTCATTCTAACGTACATATCGATTAACAGGTTACATATTATAGAATTATAAAAATCATAAGGAGAACTGGCAGTTTCAATGCTTTAATAGTTTCCGTAAATTCCCTTTATATGATACAGAAGTTTTAGCGGTGTAAAGATTAACAACATAGTCACAGTAAGTATAATAACAGTACAATATAATAACAAGAGCAGAGGTTTTGGGCAGTGACGAAACTATTAGCACTTTGGAAATATTAGTACGTTATATCATTTAACAATTCAGATGACATGCGGAAAAATAAAAATAGATGGCTCGCATTAATAATTAACTCATTGAAAAATAGCCACTAGCGTCAAATATTCGCCAAGCTTGGCGACATTTAGCAAAGTTTCGCCAAATTTGGTAATATATCATGTCAATTCTCAAATTTGGCGACAAAAAACGTTTTGTTTATTCTGACGTCATAATGATGCATATGTATTATGTATTATACACATACCTATAATATGTATGATGCAAATGTACTACGTATTATATGCATATGTATAATATGTATGATGCATATGCATAAGTTCATTAACATCACTAAAACGCACTTAAAGGTATAGTGTTCCATAAATAGTAGGGATAATTGCCAGATTGACCAGAGTGCTATTGAGATTAGAATTCTGACATTTATAATAGACCGGGAGGCGTCTGCATACACCATCACCTCATCGAGTTTACAGCTGAAATTTTAGGATTAGTTAAAACTAGATTAGCATATTTAAATGCAACTGGTCTTTTAAGTCATTTCTTGGTAGAAACCACCTGAAGACCTAATTTTAGTAGTTAACTGATAGGTTTACTATTGTATTTTCCTGCATCCAAAAGTTTGGAAACATGGAGGAATGGGTGCAGGAAAACACAATGGAAAATCCATCAATTAACCTGTAAAATCGGGTCTGTAGGTGGTTTCCACAAAGATATGACTTGGCAGACCAGTTACATTTCAATATGCTAATCGATATTTAACTAATCCTAAAATTTCAGCCATCAACTCGATGAGGGGATGATCTGTGCAGACGCCTCCCGGTCTGTAATAAAATTTGTTTTAAGGAAGTAAAAGATAGAAAGATGGACAGATAAACTGAAAGATTTGCCTTATTAAGATTTTTGTAAAAGCATATAAAAATTCATTCAGCTTGAAATCATGTAACACCTTTATAACTCGGGCTAATTTTCTATAATGGGGTTTTGGCGACCAACATATCTTATCTATAACTATGATCTTTCTTTTACAGATTTAAAATTAACAATAAATTAACAGTAAGTAGGCTAATAATACAATATAATAACATTAGCAGCGGACTTCGAATGCCGTATCTGTCGCACATCGTTAAAGACAGTTTATTAGTTACACATTTCATTTAATTAAAAGGAGATTATTAAACTTTCATATGGAATTAGGATATTTTTCCACTATAGGGACCTTGGCATTTTCTTAAAATCTTGGTGCAATTCGGACTTCAGAAACTGATATATGTTGCCAAATGATATAAACAACTATGAAAACAAACCTGATGAACTTTTATGTTATTTACATATGTATTTATATACATATAAACATTTTATTTATACATTTATAAAATATTATTTTTTATATACAAATTATTTAAGTTGGTATATAAAAATAAATAAACGGGTTCCTTACATTAAATAAATTGTATACATATGGAAAAAATTGCTTGTGTACATGACACAGTAAATAGGTTGCCAGAAAATACGTCATTATCAAATTTCTTTTCTCGTCAAGGCTATTTTCTGTATTTCGCCAAGGGTACTATATCGGAAACATACCGAACTGCGGTTACATTTTGTTAAATGTTTTATTGTTTTAATATCGTAAATATATCATAACCTATACTGATTAAAATTTTTAGGTATATTCATTTTTTTAATTTAACAAACATCTTTGGAAAAGCATGTATATAAAATGTTATTCTGCTTGAAATCACGTGACTCCCTTCAAAACTCTGTAATCGAGTTTTGGCGACCAACAGTGGCACAATTGAATGTGTTAAGGAACTGTTTACAGCCAAATGAACACCCCCTGTTTGAAGGGTTTAGAGGCAGAAATTCTGTTTTCAGATTTTTCTGGTTAATTGTGCTACAAACAAGGACGGCGCCAGAGGGGGGTACCAGGGGGGGGGGGGGGCAAACCTATCACACTCCCAACTAGGATGTTTAGAAATTGCCTTTTTAATGTGAGATGAAATTCTTAAGGGGAGGTGGGGGAGAAGGAATATTGAATGACTATCTTTTGTTACTTCAAAGTAACAAATAAAATCAGTAGAGAAATTTTTTAACTATGTATGTTAGTGAGGGGCTGTAGATTTAAATAGTTAAATTTATCAATTGACAAATAGAAAAATAAACCAAAAAAATTAAAAACTTGGAATATTTAACTTTTTTTTGGGGGGGGGGGGATTTGAATAATGAGTCCTTTACTTATAGTTACTTCAAAGTAATAAATAGGACAGAAAATCTTAAAAAAATGTAAGGAATTAAAAAAAAAAAAAAAAAAAAATGAAAGCGTGTGCACAAAAAATTAATCCTGATTTTTTTTTTTCTTTTTTTATCTTTCATTCTATTTTTTTCCTTTTCTTTTTTTATGGGAAATTATTTATTTGTTATTTAAAAATCAACAGATAGAGCAAAACACAATTTTAACTAATCTTTTCTGCAAGGCAACAATGAATTTTAAATGGTCAAAAAATAGTGTGCTGGAGAAGAGGGTGGGGGGGGGGGGAAGAGAAAATTCGAAATGGGAGGTTGACTCAGATGATTGATCATTATTTTATTGCCACTTCAACTTAATAAATAGTACAATATGTGTGCAGAATGACGAAAAATGGAGTGTGTGTGTAAGGGGGGGGGGGGGGGATTTCATCCGAGAGAATTTAAATGATTTATTCAAATATAACAAATGACTATTTTAAAATAACAAATAAAACAATTAGGACGAAATAATATTAAAAAATATGGCAAAAATTTTAAAATAAAAAACTGAAGAATTTTAAAGATTTTTAATTTTGTGCACTAGGGGCAGACCAATGTTTTTTTTTTTCCCATAAGAACTCAAATAATGATAAAGATTTAACAGCATTAAAATGTAATAGTAATTGATTTAATTGCATACATCAACTTGCAATTATTTTAACTAATTGATTTAATTGCAGGATACAGCTAAATAATTTATGATTTATTGTTCAATCTAATTATAATCGAATTGATTTTAGTTTCAACTTCCTATTAATGTCTAATCGCAATTAAATTAAGAACAATTAATTTTTAATAAATTATTTCAGTGAAAATATGTTTTATTAATGCAATCAACATGTCACACAATTATGCCGCTTAATTAAAAAAAAAATTAAATTAATTCAGTAGTAGGGTCAGGTGAGGTAATTATGACCGCCGTCATATTGGAGAAAAATGTGTATGGTAAAATTTTATTTCAAGCTTAGATATTAACCTCATAATGTATATTTCATCTTAGATATTCTTTATTACTAGTCTGAAGCCTTTTTGAGATCCGAATAGCAATTTGAAACTAAGTCTATAAAATTTTTGATAAACGCATTTGTCACTTTGGAGTTCAAAGTGGTCACAATTACCCCAAACAAATGTGTATTAGCAAGTATAAAGAGAAGATATAGTGGTCATAATTTCCCCACTAGTGGTCTTAATTACACCAAACTTATGTGATTGTGAGTTTTTGGTGGGGTAATTATAACCATACTTTTAACTTAAAAAAAAACAGCTATGAGAATTAAAACTTTTAAAAGGTGTTCTTAAAGAATCAAAGTTACTTCCTATGTACTGAAAACACCACTTTTCTAAAAAAAAAAAAAAAAAAAAAAAAAAAATATTGAAAATGTAAAAAGTGGTCATAATTACCTCTCCTGACTATAATGCTAATAAAACTGTTAAAAATAAATAATGCTAAGTTCAATTGTGTCACAAAAACATGATCAATAGAATTATATTTATTACAAAAAAAATCTTTATGTCTGTTTTTGCGAATTAATGAAATAAATGATTATTATTGAACTGAAAAACATAACTTATGTTTGAATTATATATATTGTGCAATTAAAAGCACTTTAATGCGAAAAAGCTCTTTGTTTTAAAAGCAAAAAGCTCTCAGCAAAGGAATGGGGTTGCTGTTCGCTACGCGTAAGACGTCAGGAACAAGAAAGGGTGCGTAGCATTGAATTCATCCCCGCGCCAACCGTTACTCTGGCGATAAAGTGCTCAAAACGTGAGCCTTTTTGAAAAAGCCTCCTGATCCGACCACAGCTCAGATTGAGGATAGCATTTTTCGTTGTCGTTGGTTCGGTTTCGGGTTGAGTTTTGATACTTAAAAGAAGTGTTACCAAGTGTCCCGATTTACGTGGTACGTCCGTGGAATTTTTCACCATACCCAAATTATGTCAAATATTTACGAGTTTAATCTAAATCAAAATTTTTTGCCTTAGTCTGCGACGAGAAAATTTAAGAATTTAACCACATGTCGGTTACAGTCTGTTGTTACAACGACCGGATGTTACCGAAAACCTTATACATTTTCTCTAGATCTCATGTTCACTCCTGTTCAATGTTTATTCGATTAACCGCAAACTTAGGCGCCTATAAGAAATACGATTTCAAGAAGAGACAGGACGTGGAAATTCATCTGCTCTCTCCGATCGTCTTATTAATCGTCGCGTAGGGTAAGTATTTTTTTTTTTTTTATATAAATGAAGGAGTAAATAAAAAGATAGTTTTGTATAATTATTCAAGCTAACTTAGTATGAAACTAAAAATTTCTTCTTTGTTCATTAATTTTAATATAGAGTAGAGTCTAATTTTATAATAATATGGATATTAATCCCTATTTAATATATAGAAGAGAAATGGAAGGTATAAATAAGGAAATAATTATATACATACATAACTTCATTGTAAACTGCGGGAAAAATTGTTGTCGGGTTTTGGGTCAACGGAAATTTTTTGGTAAGTTTTCGATTGACTTTATAAGTTGAATGTTTGGGTCGGGTATAACCCAACAAGCGCACGAATCTACTTAAGATAAAAAATTACGTATTTGAATATGAATGACTCCTTACATGTTTATTTTTCTACATAGAAGATAACATTAATATTAGAGATATGATTACAGACTATTTTTATATAATTACATTATATGTATTTTGGTTCAATTTTCTCCGATTCCAGATTTCAGGTTGGGATTGGAATTAAGTACAGTAAACTCTGTCTAAGGCGGAAGCGATCGGGACCAAGAAAATTTTCCGCAGTAGGCAATATTCCGCTTTAGACAAATTTTACTGTATGTCTATGGATTCACGACACAGGGACTTGAAAATCTTTCCAAATTAGATAGATTTCCATCATACACAGAGTCCGCCTTAGAGAGAGTTTACTGTATTTCGGGTTACGGGTAGACGGGATATTTTTGGTTGAGTTCGGTTCGGGTTGAAGCTTGGTTTTAAATAAAAGTTGTAGGGCTGCAAATTTTATTTATTACCTTAGCGGGACCCTAATTAGGTGTAACGTTTAACTGCCAGTTTTCACGATGACATTTTCACTAACAAATTTAAATAATTTTAAATTAAAATAATTTTTGGACACTGCATGCGTTTTCGATAGGGATTTGTCAGATGATTTTTTTCAGATACCTCCAACATTAAAATACATGGTCAACCCGCCCTGTACACGAACCGCGTTTCGAAAAAAATTACCCACCTTACCTGATGCGGAACTCTTGTTTCTAGGTCTTTGCATTTTCTTAAGGGGCGGGGTGGTCCGCCTCATAACCAGAGAACTGTTCCATACATTGTCGCTCACACACTTCTGTGTATGGGCCATATATGTGCATGTAAAATCTGTAATATTGAATGAACTCTTATTGGGAGGTTGCTCAGTGGAAAAAGAGTACGAAACAGGGTTTTTCCTTTCGGGTAATGCTCAAAAGTGTGGAAATTTTTTCTTTTGTGGATTCGTCCGCCTTCAGGGCTTACTTTGCGCTGGAGCCCAGCGGAGCTCAGCTCCGGTACTTCTCTGTTTTTAGTAAATATTTAAGTATTGCTGGAATTCACCAGAGCTCATAAATACAGGGCTCCATAGCCCCGTACAATAGCGCTTTTTTTTTTGTATCATGAATGTTGCTCATTTTCAGGCACATTTACGAAGTCATTTACATTTGTAAGTAGATATAATTGCCATGTTTTGTTATTCTGATAGAAAGCAACCCAGAAGTGTTTCCTCTTTTTCTATAAAAGCATTGAATCTTTTTAATTTAATCTGTCAAATTTTTAATTTAATCTGATTTTCGGAGATTGTAAAGCGGAAGGGATCGATTATAGTTTAAGATACGCACATTTAATAGGAAATTGAAAAACGTTGTTCTATTCTTCAGCATATAAATATTAATTTCTGTAAATTTCATTCTTTTTTTTTCTTTTTCATAAAAAATGCATAGCTGGCGAACTATTCCTTTTTTGTGTTACTACTATTTCCGAATCATAATCCTTACCATATTTAATCCCAGAATTCTGCAATTAATTAACATTAAAATTAGGCAAAGATTTCTATTCGAAAGGAGTGATAACTAAAAAGTGGAATAGTTTACATCTAAGTATATGCTGATTGATATATTTAAAATCTTTATTTCTCTAAAGAAAAAAAAAATACTTTAAGTTTTGCAAATAGCGTATGGAATATAAATATGGAGATTGGAGTGACGGGTTTGGGGGGGGGGGGAGGGGTGCGCTACGGTTGTTAGTACTGCAGAATAGTAGGGCTCCGGTATACTTTTTTTTTTTTGTTAGTAATTGAGCCCAGCCGCCTAAGAAGATTAGGTGACTAGTATGGTGTTTCCAAATTAATCTTAAGAAATATTTTCAATTTATTTATCTACTATATGCTTTACAAGCTTCGAAATTTATATTTGGAATAAAAATGTTTTGGCCCTGTGCAATTCATCTCTAATTTAAATAGCAGTGTCCAGTGTGAGTGTTAGATAGCTGCGCGTTTTGAGATATGCCAAATCCGGACGCGAAACATATTCAACCTGTTATATAAAAAAACTTAAAAAAAAAAAAAAAAGAAAGAAAGAAATGTTTTATTGTTCATTTAAACCCCTAATAAAGGAGAAAAGTTATGACGACATGGGGAAAAAAAATTAAATACAGTCCTGGTCCGGCCCGAATCAACAGAAAAAATATAAGGCCCGGACGTGTCCTGAGAAGAATGAAGTTCGATCCCGGACCAACTTTTTAAAGCTAAAATTTAGCTCGAGCCCCTACCGAGTTTTCAGATAAAATTTAAGCCCGGCCCGAGTTTAATGAAAGAAACTTTTACCGAGCTCGGGCTTCGGCACAAGCGCGGGTTTGTTAAGATCTCTTATACAGTAGAGCGCCGATTATCCGGACCAGTCGGGACCGAGGCCGATCCGGTTAATGAAAAGTCCGGATAATTGGACAACTTTTAAAAACACCTAATGGCAATGTTTTTTAGGTCACTTCCCTTCCCACTTTTTCCAAGCTTAGGACTGGCAATTGTGGTAGTGCACATTTTAGCGTATTTAGAAGTTTTTCTTTTTTTTTTTATTTTCTACAAAATTGGTCCAAACTTAGACATATGCATAGAGATTATGTTGGAATGTTATTCCATATGGAAGGCATGAATACGAAATTCCTCAATAGGTAAACAATTAAAAGTTAAAAGTTTTACCTTTATGTTTTGATGTATTTCAATAGAAATATATTCTTCTTAGGATGAACAAAAAACATTTATTTGAAGATTAAATACACTAGAATAATATATATGCTGGACACAATACTGATCACACTTCACAATAAAACAAAACAGATGAATAAGGCTATTTACAAACACAAAGAAATACTTTGAACTATGGTTTGTTGCAGTTTTTTTTAAACATATTATCATTCTTTTGGAATATTATTCGATTTTTAATCCACCAGCATTTTGCTGCCAACTACTATAAGGGAAGGAGAAAAACTAACTGTTCTGAGTGTCTGTCACAGTAGATCAAATAAAAAGGATTGTCTGATGCTGCCATCTGGTGGAATGTTCTTGAAACAAAAGAGCATTTTCTAACAGATTATTACATGTATATATACATACACTTTACAGTACGTACATAAAAAAAAAAAAATTCGTGATAGGAAAAAGAAAGTCTTGATAGACTTCTGCTTCCTAGAGGGCATTTTCTTTTTTTCTGCGTGGGACTCTCGCGCGTTAGAAGTAAAACTTCTTAGGTTCTAGAAACAGTTGATTTTATGCATTGCTCTCTTTGCATTTATGGGCGATTTTATTATTTCCTGATTAGGGAATCGTTATTTAACGGTTAACTTTCGTGAGATCCAGCCAAATTCACTCTACCACGCCCAAAGAAGATTCACTTAAAAAACTTTGGAGAAGGTTGGAAAGAAACGTATGACCTTTGACCGATCAACTTTATTGGACAATCCAATTAATCGGCGTCCGAATAATCAGCTCTTTACATACAGTAGAGATATTATAAATTCGGCCCCCCTGTTGGGGATACTGTGCCCCCCGTCGGGCAAGTTCTGGCGCCGCCCCTGGCTACAAACCCGACTTACTTGTGAAATTTCATGATTCTACGACTTTTAGAAGTACCTTAGTTATTTGATGATGCGAAGTGAGTCAGTGACGAAAAAGCGCTTTTTCGGAATTTAATATTTCGAAAACTACTAAATATAGAAACATGAAATCATGGAACCTTAGTTCAGTTTGACCATACGAACATGTGTATAAAAGAAAAATTTCTATATCCCTCAGTAAAACGAAGTTATGAGGGGGTGAAAAGTATGCCGAAATGGTTCAGGAAAAGGTAGCTTACGGCTTGTGCAAACTTGGCGGACGCACTGCCGTGCTCCCAGATACTAATAAACTGTACCAGATTGTGAGGTGCAAGATGTTTGAATTCATCAAGTGTTGTTACAAGATATACTTCTATTTCAGAATCAATATTTTATGTAATTATTTTCTACTGGATCCAGTATTAGTGATTTGAAAATGTCTTGGTAAATAAAATTTCTTCAATATTTAATCATCTAGGATTATTTATGTTTCATGGGGCGAGTAAACTTTCTTGTTCTTATTTTCAGGTTCACAAATTTCATTACTGAGTTTGGTCAGTTATTTAAATTTAATACATTCATTATTAGGCCAATGTTTCTGAAAGATTTCTAATTGATAATAAAACTTTGTTATTATTTGAGAGTTAATCAATTTTAAATTAATTTAGTTTCAACGCGTATGTGTCGGCCACCACACGACCGGCTGTAATGTGATTCTGGGTGTGTGAATTGGAATTATTTTGGTTCAGTTTGAATTTTTAAATTGAATTTTCATTCCAATTTGCATAACCTAGAGTCACACTACAGATATGTTTAAAGATAATTTATTTTAAGGATTATAAAGACTACAGAACTGCAGATATGAGATTTTTCTAAGAACAAGTGTTTAAAAAAAAATTACACAGAGCAGGATAAATCAATGTCACAGTAAATTTTTCAAAATGAGAAACTGGATAATAGATTAATAATTTTTCGGAACTCTACTAGTGACCATTATGAGATAATTTCATAATAATATATAGTAATAATATAATTGCACGATTATAAGCATCTTTTTAAAAGAAACTGTTTTAGAATACAGTATCCAGTTCATATCTTTAAAAAATTAATTGAAATATGGCAAAATTCTGCATACTATTCCATATAATCAATTTCATTTCTAGTCCAGGCAATAGAGACCATTTGGGGCTCTACCTAGCAAAATTCATGGTAGTTCTGGAAAAAGGCTTACTATATGTTTTTTGGAGGTGCGTTAACTTGGCCCCCCCCACCTCCGAATATTTTAGATTCAAATACATCAGGAATTAGCTCTAATTTGCTCTCTAATAGTAGAATTTGCTCTGGTTATGGTATCGAGATATTTTAATTAGAATGGTGGTGGTGGTGGGGGGGGTGCTAAGTTAACGCTAGCCCCCCCACTTTCGAAAATCGAAATTTCAAAGGTGCCAAAATTTAGCTCTCAATTAGCTCTAATTTGCTCTCTAATATTAGAATTTGCTCCGAATTTTTCTTCGAGATATTTCAATTTCAAGTAAGGGGGCAAGCGTTAACTCAGCCCCCCCACTTTCGAGTATCGAAATTTCAAAGGTGCCAAAATTTAGCTCTTAATTAGCTCTAATTTGCTCTCTAATATTAGAATTTGCTCTGATTTTGTTATCGAGATATAGCAATTTCAAATAGAGGGGCAAGCACTCACTAGCCCCCCCACATTCAAATATCAGAATTTCAAAGGTGCAAAAATTTAGCTCTCAATTAGCTCTAATTTGCTCTCTAATATTAGAGTTTGCTCTAGTCTTTTTATCAAGATATTTCAATTTCAAGTACTTTCAATTGCTTTCAAATTGAAAGTACTTGAATTGCTCAAAATTATCTTGAAATACTCAAATTGCTTCAAATACTTTCAATTGCAAGCGTTAACTTAGCCCACCCCACTTTCGAGAATCGAAATTTCAAAGGGGCCAAAATTTAGCTCTCAATTAGCTCTAATTTGCTCTCTAATATTAGAGTTTGCTCCTTTTTTTTATCGAGATATTTGAATTTCAAGTAAGGGGGAAAGCGTTAACTTAGCCCCCCCCCCCCACTTTCGAGTATCGAAATTTCAAAGGGGCCAAAATTTAGCTCTCAATTAGCTCTAATTTGATGTCTAACATTAGAATTCGCTCCGATTTTTTTATCGAGATATTTCAATTTCAAATAAGGGGGCAAGCGTTAACTTAGCCACCCCCCCTCTCGAGTATCGACATTTCAGAGGTGCCAAAATTTAGCTCTAATTTTCCTTCTAATATTAGAATTTGCTCTGATTTTGTTATCGAGATATAGCAATTTCAAATAGGGAGGCAAACACTCACTAGCCCCTGCCCCCCCTTCACATTCGAATATCGGAATTTCAAAGGTGCCAAAATTTAGCTCTCAATTAGCTCTAATTTGCTCTCTAATATTAGAATTTGCTCTAGTTTTTTTATCGAGATATTTCAATTTCAAATAAGGGGCAAGCGTTAACTTAGCCCCCCCCCCCCCCCTCTCCCCCCCCCACTTTCGAGTATCGAAATTTCAGAGGTGCCAAAATTTAGCTCTCAACTAGCTCTAATTTGTTGTCATATATTAGAATTTGATCCTTTTTTATCGAGATATTGCAATTTCAAGTAGGGGAAGCATTAACTTAGCCCTCTTCCCACTTTCGAATATCGAAATTTCAAAGGTGCCTAAATTTAGCTCTCATTTAGGTCTATTTTGTTCTCCAACATTAGAATTTACCCCTTCTATAGCAGGTATGTCAAACACGTGGCCCGCGGTTCACACTTGGCCCACCGACAACAGTGACCCGACAAGTCTTCGGAATTTTCCCTGTGTTGAGTTTAATTCACGTTTGATGCAGAAAATATTATTTTTATGAATACACCTGTATTGAGCATAGCTAATATCAGCAATTATTCAAAATATCTGCCAATATTTCAGATATTCGTTTTATTTATTTATTTCTCTTTATTCCTTGATAAAATAAAGAAAATATTACGAGTAAAAATAAAGCTATCTACTATATAGAGAGAATGCAAATGGGAATTTCGTTCAGGCTGCTTTAAGTTCTGCTGAATCAATTTTGATTGGACTTGCAGTGTTAGTTAAGGGTGTTCTCAAATCCAAAAGAGCAACTTTCTGACATAAGTTTTAATTTATTTTTGTTCGGAAATGCATGAAACTAGCAGGTGTTGTTGTTCAGAAACTATGTAATCGAGCTATTTTTTTCCCTTTTTTGCAAACGCAATAGATTTTTCAGAAAATAGTGTCAAAGTTGGCATTTTGAACCGAAGTTCCCGAAGAAAGCGGAAAACCAGTCCGTGAAGGGCGAAATTCGTATTTGTCATGTGATCGAAGTCCCTTATAACTCAATAGGTAATTTATTGATCAAAAAATGGGAAAAACAGTTTGATTTCAAATGGCTTCCATGGGTACGCTTTTCAATTTTATATCTTTCCGCTAAAAAATCAATTTGTAAATGTGTCAAAACATTTTGCGCTTGTTGAGCAGAGCAGTTAAGAGCAGCCTTAAATATTTTTTTCAGAAAATGTTTTAGCATATTGTATATTGTTCTACGTTGTTCAGTTATTATGGGGGAGAGTTTTATAATCAGGTGAACGAAATTATGAAATAATGGCCTTTTAAAAAAGTTCTATTGCAGGGATTTTCATGAGATTTGCATCGTTAGTTAGATAATTTTTCAGGGATGGTTTTGGTTTATTCTATATCGTTCTTTACCAAATCCTGCTCTAGATGCTGATCCAAGACTTGGTTCTTAACAGCCTAAATTTTGTCTGACACGTTAGAATATATTAATAGCGCGATTGCATTCTTATCTTTTTTTTTTTTCAGAAATGCGGTAAGACATTTCAGACAAAGGGCTTTAAAATACAAGGTCAAATATGGCTTTAAAATACAAGGTCGAATATGGCTTTAAAATACAAGGTCGAATTCACCTTGTATTGTTGTTCACCATTTGAAGAAACCGAGCAGCCTAGTGGTCGAAGCTTGCTAGTTTTGAATAAAAAAATTTGACATTTTAGCAATAGTGTTTTTGCGTTAGGTATGGTAAATATAAGAAAGTGTAGTATATGTATATGGTCAGATGAAACTTATTTTAATGTTTCAGCTCTAAAAGATAGTGGATGGAACAAGAAGCATATTACAAATCTTTATAAAATTTAAACATTCATAAAAATTTTATTGTATTCTTTTCATAAATGGTTATGTGTTTTGCATTGAAACTAAAACTTTAATTTACTACGCCATTCGATTTACACGCATTGCAAAATAAAGTGCAGTATCTATTAGTTACTAAAACGTGTATCGAAAAACTACTAAAATACAGCACTAATTTGCTATTAAACGTTTAAAAAACAGCTTTTTAAATAAGTAGCTTTGAAAGTGACATAGTTATCGTCTTGCTTTTGTCAAAAAAAAAAAAAAAATTTCTCTGGCTCTTTACTTGGAGCATACAGAGACATGAAGATTTTAGGTAGATTTCATAAGAAATACTACCTATTACATTTTCCCCTGTGTTGGAATTTCTGAAAAATTTTTTGAAGATCTACATCGATCATGACCCCTAGAACCCGAAATCCCCCCCCAGTTCAAAACTATATCTATCTACAGTGAACAAAAAAAAAAAAAAGTTGGACAACAGCTTCTATTGATTTCATTGTTTAATTATTTTGCTCTATGTTGCTCTTTAAAAGTAGAAGTATATTTAAAATAATAACAATTATTAAGATGATTTACACAGTTTTATCTTGCTTTAATAAAACTTATATCTAAATTATAAATTAATAAAACGTGGTGATGATATAACATACAGCACCAAATAAAAACTTGGACACTTACACAATGTTCCAAAAAAACACTTTTAAATTTAAAACAAAACCATCTAATATTTCGTGTGATGTCCTTTTGCTGCTATTACAGCTTGTAGCCTCTTATTCATCGAAAGGGCCAGTTTTTCAGTTAAATCTGATGGTACATTTTGCCATATATTGAGAATAGCAGTTTTTAGTTCATTTTTATTCTTAATCTCCTTTTCTAGTAATTGTTTCTCCATATAAGACCACAAATGTTCTATAGGATTTAGATCCAGACTTTGGGAGGATGGGGTTGCACTTTTTCACTTTGTATAATAACCATTCCTGTATAATCCGAGCGCTGTGTTTAGGATCGTTGTCTTGGACAAAAGAATAATTGAATCCCATACTATAACGTATCCGCTGCCATGTTTTATAGTCGCTTTTATATTTGCTGATTTTTAGCGCTGTTCCTCCCCTTCGCCATACAAAACGCCGACCATCAGATCAAAACAAATTAAATTTTGATTACTCTGTAAAAATAAAAGACTTCCAGAATTCTTGTGGCTTTCCAACATATTGTTTAGCATTTTCAAGACGTTTTCTTACATTTCGGAGAGACAAATATGGTGTTTTTCGTGGTGTGTATGCTCTATAGTCTTTGGAATGTAAAAAATTTCTTATAGTCTGTGGATGCACATTCACTATAGATGCCTCCTTTAACTCTCTAGCTATCTTTACCACAGAAATTTTAGGATTCTCTTTCACAAATCTCACAATCCGTCTTTCTGTTTGAGATGAGGAAATCTTTTTGGGCCTATCACTTCCACTAGGTCTCTGCAAAAATCTGTACTTTTTGTATGTATTTATTATGTAATGCACTGTTGAACGTGGCTCTTTCACAGTTTCTGCAATATATAGTATACTTTTCTGCTCTGTCCATAGTTTAACAATTAAGTTTTTCATATTAACAGAAATTTCCTTTTTTCCATTTTTGAGAATTTTTAATCCAGCAAAAGCAATTTTCAGCACGTTTCAATCTCATAGCTTTGACTTGGACTCGTGCCAGAAATCAACACATTTTTAAAAATTTGCATAGTGTCAATCCAAAGTAAAAGTGAAATAAGTGTCCAAGTTATATTTTGGCTGTGAAAAACGCACAATTTATTTTTAAATAATTTAAAAATTTAATATAACATTTTATTAAGATTAAATAAAACTATTTCAATCCTTGAATAAATTATCTTTTTCTTTAATATTGTTAGATTACGATATCACAATTGGTTAAAACAACATTAAGCAGCAAAATCGAATCTTGTTGCTGTCCAACTTTTTTTTTTGTTCACTGTAACTATCAGAGAATCATTTTTGGATAATATATATAGTGATATTATTATCTATATATATCACTTTTTTACGGACACGATAACTTCCATAATTCTGCACAAATCTCTTCCAAACTTACACATAAAATCAAGGGGCAGAAAATTTCGGTCAAGTTCGTTAATAGCGAAATCGGTCCAAGGGGGTAATATTAGGGAGGGATTTTTTGAAAACTGAAAAAACCCCATAACTTCTGAATTATAATACATTTCAAATCAGTTTAAAGTTAGAAAAAGCAACAAAAATTTATGTATGACAGATTTTTAATAAAATTTAAAATGGGCTCAAGAGGCAAAAAAATAGGGCTTTAGGAAGAAAGAAATAATAACTTCGTCAATTCTTAATATATAATGTCCAAATAAATTTATTATAAATCTTCTTAATAATATCTATAAATTTTATATTTACAAGTTTTTGATTGGATCAAATCTTACTGAAAGAAAAGAGAGGGGGGGGGGGGGGGATTGAAGAAGAAAAACATCCACAATTTCGTCAATATACAAGATATCAAATCGAATGAATTTATTATAAATATTCTGAATATTATCTACAACTTTTATATTGACAAGTGTTTTATAGGACCAATTCTAACATCAAAAACAAGTTAATAATACACAGCGGTTAAAAAAAATCATTGTATTAATGGTGTACTCAAATCTAAACTGCTTATTTTACGACTCATTTTTAAATTCACTTTTGATCTCAAACGCATCCAATTGGCAGGTTCTCTCATTCAGAAACTATATAATGTGCATATAGAGCAAAATGAGAGCTGAATTTTGGCACCTTTCAAATTTCGATAGTCGGAAGTGTGGGGGCGGGGGGGGTAACGCTTGCCCCTTATCTAAAATTAAAATATCTCGATGAAAAAACAGGAGCAAATTAGAGCTAATTGAGCGCTAAATTTTGGCACCTTTGAAATGTCGAATTTCGAATGTGAGGGGGTGGGGGGCAGTGATTGCTTGCCCCCCCCCCTATTTGAAATTGCTATATCTCGATAACAAAACCAAGGCAAATTCTAATATTAGACAGCAAATTAGAATTCCTTGACAGCTAAATTTTGGCACCCTTGAAATTTCGATATTCGAAAGTTAGGCGGCTAGTGAGTGTTTGCCCTGTTACTTGAAATTGCTATATCTCGATAACAAAACCAGAGCAAATTCTAATATTAGACAGCAAATTAGAGCTATTTGAAAACAAAATTTTGGCACCTTTGAAATTTTGGTACTCGAAAGTTGGGGGGGGGGGGGCTAAATTAACGTTTGCCCCCTTACTTGAAATTGAAATATCTCGATAACAAAAACAGAGCAAATTCTAATATTAGAAAGCAAATTAGAGCTAATTGAGAGCTAAATTTCAGCACCTTTGAAATGTCGATATTCGAATGTGGGGGGGGGGTTACTGAGTGCTTGCCCCCTTATGTCAAAATTCTATATCTCGATAAAAAAACCAGATCAAATTCTAATATTAGACAGCAAATTAGAGCTAATTGAGAGCTAAATTTTGGCACCCTTGAAATTTCGATATTCGAAAGTTAGGGGGCTAATGAGTTTTTGCCCCCCCCCCTAATTGAAATTGCCATATCTCGATAACAAAACCAGAGCCAATTCTGATATTAGAGAGCAAATTAGAGCTAATTGAGAGCTAAATTTTGGCCGATTCGAAATTTCGGTACTCGAAAGTGGGGCGGGGGTAGGGTAACTTAACGCTCCTCCCCTTACTTAAAATTGAAATATTTCAATAAAAATAAAACAGAGCAAATTCTAATATTAGAGAGCAAATTAGAGCTTATTGAGAGCTAAATTTTGGTACCCTTCAAATTACGATGTTCGAAAGTTAGGGGGCTAGTGCATTTTTGCCCCACTACTTGAAATTGATAACAAAACCAGAGCAAATTCTAATATTAGGGAACAAATTAGAGCTTATTGAGAGCTAAATTTTGGCACACTTGAAATTTCGATGTTCGAAAGTTAGGGGGCTAGTGAGTTTTTGCCCCCCTACTTGAAACTGATAACAAAACCAGAGCAAATTCTAATATTAGAGAGCAAATTAGAGCTAATTAAGAGCTAAATTTTGACATCTTTGAAATTTCGATACTCAAAAGTGGGGAGGCTAAATTAACGCTCGCCCCCTTACTTGAAACTGAAATATCGCGATAAAAAATCCAGAGCAATTTCTAATATTAGAGAGCAAATTAGAGCTAATTAAGAGCTAAATTTTGCACCTTTGAAATGTGGATATTCGAATTTGGGGGGGGGGTAGTGAGTGTTTGCCCTCTAATTTAAATTGCTATATCTCGATAACAAAACCAGAGCAAATTCTAATATTAGAGAGCAAATTAGAGCTAATTGAGAGCTAAATTTTGGCACCTCTGAAATGTCGATACTCGAGAGGGGGTGTGGCTAAGTTAACGCTTGCCCCCTTACTTGAAATTGAAATATCTCGATAAAAAAAACCGGAGCAAATTCTAATATTAGAGAGAAAATTAGAGCTAATTGAGGGCTAAATTTTGGCACTTCTGAAATTTCGATACTCGAAAGTGGGGGGGGGGGCTAAGTTAACGCTTGCCCCCTTACTTGAAATTGCTGTATCTCGATAACAAAATCAGAGCAAATTCTAATATTAGAGAGCAAATTAGAGCTAATTGAGAGCTAAATTTTGGCACCTTTGAAATTTCGATATTCGAAAGAGGGGGAGGGCTAAGTTAACGCTTGCCCCCTTACTTGAAATTGAAATATCTCGATAAAAAAACTAGAGCAAATTCTAATATTAGAGAGCAAAAATAGAGCTAATTGAGCGCTAAATTTTGGCACCTTTGAAATTCCGATATTCGAATGTGGGGGGTGGGGGGGTAGTGAGTGCTTACCCCCCTATTTGAAATTGCTGTATCTCGATAACAAAATCAGAGCAAATTCTAATATTAAAGAGAGCAAATTAGAGCTAATTGAGAGCTAAATTTTGGCACCTTTGAAATTTCGATATTCGAAAGTGGGGGGGCTAGCGTTAACTTAGCCTCCCCACCATTCTAATTAAAATATCTCGATACCATAACCGGGGCAAATTCTAATATTAGAGAGCAAATTAGAGCTAATTGAGAGCTAATTCCTGATGTATTTGAATCTAAAATATTCGGAGGCGGGGGGGCCAAGTTAACGCACCTGTTTTTTGGGTCACTGAATCCGAATTTTTAACTTCCCACCAAAATTTCCCCTGGCAACCCCACCAAATTTTGGTAAAATAGCCCCCCAAAAAGGTTTTTATTAAAAAAATCAATTTTTATATTGTTTTAGGGGAAAAGTACCTAGAAATTCAGAAAGTAGACAAAATTTGCAACAAATTAGATATATGACATTATGACTCATGATGAAGGGGAAGGGGGGATCTGCCTCGGAACATGCGCACGGTGCTGCGTGAACTAAGTTGGGCAATTCCACTTAACCACTCACACATTTACAATCGGCCTCCCATCTCCCCTCCGAACTTGCTCTATAAGATTTACTTTAAGTTTTTTGGGCCGCTGAAACGGAATTTTTAACTTCCTGCCAAAATCCCCCCCCCCCCCCCCGAATAGTTGTTTTTAACTTAAATTTCTTATTGTTTTAGGGAAAAAGGATTACGAAATTCAGAAACTAGACAAAATTGCAACAAATAGGATATATGACATTATGACGTAGGATGAACGGGGAGGGGGAGGGCTGCCTCTGAACATGCACTGCGGCGCTATGTGCACTAAGTTAGAAGTCAAGGCAATAGGGGATTTTACCTGGCAAAACTCATGGTAGTTCTGGAAAAAGGCTTATTATATGTTTTTTGGGTTGCTGAATCCGAATTTGTAACTTCCCAGCAAAATTCCACCCGGCAACCCACCAAAAAATTGATTTTTTGAAAAAATTTGGTTTTTGAGAAAAGCGCGCGGGGAATGTTCCGAGGCAGCCCCCTCTCTTCCTGTTTATCCTACGTCATAATGTCATATATCCTATTTGTTGCAAATTTTGTTTAGTTTCTGAATTTCGTAAAGCTTTTCCCCTAAAACAATAAAAAATTTAAGTTAATAACAACTATTTTCGGGTTTTTTTTGGGGGGGGGGGGGGGGAAATTTTGGGTGTAAGTTACAAATTCGGATTCAGCGACCCAAAAAACTTAAAGTAAACCTTATAAGGAAAGTTTGGAGGGGATATGGGAGGGCGAATGTAAACGTGTGAGTGGTTAAGTGAAATTGCGCAACTTAGTCCACGCAGCACCGCGTGCATGTTCCGAGTCAGATCCCCCCTTCCCCTTCATCCTAAGTCATAATATCATATATCTAATTTGTTGCAAATTTTGTCTACTTTCTGAATTTCTAGATACTTTTCCCCTAAAACAATAAAAAAATTGATTTTTTTAATAAAAACCTTTTTCGGGGGGCTTTTAACCAAAATTTGGGGGAGTTGCCGGGAGAAATTTTTGTGGGAAGTTACAAATTCGGATTCAGCGACCCAAAAAACATAAAGTAAGCTGATTTCCAGAACTACCACTAATTTTGCTAGGTAAAATTCCTTATTGCCTGGACTATTCAGAGAGATCTTAATTCCAGTATTAGTAAAATGAAAAGTCAATAGAAATCAAGAAATTTTAATGTAATTATACGAAAAATTATTCAGTTTAATTAATGAAAAACTTCAATTTCTTCTCAACAAAAAGTCATTTAAATCAACAAAACATTTTACTCTTTTGAAATTAAAGTTCAAATAAGTTTATATTAAAAAATGACAAACAGTTAAATGTAATTACAGGTTATTTCTCATGGAAATTTTTCCAAACTGCTAATTTTATGAAAAGTAATTAGCTATTGTAATGCTAAATTATTACAGTACCGGACCTCAAATCCGGAATCCTAAAATCCGGACGACCCAAAATCCGGAATGGAAAAAAAACTGAAATTCCGCGATGATCTCGAATAAATATTTCGTAAAAACGTCCATAGATGGCGCTATGTGCGCACGTAACACAGTGCCGAGCCAAACTAGACTCAGCAATTTTATTTTATTGCAATGTTTTTCATTCATTAGTTTTAATCCAAATTTTCTAACAGAATTATCGTAGTTAGTGTGTGCACACATTTTAAATTTATTTTAAAAAGAAACCCTTTTCTTCATTTATATAGAAAATGTAAAAAGAATAAATAAATAACCACAAAAAAGAATTATTTTTAAAAAGGTTCGTAGAATATATTTATAATATTTATATGTAAAAATATTTTGCAACACCCTCCCCCCACTTTTAATATGTTCAACAAATTTCATTTTTCGAAAAAATTGTGTTTGTAAGCACCGTACCAAAAAATTCTTTTCTTTAACTCAAAGAGAAAAAAAAATCTACCCAAAGTTCCTTTCTCCATAACAAAACAAGCTGTCCATCGAAAGCTAATGATCTCATTCTGATAACGTTGACTTACCACTTCACGCAGTTAAATAAACATGTTGAATAAGCAAAACAAACAGCGGATAGATAATGTCGTTTTTCTTTACTTTCTTTTCATCTAGTGGCCTTTTCTTTTTAAGAGGTACCCTAGCTTTCTAATAACTTATCATAATTTAATAAAAATTTGTTACACAAGCTAATTCACTATTATTGTAACTTGCTGAAAATTTGAAAGAAATTCGTCAATTAGCAACAGAGATAATTATTTTTAAGGAAAGAAACTGTGTCGCTGGGAGCTCGTTACTATGGTTTCAGAGCAAATTTAGGGACAAATGGCGGTTAATAAAGAGCCTAATTCGGCTCTCGCAAACAACGGTGTATTTTCATTTTCTAAAAAATGTTTTTATGTTCCTAATAATGTGATGTACAGGATTAAAAAAAATTCTTATCCTTATTTTAAATTATTTTTTTTAAATTTATGTTTATGTTTGTTTACTTATACCTCATACGGCAATCCGCGACATAGATTCCTAGGCCTAACTCGCGAGCAACAACACATTTTCATTTTCTAAAAAATGCTTTAATATTTCTAAGAATATGCAGTAATAGTATTTTTTTAAAAACTTATTTTTATTTTGAATTACTTTTTGTAATTTGTATTTTTGGCTTTATTTACACTAAGCCTAACATGGCAATTCGCGGTATAGATTGCTCTGTGGCATGTAAAATTTTGCCAAGGGCATGTACTGTATCTGTTTATTTATTTTGGTTGAGGACCTAAAATCCGGAATGGCCACGGTCCCGATCAGTCTGGATTTGAGGTCCGGTACTGTACAAACTAATGGAGCTTTGCATGCTTCGCTAGTCGGTGTTTTGAAACAGACCTCGAATAAGACGAGTCTCTTTCCAAACGATCCTTTCCTTTCACTAGTCGTTTTTTCCCAAACAAACCTCGAATTAAACGACCTGGGGTTGGAAGCCACACTGCCTTTGGCAGCATATGACAGCTCTGATCCTGAATCAAATGAACCTTGAATTATTGAAATTTTTTATTTTTGAACGAGAATCTTTACAAACAAATATTCGAAACAAGCCCTTTCCAAACAAACCCACTGCCTTCAGCAGTACACACAAATCATTATTTTTAACCTTTAAAAAAGCATAATTGTTTTATCTCAAAGGCACACAGTGATCAACCCCGATTACATTAAAATTTTCAGTGTCATTGTTCATGTTGCTATAAGAATTGATTTAGCACTTGTTACAACTTGAATTTAATTATGGCAGTAGTAGAATTTACTGAAAAGTTCTTTCAATTTCAGAAAAAATTGTAAAAAAATAACCGTTGAATGCAAAAAAATTTGCATAAAACATGAAGAAAAAAAATTCCAAAAATTATAAACAAAATCTATTATATTGGGCTAATAGATTGAAACTAGATTTCTTTTACGAATGTCTCAAAAATTCACTGTGAAACATGAGAAAATTCTAAAATCACAGAAGACAAAATTTACTACCTTGGACTAAAAGATTGAAACTGGATTCCTTTTACAACTGTCAAAAAATCATTACAAAATACTGAAAAAAGCTAAAAATCGCATAAAAAATTCACAAAATTTACAAAAATTTTGTGCAAACAATGCTGCAATAATTCCAAACAAACTTTATTGAAAGCAGGTCAAAACTTACTATTGTTGGGTTGACAAAAAACATTGAAACAGGACCCTTTTATTCATGGGGAAAAAAACTGTTGTGAAAAATGAAAAAATGTTAAAAATTGCATACAAAAATTAAACTAAAAGAAACATCATAAAATGCTTTCAAGCTGCAAAATTTCAGACATACAGGTCAGACAAGAAAACTTTCTGAGGCTCAAAGTGAAAATTTTATTTATTCACAAATTGAAAATTGGAAGAAAAAAAAAACCTTGCTATTTGAGAAACAAGGATGTAATCTGATTTTCTTGAAGTGTTTCACAATCCTTTAAAAATTAGTCTGAAAGGAAATTCAATTGCTATTGATGGGATGAAAGGAGAAATATTCAGAAGTCTTTGGATGGCCAGTGTCAGTAACATAACGAGAGCCTTGTCTATTCTATTCTGGAAAATAAAGCGCATGTTTCTTTTCATGTCTGTTTTGTTCTAAACTCATGTCATCGTAACCAGCTGGCAATTCTTCCTTACGATACATGTGGGGGGTGGTGACCGTTCATAGCAGCTGGCAGTATAGAGTCGATTTGTGTCCAAAGTATTGCTTTCTAGGCTTAGCCTAGGTTGTTGTCGGTGGAAGTAAGTTATTTAGTTAAGATTTTATTAGCGGGTTTTCTCTTTTTGTAATTGGTTGTTGTTTGTGTGCCATAATTGTAAATAACTTTTGAATATCTTTATTTTGTTATATCATAATAGACTTTTGGTGCATAATATGGCTAGCTCTACTTTTAATATTGTAAAGGATGATATTTCGATACATCTTCCTGATGTTAGCGTCAAAATGGATGAAGTTGAGGCTAATTCTTTGATTTGTGATAGTAAAAACACTAATATTGCCCGTTCTTCTGCTTCAATGCACTCGCTTCTTTATATGGCTGCCTAGAACAGTGGTGAGTTGTTCAATATCTGTTTACAGAGCTCGGACTCTAAATCAATTCCTCATCGTGACCCCAAGGCTGTTCAATTTTGAAAAAAAAAAAAAAAAAAAAAAAAAAAAAAAAAAAAATCCTCATGTTTTAATATCGATAATGTTAGATATACTAGATCTGACAGCCTAATTGTAAGTACCAAAAATGTGACATGTGCGTCCGAAGTTTATCAATTAACTGAATTTCTAGATATATCAATCAACAAACGCATGAATTGGAAAAAATTACTAATTGTTTTTTGCTTTTTGATAACCCCGTAGACATACCCCTGGAGGAGGTGGGTCAAGAAAAACCTGAAAAAACAATTTTAAGATTTTGGAACTGCGGTGGTTTATTCAAAAAGATTTGTAGAGTATAGTTTCCACAGTGTTGGTAACTTTGCTGGGCAATTGTATCCCAGCTGAAATCAAACTATGGTTCTCTCTATTCAATAAATTCATCAATTTGTTGACAGACCAAGACAATGTTCAAAATGTTACAAGTTCAACCACCTATCAGGGAAATGTGAATCTGAGCAGCTCTATGTAACATGTAGTCTTCAAGATACTGGGCTGTGCACAGCAGCTGTTAAATGTGTGAACTGTGGGGAGTCACACAGGTCGGACTATCTGCAATGTCCTTTCCCACTTGAAAGAAGTGGAATTTCTCCGTTTTAAATGTGAAATTTTAGTAGATTACTCCTCCAAACAATCAGAAAAATTTTAGAAACTATCAGCGCCCTCAGCAACCTCATAATGAACTGTCTAGCTAAAATGAGTGACCAGTCCCTGGGCGCAAACAAGCCCATAAAAATGGTAAGGGTGGATTTAAAAAAAAAAAAAATTCCCCTCTTTATCTTTATTTTTGGGTTGGGTGTGTGCTACTGCAAGGGGCAGTTTATATGCCCGTTGGTCAAAGCTTTTTGGTTTTCTGCTCTCTTTTTTTTTATATTTTAAATCTCTATGGGTATCAACATTATTCAGTGGAATTGTCGTAGCATCTCCAACAAGCTTTCCTGGCTAAAGTGCTCGCCTTTTTCGTTGGCGGATATCTTGGTTCTTCAAAAAACTTTCCTAACTCCTGATAAACCTTTTTCAATGTCTGACAAAGTGGTTTATCGACATAACAGGGTTGGCCATCCTCGCGGTGGTCTGGCCTTGGCTGTGAGCTTCGCATGGTCTTGTTCACAGTTGTGCTTTGATAATCTTGCCTTGTCTAATGAGTTGTTGGGTACTCACATTTTTTTTTTTTGCTCCATTCACCTAAATATAATCAATATCTATTCCTCTTCAGGGTTGGTGGTAGCTGACCTCATGGAGGTATGCCACAGTCTCTCATCTTGGGAGACTTTAACCAGCACCATCCACTGAGGGGATTCTCGGTGTCCTCGAAGGCCATCGAGTGTTTTGTGGAATGGATCTCTGAAAGCTCCTTCTGTTTACTGAACTCTAATGCTCCGACTAACGTTGCACCTAACGGGGTTAGCTCATTAATTGATCTTTCACTTTGTTCCCCAGACTTACTTGCCTGCTCCACGCTTAGTGTTGAGAAGGACCTTTTTGATAGCGACCATTTCCCTATCATAACTTCTGTTGAGCTCCACTCACCATCACAGCCTAGTCCCACTCTCTACAACTGGGCAAACATCTGCTGGGAGGTTAACTCAAACTTTCACTTGGTCTCCGAGATCAAGTATAATTCTTACCAGTCATTGGTCCATTGTGCAATGTTCAAATACAGTATTTCCCTCCCTAGGTCCTCAAACGTGTCTCTGTTTGGTGGGCTACAAGATGTAGCATACTTAATATGCAGAAGAAGTTTTACCTGAAGAAGTCTTGTCAGTTAGTTTCAGAGGAGCACTGGATAAAATACAAGAGGTTCTCAGACAAGCTTCGCCAGGTTATCAAATCTGCAAAGCGCAGTCCGCTGCAATGCGAAAGACCCTCACCTCCTTTATAAAATCTTCCAAAACCTCAAGAATAGTTTGAGTTCTTCTACTGAGTCTCATTTTTACCTGCAACTTAGTGACTCCTACTGTTCAGATGCCGTTGTCCAGGCAGTGGCCCAAACGATTACTTTAGAGAGGGTAGTAGCCACGAGCCTATTCGGCTCACCTATGGTAATGTAATTAATTCTCTGCTTAATCATCCATTTATGCTTTCTGAGCTAAAGGAGGCCATTCACCGGACGAAGACCTTCTCCCCTGGGGAAGACAAAATAAGCACAGCCTTGTTCAAAACTCTCAATGACCACTTCCTGGAATGCTTGCTGACCCCTTTATAACAACATCTCATTCTCTCACGATATTCTGTCGAGCTGGACTTTGGCGACTATCCTTCCCATTCCCAAGCCTGATAAGCCAAGACACTATGTGTTTTCTTATCGCCTTATAGCCTTAACCTCAGTGGTGGGTAAAATCTGTGAGACGATGATCGCTAGGCAGATTATGTACCACATTCTCTATTATAAAATTTTAGTCCACAGGCATCTAGGCTTTCAACCTTAGATGGCCATACAGCAATCACTATTCTCCATCAAGATATCAATCATGCAAAGAAGAAGTTCATTCTGAGCATCTCTCTGGATTTGCAAGCCTCCTATGACTCAGTTTATATTGATGGATTAATTTATACGTGTGCACTAGGGTGTCATTTTGTAAGGCAAAAAATAAAATGTAATTTTTTTGCAGACTTTGCTTACGCCCCGAGTCTAAGTAATGTAAAACATATATATTCCAAATTTCATTAAGATCGGATAATATTTAGGGGTTGCACACTTTGATCAGTTTTGTAAAAGTAGACAAAAAATACGATTTTTTAATGTTAATTGCTTTTATTGAGAAAACTAGAAATCACAAACATCAAATAATACTAAAACTAGACACTAAGATTAATAGATAGCATAATACGCAAAGCGTATTATATTAATCAACTTTGAACGATGCAATCTCCTCTTTGTTTGCTTGGTGATGAGTTGTCTGTCCAATTCGTTTAATCAGATCAATTCCTCTTTCTGATGCATCATTGACCACAATAAGAGCGTTCAAATGGCTTCTTATAGAATCACTGCAGTATTCTGTCACATCATGGATCCCAAACTATTCAAAGAACATCTTTTTTATTAGTAACGAAATGATTCAGGCCTTTTCCTTCAAAAACTAGGTTTTTACTTCGAATATTTTCATTTTCTTTTCCTTTAGAGGTTTGGTTTCTAAATTTAGAGTCATATTTCCGGTATTAGCTGCAGTAATACGCACGTCCAAAAAAGTCAATCCTACGTTTGTTTCTAAAAGATACCAAAGGTATCTGTATCAACTTAGAAACTATGAGAGCACTTTTTTTGACATCAGCATCTGGGTAAGTGTTCAGAAGCTGTAGCATACCCAAATTCTTCTTTGGAGTCCATCGACTTATAATTATCTCAGGCCAAAAGTGAACATATATGATGCTGACACAATGAGCTACTCTTTTCATTCCTTTCAATTGAGTTGAGGACTATTTAGAGATGAGTACACTTTTTTGTGCATATACTGCCTTTGCCATCCACCTTGCTTGATTAAGAAGCTCTGGGATCCTGAAACTGAAGTCGTTTTTAGGGTTTCGTTCATCTGACAAAACCCTATTCGTCTCACTCCTTTGTCTGTCTGTCTGTCCGTCCGTCACAGAGCCCGTTCTCAGAAACTATACATGTTAGAGATTTGAAATTTTGGGTACTTATAGCTGAACACCTCACATCAAACAACAAATCATAAAATTTTGAAAAAGTTGGTAATTAACTGAATTACGGGCTAATTAATTTCTAAAATTAACCAATCCACCTTTTTAACGCAGATTCAAATGAACTTTCTCCAAATCATCCGTGTTTCTCCTAAGGGTTGCCAGTAAAATCAGCCGATGCATGGTTACCACGGAGGAAATTAAGCCGAAAAATGAAGTGGGCATTTTAAATCGAAATCGCATATCAGAAAATATTGGTCCAAGAAATTTGTAAATGGAATAGACAGACGCAGAAAAAAATCTACTTTCATTTGGCATAAAGTTCACATTTCTGCGATGTGTATAAGTTAAAATATCCACTAAAAATCGATCGATAAAAATTTATTTTCTTTAATTGAAAAGACAAGGAAAAAAGATTTCAATTCAAAATATTTCAAAGCAGGTAGACATGACGACGCTGCGTTTTTTCTTAATAGCATATTTTAATATGGAATTTTAACTTTTTAAATATTAAATTTTTTGATTAAATTTTATGGCATCCCGATCTCAAATTTCTCGCTGATTTTATTGATACCTATTTCTAAGTCCTACCTTAATTACAAGCTGAAATATTAATTATTATTTAATTAATCGGTTTAACTCGCAGTAGAATAAATGCCGGTAACTCCCACATGTGTATTTTAAACAATTCTTTCTAAGTGAGCCCCTAATTATGTTGGAGACATGAAATTTCGGGTACTTATAGCTGGACACCTCACATTAAACAACAAGTGATAAAATTTTGGAAAAAGTCGTACATTTAACCCTTTGTGCTCCCACATGTGTATTTTAAACAATTCTTTCTAAGTGAGCCTCTAATTATGTTGGAGACATGAAATTTTCGGTACTTATAGCTGAACACCTCACATCATACGACAAATCATAAAATTTTGAAAAAGTCGTACATTTAACCCTTTGGGCTCCCACATGTGTATTTTAAACAATTCTTTCTAAGTGAGCCCCTAATTATGTTGGAGGCGTGAAATTTTGCATACTTATAGCTGGACACCTCACATCAAACAACAAGCGATAAAATTTTGAAAAAGTCGTACATTTAACCCTTTGGGTACATGTACATGTACCCAACATGTGTATTTTAAACAATTCTTTCTAAGGTGAGCTCCTAATTAGTTTGGAGGCGTGAAATTCTGCATACTTATAGCTGAACATCCCACATCAAACGACAAATCATAAAATTTTGAAAATGTCGTACGTTTAACCCTTTGGGCTCCCACATGTGTATTTTAAACAATTCTTTCTAAGTGAGCCCTTATTTAGGTTGGAGGCGTGAAATTTTGCATACTTATAGCTCAGCATCCCAGATTACACGTCAAATAATAAATTTTGAAAAAGTTTTATGTTTAACCCTTTCAACTCCAGCTCGTGTATTTTAAGCAATTCTTTCTAACTGAGCCCCTAATTAAATTGGAGATTTTAAATTTTGCATACTTATAGCAGAACACCTGAGGCCAAGCGACAAATCATAAAATCTTTAAAATGTCTTACGTTTAACCCTTTGAGCTACCACATATGTATTTGAAGCAATTCTTTCTAAGAGAGCCCCTAATTAAGTTGGAGACATGAAATTTTGCATACGTATAGCTGAATACCTCAGACCACACGACAATTCATAAAATCTTCAAAAAGTCTTATATTATTTACCTCTCCGGGCTCTAGCTTGTGTATTTTAAGCAATTTTTCTAACATCCGCCCTTTTAACCAGGGGAGAAATTTTCCAACTTTTGCCGACACCCCTTTGACCCTTCTTTCATATTGTGCACCATAGCCTTACATATTTTAGTTCCATTTTTTACCGCCAGGTGCGCCTACTGATCTCAGGTGCTATGGGCCCAATCCCCTCGACTAATATATCTGCGGATAGTATGTAAAACGGGATTTCGTTCGGATAGATGTTTGTTTAGAATCGAGTGCGCTCCCTGGTTGCGAAATGTGGAAGTAATAGATTTTTCAAAAAGATAAAGTGTTTTGAAAGGAATATTAAACGAAACCCTCTGTGCGATCTGTGATCACACTTACCCACTTGTTTGATCAACCTTCTAGGTACCAGAATAAGAATTGTAATAACTCTTAGTAATCTTTTCTTAGATGACTTCTGTCTTTTAGGACATTTTGGAGGTTGTTAACCCGTTTATACCCTTATTTCTTTTTTTTTAGATGAAAACAGTCTCAACTCCACCAACTGACGAACTCATATCAGCTTCTGTTTGTGATTTAAGAAATTCTTTATCTTCGTGTGATATGCTAGTCATATCCATCACATTTTGCCAGGAAATGTCAAATAACTTGACGAGGTCACCTTTCCAAATTGTCTGTTTTATTATCCGTGTTTCTTTATCCGTGTTTCTCGATTTTTCTTTACCCAGGTTTGATTACTCTTTGTACATCTTCTGTAAACCAGCGCTGATATTCTTCTCTGTCTTAACAGGAATATTTGCTTTCTTTTACACTTCCTATAGTTTAGGACTGGTAGATTTAGCAGAAACTGAAAGTCTTTCTTTCATTTCCTTGTGATGGTAAATAAAACTAAGAGTATTTGTTCCTTTGTAGGGAATCGAGCTAATAAAACCTCACCTCTAGGCACCTTTCCTAGCCGCCAAATTCCTCTTAAGGTTTGCATTTTAAAGTTCAATTACCTTCAAAAGATGACAGAAACACATGTGAAGCCCATTAGTATAAAGTACTTCAATATTAGAAATTTCACTAATTTGAGATAAAAGTGATCAAAGTGTGCAACCTCTAAATATTATCCAATCTTCTTGAAATTTGGCATACATATCTTTTACATCACTCAGACTCGAGGCGCAAGCAAAGTCATATGAAAATCAAATCTTTGGAAAAATTAAACACCCTAGTGTGCGCAGGTGGGCATTAGTGACCGGATGCTCCATTTGATTCATCGCTTCCTTTCTGGTAGAGTTATTAATGTGGCCTCATGAGGTCACATTTCATCCACTCGAAACATTAGCAGAGGTGTTCCCCCAGGGCTGCAGGGTTGAGTCCTATCCTGGTTTACAATCTTTCTGGCAGATTTTTATGAAGTTCTGGAGGGCCTTGGTATAAAATTTCTCATATCGTCACCTGAGAGCAACAGTAAAACATTTAGAAATAATAAAAAATGAAATGTCTGACTTACTAGTATGAGAAACTGTGTTTGCATCTAGTGGAACAACTTCTAAAACACAAAGTTATGTTTAATACTACATCTCAGATGTGTTTTATAAAAATTCCCAACTGTTCAACTAGATGCAGACACAGTTTTTCATAGCAGTAAGTCAGACATCTCATTTTTGATTATTATTATTAGATGTCTTACTGTTGCTCTGAGGTGATGATATATGCAGATGACATTTTTATTTACTGTGATAATGATTCCTTGGATACTTGCAGAGAGAAGTTGCAAGAGGCTCTTAGACTCATAATTCAGTGATGCAACTACTGGAAGCTCTCTATCAGATCAGATAAATGCCATGCTATCAACTTGTCGAGAAGAGTAGCTGATTTCGAGTTTCATTTTAGTGTGAACGATAGGATTATGGATTGGTGTGCAGTGCAAACATCAAATATGTAGTTCTAGGCTTTTATATTACTTGACGTGGTGGCTTCCATAAACATGTAGAATATCTCAGGAAGGTTTTTAACAGGATAAACATTTCAAAAGCCCTGGCTCAAAAAAGATATGGGGCTAGAACACACCATCTCCTCACTTTGGGTTCTTCTTCAATAAGTAGCATTATCGAATACGGAGTGGCAATCTTCACTCTTCAGGCAGAAAACCGAAAGGACTCAATTGATCATAGACAGGGAGAAACAGCAATAGAAAATGACCGACCAACATATGCAGAAATGACAAATTTTCCACCGCTCCCACAAGAAAGACCGACACTAATATTAACACCAAAAGATAAGGAAACAAAAATGCCAATAATAAAGAAAGTTCTCTATGAATGTGGCTGAATTACCACCAGTAGACTGCCAAACAACTAAACAAAATAAAATAATAATAACATGTAAAAACAAATTTGACCTAGAACAGGTGAAAGATAAAATCCGCACTACAGAAGATATGGCGGAAAAACTGGATATTAAAGAACCAAACTTGAAAACAGCCCGAGTGATAGTCTTTGGAGCCCCAGAAGCCCCAGTAGTCACACAGAAAAATATGGAAAGAGAAGCAGACAGTTCACAGAACAACTTAGAAGAGCAACAAGAGCTATATGAAAAACAAGTACTCTATCTGGCTTTAGAAAGAGCTCTGAGGAGGAAGGTGTAATATAAGCTGATAAGAGTATTGAAAGGAAGAGAGGGCGAGGAAACATCGCACTTGGTGTTGCAGCTACTGGAGAGAGATACACTGCAACTAATAGCAGGAAAATTGTGCATAGGATTTAACCGGTGCACGGTAAGTCTTTATTCAAAGGTGTTATCACTGTCAGGAAATAGGGCATACAGCAAGAGTATGCCAGAATGCAGAGGCCTGTGCTAAATGTGGCAAAGGCCACAACATCAAGGATTGTGTCTCAGAAAAAGAAGAGTGTGTTAACTGCAAAAAAGTGCTCGACTACTACAAGGGGGACCATAGGAAAGCTGGACTATATGAAAAACATCCATCTTACGATCCATCCTGCAGCGTGTACCAGCGAAAGAAACAAGAAGCGTTAGCATATTGTCTTATAGAGGTAAAAATTCAAATTAATTCAGCAAAATTTACAGAACAACAGATCACAAACCGCTGCTTTTGTGAAGTTCCTCTCAGACTCGGACTATTCCCTGGCTTGTCTTCAAGATGCATACCTTTATGAAAATAGACCTCTATCACTTCCTCGAACAACACCATGCTATAGTTCAAGCTCTAAAAAAGCCCATATTTTAATCTTAGACTACTCTTTACCAAACTTAGACTAATCTTTACCAAAACTTAAAACATAATCTCTCTTCTAAACACTATAACTCAGTTTTTATAAATTTAGACCTTAGGCCTTTAACCTTAAGCATTGGCAGCCTGTATAGCCCCCCCCCCCCCCCCCCCCCCCCCCCGAGTGCTGACTTTGATGAGGATATTGAGAACTGGCTGGGTTCTAAAAATCAGAGCCCATTACAGTTGGTTCTCGGTGATTTTAACGCTCACAGTCAGCTTTGGGGCTATAGGAGTGAAGACACCAGGGGAAAAGTCCTTATCGATAGAGTCATAGTGTATCAACGAGTTATTCTAAACTCTTCATCCAGTCCACCAACGTATGAGTCAGGGAAGAACCTGGGGAGGCCGGATCCGTCCATCTGCACGCAGGCTATGTTTTCACACATAAAAAACTGGGAAGTAATTCCTTCCCCTTTTGGAGACCACTACCCAATAGAAACAGAGCTAAATTTCACAATACCCAAACTACCAAGAAGAAGATTCAAAACAAAGGGAATCCCTTTGACACAATTTTCCGAACAACTAACTCGAAAATGCTCACAGATTAACTTTAATGACATAGAAACTATAGACCAGTTTGACGAAGAATACAAAACTTTTAAACAAGAAATATTATTACAAGCCAAAAAATCCTTTAAAAAGAAAGCCCCTTTCAAGAAATTTAAAATTTCCTGGTGGTCTTTACAATTGAGGGCCCAAGAAATAAAGTAGCAGCTCTTTTAAAAAGAGCAAAAAATTCAAACTACGAGTCAAATATAAACCAGCATTACAAAAGGGCAATTTATCAAAAACAGATTTTATCGGAGAAGGAAAAAGCTTGGACAAACTTGTGTCGCAGAGAGACGGATCCTTTTGGTTTAACGAAAAAGTTAGCCTTCCAGCGATTCCAGGACTCACATATCAGTTACCAATTTGATTCTTTGTCACCCACTTCCAGGTCATCAACCCTTTTAAAACTAACGATGGACATTTTTGGCAATGAAACTCCAAAGCAACTACCACAGCGACTAAACTCGCAGGACCAGGCAAAATTCACAAAAAGAGAGTTGCGAAATGTTATTTTCTCATTCAATATTAACAAGGCGCCAAGACCTGATCAAATTGATCACAGGATGGTCAGGTGCATCTTTTCAAAAATTCCTAATATTCTGTTGGATATGTACAACAGTCTTTTAAAGTTAAACTATTTTCCTGATGACTGGAAATTGGGAGAGCTCATGTATTTTAGAAAGGAGGGAAAACCCTTGAATGAGAGCTCTTCATATCGCCCCATCACTCTATTACCAATATTCGGAAAAAATCAACCCTTTTAAAACTAACGATGGACATTTTTGGCGATGAAACTCCAAAGCAACTACCACAGCGACTAAACTCGCAGGACCAGGCAAAACTCACGAAAAGAGAGTTGCGAAATGTTATTTTCTCCTTCAATATTAACAAGGCGCCAGGACCTGATCAAATTGATCACAGGATGGTCAGATGCATCTTTCAAAAATTCCTAATATTCTGTTGGATATGTACAACAGTCTTTTAAAGTTAAACTATTTTCCTGATGACTGGAAATTGGGAGAGCTCATGTATTTTAGAAAGGAGGGAAAACCCTTGAATGAGAGCTCTTCATATCGCCCCATCACTCTATTACCAATATTCGGAAAAAATCAACCCTTTTAAAACTAACGATGGACATTTTTGGCGATGAAACTCCAAAGCAACTACCACAGCGACTAAACTCGCAGGACCAGGCAAAATTCACGAAAAGAGAGTTGCGAAATGTTATTTTCTCCTTCAATATTAACAAGGCGCCAGGACCTGATCAAATTGATCACAGGATGGTCAGATGCATCTTTCAAAAATTCCTAATATTCTGTTGGATATGTACAACAGTCTTTTAAAGTTAAACTATTTTCCTGATGACTGGAAATTGGGAGAGCTCGTGTATTTTAGAAAGGAGGGAAAACCCTTGAATGAGAGCTCTTCATATCGCCCCATCACTCTATTACCAATATTCGGAAAAATCTTAGAGAAATTAATTCTAAGACGAATACATCACGCATTAGACAAAACGAATTTCTTATCAGGTAAGCAACACGGCTACATGCAAAATAAATCTACGGAAACGGCTTTGGAGCAAGTGATTTCATTAGTAGAACAACACAAACAAAATAAACAATACACATCACTGGTGTCACTGGATTTCAGGGGAGCATTTGACAACCTCCCTTGGGACCAGGTGATCCTAGCATTGCAAAGACTAGGTATTTCTAAACAACTCATTAATCTTGTCGTTTCCTTCCTTTCAGGTAGGCGAGCTCAGGTGGACTGGATAGCACCATTTTTGTTGTACTTCTTTAGTAACGGTTGCCCGCAGGGATCGTGTCTTGGTCCTTTTCTTTGGTTGGTTCTGTTGGAGACTCTGTTGGGGACCTTTGATGTACAGGACTGTGAACTGGTGGCATACGCGGATGACGTGATATTACTGATCTGGGCACAGTCGAGACAGCAACTTGAACAAAAAGGTCAGAAAGCTTTAAAATTTATTCAGAATTGGGCAGAAACCAACAAAATAGAAATTTCACATGAAAAATCCTCATCATTAACTTTTGACAAACCCAAACACCTTAAGCAGGGCCCCACATTTAAACTTCAAGGTAAATCAATAAAATCAGAAACAACACTAAAATACCTGGGGGTAATATTAGATAAACAATTATCATTTCTCCCACATGTGGCACAAAAGAGAGTAGAAATCGGAAAAATAACTCAAAATCTTTATAAATTTTCATCAATCTCAGGTCGACTCCCTCCGGAATTTTTTAAGATTTGGTACTCGGCGATCTTACAAAGGAAACTGGCCTACACGTGTGCTGTCTGGTTTCTGCGTATGGCACAATATCACGGTCGTCGACATTTGCTCTCGGCACAAAGGAAAGCTTTGTTGCTGATAACGAGAGCATATCGCAATACGTCAACAAATGCCCTGCAGGTCCTCACAGGTCTCCCCCCACTGCATTTGCAGTTGGAGGCGGAGTATTCGGGGACGATTCGTCTCGACAAGTCAACAGAAAAGGCTTTTGCTCCACTATACTTATCCAAAATGCTCAAAATACAAAACATCACCACTAACAAGTGAAATACAAATTTGTGAAACAAACGACCATGTAGGCAAAATTACAATATACACGGACAGTTCCAAAATGTCCGAAGGTTCAGCCTCGGCATTTTGTGTGTACGAAAAAAACAAGCAAATCCATACTTGGAGAGCGAAACTGCCCCAGGATAATTCTGTCTTCCAGTCAGAACTCTTCGCGATCTCTTCAGCATTAGAGTGGATAGAGTCGGACAAACATTCTCAATACTTAATCATAACGGATAGCCTATCAAGTTTAAAAGCATTAAACAATTTTGACAATACAAACTATTTAATACTAAAAATTCTTCAACAATTACAAACAACAGTAAAAGACATATACTTCAATTGGACAAAAGGACATTCAGGTGTTGAGGGCAATGAGGCAGCTGACCAACTGGCAAAATCGACAGTAACGGATGAAACACTAATACATACATTTTTACCATATCCAGCTTCTTCACTAAAATCACAGACAAAGCAGAATCTGTTAAAAAATTGGCAAAAACGCTGGACGGATTCAGACACAGGCCGATATACGAAGGAATTCTTGCCATTGGTTGACCACAAGTATTTCGTAAACAACAGATACTTACACATATTTTTAACAAATCACGGCCCCTTTCAGGAACACTTATACAAAATTAACAAAAGAGACTCCCCACTATGCATTTGTGGCTTGCCGTCAACATCGTTACACTATGTATTATACCGTACATTAACATCGCATTATCATCTCAAAAAACACACACGTATGAATTTAGCAAGTTGGTGGCGGGATGTAAAAGAAAAACCACAACTACTCAACAAGATCATACAATGCATGAGGTTTATAGAAACAAACGAGTACATCTTTTCAAATCCAGAGCCATTCTAGTCCGACTCCATCACTAGGGTGTAGCATGGAGGGAGAAACGGGTTATTAGTGGGTGCCAGAAACTTCTATCACTATTAAGAAGTAATTATTGTTCTAATGGTTGCTTATAATATTTCTAAAAAGATTCTGTTATTGTCTTTTGCATACTAGAAATGGATTTATTAGAATAAAACGTGATTGTCCAGTTGCCTCAATCACTTACATATGCGCTGTGAATGTACACTAATAACCCGATCCTAGTGGGTGATCAAGCTGAGAAGAAAAAGGAAATAAAATACAGTACCTCCACTCTTGCAATAAATAAACTAACTGTTGTACATGTTTCAAACAAGGAAGACTTTTATTCGTTCAGTAAGAGTATGCAGGTGAAAGGTGGGGTCCATGGCTCGGCATCCGATGATCATGAAGCATCTGTGGGGCTAGAAATCAGTCTTGATTTTCACAAAGGATCTTCTTAATAATTCATGTGGATATACGCTAAAACTAGTTGAATAAAACACTAAGAAGAGGTCCTTAGGAAAGGAGACTTAGCCTCGTTATAAAAATATTCTCTAGCAAGACCACGGCATTGACTTCTGACATTACCGGCACATTCGGGGCACGAGGCCCGCGAAATGCGCGGCGATCTAAACTGTTTTACTCTATACCAGAATGACTGCACTAGACTGCCTGCTAGGAGAGAGAGAGAAAGCTTTTAAACTCACGCGCGGCAGCTAAAGGGTTGCCGTAAAAAGGTGAGAGTGTGCCAAGAAAAGCCAGGAGCGAGACGACGTCGCTAAAACGGCGCAAAGAGGATCGCAAAATGCGATTTACTAAACATCGCGTGCTGAAATGAAAACAGTGCTTAAACTGAAAATGGGAAATGAAACCAGTAAATTTAAAACAGAAAAGGTTAGATTAAATAAATAAGAGATGTTTAAAAGTAAGATTAATTAAACTGCCTGGGGAAAGGAAACAAAATATATTGCTACACAATATATTACACCCCAACAAACGTTGAAAAAGAACTTTTAGTCCATAGCTATAAGAGCTGAAGCAAGGTCTGAGACTCCAATGCTTTATTGCAGAAATAAAGTTGATTTCTTCACACTAAGAATTCCAAACAAGATGCAAAAATGAACAAAAGGACTAAAAGTGACTGATATTGAACTAAAGGAGACAAGCAATTAAATGGAAAAACAATTAAATGAAATGACTGAAAAAGAACTTACCCAAAACAAGGTAAACAACAAACCTGAAAAGAAAAATTGAAGTTGAGAGAATACCGGAGATCATCAGATGCCGTCAGGACTACACGGGGAACAGACGTTACCCTACAGGTGGGTAGTTTTGAAAAAACAATTACTATATGTACACAAATGTTGAGAAAAAAATTTACAGTTATACCTTATTAAACCTATATAAAAAATTACATTATTTTAAGTTAAAAGAAAGAAAAGGGGGAGTGGTACCACAAAAAAATAGGAAAGGTCAAAACAGTATACACATAGTACTAATCACATGAAAAAGATTACTCACAACATGGGCAAAACTGCATAACCCTAAGAGCATACTTCCTATCAAAAAAATTTAAACACATACAAATATAAACACACTGCTATAGCAATAAAATTTAACACCAAAAAGTGATAATCAAAAGTAAAAAGGTGTGTGCGAGCTCACAAATTGTAAAAATACGTACGTACACAATAATTTATTAAACCATGGTAAAAATTGATAGACTAAAAAAGATTTTGTAAACATGTATGTTTACATGAAAATAAATATTCACATAGAATATTCTTACTTTTGTTTACATCTCTTTTGAGATTTTGCTAGCATGTTACTATTCTGAAAAAATTTGTAAAATGTAAGTATATCTTTTTTTTTTAAACACAAATTTGAATATTTTCTTGTAGTACATTCTAGAGAAGAAACATAACATAACATGAGAGGAACATAGACACATAAAAGAAAAATTAAAACTTCTCCTTTTTTTTTGAAAAAATTCAAGAAAATTTTGAAAATTCAAAAAGGTTTTGAAAATTCACTAAAATTTTGTCAACAGACAAACACTGGTAAAAAAATTCTAAAATATTATTACAATACTCAAAGCATTCTATTATGTCTATAAGTATCATTGACATGATACATAAAAAAATGACAAAGTCATTCGCAAAGAATGGTTGAAAAAAAATGATACCCGTAAACTATTGTAAAATTTTAAAAAAAATGTAAAGAAAATGGAAATGTGAAACAAACATGTTTCATGAACTATTAGTCTAACGACTACATTGTGACATGAAGTCACCACTGGAATGTTGCTAGAAATTGAATCTTAAAAATTGAGAATGATACCAAAAATGCATTAAAAAAAATTTTACAGCCTACTAAATAACTAACAATGTGACACGAAGTCACCACTAAAAAATTTATTGGAAAAATAACTTTTTGAAAAAAGTCAAAATGTAACGTACAAAAATTTTTCATTTTATTCTTTTTCTTTTTGTACTTCAAAATGTGACACAAAGTCACCACTAGTAATTGAAAAATGTGCAATCTTGAAAAAGTCAAAATTTTTAAAATGTGCCCAAAAAATTGCATTTTACTACAATTTTTGGAAAACGGTGTGACCACTATAGTCACCACTGGAATATTGTAAAAAAATTTAAAAACAATTATTGCTAAGTTTAAAAATGCATTTGAATCTTATAACACTACACTATAGTTGAAATGTGACAAAGTCACTACTAGAACCTGTTGAAAAAAAATGCATTATAAACATAAAACAACAATGTATACATATGTATTAAAAAAACTGAAAAAGAATTCATAACAACTTAATTTAAAAGAAATACTATGACAAAAATTCACCATCTGGCCGCAGATGTTGGATGTATTGAACAGCATCTTTAACTATGTCAAACATAAGTTGAAAAAAAACAAAAGGATTATTTAAAAATTATAAGACAGATGTCCTAATCTTGTAGCTGTAAAAATATGCTGGTATCAGAAGATAGTATCACTGCTTGTAAGATTTTATGCTGAAGAAAAAAAATGTTCTGTTCTGCTTGAAAGAGTTCAAACTAAACACTGGACGTAAAAGTCACAACAGTTTCATTCTATTAATATTGTTCTGTATTTTATCACACAACAAACTATTTATAAAATACTTGAATTTTTCACAATTCTATGTCTTCTCTGAAATGTTAATTTTGCGAACAGTATGAAATAGCATGGTGACATAACACTGATGAGTAGAAAAAAATGATGAAAACACTTGAATATGCTGATGAAATTATAACACTGTAGAGTCAACTTTTTTTGTATGGTTTCGTAAAGAAAAAAAAAGAACTGGATACTGTTCCACATGACATGATACACTGCTGTAAAGGCATTTCACTAAACTGGTATTCTTCTTATGTTTTCACAAACTAGTAATCACTATTTAACTTTTATAAACATGGATAAAACATTCAAGTAATTAAATCTGTGTCATAATGTTTCCATACACACACTATATCTGTATAATAAAATACAGCTTTTTGAAATACAATTTCAACATTGACACAAAATATTCAAAAACTTGAAATTATTTATACCATTCCTTAAAATAAAAATTGACTATTTAAAATTTTGCTATAAACATGGATATGTTTCGAAGAAAACAAACTGCATCATATAATGGCTGAATACACAGACCATATAAATTCTGTATTAAAATACAGCACTCTAATTTTCTATTGTAATGGAAGAATTCTTGCACGTACCCTTATAATGCAAGAAAAAATTTTTCATGCCGCACATAAGCCCAAATAGTGCTAAACATGAAGAAAACAGTTCCATATGAAATGGACACCAAATATGTATGTGAAATTTTGATGCAAGCTTGAATTCTTCTACTTTTATATCTGCTTTTATAAGCATTCTTAAAAAAAAATCTTGAGAAATAATTACATTTAATACTTAAATTCATGAAAAATGAAACTTAGCACTGAATGCTGTGACAAGATCTGACTGCTCTCTGAAATAGCTTTAAAACACTTGAATTTTGTCAATCTTCCACATCACACAATACAAAACAACACTTAAAATTTTCTTTTTAAAAACAAAATCTTCTTACTTGAGGCAAAAAATTACTTAAAATGTAAAACTGTTGTAACACATCTTGACAGAGCACAAAGTGCTAAAATAAGGCATAATCTTGTATTGCATTTCTATCTATTAACATCCATCATTTCAACTATTAAATCTTGAAAAAAGCATTATAAATGTCGTAAGAGACATCATATTTTCTCATATTCACTAAAATTTTCATTGCAAATGAATATTTGAAAGAAAAAAATGAACTTAGAACAAATACTACACGTGTATAATATTTCATTTTATTCAGCAATTATTCTCATCTATTTATTTCTATATTTTCACAAAACTGCCACATTATTATTTTATTTATTCTTTTTTTACTTAAAATATTGTTCGAACTTCTTTTTTTTTTGAAGAGGAAAAAAAACAAACTGGAGCACGTGGTCGCCGAACAAAATGATGATGCAATCGCTATAAGACTTAAATCCGAATGCATCCATTAAAATATGATGGCAGAATAAATTTTGTTCTCCTTGCTTCGTCTCTTATCGCTTACCTTAAAGTACCGGTCTTTTGTTTACTTTTTATATATATTTTCTTTATTACAGTTTCATTAATAGTTAACATTTATTCATCTTTATTTACTTAAATATATTACTTATTTATCTCTTCTGTAATGGTCCTTAATTGGAAATCCTTTGGTTTTGTTTTCTATGCGGTGTTTACTTTGTGAACATCATTGAATTTTTGCCGTTCGCCATGCTGTGAATTAGCCACGTCGTGCATTGAACGTTTCATGATCGATAAGACGTATCGATATCACTTTCACTTTGTCGCCAGATGGCAGCACAGAATCTTTTAGAATCGAATAAATCGATTCATCGTTTCTAGTTTTTGCATATCCATAATGATATCGGCTGCTCATTGGTTGCTGTGGTTCTTCTTGGAATCACGTGCTTTTTCTTTGAGCGTATATAGCCTTGGCGTGTTGTGATATCGTGGCTCTTTCGTTTTGCTTCTCCCATGAGGGGAAGTATTGTCAAGAATCTTGAACGTTCGCGGGACGGTGTTCATGGAGTTTATTATTTTGAAAGTATTGAATGAGTTTTTTTTATGTGGTTTTAATCAAGCTTTAATCAACTGTGATATTTTTATTAATGTTAATTAATGTGCAATTAAACATCTGTTCCTGTTGTTATGAATTTCATCAGCCTTGCTCTCGCCTGTGAATATTATCAGCTGTAATCTCGATCTGTGATATTTTTTAAATAAACTGTGTGTACCAAAGTTCAATCATGCCTCAGCCATTTTATTTATACAGTTAGAGGAATGTCTTTCATATTTCACTGACTTTTCGATGCACTCTTCAGTTCACTCTTGCCAGCTAGACTTTCACGGTGTTGTTCTGCTCTTTTAATGGTTTCCCTTTCTTTAATGGCATATCAGCACAAGTTATATGCCCCAAATTATTAAGGGTTATGGGCCATAGAAGAGTCCATAACTGAAGAGGAGTTTTTTGAAATATAGATCGTAATCTGACTGATGATTGGACTTATGTTTTTCCGAAGTTACGCCAATGAGTTTATGCTTACGTTTTTGAATTATGAGTTTGTGTTTTTGAAATAATATTTTTGAGATAAAACTGGATTAATTTAGAATTTTTTTTTGAAATAGAACTTTATAATTTTACTTGAGCCTTTTTCGTTAATTCTGAACTTTATTTTTGTTAAAGTATGAACTTATTATTTCAAGTTTGAACTTTATTTTGCCGATAATCCTGAACATTTTATGTTGAACTGAACTTATTTCAAGATTAGAATTTTTTTTAGTTACAGATATTGAACTTTTATTTTGAATCATGACTTTTTTTCAAGTTTGAACGATTTGCATTTTTTTTTTGAAAGACAGGAGTTCGAAATCCAGATCAGTTAGATCTATGTGAATGCTCATAAAAATAAAATTTTTTTTAGATCGGCATTATCTTGAAAACGTAGGGGGGGCAGGTGAAATTTTTTTGTTTTGTGATACCCATACTCTTTTGTGAAGATGACGTCGAATACGATACAGAAACTGAATGTTAATAATTATGCAGTTTGGTCTTCTGATGTCAAGTATCTTATGCTGGATAAAGGGGTGTGGGATATCATAGACAAGAAATTAGAAATTCCAGAGCTAAGTACTACAGTTACTCAAGCTAATATTGATTCTTTTATGGTGAGGAGAAACCAAGCCCTGTCCCTCATTTACTTAAATATAGAGCCGGAATTTAAGCGTATCGTAGATGATTGTGGCGATAACCCGGTGGTGGCATGGAAGAGATTGAGAGATAACTTCCATCCAGACACGAGAGCACATCATATGGCCTTGTTTTCGGAGTTAGTGAATGAGAGAATAAAATCAAGTGAGAGCATCAATTTATTTGCCACTAGGTTGAAGAAGATTTATTTGAATATAAAGGCAATCGACAAAGATTTCTCTGAGAGATACCTTTCGTATCAACTATTAAGATATTTATCTTCCTGTTATGATAGTTGTGTCCAGAGTTTGTTGAGAAAAGATGATTCTTCATTTAAATTTGACTTGATAGTGACTGAATTGGTTGCAGAAGAGGCGCGGCTGAAATTACGAGATGCAGATTCTGATAAGAAGATGGCTGCCTTAAGTATACAACCTAGTGTTGAGAATGCTGTTTCGTCCCCTCCTACAAGAAGAGCTGGTGTCCAGGGATATAGAGGTAGAAGATGTTGGAATTGCGGCCGTGTTGGTCATGTGTACGCAAGGTGTTTTAGTAGAAGAAATCCAGGCGGAAGTCGTAGGCCCTATCACAGTCCACCTAGAGATAGATTCTCGTCTTCTCGATCAAGTAGCCCTTCGTCATCGAGGTCTTTTGAAAATAATGCTCGTTATACTCCAGAACAGCGTGGCGGCAAGACTGATAGATTTGACCAAGGTACATCCACGACAAGGCAGTCTCGGAGATGCCGGAAAAATGATTTCAGATGTTCTCCTTCGACTGGTAGCCGGTTTGATGACTATGAACATGATGATTCTTCACGTAAGTTATATTTTGTCTCACCAGCTTGTTTTAGTACTTGTGTAAGTGATGGTTCCTGGGTTTTTGATACCGGGGCCAGTCACCATTTTTGTAATAATCGTGATATGTTTGTCAAATTTGAACCCTTAAAAGATAATTTGTCTGTAGCTGTTAAAGATGTTATTTTTCCAATTACTGGTCGGGGGGAGGTCAAATTAAGATTTGGTCAAAGGATTTTTACCTTGACAAACGTCATGTATTCAAGCCAGCTTCGTCGTAACTTAATTTCAGGTCCTCAATTGGACTTATGTGGCTTATCCTTTTATGGTGGTAGAAATGGCGTGGACATCTGTCGGGGTAATGATTTCCTTTTTAAAGCTAGACTTAAAAATAGAATTTACAAATTCTTCCCTAAAATTCCTAAGCCAGATAGTTGTTCTGTTCGTTTTGAATCATTGACAACTAATAGAGATGATCCAATAATGCAATGGCATCGTCGATGTGGGCATGTGAATCAATCTATTTTAGTTAATACAAGTCGTAAAAATTGTGTTAGAGGCTTACCGGGGTTAAAAGAGTCAACTCATATTTGTGAACCATGTAAGCTTGGGAAATTTCGTAGTGTATCTCACAAACCTTTGAAAAGTATACGTTCGGTTCGCCCTTTGGAGTTATTGTACGCGGATTTGTGGGGGCCTTGTCATATAGTGGGTCGTAATGGCGAGCGCTATTTCCTTTCGATAATTGATGATTATTCTAGACGTGTTTCAGTGTATCCTCTAAAGCTTAAATCTGAGGCGTTTGATATTGTTAAAACTCATATATTGAGGGCCGAAAATTTCTTAAATAAAAAGGTTAAAAGTTTTAGAACTGATAACGGTAAGGAATTTGATAATCAATGTTTTCATGATTTCTTTGAAAGCAAAGGTATTCGCCATGAGTTCACAAATGTCTATACCCCCCAGCAAAATGGGGTTGCAGAAAGATTTATGGCAACTGCCGCTAATGGGATGAGAACATTGCTTATTGAGAGTGGTCTTGATGCTTGTTTTTGGCCAGAGGCTTTGAAATTTTTCGTTTACACGTGGAATCGGATGTGTCCCCAGTCTTTGAACAGGTCCCCTTTTGAGTTGTATGGCGGACGGAAGCCGTCTATTCGACATCTGCGGCCTTTTGGTACAGTGTCCTATGTGGGCATGCCTAGCCAAAAACGATTAAAACTTGAGCCAAAGGCTAGTCGTGGTTACCTGGTGGGCTATGCTTTTAAGACTCGTGGATACAGAATATGGCTTCCGGAAACCAATCAAATTATAGAGTCCTCTAATGTGTCTTTTGACGAGTCTCGTTGTGGTCCGGGGCGCAGTGGAGCTGCACTGGGCGCCGAAGATTACAACCTCTTCCCACACGAAGGTGGATTGAATCCAGAAAGCGCTGGGGAAGTTGTATCTGGAATACTGCCAGATCCTCCCGGTGAACTACCACGTGATGGAGATGGGGTTGTGGATTCGGGTTCAAATGTTTTAGTTCAGCCTTCCACTGATTCCCAGTTGAGAGAGGTTAAATGGTTGAGGAAGCCTTCTGTTCGTAAAAGGGGTGACAGAACGGATATTTATTATTTTGAAGAGGGCACTTCTCATCGTCTCCGGTCTCTTAATGAAGTTGAGAAATATTGTAAAGATAATAGTATAATTTTTAAACCTGACTTATTTGATTTTTCGGCCTCAAATAAGTATACAGGCATTGTTCCTATTCAATCTATTCCTTCTGACTCTGACTCTGATTCTGTGACTTCAAATTGTATTCATCCTATAGCATGACTAGGCGGTTTGAATGATATTCCAAGAACTTATAAACAAGCTTGTAGATCCGTAAATGGTGCGATCTGGCGGAAAGCAATGGAGCAAGAGATCGAGGTGATGAAAAACAGGAAGGTTTGGCATTTGACAGATTTGCCGGTCCATATCACTCCGGTAGGGTGCCGGTGGGTCTACACGGTGAAAAGGGATGAAGTCGGAAGAATTGCTCGATACAAAGCCCGGCTTGTTGCCCAGGGATTTAAACAGGTGAAGGGAGTCTCGTATGATGACACCTTCAGCCCTGTGGTCAACTTTGGAGTAATTCGCTTCTTCTTCTCCCTTCTCGTTTCGTGTTGCGGGTGGTCGCACACTCAGTGCGACGTCACCTGCGCCTATCTGTATGCGCCTTTAAGAGATGATGTGTATATGCTTCAACCTCCCGGTTTTGCAATCCCTGGAAAAGAGCACCTGGTTTGCAAGCTGGATCGCGCCCTTTATGGCCTGCACCAGAGCGGCAGGGAATGGTTCTACGAGATCCATGAGGTACTTTTAAGGCTTGGCTTTAGGAAAATTTCTTCTTGTAATTGTGTATATTTGCTTGGATCTAGGGTGGTCCTGTTATTATATGTGGATGACATTGTTATCTTTGGTTTTAATCAGGATTTCATTGATAAAGCTTTATCTTTGTTAATGGGTGAATTTGATATAAAGGTTCTTGGCAGAACTCGTAAACTTTTAGGTGTAGAGTTTGAAGAAACTGAACGTGGTCTTGTTCTGCATCAGAGTAACTATATTGAAGAGGTCTGTCGGAGGTTTAGTAAATTTAAGATTCCATTTTCCTCCTTGCCTATTAGTAAAGGTGCTGTCTTCTCAAGGTCTAACTGTCCCACCTCTGATTCTGAAGTTGAATATATGTCTCATTTTCCTTATAGAAGTGTTTTGGGTTGTCTCTCGTTTATAGCAAATAGAACTCGCCCTGATTTATGTTATGCCGTAAATATTTTTTCCCAATTTCAGTCTAGCCCTGGTCTTTTTCATTGGGATGGACTTCTTAGACTTTTAGGTTATGTGAGATCTACCTCTAATTATAAATTGAAATTATCTTGTGGGTCAAATTTTCTTTCTGTATTTTCTGATGCTGATTTCGCGGCTAATCGAGACGACCGAACCTCGATCGGCGGCCAGATTGTCCTGCTTGATAAATCTCCGGTCGACTGGCGCACTTTTAAGGAAAAGTGTGTTAGTTTGTCGACCATGGAGTCGGAATTTGTCGCGATGACAGAGGCCGTTAAGAACCTGGTTTGGTTTGATCGAATACGCCGCGAATGTAAGATGTTTTCTGAATGCCAGGGTAGGGCTGTTATGTTGGTTGACAATCAGGCGGCAATAGATTTCGTGAAGTCCCCTGTGGAAAATTATAAATCGAAGCACATTGATGTAAAATTGTTTTTCATTAGAGATCTTTTCTATAAGGGGGATTTTGTTTTAAGGCACGTACGTAGTAAATCTAACCTCGCTGATGTCTTCACGAAACCTTTGACCAAGTTTGACCTTCAAAATTTTGTTAAAGCTGTTTTTATAACTTAGCATGTTTATTTTTGTCAGTTATACGTACCTTTTTAATCTTGCTATGTTGTTAAGACTTTTTTTTGGAAATTGTTAGCACATTGTTTTATTTGTCATGTCAAGTTCTTGAAGTACTTGTTAACATAGGAGTTTACTAGTTAATTTTTTTTGTGTAATTGACATGAACATATCGTTGTGTAATTTTTTCCTTTTTGTCGTGCCAACATATTTAACATTCTATCTTTCTCCCTTGGACTTATATCTTGACCATTTTTTTTTTTCTTGAATGATGAGCATTTAATTCCCATCTGATTACGGAAATGGTGTTTCTTGGAGGCTATTTCCGGGTGGCTCGATCAGCCTACGGTACCGTTTCGGGTAGGTGACCCTTGTCCGGTAAATGACAGAGAGTCACTTTGGGGTAGTCCTCCGGAAATTACCGCTGTATGAGGTTCTGTGCACAGGCACTTTAATTTTTCTTTCGTAAGTCCTTCATTATAAAGTTTGGCAGTGTCTATAGTCCCCGCTCGTTATCAGGATTTTTTTTCTTTTTTTTATTTAACTTTGTTTTTGGTTTAGTTTAATATAGCTTTGTTTAAATCTTAATTTTTAATTCTTTTTTTATGTCATATTGTGGTTTTTAATTTTGACTTTTTTTTTGAAATATTTAATATTAATGATGAAATATTTAAATTTTTCAGTAAATGTTTCTTTGGTAAAGTTAAAAATTAAAACTTTTCTTAAATTATTTAGTCTTCTTGATTAATGGTTAATTATTGTGTTTTTGGATGATTATGTATTTCTAATGTTTTCCTCTTTACTTCTAGGCATCTAGAAGCACATTTCTTATGTAAATGGTTCTGTTCATCAGAAGTCTATTTGAAGAATGTGTAAACACTTTTTTTGAATATATGTGTTAGTAGGGCCTTAATTTGCGTCCTCTTTTCCTGTTTTTTTAGAAGTATTTGAGGCCTTTGGAAGTAGTATTTAGAAGTAACCTTCATCATTAACCAGTTTTTTTGTTTAAATTTTTCTGCTGAAATAGCAGGTTTTTTTTTAGAACTTTCAGGGTTTTTTTTGGTCAAGGAGTTCATTGATGGAGAAAATTATGAGCTATTGTTATGTAATTTATCCAAATTGGGTAAATACCTTTGATATGTTGTGGTACGTATATTTAAAATTATTGTACTTATTGAATTGTGTATTTATTTATATGTAAGTTTTCTATATACTGAATGTTAGATAAGAATTGTGAGTAATTGTGACTCTTAAAGTTCTTGGTTCCAGTTCATTTTGATAATGTTTAGTGACTTTCTTTTGTCATTTCTGAATACTAATCTGTTTATTTATTTTGGCTTTTTTTAAAAAGGCTTTTAAACTCTTAGTTCAAATTTTTTTTTGATTTTGGATATTCTTACGTTTTTTTATCTGTTTACGGATTGTCTTTGCAGATTTCCGAAGCAATGAGAGGGGGGGCATTGATGGCAGAATAAATTTTGTTCTCCTTGCTTCGTCTCTTATCGCTTACCTTAAAGTACCGGTCTTTTGTTTACTTTTTATATATATTTTCTTTATTACAGTTTCATTAATAGTTAACATTTATTCATCTTTATTTACTTAAATATATTACTTACTTATCTCTTCTGTAATGGTCCTTAATTGGAAATCCTTTGGTTTTGTTTTCTATGCGGTGTTTACTTTGTGAACATCATTGAATTTTTGCCGTTCGCCATGCTGTGAATTAGCCACGTCGTGCATTGAACGTTTCATGATCGATAAGACGTATCGATATCACTTTCACTTTGTCGCCAGATGGCAGCACAGAATCTTTTAGAATCGAATAAATCGATTCATCGTTTCTAGTTTTTGCATATCCATAATGATATCGGCTGCTCATTGGTTGCTGTGGTTCTTCTTGGAATCACGTGCTTTTTCTTTGAGCGTATATAGCCTTGGCGTGTTGTGATATCGTGGCTCTTTCGTTTTGCTTCTCCCATGAGGGGAAGTATTGTCAAGAATCTTGAACGTTCGCGGGACGGCGTTCATGGAGTTTATTATTTTGAAAGTATTGAATGAGTTTTTTTTATGTGGTTTTAATCAAGCTTTAATCAACTGTGATATTTTTATTAATGTTAATTAATGTGCAATTAAACATCTGTTCCTGTTGTTATGAATTTCATCAGCCTTGCTCTCGCCTGTGAATATTATCAGCTGTAATCTCGATCTGTGATATTTTTTAAATAAACTGTGTGTACCAAAGTTCAATCATGCCTCAGCCATTTTATTTATACAGTTAGAGGAATGTCTTTCATATTTCACTGACTTTTCGATGCACTCTTCAGTTCACTCTTGCCAGCTAGACTTTCACGGTGTTGTTCTGCTCTTTTAATGGTTTCCCTTTCTTTAATGGCATATCAGCACAAGTTATATGCCCCAAATTATTAAAATACACTTGTAAAAATGAAAATCAGTAAAAGAAAAAGCTGGAGTAAATACGATTAATCATTAAAATGTGTTATATACATAAAAAGTCATTGAAAAACTTATATTTCTGCTTGATCACTCAAATGCACTGTCTGTGCACCTGGCACTAGCACCATTTATTAAGAAGTAATTATTGTTCTAATGGGTGCTTATAATATTTCTAAAAAGATTCTCTTATTGTCTTAAATAAAATACAGTACCTCCACTCTTGCAATAAATAAACTAACTGTTGTACATGTTTCAAACAAGGAAGACTTTTATTCGTTCAGTAAGAGTATGCAGGTGAAAGGTGGGGTCCACGGCTCGTCATCCGATGATCATGAAGCATCTGTGGGGCTAGAAATCAGTCTTGATTTTCACAAAGGATCTTCTTAATAATTCATGTGGATATACGCTAAAACTAGTTGAATAAAACACTAAGAAGAGGTCCTTAGGAAAGGAGACTTAGCCTCGTTATAAAAATATTCTCTAGCAAGACCACGGCATTGACTTCTGACATTACCGGCACATTCGGGGCACGAGGCCCGCGAAATGCGCGGCGATCTAAACTGTTTTACTCTATACCAGAATGACTGCACTAGACTGCCTGCTAGGAGAGAGAGAGAAAGCTTTTAAACTCACGCACGGCAGCTAAAGGGTTGCCGTAAAAAGGTGAGAGCATGCCAAGAAAAGCCAGGAGCGAGACGACGTCGCTAAAACGGCGCAAAGAGGATCGCAAAATGCAATTTACTAAACATCGCGTGCTGAAATGAAAACAGTGCTTAAACTGAAAATGGGAAATGAAACCAGTAAATTTAAAACAGAAAAGGTTAGATTAAATAAATAAGAGATGTTTAAAAGTAAGATTAATTAAACTGCCTGGGGAAAGGAAACAAAATATATTGCTACACAATAATCACTATTGAATTTTTATCTTGTGCATCTCTCCAAACTCTAGTATGTGTAAATTGTAAATAGTAGGTGTGTTGTAATGTGTTTCTAATTGTGATGTTCAATATTGTGTGTTTAATGTACTGTGACGTATATAAATCCATAAAAAATGTAAAAAATTATGCAATCACATTAAAATGATCCTCATGTAATCACTACATACAGTCATGTAAATAGTAGGTGTTTGATATTGTGTTGTAATGTGTTTCTAATTGTCATGTTAAATATTGTGTGTTAAATGTACTGTGACGTATATATATCCAAGAAAATTGTAAACAATTATGCAATCACATTAGGTGAAATGATCCTCATGTAATCACTACATACAGTCATATATCTCGATGTGAAATCTTCGGTTCGCTCAGAAAAATTGGATAACCAATTGTGATTGTAATTGTAAATCTCACAGTAACCGAAATAAATCCCAGCAGCTTGATCAGGGACTCGACGCTCCCTCTCAGACTCTGGTTGAGAGTCGGGAGGAGTGGATGTGGTCTACCCCTCGGGATTGCACTAACACTCTAAAGCGAAAGCCGAGTTCCCGAGGTGGTCATTGCTGTCGCTGTCCCCTTTTTTTACAGGAGCTGGAGGTTTTACAGACTTGTGCTTTAAAGGTAGCTCTGGGGCTCCCAAAGTGGACTCCCAGTATCCTGCTTCACAAACACGCTGGGGGTATCCATATAGCAGACAGGATCAGAATGTTGGCTTTTGGTTTTTGGGTAAAGCACCCAGCTCTAGGCAGTTGGTCTCCCCTCTTGGATTCACATGAAGAAAATCTGGTCTCTCTGACAAGTAATTTTTCTCATGTTTCTAATATTTTAGCTGAATTGGGTTATTGTCTGGATCCTCTTCTAAGTTTCCAAGTTCCTCTTCCTCTAGACTCTGATGCGAATGCAATTTTTTTCCTTGGGGGACCCTTTCCAGAGTACGGACCTGGACTCCAGCATTATCGTTCCTCTGTTTGCCGAGTATATTCAAGCCTTTTCTGACTCATTGGACATGCCAGATGCCTCGAAGATAGCTGCCTTTACTTCGACAGCAAGTTGCTCATTGGCAAATCATTTTGGTTACAGGGTTCAGCAAGTCATAGGTCAAAATTAACTTTTTTACTCACTGGCCAGTACATGGATTTTTTTCACTGGCCAGATTTTTCAAGCATTGGCCAGTAACAAATTTACAAATACTTGATAAAAAGTGTGTTTTTTCTAACTTTTAACATCATAATTTACTAATATCCTTTATTTACTCTGATAAGATTACACCGGATGGAAAAAACTAGCATTCCATTGAATAAAAAATACAAACAAGTAATTACTACAGCCAAATTATCTATACTAATATTATAAAGAAATAAAAATTGTGTGTTTGTTAGAGGTAATCTCTGGAGCTACTGAACAGATTTCAAAAGTAATGGTATCAAAATAATGGTGTTAGTCCAACTTAGACCATACGCTATATTTTATGTCGGTGCCACAACCCTAAAGGGGGTGCAGGAGCAAAAAAGTTCTAAAAATGCAATTTTTGCGTTATGGAAGGGTCTAGAATCGTGAAATTTGGAATGGTAGTTACTTATAAGATATAAATGATATCTTAGAACATTTTCTAAACAATTCGAAATTTAAAAGGAGTGAAAATGCACAAAAAGCGTTCTAAAAAATGTTCTAAATGGGAGTTTCTACACAATCTCAGGAAATACCAAACTGATTTTAAAAATAATGGTGTCAAAATGATGGTGACAAACCTTGCTCTAACATAGGCTATGTTTTATGTCGGTGCCACTACCCCAAAGCGGGTGCAGGAGCAAAAAACATTCTAAATTACAGTTTTTGCATTACTGAAGGATGTAGAAATATGAAATATTAGTTACTTATTAGATATAAAGGATTTATAAGAACAGTTCTTAAAATATTTGAACTTAAAAAGGAGTGAAAATGCACAAAAAGCGTTCTAAAAAATGTTCTAAATGGGAGTTTCTACACAATCTCACGAAATACCAAACCGATTTAAAAAATAATGGTGTCAAAAAGATGGTGACAACCCTTGCTTCATGATAGGCTATATTTCATGTCGATGCCACTACCCCAAAAAGGATGCAGGAGCAAAAAACGTTCTAAAAATGCAATTTTTGCATTACTGAAGGGCCTAGAAATATGAAATTTGAAATACAGTCAGACCTCTATTTAACGAACCTCTATTTTGTGAATTTCTCTATTTTGCGAACTTTTCCTTGGAACCAAGAACATTTTGCGAATTTCATCGTAAAATAACCTCCAAATAGCGAAGTACATTCTCTATTTAACGAACTTTTTCTTGTGATCAAATTTTTTTTTTCTCCCCATTTCTCAAAATATTTCTCGACATTTCAAACTTATTCTTTCGTTAAATACATTTTATGATGTTCAATGGCCTTGAACTGGTTTTACCAGGCGCCTTCTTTGTCAGAAGTGAGAATTCGGTAAGTACAGAGGACGAAGACGATAATCCCTAATTAGGGTGACTTAAAAAAAAATGTGGATATAGTGAGAAAAAAAAAGAAGAAATTAACCATGATGTACTGATTGATGATTGTATTTCACTTAATTCTGAAATTGAGACCTCGGAAACACTATCTGAATTGGATATTTTCGACAATGTGAAAAATAAAAACAATACAGCAATGAATTGCGATGAAGACGAATATGATGATGATGGAAATGATCATTATGCAGAAATTAACAAAACTTCGTATGATGAAATGCTAAAATCATTTGAAACAATCCGACGTGGATTATAGTTAGAAGAAAATACGCATGAGGGGGTTTTTGGTGCATTGCAAAGATGCGAGACGTATTATGAGAGAAATCACTTTTTTAAATAAAAAACTCAGGCAAAATTAACAGAGTTTTTCAGAAATTAAATTTAAGGACGCATATGTTAATGTATGGTTAAAATTAATTGTTATAATAATAATAAATATGATAATGTCATTAAAATTAGTTAATTTTGATGTAGAACTATTTACTTTAAACAGAAAATACAGTGTATTCACGAACAATATTTTGTTTTCCTTGCAGATTTCAAAGATTTAAACACATAGAAAAAATGAATTGATGATGGATATTGGTGGGTAAAATAAATAAAACAAATCGAAATATTTTATTTAAAAAAAATGTGATTAATTACTTTTAGTAAAAATATTTAGTGTTTCTGAATTTAAAATCTATTTTGTGTAGTTTAAAGTATTTTAAAAGGTGAATATCTACATAACGAATTTTCCATATAACGAACTTTTTTTCTGGATTTCGCGACTTCATTAAATAGAGGTTCGACTGTATTAGTTACCTATTAGATATAAAGGATATCTAAGAACAGTTCTTAAAAAATTCGAAATTTAAGAGGGGTGATAATGCACAAAGAGGGTTCTAAAAAACATTCTAAATGGTGATTTCTATTAAATTTTGGAAAGTATCAAATCGATTTCAAAAGTAATGGTTGTAAATTGATGGTGACAGACCTTGCTCTAACATGGATCGCTTTTATGTTTGTATTACTACCACCTTGGGGTTGCAGGAGAAAAAAACGTTCTAAATTGCAGTTTTGTGTTATGGAAGGGCCTAGAATCATGAAATTTGAAATGGTAGTTACTTATAAGATATCAATGATCTCTAAGAACATTTCCTAAAAAAAAAATCAAAATTTTAAAAGGGTGAAAATGCACGAAAAGCATTCTAAATTGCGATTTCTATGCAACCTCAGAAAGTACTGAACCGATTTCAAATATAATGGTGTAAAAATGATGGTGACAGCTCTTGCTCCAAGATAGGCTATATTTTATGTCTGTTTCCACTACCCCAGAGGAGATGCAGGAACTACAAACGTTCTAAAAATGTGATTTTTGAATTGTGGAAGGACCTAGATTCATGAAATTTTGCATGGTATATATTAATTAGATATAAATGATCTCTAAGAACATTTCTTTAAAAATTTGAAATTTAAAAGGGGTGAAAATGCACAAAAAGTGTTCTAAAAATGTTCTAAATGTTGATTTGTGAGCAATCTCAGGAAGAATCAAACTGATTTCAAAAGTAATGATAGGCAAATTGATGCTGACAGCCTCTGCTCTAACATAGACGCTATTTCATGTCGGTGTCACTATCACCTGGAGGTTGCAAGAGCAAAAAATGTTCTAAATTTCGATTTTTGTGATTGGTAGTGGCTAGCAACTTGAAATTAGGCAAGGTACATATGTATTAGATATATGATCTTTAAGAACAGTTTTGAAAAAATTTGAAATTTAAAATGCGCAAAAAGCATTCTAAAAACGTTGTAAAAATGTTCTAAATTGCGATTTCTACTCAATCTCAGGAAATACCAAACCTATTTTAAAAGTAATGGTTGCAAATTGATGGTGACAGTCCCTGCTCCAACATAGGGTATATTTTATGTTGTTGTCACTACCATCTGGGGGTGCAAGAGTAAAACATGTTCTAATTTGCATTTTTTGCACAACTGAGGGGTCTAACATTTTGAAATATGGCATGGTATTTACTTACAAGATGCAACTGCTTTCTAAGAACAGTCGAAAGAAAATTCCAAATTTCAAAGGATGAAGTGAGCGAAAAGCATTCTAAAAATGTTCTAAATTATAATTTTTATGCAATCTTATCAAATACCAAACTGATTTTAAAAATAATGGTGACAGATTGTAGGTGATAGAACCTGCTCAAACATAAGCTATATTTTATGTCTGTGCCACTACCACCACAGGGTTGCAGGAGAAAAAAACTTTCTAAATTACGATTTCTGTGATACTGAAGAGGCTAGAAACTTTAAATATGGCATGGTAGACCTTGCGCTTACTTGTAAAATATAAATGCCCTCGAAGGACTGTCAAAAATAAATTCAAATTAAAAATGGGTGAAGCGAAGGGGAGGTGTAAAAAGCGTTTGCAATTTCAGGGAATATAAACCAATTATAAAAGTAAGAATGGCGAATCAATGATAACAGTCTCTGATCCTACACAGGCTATAGTTTATGCGGATGCGGATGATTCTACCACCTGGGGTTCACAGGAACAACAAATGTTCTAAAGGCCTTTAAAAGCTTTCTAAATTACGTTTCTGTGGAATATTAGGAAATAACAAGCCGATTTCAATTAATGTTGGCAAATTAATGGTGACAGTTTCTATTTCAACATAGCCCTTTATGTTGAGAGAGGTGGTAGGACTTGGCATTTGACATGATGGTTAATTTTAAAATGTAAGAAGATGATTTCTAAAAAATTCAAAGCTTCAAATCAATACTGAAATAAGTGTATTAATTGAGCATAAAAGTTTCAAAATATTTTCTAAATTATCATTTATTTAGTTTTATTTCTTTTTATTAATTTAAGTCTAATTTCTGCCTAATGCAGTGTAATAATGAAGTTTAGTCAAACTATGTTTTAAATAGTAATTTTTGAATTATTCCTAAAAGTATAATTCCTTTTAATAAAAATTAGACATATAAATATCACTTGGCATATTTCCAATATTACACGAGCAAAGCCACAGGGTTTGCTAGTAAGTGTTAAACTATATTTAAAGATATGTTGATGCATTGTATAAAACAGACAAGAAAAATGGATTTTTGAAATTAAAATATATTTTTAATTTAAAAAATAATTTTACAAATTTGACATTTTATTTTTACTTAAAACTTACTAGGCTATATTAACAATTGCAATAATGTACTGCCGAATCTCTATGTATATATAAAGTAAAAGGTAATAAAAAACCCCATTAATTTTTGGCACTAAAGTTGATCATTTACTCATTTATACTATAACAATGAACCCCCCAAAATAATCCTATGTTCCCCCTCAAAAAAAAAATTGTGCTAAGTACCATATCCTTAGAACGGCTTTTAAACAGTAAAGGAATCATATCACGTTTCTTTCTTATCCGCATGCCCAGCTGAATCAGTATGAAACAATTCTTTTTCCCTTTCTTCATTCTCCTGATTTAATCTTGGATTGTCTGAATTGTGGGTGTGCCTTTAGACGATGTCAGAGGCTCGAAGAGAGAAGAGATGGGTACATCGTGATGGCACAAGAAATGGGCGCCGTAATTAGTGTGAGGCACGTTTACAAACAAAGTTAACTCAACCCCACCTTTCGTACATTTTTCATTTGGTGAGTGGTTACTATTAAGTTTGTTAAGTTTGGCCAGTGGTGGCAATAAAGTCAATCTCCAACTGTTCAGTGTTACTTGCCGATTGGCAAGTGCTGATTTTGTTGTATGCAGCAGGTCAACTCAAGCTTCACTGCGGAGGCTCCATTAATCGGTGCAGTCCTTGATGAGTTGGTTTCCTTGTTTCGTAGTGTTCTGATTCTTACCGGTAGTTTGTCAATTCTGTTAGCTTTTCAATCCATTAGTTTGAAATCTCTCAGAGTAATTCTTGGCTTCACAATAAAATTACTAGGATGAGGAAGTTCTCCTTACGATTATCTTTTTATTGGGTTCCGGGGCATCAGGATATCCCCTTAATGAAAAAGCGGATGGGCCTCGCTAAAAGTGCTTCTGCTTATGATCCTTTGGTCAACTGAATCTCTCCGGAGGATCTAATTAGTGCTTTCACTCAGGAGATCCAACAGCAATTTAAGTGATAGTACCAGTCCTGCAAATATTATATTTCTCATGTGGACATCCCCAGTACAAAACAGACCCATCATTGGGCTCTCAAGAGAAGGATTGATGTTCTTATTTCTTGTCTTCTCTGCAGGATGCTAATTACTACGGAGATCTTGGCCCGTTTTAAGTTGATAGCTGACAGCAGGTACTTATGGTGTTTCTGACTCCTTGGAGCATACTCTGCTTTCATATACAGGTCCCATGCCCAGCGCAGGAGATGTTGGGATAGTAGTAGGTTGTAAAAAAATCATGATTTTTTTTTAAATCAGATTTTTTTAATTTAAATCGGATTTTTATGATTTTTTTCCCAACGTTCAAATACGGAATAGCTACCAAGAGTTTTAGGTTTCCAAAACAATTAAACCACTAATTGCTAACATAATCTATGTTTTTACACTTTAATTAATAAAATTATAATTATTAGTTAGTTATTACAGAAATTATAAAAACTGCAAATTAGTAGTTTCATTAGGTAGTATCATACAATAATGTTATATTAATTAATATTGTAATAATTATGTAAAACTTTATAAATACTAGTGATATTTAACATTTATTAAAATTATTAACTGCATTTTATATTAAATAGTTAACACTACTTCAAATTAATAATTATTAAACAATTAACTCTCTAATTAGGAACATATTATACATTTTTAAGACTTAATTATTAAAATGATAATAATGTAGTATTCATTTTAGAAAGGAAAAGGGACAGGATGCTAGTTCCAAAAAGGGTACTATTTCATGAGGAAATATATTAGTAATGATATAAGAAAAAAAAAAAAAGAAGAATTTTTAGTATGATGAATAAAGTGTCCTTAATTTTTAATAATTTTATGAATAACAAATTGAAAAATACAATTAAATAACACATTTTAATAATATCCTGTATTTTCTAAAGAAATAAAGTTCTATGTTTTTGCGAGATCTTGGCCACATGAATTTAGAAATACTGTTGAATGGGGAAGTTTTTTACAAGAAATCTCTGGCTACAACTACAGGTGAATTTCAACTATTTTTTGTAAGGCACGGTGCATTTTGCCAATTTTAAAAGGGGCATCGTGTGACACCATTTAAAAAAGTCCTAGAAGAAATAGTATAAGTAATTACAGGATTGAGAAAAACTGCAAATAAGTAATTCATTAGTTAGTAACACAAATAACAAAACTAACAAATATTATTTGCAGCTCGTTTTGCATTTGTATTTAGGAAAATTACCGTAAACCACCAAAATCTGAACTTACACACACATGTATGTGTATGATAACCAAAAGAATTATGAAAATGAGTTAAACCCATTCATATAGAATAAAGTTAGCCACTTATATCTGAAATCCTCAAAATATTTAAGTAACAGCATTATAACCTTTCAGTGTGAATTATTAGCTTTCAATGGTTCAATTTTTTTTTTTTTTTTTTTTAAGAAAAATTTTGCTGTCTTTTCAATCCCTAATTATTATTTTTTATTTAGTATTATGTGAGTTACAAAGTTAAAAGCATTTATTCAACCTATACCGAAGAAGTTCTTGGTGAGCTTGCACATTTTTATACCAATTATTTCTTTTTCTCTTATGCACTCATTTACAATTTAGCTTTGAAAAGATGTCATTCTTTCATTCTTCTTTAACTTGAGATTGCTACTAATTACTATTTATTCTTTTACTTGTAGAAATGTAATTTTATTTAAAATAATGCATAAATTGATTATCTAAAGGAATTTATGAGATTGCAAATTATATTAGATTTAAATATCATTTTTAAATTAAACTGTTTTAATTTGGATAAAAACTTAAAAACAATGCTTTTTATAAACTCAACTGTTTTTAATTTTTTACAATACTCACGAATTAAGCTTAGAAACAATTATTTAAAGCTCTTTTTTTTTTGTTTATTCATAAGTTAAAATATCTGTACAAACTTTCAAATTATGTTTATGTTAGATTTTAATATATTTTTTGACATTTTAAACATTAGAAAATTTTTGATTTAAATCAGTGATTTTTTTTAAAAAATCGGTTGATTAAAATCATGATTTTAATCGCTGATTTAAATCAACTGATTAAAATCGTTGACACCCTAGATAGTAGTATTCTGAACAGTGAATGTTTTCGTTCTTTTGTGTGTTTTATCAAAAAATTTTGTTTGTCGAGCGAGTTCTGCAGTTCTACCTTAAATTTTCTACATAGCATTGATTGCTTCTAGCTGGCTGCTCCTTATCTCTGTCTCCATTTAGGTTTGCTTAATATAGATCATTCGGGATGACAGCCAGGTTGCTATAGGTCCCAAAGCATCCCCCCCCCCCCACCACGTACCAGCTGGCAATGTTATTGGAGCTTTGAAATATTTTGGTAGGGCTAATTCACAGCTGTTAATTGTATAAATCATTCAAGAACATACAGTGATTGATACAAAACGATGGCCTTCCGCTTTGTAGCAATCGTTGTATGTCATTGATAGTGGCCATCCACCATTTATGACATCAAGATAATGAATGAACAAGCTCTATCTAGTGTTGCCCTGACAGCGTGATACGTCACTCACTTCCTCCTATACTTATTCCCTATCTGAAGTCTAAAAATAGATTTTTGCCGTCTTTCCTGGCCTTACGTAACATTTTTTTCAACTTTCTTTACTGAAATTCATTTGGTCATTCATTCACTTGCATGTCAAATTTATGGTGTGCGTTATATACGAGATCAAAAATTGTAATTTTTTCTTGTAAAGTACGGGGTGCATGTTATACACGAGTAAATGCGGTATTTACATTCCAAAATATTTAAAATATTTTTAAATTAGATTACTTTAGTTATATTATTTAATGTTAGCTAGCGCCATTGTAAAAATCACTAAGCAATCACCAGCACAAAATATTTAAAATATTTTTTAATTAGATTACTTTAGTTATTTAATGTTAGCCAGCGCCATTGTAAAAATCTCTAAGCAATCACCAGCACAAAATAATCATCTGTCCGTTTTTAGTGCCAGAAAGCTAAAAAATTTCATTAAATGCATAGTACCATAACTCAGTGAATTTTGGTCATAGAAGAATGGAATTTTTACTGTCATACTAGACAGAGCGCAGAAAACATGTTTCTAAATAGAAATTATAGGACCTACGGATTGTATAAAAAATTAAATTTCATATTTTTATATTTATACACCTTACAAAACAAATGCCATATTTAAAACAAGAAAAATCATGCCTCAAGCATAGATTAGGAAATACTTTCCAACACTTCTTGAATTTTTTACCAATTTTTTGCTGTCTAATAAGGTAAAAAAAAAAAAATTAAGTAAACATTTTAGAAAACTCATAACACATTTGAAAACCAGATTTCAGCAATTACCATCCATAGCGGAAAAGAAGTTCGATTATTTTGTGCAGCTCTGTATTTAACAACATTGACGGACAGTAGGAACAAGTGAAGTTCGAAATTGGCGGCTTTGACGGCTATAGACACAAGCGTCCGTCAACGTGTTAATCTACAATTTGTACATATTCAACAAAATGCTAAAACTTAGTTTAGTAAAAGAACAAATAATAGGTTTTGTAATTGGAAATATTTTCTATCATCAGTGGTTTAGGAGATAATCAAAATAACATCTATTTTGAATTAGTATATAAAGTTATTTAAAAAATCCATTTAAGGCAGATTTTAGGTGGCATAATGAAGGGTTACCGTATGGGCCTAAGATATCTTTTCCCCTAAACTAATTTTATACTTTTAGTTCAATAACTTGGTAAATACAAATTTATCATCAATTACCATATATCCCAGAGTATAACACACATTACTAAATTGAGAGTATATCTTTTCATTTCAAGCATATACTGCAATATAACAAGCATCAAGTTTACCCCACAAAAACAAACCAGAAATACTAGCTTTCCCATACTTCAGATAAAGTGTCTTTTCTTTTGCGACGTGTGAACGCGATCATTTATGGTCTCAATTACTATCCTTTGTAATCTAAATACCCCTCCCCTCCCCCTAAAATCTGGTTTGAGGCAGGTCCTGTCTATTATGTGCTCAAACATGACCCCCCCCCCCCCCCCATCTGCGCAAATGCACTAATCTGATCAAGGCAAAATTTTGGATATGTTTAGATCCCATACAACAGATGGAATTAAAAAAGAATAAATAAATCCAATACTGATTTGGCAGTAATACCAGCTGGATAGACTTTGTTAGCTCAACCCTTTGATGCTTCCAAAAACAAACCTTTCAAAGAAAGGTTAACACGGCAATGGAACACATGGTTACTAGAAGAATAAAGATTTATGAAAGGAGGAAATATGTAGCATGCATCATAAAAGCAAATGTGTGAATGGATTATAACATCACAGAATGATTTCAAACCGGAAATAACTGTTTAGTCCTTTAAAAAATATGGAATATCAAAGGAACTTGATGGTACTGAGAATGACTATTTATGGCCAGGGGAAAGCGACAGTGAGGATAAAATACATGGAAGCAACAGTGCAGAAGAAGACGACATTCCCGAAAATATAATGATGAGTACAACGAAATTTATAAGGAAGATTAAGTTTGTTAAAAAATATACATTGTAAGTCTCTTTGTTTATATTGATATATAAATGCATTTAAATATACCTCTAAAAATTTGGAATGTTTTTCTTCTTATGATTTCCCATCAACAATTTTATATTCGGGGTATAACACGCACACGGAAATATGAAGTGTTTTTTTGAGTTAAAAGTACGTGTTATATGCCGGGATATACGGTAATTAATAAAGTTTAGTTATTTGAAGTTCTATAAAACAATTATACAAAACATACAAAAGAAGTAAAAACTTTTTTTTTAAGTGACAAAAGTAGTGTAAGAAAGATTAACCCCCAATATGCATATATCAGTTCATCTAGCAGGACAGCAGAAACTCTCCAGTCTCGCTGCAGTAGAGGCATTTGCCAAGAATCTTAGTCCCAGATATCTATACTAATAAGAGAACAAATCGCTCTCTGTGTGTGTGTGATGACTAGCAAAAACTACTGCACGTAGAAGTCTGAAAATTTAGATGTGAATAGTCCAAGACAGGTCTTGACGTACCTGAGGCTCAGTTAAGGCTATCGGGAGGATGGGCTCCCTACCTGACAGCTTCTTTTCCTTTTTACTTGGCAATTTCATAGCAGAAATTGGCAAATAGTGAAATAACATAGTGAGAGCCTTTCCTTACCATCCGTACTTTCCAGAAAACCAGTTTACGAGTTTTATCAATCAACGTGTTTGCCGATTGTGCTTATTAAACTCATATGATTAAAATTACGTTTAATAATGAAACAAAGTTTCGCACAGAATAAGCATATAAGTGCAAAAACATTTATAGCTCGAGCTTTTATAGTTACAAGAGCGAAGGGACAATAAAACTTTTTTTTTTTTTAATCCATAGACTAGAGGGTGTAGGAGAAGGGGCCTGGGGCAGAAGTGGAAATTTCAGTGATACAATATGATAATTTAGATTATTACTGTTATTGTTGTTATTTTTACCAGTAAGACAAATGCAAATTTTGAGAAGAATTTACATCTTGATAATTTATTGTTGGAAAACAAATGCTGCCGAATATTTAAAAAAAGAATTTAAGAGATTGCATAAAATTATAATTAGAGCAACAATTGCAACAATTTTTTGTGCTAAATTATGTGCGAGTTTTTATAGATTTTTATTCTTTTCGTCGATTTTATGTAATATAAGATTTAGATGTGAATAGTCCAAGACAGGTCTTGACGTACCTGAGGCTCAGTTAAGGCTATCGGGAGGATGGGCTCCCTACCTGACAGCTTCTTTTCCTTTTTACTTGGCAATTTCATAGCAGAAATTGGCAAATAGTGAAATAACATAGTGAGAGCCTTTCCTTACCATCCGTACTTTCCAGAAAATCAGTTTACGAGTTTTATCAATCAACGTGTTTGCCGATTGTGCTTATTAAACTCATATGATTAAAATTACGTTTAATAATGAAACAAAGTTTCGCACAGAATAAGCATATAAGTGCAAAAACATTTATAGCTCAAGCTTTTATAGTTACAAGAGCGAAGGGACAATAAAACTTTTTTTTTTTTTTAATCCATAGACTAGAGGGTGTAGGAGAAGGGGCCTGGGGCAGAAGTGGAAATTTCAGTGATACAATATGATAATTTAGATTATTACTGTTATTGTTGTTATTTTTACCAGTAAGACAAATGCAAATTTTGAGAAGAATTTACATCTTGATAATTTATTGTTGGAAAACAAATGCTGCCGAATATTTAAAAAAAGAATTTAAGAGATTGCATAAAATTATAATTAGAGCAACAATTGCAACAATTTTTTGTGCTAAATTATGTGCGAGTTTTTATAGATTTTTATTCTTTTCGTCGATTTTATGTAATATAAGATTTAGATGTGAATAGTCCAAGACAGGTCTTGACGTACCTGAGGCTCAGTTAAGGCTATCGGGAGGATGGGCTCCCTACTTGACAGCTTCTTTTCCTTTTTACTTGGCAATTTCATAGCAGAAATTGGCAAATAGTGAAATAACATAGTGAGAGCCTTTCCTTACCATCCGCACTTTCCAGAAAATCAGTTTACGAGTTTTATCAATCAACGTGTTTGCCGATTGTGCTTATTAAACTCATATGATTAAAATTACGTTTAATAATGAAACAAAGTTTCGCACAGAATAAGCATATAAGTGCAAAAACATTTATAGCTCAAGCTTTTATAGTTACAAGAGCGAAGGGACAATAAAACTTTTTTTTTTTTTTAATCCATAGACTAGAGGGTGTAGGAGAAGGGGCCTGGGGCAGAAGTGGAAATTTCAGTGATACAATATGATAATTTAGATTATTACTGTTATTGTTGTTATTTTTACCAGTAAGACAAATGCAAATTTTGAGAAGAATTTACATCTTGATAATTTATTGTTGGAAAACAAATGCTGCCGAATATTTAAAAAAAGAATTTAAGAGATTGCATAAAATTATAATTAGAGCAACAATTGCAACAATTTTTTGTGCTAAATTATGTGCGAGTTTTTATAGATTTTTATTCTTTTCGTCGATTTTATGTAATATAAGATTTAGATGTGAATAGTCCAAGACAGGTCTTGACGTACCTGAGGCTCAGTTAAGGCTATCGGGAGGATGGGCTCCCTACCTGACAGCTTCTTTTCCTTTTTACTTGGCAATTTCATAGCAGAAATTGGCAAATAGTGAAATAACATAGTGAGAGCCTTTCCTTACCATCCGTACTTTCCAGAAAATCAGTTTACGAGTTTTATCAATCAACGTGTTTGCCGATTGTGCTTATTAAACTCATATGATTAAAATTACGTTTAATAATGAAACAAAGTTTCGCACAGAATAAGCATATAAGTGCAAAAACATTTATAGCTCGAGCTTTTATAGTTACAAGAGCGAAGGGACAATAAAACTTTTTTTTTTTTTAATCCATAGACTAGAGGGTGTAGGAGAAGGGGCCTGGGGCAGAAGTGGAAATTTCAGTGATACAATATGATAATTTAGATTATTACTGTTATTGTTGTTATTTTTACCAGTAAGACAAATGCAAATTTTGAGAAGAATTTACATCTTGATAATTTATTGTTGGAAAACAAATGCTGCCGAATATTTAAAAAAAGAATTTAAGAGATTGCATAAAATTATAATTAGAGCAACAATTGCAACAATTTTTTGTGCTAAATTATGTGCGAGTTTTTATAGATTTTTATTCTTTTCGTCGATTTTATGTAATATAAGATTTAGATGTGAATAGTCCAAGACAGGTCTTGACGTACCTGAGGCTCAGTTAAGGCTATCGGGAGGATGGGCTCCCTACCTGACAGCTTCTTTTCCTTTTTACTTGGCAATTTCATAGCAGAAATTGGCAAATAGTGAAATAACATAGTGAGAGCCTTTCCTTACCATCCGTACTTTCCAGAAAATCAGTTTACGAGTTTTATCAATCAACGTGTTTGCCGATTGTGCTTATTAAACTCATATGATTAAAATTACGTTTAATAATGAAACAAAGTTTCGCACAGAATAAGCATATAAGTGCAAAAACATTTATAGCTCAAGCTTTTATAGTTACAAGAGCGAAGGGACAATAAAACTTTTTTTTTTTTTTAATCCATAGACTAGAGGGTGTAGGAGAAGGGGCCTGGGGCAGAAGTGGAAATTTCAGTGATACAATATGATAATTTAGATTATTACTGTTATTGTTGTTATTTTTACCAGTAAGACAAATGCAAATTTTGAGAAGAATTTACATCTTGATAATTTATTGTTGGAAAACAAATGCTGCCGAATATTTAAAAAAAGAATTTAAGAGATTGCATAAAATTATAATTAGAGCAACAATTGCAACAATTTTTTGTGCTAAATTATGTGCGAGTTTTTATAGATTTTTATTCTTTTCGTCGATTTTATGTAATATAAGATTTAGATGTGAATAGTCCAAGACAGGTCTTGACGTACCTGAGGCTCAGTTAAGGCTATCGGGAGGATGGGCTCCCTACCTGACAGCTTCTTTTCCTTTTTACTTGGCAATTTCATAGCAGAAATTGGCAAATAGTGAAATAACATAGTGAGAGCCTTTCCTTACCATCCGTACTTTCCAGAAAATCAGTTTACGAGTTTTATCAATCAACGTGTTTGCCGATTGTGCTTATTAAACTCATATGATTAAAATTACGTTTAATAATGAAACAAAGTTTCGCACAGAATAAGCATATAAGTGCAAAAACATTTATAGCTCAAGCTTTTATAGTTACAAGAGCGAAGGGACAATAAAACTTTTTTTTTTTTTTTAATCCATAGACTAGAGGGTGTAGGAGAAGGGGCCTGGGGCAGAAGTGGAAATTTCAGTGATACAATATGATAATTTAGATTATTACTGTTATTGTTGTTATTTTTACCAGTAAGACAAATGCAAATTTTGAGAAGAATTTACATCTTGATAATTTATTGTTGGAAAACAAATGCTGCCGAATATTTAAAAAAAGAATTTAAGAGATTGCATAAAATTATAATTAGAGCAACAATTGCAACAATTTTTTGTGCTAAATTATGTGCGAGTTTTTATAGATTTTTATTCTTTTCGTCGATTTTATGTAATATAAGATTTAGATGTGAATAGTCCAAGACAGGTCTTGACGTACCTGAGGCTCAGTTAAGGCTATCGGGAGGATGGGCTCCCTACCTGACAGCTTCTTTTCCTTTTTACTTGGCAATTTCATAGCAGAAATTGGCAAATAGTGAAATAACATAGTGAGAGCCTTTCCTTACCATCCGTACTTTCCAGAAAATCAGTTTACGAGTTTTATCAATCAACGTGTTTGCCGATTGTGCTTATTAAACTCATATGATTAAAATTACGTTTAATAATGAAACAAAGTTTCGCACAGAATAAGCATATAAGTGCAAAAACATTTATAGCTCAAGCTTTTATAGTTACAAGAGCGAAGGGACAATAAAACTTTTTTTTTTTTTTAATCCATAGACTAGAGGGTGTAGGAGAAGGGGCCTGGGGCAGAAGTGGAAATTTCAGTGATACAATATGATAATTTAGATTATTACTGTTATTGTTGTTATTTTTACCAGTAAGACAAATGCAAATTTTGAGAAGAATTTACATCTTGATAATTTATTGTTGGAAAACAAATGCTGCCGAATATTTAAAAAAAGAATTTAAGAGATTGCATAAAGTTATAATTAGAGCAACAATTGCAACAATTTTTTGTGCTAAATTATGTGCGAGTTTTTATAGATTTTTATTCTTTTCGTGGATTTTATGTAATATAAGAAATTTTATCAATATCAGGCACCTCATCATTAACTGAGTTTAACTGTATTAAATATATATCTTTTATGATCAAAACAGAAAATAAATCTTATTTTCAGTTCCTGTTGCTAAATTACTATAGTTACATCATTAATTATTTAGATTAAGTATTTATAATTCACAGTATAAAATTCCATGAAAACAGATTTTTATTGCTTATTTTATATTAGCAGGCAGATTAAAACACTGCTAAGCAATGCAGATTAATTTTTTTTGTAAAATTTTAGCTGCTTTCGATGACTCAATTTGCCACACATCAATACTAATTTATTTTTTATTTATTTTTTTCAAAAGCAGATTTAAAAAGGAGTTTATGGGGATCATGTTCCCCTTTGAACGGTTATTTTTTTCTCTATAAAAACATATTTAAAAAAGTAAATACTTATTAAGAGTCCCCCCCTCCCCTTCCTATAAAAAAAAGAAACAAAATCCACTGAAGAATGCAAATATTTTGACAATCATTGAAGTGTTTTAAAACGAAAATGCATGAAATTTGCAGACACTGCCATTTAAGTGCCGAAAAATCGAACAAGTGTTTAATTTTCTTATATATGCGATATATCTTCAGTAATAACTAATTGTTCCCTCATGAGCTTGTAAAGGATTTTTCAATAGCTCTTTTATTTATTCTGTTGATAAAATATCTTTACAATTTTTTTTTAATTATTATTATTAATTTCACACCATTTTAAAAATTAAGCAAATTTATCACTTTAATCAATGATTTAAAACTATATGAAATTTTTAAAACCATGATTTACATAATTTAGTTAAAATCACTGATACTATATCTATAGAAAATTTACTTCATATTTAACATGTTTATTTCCTCATCTCCATGAAATTTCTGTAAAAATTGTATTAGAGGTCAAAGATTTATTATTTCACTTGAGCAATATTAAATTATGAATTGACGCTCAAAATTCTTCAAACTAATGAAACATTTCGCATTTTAAAAATCATTTATTTATTTGTAAAATCTTGGAACTAATTTCGAAGTTAAATTTATGAGAGATAAAACATTTTCTATAACACAGAAACTTCTTGTTAATTGCATACTGAGTTTTCTATTTGATGTAATATTTTATTTATAAAAAAGTTTATATATATATATTCAGTAGGGGGCTTTGCCCCTCCTGCTCGCTATGCTCACCAACTCAACGGGTAATCGCTTTGCGATTCCGTTCAGTATCGCGAAGCAATCCTTATTTTCTAGCCAATCCCAGACGTAACTGTTTGGTGTTACCATTCTGGATCGCTTCGCGATTCCCCATTTTCTATGCATTCAATTTTAAGATTCCACTCGGTAAAAAAGCGCTCCTCCCCAACTCCTGACAATTTTATTTCCTTATCTCCAACCATATAATCATTAGAGTTTACAGAGTTTCATAATTATAAGAATTATTAAATATAAAATCATTAAAAAAAGGTAAAATTTATAATTTATTTGAATAATTACAAAATTAAATAAATTTATAATTAAATAAATGTGGGAGGAAATAGGTCAGAAATGGCAACAGGAACTAATGCTATTAAACTCGTTAAAATGTTTAATTAAACTTCTAGGTTATTACTAAAATTACAGATATCCATCTAGGCTATATAAGACATATTAAAACACGACATTTAGACATTAATAGATAAAGATTGTATGACGGGTCTGCTCACAGATCCCGTTAAATAAAATAATAATAGCGGACAACGCGCTATCCAAAGATTAGCCAAGAGAGAGAGCACCTCTCTCTCCCAACGCAGAAACGCCTCTCTCTAAATTCCTGCGCTCAGTCCTTCGTTTCCGCTGAGTTCATCAACTTCTCATTCGGACTGAACTTTGAGTTCTTCCCAGCATCTCGTCTGGGTATTGTTTCGCCTCTACATCTCAGGCATCTTGACCATTCTGTGCCCACACAGATCACCCACCATATAAACAGGACTGGTACCATCCGACTTTCATGGATCCTGAAAAATACTGGAAAAACACACACAAACAAACAACATGACAAATAATTGCAATATCAAATTACGTATACAGACGAACACAGTCTTTCCATAAAAAAAAAAAAAATAAAAAAAACACAGTTTCAGTTCTTTTTTTGCTAAATATAGTCCAAAAAAAAAAAAAAAAATACGCAGGTGAGTCCATCACGTGGATGCAGTCCTGTGAACAGTTTTTAAACAGAGAGGTTTTTTTTCTTGTATAAAATAGTAAAAAAAAATGTTCGGATGAAAGCACAGACACAGTAAAACACAGATACATGGCTGTTTGTAACACTTGGTAAAATCCCCTGAAAAAAAAAAAGGCTGAACTTTCACGGCGTCACGCAACCGCGACCTTTTGACGAAATTCCCGTTTTTTCCACGACCTTTTGACAAAATTCCCTTTTTTTCCACAATCTTTAGACAATATTACCGGTTTTTTTTCGGCAATCTTTAGACGAAATTCGCGTTTTTTCGGAGATCTTTTGACAAAATTCCCGTTTTTTCGGCGATCTTTCGACAAAATTCCCGTTTTTCGCCGATCTTTTGACAAAATTCGCGTTTTTTCGGCGATCTTTTGACAAAATTCGCGTTTTTCCGCAATCTTTTTATAAAATTCGCTTTTATTCCGCGATCTTTTTACAAAATTTGCGTTATTTCGGCGATCTTTTTTACAAAATTCGCGTTTCTCGGCAATCTTTTTACAAAATTCGCGTTTTTTCGGCGAAATTTTTACAAAATTCGCGTTTTTTCGGCAATCTTTTTACAAAATTCGCGTTTTTTCGGCGAACTTTTTTACAAAATTCGCGTTTTTTCGGCGATCTTTTGACGAAATTCCCGTTTTTCCCGCGATCTTTTGACATAATTCGCGTTTTTTCTGCGATCCCATGGCAAAATTTGCGTTTTTCCTGCTATTTGACGGAATTCCCGTTTTTTTCCGCGATCTTTTGGCGAAATTCCAATTTCTTTCGCGATCTTTTAACAAAATTCCCGTTGTTTCTGCGATCTTTTTTGAGAATAGGCGTTTATTCCGAAATCTTTTGCCGAAATTCACGTTTTTTTGCGGTCCCTTGACAGAATTCGCGATTGTTTGACAGATTTCGTGTTTTTTCCGCGATCTTTTGACGAAATTTGCGTTTTTTCTACCATCCTTTGACAAAATTCGCGTTTTTTACGCGATTCTTTGACATAGAATTCACTTTTTTTTGCGATCTTTTGACGAAATTAGTGTTTTTTAAGCGATTTTTTAGCAAAATTCAGATTTTTTTCGTGATCCTTAGACGAAATCTGCGTTTTTTCGCGATCTTTTGGCAGAATTCGTGTTTCTTCACCATGTTTCGACGAAATTCGTGTTTTTCCGCGATCCTTTGACGAAATTGCGTTTTTTCCGCGATAGTTTTCGAAATTGGCTATTTTTTCCTGCGAACAATTGACGAAATTGTTTTTTCGGCGATCACTTGTCGAAATTTGTGATATTTTGTGCCCGAATTTTCGGACTGATGACCGATTTTTTTTAAAATTTCGGAACAAATCAACAATGCGAGAAACGGCAAAAAATCGGAAAAAACGGAAAACGACAAAAAGCGGAAAATCGCGGAAGAATCTCATGCCTTTGTAACTCCGGAATTTCCGGGGCACGTTTTATCAAATCCCCGGAACTCCGGGGATTCCCCGGAAGACAAACAGGCATGCAGATAAAAAAAAGAAAAGATGAGACGATGCAAAAAAAAAAAAAACCACATATATATATCAACTTGAATTAGCACTATATTTTTTCTCTCTAGGTTAAAGAAGCCCATGGCTTCATGTGATCAGCTGCAGTAGAGGTCACTCTTGGACCCTCTTGAAACCCCACTTTTTCGACATCGTATCGATCATTGCGCTTCACTTTGATCACTTTGTATGGACCAAGGAATTTCAGTCGTAGCTTCATACTAACCCTGAATTGTGTTCGTTGGATTGCAACTAAATCACCAATTCTATAACATTTCACTTTTTTGCGTTTACAGTTGAAAGTCTTGCGATTTTCCTCCTGAATTTTTAATATATGTTGTTTTGCAATATTTCTGCTATTCTGTCTTTCCTCGACAAATGCGTTTTCATGTTCCTCATCAAGAATTTGTTTTATTCTTAAATCTTCTCTATTTCTAATTTTTACTCCCGTTAAAAGCTCAAAGGGTGTGTATTGAGTGCTTCGGGAAATCGTACTATTCATTATTCGCTGAACAGCCGATACATATTTGTATCACTTCGACGGATCGTCGATACTTAATTTAGCAAGGATTGATATGAGAGTCTCCTGTTGTCGTTCTGCCTGTCCGTTTCCTCTGGGTATTTCCATTGTAATTAGAACATGCTCAATATTTTCGTCTTCGAGATACTTTTTAAACTCACTAGAAGTGAAGGCGGCACCTCGGTCGCTGATTATTCGCTCTGGGTTCCCGAATGTAGCTTGTTGAATTTTTAATTTAGAAATTGCCTCCTTTGCAGATGTCGTCTTGACTGGATAGAACCACACGAATTTTGTAAAAGCGTCCACTACAGAGAATATAAAATTGTAGTTTTTGTTGGTCAAGGGCATTGGGCCTAAGTGGTCGACGTGATAAGTTTGGAGAGGGAAATCATGTTTAGGAATGGGATTTAGCAATCCTTCACCTTTCCCTCGCTTCCAGTTGTATAGGATGCATTCTACACAATTACCTATAACACTTTCAATTTGTTTTCGAAGATTAGGGATATAATACTCCTGCTTTATTATCGCTTCGGTCTTGGCTACAGCGTAATGTCCCTTATTATGAATTTTGCGAATAATTTCTTTCTGCATAGTTTCGGATACCATAATTAATTCTCTACCATCTTCATATTTGTACACAATATTTTTCCTAACAAAATAATCTTTACTTTCATTTTTTTCAACTAGTGTTTTGATAGTTTTAATGTAATCGTCTCCGTTTTGTGCTTTGGTTAATTTTGTTGTAATTTCATCATGTGAACCGTGTTGTGACTAATACGGTGTTACGACTCAACGCATCAACGTGTTTCATTTGACTTCCGAGCCTGTGGACAATTTGATAATTGAATTCTTGTAGGAATAATGCCCACCTTGCTACTTTTGGCATAAGATCTTTCTTCTCTAATGTTTTTTGAAAGGCAGAACAGTCAGTTACTATTTTAAATTTATTCCCTAACAGGTATGTCCGGAATTTCTTTAATGCTTCAATAACAGCAAGCGCTTCAAGCTCGTAACTACTATATTTGGCTTGGGCGGGTGTTGTTTTCTTACTCATGAAATGAACGGAGTGTAAGTTTCCATAGTCGTCTTTTTGTAACAAGACTGCTCCAAAACCAAAGCTGCTAGCATCCGTGTGTAATTCTGTCTCTGCCCCTTGTCTAAATCTGTGTAACACCGGTTTATCAGACAATTTATTTTTCAATTTTTGGAAAGCCTCTTTTTGACTCGCTCCAAAATTAAATTCGTTCTCTGTTTTCAGGAGATCACTTAAGGGTTTAGTGATTCTAGCATAATTCGCTATATATTTTCTAAAATATCCAGTTAACCCTAGGAAACTCTGGAGTTGTTTCTTATTTTGTGGCTCAGGGAATTTCTCAACAGCTAATGTTTGTGTTTCTGAAGGGCGAATTGTTCTGTTTTCCACTATGTATCCTAAAAATTCGATCCTTCTTTTCAAAAACTGGAATTTAGAAAAATTGAATTCGAAACCATACTCTGATGCTACCTGAAACACGCGTTTCAGTTTAGAAAGCACCTCTTCTTCAGTCTTTGCAGGGACGATTATATCGTCTAAGTACACGGAAATCGTTTTATCTCTTATTAACTCTCTGAGGCATGCATATATGTAGCGTTGGAAAAACTGAGGGGCAGATTTTAAGCCGAAAGGCATTACATTATACTCGAACTGGGAATTATTTGTAACAAACGAAGTAAATTGTTTACTGTCCTCATCGACTTCTATGTGGAAAAAACCATTCTTTAAGTCTAATGTGCTAAAAACTTTATTTTGCCCGATATCGTCTAAAATATCATCTATTACCGGAAGGGGGTAATTATCCCTAATTATCTTTCGGTTAAGCTTTCTATAATCAATGCACAATCTATAATTGCCATTTTTCTTTTTGGCTAAAACAATAGGTGCGGCGTAACTCGAACAACTTTCTCGTATAATGCCTTTATCAAGCCATTCCTGGATTTGTTTATCAACAAACGCTTGTTCTGCAAATGCTAATCTCCTGGGTCAGTGCGTAATCGGTATTTCGTCGCTCAATATTATTTTAACTTTCAAGTTAGCACTTTTTATTTTCTCAGGCTTGTAATTCTCAACTAAGTTAATTAATTCTCTTTTTAAACCGCAGTCAGTTATGTGAGTAAGATCAATTTCGTTTATATTAACCGAATTTACCATTTCTGCTAAGTAAACAGATTCATACTTAGGAGTGTCAGTTAAACATTTTTCAATCATGGGAGTGTCTATGGAATTTGACCGCAAGCCTGGGATGGTTATGGGAATGTTTACAATATCAGACTGCAAGACTGATTTGGCCATGGGAATGTTTACAACATCTGAAGGAGTGTCTAACTTCGGAATATTTAAGGAAACCGCAGTTATCATATTAACAGTATAATTTTTCTCCTTATTTCGCTTACTCATAACTTTAAGGCCATTACCAGATATTTCAAAATTTAATTTACTTAAACAATTATTTCCGAGGATCATGTTGTATTGTAAATCATTTAAAACATAAATATCACAATTCATACTAACATTATGAATTGAAATGTCGGTATTGAAAAAACCTTCAGACTCGCTCCTTTTCCACTAATTCCTGTCAGTTTTACATCATTTTCATTTAATTTAGGGCATCCTAAACTCTTATAGATGTTATCATTAACCATTGTTACGTCAGATCCAGAATCTACCACACAGCTGACCCTTTTCCCCATAATTTCAATAATTTTGAGGATTTTATCCGATGGGCAGGAATTGTTATTCCTAGTGTTCACTGATTTATTATAATTGAAGTTACTTTGCTCAGCTCTGTGCTTGGTTTCTTTGCCTCTAAAATAAGTTGGCCCTTCTTTTCTTCTGGGACACTGATTTGATTTATGGGAGGCGTATTCATTACAATAAAAGCATCTAATTTTGAAAGGGTTAGCGTTATTCCTCGTGTTAAGATAATTTCTTTCATATTTGCTACTCTGCGGAATGTTATTTCTGTTAAAACTTTTGTTTTCAACATTGAGTAAAACACTTTTTAACATCGTTATTCGGACTTCTCGGTTCGGAGTTTTTCCTGATAATATTGTGTGCCGCCTCATAATCATCAAGCTTACTTATAAAATCTGAGACCTTCGTAAACTTAGGCAAGTCATCAATAAATTGCTCCCTTATCTCAAACGGTAATCTCTTACTTATTTGGTCAATGACCAAAATGTTTTTTAAATCATCAAAAGACGAAATGTTAAGACCTGCCAGCCATTGTTCCAAAAAATTAGTAATTTCAATTGAAAAATCTCGCCACGAGACCGAATTTTCCTTTCTATGGGAAAAGAATTTCTGTCGAAATTGTTCTGCACTCAGTTTGAATCTCTTCAGTAATAACTGTTTCACGTAATTGTAATCATTGGAGAGTTCCTCCTTTTCGCGACCTATTATATTGACTATTTCCAACGGTAACAGACCTAGCAAATAATTTACCCAATTTTCCTTTTCTACGCCCAGGTGCTTGATTTGGCGTTCAAACAATGTAAGGTAAATACTAATTTCTTCTTGATGATTATACTTTGTAATTAATTTCAAAACATCGGGGCTTTTAATCCCACTACTTAGTGTCGGTATTTCTGTTTTGTTTTTCGCGGTGATCTTTAATTCAAGTTTTTTTAACTCAAATACGTGTTTATTCTCTTCTTCTAATTGTATTTTTTTGTCAGACTCTTCTCTTTCAGCAACAGTTCTGGCTAGAAAATTTTTTACAACATCTTCATTATAATCGCTCGATTTAATGATCATGTCCGAGAGTTGGGGCTTGGTAGAGCTTTCTGGTGCTTCTAATCCCAACTCTCATACTACCCCTAAAAGGTCTACCTTCTTGGCACGTACTAAATGCGCCATTATTTTTATTTCCAGTTTAATATCAATTCTTTATAGCAACACAAACATATAAAAAGGAACTCACTTTTATGGGAAAAATCCTTTCTTGAAAATATAAAACACAATAAAAAATTTAAAAAAAATGGCTTGTGCGAACTTGTACCACCACCGGTACATTCGCTGTGTGTAAAATGAATATATTTTTTCACACGCGTAAGGGAAAAAAAACGAACCAAAGCTCACGACAAAAAAAGCGCAGTGAGCCAGAAAATAGCAAAACAGCCCACAAAAAATAAATCACTAGGCTGAAAACATGATTCGATCACACTAAAAACAAAACAAAAAAAAAAAACAACAGCTCACAAAAAATAAGTCACTAGGCTGAATAAAATAAATCACATGCGAAAAAACCAAGACTCACACAAAAAAAAACATAGTGAGTCGTTCACACACGTGATCCTTCGAACCGTGAAAACAAAAAACTACGGGCATTCGTTGCACACAGGGTTTTTGAAGCGGCGAACCTTTTTTCCTTCCTTTTTAGAAGAACCGAAGTTCTTTTCCAGATTCTTTCGAAGCAACACAGCAGCTTAAAACAAATCCTTCGGATGGCTAGGCTGTAGATTAAGATTTCGTCCGAATGTCCAGGGGATAGATTTCAAATCGTAAAAAAAATTGTTGAGTCCGGTAATTCAGATCCAGGCAGGGCCCCCAAAAATTGTGGGAGGAAATAGGTCAGAAATGGCAACAGGAACTAATGCTATTAAACTCGTTAAAATGTTTAATTAAACTTCTAGGTTATTACTAAAATTACAGATATCCATCTAGGCTATATATGACATATAAAAACACGACATTTAGACATTAATAGATAAAGATTGTATGACGGGTCTGATCACAGATCCCGTTAAATAAGATAATAATAGCAGGCAACGCGCTATCCAAAGATTAGCCAAGAGAGAGAGCACCTCTTTCTCCCAACGCAGAAACGCCTCTCTCTAAATTCCAGCGCTCAGTCCTTCGTTTCCACTGAGTTTATCAACTTCTCATTTGGACTGAACTTTGAGTTCTTCCCAGCATCTCGTCTGGGTATTGTTTCGCCTCTACATAAAATTATAAATTAATAGAAAATTTAAATTTTAAAAAATTGTAAATTTAAAAAGTAACAAATTTATTAAAATTATTTGGATTTTTTTTCCTTATCTTTGTAATGAAGTCGTTAATTTGTAGTAACAGTAAATAATCTTATTGTATAAATCTGCTCTCTTCTGAAATTTTCACTTCATTGCCTTTTTTCCACCAACATATGTGTAAAATTGTATATATAGTGCTACGAATATTGTAAATAGTTAGTGTTTTTGCTTAAAAATAATGTAAATACTTCAATTAAGCTCTATTTATAAGCTAATATTAATTTTGTTGCAACGGAATATCTCAATTTGTTGATTTTCTGCAAGCAAGTAAATCCTATTGTATTTCAATGGGAGTCTACGGAAATTTGGCGAAATAATGTAAATAGCGCCAAGTTGGTGTCACTTTTGATAACTAATTTTGGTCGTTAAATTTGGCGATATATCACCAAGTTGGCAAAAAAATTGGCGACATTTGGCGGTAGAGCCGGGTTTTCCTCTCCCACCTTATGGCGTCAGAAAGCTCTGACCAATCAGATGCTTTTCGCGGCATCTACGCAGATTTTCATTGGTCCATTTCCAAAGCGTTACATTTTTTTATATATAGAAGGATATAAAATATGTCACACTTCATTAATATGTTATATCACAAGAGACATGATATAGTTGAGTTAGAATGGTTCATCCACATTAGATAAATATTAATTAACTTTTAAAAATGGAAAGGATGGTATACTTTTATATTAATTCCGCTTTAAGTATTAATAGGTAATTTTATTGTTACTCACAAGAATTATTTCATTAAACAAGTTTATCGTCATCTTTATGATTATATTATTTAGTTATACGGACAAAGTATAAAAATCAGCTGTTCTGTCAGAATTATAAGGGTGAAATTCTACAAAAATTTGAATAGAAAAACATCCCTAAAACTAAGCTAATCATCACACATATTTTATATGCAATAACAACTGCTATTAAAGGAACAATAGAAAATTTTATCAGCATGAAATATGTATAAAAATATGTTACTATGGCTAATTGTTTATTATTATTATTTTATTGTAGCTAATGATATTAAAGCAATGATGTTCTTAACATTTCCCTTTCCTCTGGAATCATAAACCAGTATTGCTTCTTGTTATTTTGGAGCAAATGCTTAGGTATTTTACTTATAATTACTACCTAACTCGCCAAGTAAGTGATAGGCTGCCAAATCAGGTAATGTATAACAGATTCGCTAGGGAACTTATCCTGCTGATAGGAGCCAGTCTGATGCTCAGAGGTCCCTTTTAAGTTTTAAGCACTAAATTGCTAATAACTTGCCCCTTTTTCATCCAATCTTCTTCATTTTAGGCGATCTATCTTGATTTAGTGATTTTCACCTTTCTACTTTTTAGTTAGGACCCTACCCCCTTGGGGCTCGATACAGGGCCCCTTGAAGTTTTTGTGCAAATTTATTGTTAAGAAATTGCTTCCTTTTAATCCGAACTTTATTTTTGGTATCCCCTTTTCCATTTAGTTATTCTCACGTTTCTACATTCCAGTTAAGACCCTGGGATCCACGGGGTGCATAGGGTCGGTCCAGGACGCCTTGGACTTTTTGTGCGCCAATCATTTTTAATCCCCTATTTTTCTCATCTTCTCAGTGCATAATTTTAAAGTTGAGTCTTAGACTCTTTCAGACCAATATCTTCATATTTTTATTGGGGCCCTAGGAGCCTTTTTTAAACATTTACCCCTTTTTTTGCGCATTTCTTTAAAATATTATTTTAACGAATAATTCATATTATTCCCTGTGCTTAATTTTGATTAATTGAAGATCTAAAGTGCTAAGTACTAAGACATTTTAAGATGTTTTCATGTTAGGACCCTGTTTTTAACTATCAGATGGCCTCTTTTGGGCCTCCTATTATAGGTCCCTTAAAAATGGTCCGATTCAGAAGCTTTTTTTCTCTAACAACTTCTAAGGTGCTCCAGCTACTAAATGAGCGACAAAAAAATTTCTCAGGCTTCAGCTACCACCAATTTTGAATATTAATCGCCTTCTTGAGGCCCTTGGTGTGCAGCTTCTTTAAAAATTATCCGAATTGCTTGCAATTTTCTTTAACATAATTGTAACATCCTCCGATTATTTAAAAACCTACTAAAAATATCTTTATGCCCAAATACATGCCAGTTATGTCCCAGGCCCCTTTGGGCCTGGTACAGGTTATATTTTTTGCACCATAAATTGTTAATAAATTGCCCCCTCTTAATCCGATCTTTATTTTTAGAACCTTTTTCCCATTTAGTTAATCTCACATTTCTACATTCCATTCAAGACCCTGGGGTCCCGTAAAGCTCGGTCCAGGTCCCTTGAACTTTTTGTGCGCCATGCATTTTTCACTCTCTAATTTTCTCACCTTCTCAGTTCATAATTTTAAAGTTGTATCTTGGACTAATCTTCCAGGACCAACACTCTTATATTTTTATTGGGGCCCTAGGGCCTTTTTTGAAGCATTTACCCAATTTTTTGTGTATTTCTTTAAAATAATAACTTAACGAAAAATTCATACCCTATGATTAGTTTTGAGTAATTATGGATCTATAGTCTTAAGTACTAAGACATTGTAAAATGTTTCCATGTCGGGCCCTTTTTTTAGCTATCAGTTGGCCCCTGTTTGGCCCCATACTCTCTTTAGCTCTCTTAAAAATGGTCCGATTCAGAAGCTTTTTTTTTCTAACAACTTCTTAAGTCCACCAGCTACTACATGAACGACAAAAAAAATTTTTAGACTTCAGCTACCACCAATTTTGAATATTAATCGCCTTCTTGGGGCCCTTGGTGCAGCTTCTTTAAAAATGATCGGAATTGCTTGCAATTTTCTTTAACGCATTTCTAGCATCCTCTGATTACTTTAAAAACTACTAAAAAGTATCGTTATACGCAACTACATGTCACTTAAGTCCCTTGCCCCTTGGAGCCCGGTACAGGGCATCTTAAAGTTTTTATACTATAAATTGTTAATAAATTTCCTCCTCTTAATCCGATTTTCATTTTTGGAACCCTTTTTCCATTTAGTTACTCTCCCGTTTCTTTATTCCAGTTAAAATCATGGGAGATCCTAGGGTTCCCATAGGGCCCGATCAGGGGCCTCTTGAACTTTTTGTGCTGCATGCATTCTTCACCATCTAATTATCTTGCATTATCAATACAAAATTTTAAAATTGAGTCATGCACTCTTTTCCCCGGACCAACACTCTTATTTTTACTGAACCCTACGGCTCTGTTTTAAGCATTTCCCTCCATTTTTTTTGTGCATTTCTTTAAAATTTTATTATAATGATTAATTCCTATCCTATACTTAATTTTGACTAATTGAAGATCTAAAGTGCTAGAACTTAGACTTTTTAACAAGTTTTCATGTTAAGGCCCTGCTCTTTACTATCAACCGGTCCTCTTTGGGCCCTTTCTTATAGGTCTCTTAAAAACGGCCCAATTCACTAGCTTTTTTTATCAACTTCTTAAGTCCTCCTGCTACTACATGAATGACAAAAAATTTCTCAGACTTTAGCTTACCAACAATTTTGAATATTAATCTCCTTCTTGGGGTCTTTGTTACAGCTTCTTTAAAAACTATCCGATTCTATTACATGTTTCTTTAACATAGTTTCAGCGTCCTCCAGCTAATTTAAAACTACTAAAAAATTTTCTTATACCCAACTACATTCCAGTTAAGACCCTCGCCCCAGTCTTTCTTTATACCTCAGCTACTACTTTTTTCGAACATTATTCTCCTTTTTCAAAATCAACTTACGTTTACTCACTACAGCCGTAAATTAAAAATCGCGTTGATTTAAAGGTAACTTTAGATAATGGATTTCATCAGTTATTAAATATCGTGTTAATGTTAAAAGTAATTCATGAAATTTACAAGGGGAGAGGGGATCTTCAACCGCTTGGGGAGCATTCTTTCCCCGGATTCTAAGGACCTAATTTCAACAGAATTTGGTTCATTCAACTTATATTACAATTCAGCTACTTTCTGTATTATGAAGTTTTATCTTAGAATTCAGTTACTACATTACATTTTCTAACATTAATGATGCATGCTTTTTTTGGATTGTATGGGCTTGATTACTACGAGGTTTGGTTCACTCAACTTGGTTTTCAATTGTCTCCAGCACGTGCAGAGCACTTCCGGTACATGCTGCCTTAGGTAGCGTAGACAGCGTTTGGAAAGAAGTTTGTTGGGAACACACTAGACGCTGCAGAAGGCAATGGGTGCGAAATTATGTTCATTTAAAAGAATTTCAAAATATATAAAATCATAAAAACTTGGAGTTTTGTTTAAGGTTATTATTTACGGACCCGGGCAATGCCAGGTGGGTCTACTAGTACAAAATATTGCAGAAAATTCTTACCAATACACTGATTTATACAGTATGTCCTAAAAAGATTGAAATGCACTTTAATTTTTTATCTGTTGCAGATATTTCAGCGATATAAAATGTAAAAGCATTCAAAATAAGGTAGTAATTAAAACTATGTTAATGAAATAGTTCTGGAATTATTTTTTTATTACACTTTTTTAATTTTTATACAGTCCCTGGATCTTATAAGTTATATTTAGAAAAAAAAATTCCATACTCTAACAAGTGCAACACTAAAAAATCCATTCTTTTATCACCAAGCCCCCCTCCCTCCCAATTTACGATACTTTGAATTTTATGAAATTTTGGAACTTTCCAAAATTGGGAAAACACATTTTTAATGGTAGAAAACTCTGAAAAGTATCATAATTCAATGAATTTTGGTCGTAGAACAATAGAATTTTTACTGTTGTACTGGTCAGAACATGAGAGATATGTTTCTATATATCCTCCTGAGACCCAAGCAAAATATAATGCATATTTTTTTTAAAATATGAGTTTTTTCAACAAATAGGCATAAAAATTGATGTTTTTAAAGAAATTAATAAATTTCTATTTTTTAATTTTGTTTTACAGCACATCCATCTAAATGGAAGTTCAGGCCATAACTTGCTTTAAAATAATTTTAAAAATGCTAGAAATATGAGAAAAAATAGAATTTATTATAAAGAACATAGGGCAAGTATTAACATCTGCTATTAAAATTGCAAAAAAAAAAAAAAAAAAAAAAAAAAAAAAAAAAAAAAAATAGCTTAAACAAATTAAAATAACAAAAACGAAACTTACCAGCAGAATGTAGAATTCCAACTTGACTCATTTATTACGCCATTTTGTAAACAAAGTAGTAACTGTTGCCGAAATCCAAAAGCTGAATGTTGATTTTTGATTCATACATTACCATGCCAAACTGGCTTTAGATTGCTACAATGAAATTTAACGCAATAGAAGGCGAAAGCAAAACATCCATTTAAATGGATGCCAGGTCTCAGGAGGATATAACTTATTGGATGCAGGGACTGTATATAAATTTAAAAAATTTTACTTTTTTTAGAATTATTGGCATGACTATATCATTAACATATTTTAATCATTATCTCATCATTACCTTAAATCCTACCTTATTTTGAACATTTATGCAATTTACATTGCCTACTTATCAACATATGAAAACATAAAGGGTGTTTCAATCTTTTTTGGGACACCCTGTATGTGCTTTATTTTATCCCATTTACATCAAAGTAGGAATACTTTCACAACATTATTAAAAAACATTGTGAAATAGGATTTTTTTTTTTTACTGAATATAATGGAATTTTTTATACTAACTTTTTTTAAACAATAAAACTTTATAATTAACGCATAGAAAACATTTTAACACATTTAATAAATTAAGGATAAAACACAAGCCAACATAGATAAATTAAATAAAATTTAAATCACTAAAAGAGTTATTCTATAACTAACAAACAAAAAATATTTATAACATACCAAAGTTGTTACAGGATGAAATATAATTCTATATGATGATAAAGGTTTTTCATGCACACTTTTTAGATGAACAAGGCAACCAACTTCTAAATTCAATGCTCTCTTGATTTCTTTAGGCACAACAATGGCATTTTTATAAATAAATAAGCTAGGAGGTATTGTGAATTCATCTTCGTCACACTTTATGACTATCACAGTAACACATAAAGAACCAAAAGTTCTTTGACATTCATTGCTATATGGGTTATGTTTTTCAGTACTCTTTGATGCAGAATTATCCAGTGAAATATTTTTGCCATTCTCAATAGCACTTTTCTTTGGCTTTTTTACAGGTAAATCATATTTTTCTAACACACCCACAAAACACGGTGGAATTTCTTTATCTCCACAACAGGCTACATAAGTACATTCAGTGATAAAAACTGTTGTTGCTTGCACTACAGATGGTATACTAATTGTAGGATTTGTATAAGGAAGAACTCTTAACACAGAGTCAAAATTAAATTGATATATTTCTTTTAAGCTTTCAGGCTCTTCCACTGAACTTTTTTCATCTTTGGGTGAAGAAAACCAAGATGTTAATAAATTATAAGGAATAGCTAATAATGTATTTTCAGCTTGACTCTCAGAACTGCTAAAGCTGCTTTTATAAGATTCATCACTGTCTGAAGGGTCTGTGTAAGGGTCAGGTTTTGAGAAATTTCTCAAGAACTGAAACTGAAGAAAATCAGGTTTTTTCTTTTCAGAATCTTCATTCCTCTGAAGCATTGCATCAGGCTGATATCGATCTTTAGGCACAATTCGGACTTCTGTGTTTTCACATAAAAGGACTGGTTTATGGTTTGGTTCACAGGCCACTATTTAAATGTATAAAAATAACTATACAAATTATATATATACACAATACATATAATTTTCACACATGTGGTTTCATTTTAATTATATCTATACTGAATAAGGACCTTACATTGCATACTCAAATATAAAAAATAAAACAAAAAGTTTTTATCCAACGTACACTTTATTCCAAGATTTTAAAGACACAAAAATTAAAATCACAAAAATAAAAATTATAGTCAGCATTTCAATTTGTCTTTAAAACCATCATCAGGAGTTAATTTTCTAAAATACAAATCAGCAAAAAATTCTTTACTCGTTACATTATCAAAGCTAAATTCAAACTGAAGGAATCAGGAAGTAACATAAATTTCTTAAAAACATTGTAAATGTAAAAATTAAAATGAGGTTATTTTGAATGTTTTTATGAAATTTATTTTACTTCCTCATTCCTTCAGTTTGAATTTAGTTTCGATAATGTAATGAGTAAAAAATTTTTGCCGATTTATATTTTAGAAAATTAACTCCTGATGATGGTTTTAAAGATAAACTGAAATATAGAGTATAATTTTTATTTTTCATCTTTGCTTAAAATCTCAGAATTTAACATTTAATTCATCAGAATTTAAAAGTACATTGGATAGCAACTTTTTGTTTTATTTCATATCTATACTAATAACAAAAAGTTTCGTTCTGTGTATATGTCTGCCTGCGATGGCTAGTAAAATCTACATGAAAAAAATCAATAGCATCATACAAAAATTTTTTATGAAGCTATTCCAAGGTAGGTCCTGAGGCACCGGAGGCATAGATTTTTATTTTTTTGTTAATTAGCCAAGATGAGAGATATTAATTAAAAAATCATCAAAAAAGCTATTTTATTTATTTATTTATTTATTTTTTTGTCAATCGACAGAGGCGTGCTTGCACATGTTCACTCCCTTCTTTCCCAAAGAAGGGAAGAACCAAATGCTGTATTTTTTTGGCTGTTTGTCTTAATGCACTACGGATAAACCGTTTGCAAACCGGGAGAATGGATGGCATATTCTTAAACTTCAGATTTTTATATTTTAAAATATACAGTCAGTTTGAAAAATATTGTTGTTAACTATTTGAAGAAAAAAAAATTCCAAAAGAGTCTTTTTCACTTTTGATTTTTTTTTTTTCCTTTCGGCAACACTTTCCCAAGGCTCAGTTTCAGAGGTACTGACAAGGGAACCAGTTTTGGTGTTGCTCGCACCTAGCATCGAGACCTGGTGCGTTTTGTAGCCCTATACATAAAAGTTAGAAACCAAAAAAATTTTTCTGTTAAAATAATATTTTATATACTTTTTTATACTTTTAATTTTTTATTATTACATATTTATTTGTTTATTTCACGCCAAAAGTGAGTTAAGCCGCCAAATATGGCACTACAATTTTTTCCGCCCGCTTTATCCAAAGAGAAAATGTACAGAACATATTACTAGAATTATGTCAGATTGCGATTTTTTTTTTTTTATAAATGATAGCATAAGAAACAAATATTAGGTTTTTATTTTTTTTTTTCTATGCAGACGATAAATATATAAGTAATAAATATAATTCTATAACAGCTACTAAGATCATTGAAAACTATTTTTTAGTGAAATACAAAATAAGCAAACTATTTTCTTTTGAAATCGAATGAAATAAAGTTTTGAATGTTTAAAATGAAATGTTGCTGTATTAAATTGTCCTTCGGTAAAAATAATCATAAAATAAATTAGTATTTTTACACAATTTAGAAAAATTACTGTGGCAAAATAGGTCGGACATTGCAATTTCTAGTTATTACAAATTCAGCTATGACATTTGGCTAGGGTTGCCGGAGAGCCTCTACTTTTGAAAATAAACGCCAACTGTTTCCCCACCACAAATGTGAATATAATGTTGTAATTTTTCAAAATCAAATTCATGGGTTTTTGAAGGAATTTTCAAACTCTTTTCAACATTTTATACTTATTATTAACTAATTTTTATTTTTAAATGCTTTTCTTAAAAAAAAAATTCAATGTTAATAGTCCGATAAGTGGTCTCGAAAATTGCATTTTCAGAAAGTTATGCTGCTGTATAATCAAGAAATATTATTTTAACAGAAAAATTTTATCGAATCTCAAACTTCATAATATAGGGCTTTAAAATGCACTAGGTCTCAATGCTTGGTGCGAGCAACACCAAAAGTGGTTCCTTTGTGAGTAACAAAAAATATGTATTTAAAGCTGAGATTTTCTTTTTTCCAATGATGCAGCTGGTTTTCAAACATACAATTTTACTCTAGATTAATTTTAACACAATTATTCTAATTGGTAAAAAAATAAAATCAGATGTAAATTTCCAACTGGGCAAAAAATGTCCGGACCAGGATTCGAACCAGGGATCTTCTTGGCTGAAGCCACCAATGCTCTACCATCTGAGCTATCCCGGATGAATCTGGCGGAACTCTTTCACCCAGCTAACCATATTGATTATAGCATCTGGTCTGAAATCTGGTTCAGCTCAACTGAATAAACCAGACCAGATGCTATAATCAATAAGGTTAGCTGGGTGAAAGGTTCCGCCAGATTCATCCAGGATATCTTAGATGATAGACATTGGCGGCTTCAGCCAAGAAGATCCCTGGTTCGAATCCTGGTTGGGGCATTTTTCGCCCAGTTAGAAATTTACATCTGATACAAATTTTAACCTTTTAAAAAAAATTCATGATTGCAGGTCACTTCGCAACACCCCGAGACTATCTTTTTTCTATGGTAAAAGTAACTAAACATTCGTATTTCGGCACATTTATTTTACAGCATCTCAACAGACTGGATTTACATCACCTACAAAACTTTCTAAACTTTCAAACAAGTAGAAGTATTTTTTTTTTTAATCTGAGAAATTTTCAATGAAAATGCTAAAAAGGCATAACTTTGCTCGACTTCGGCTCATGTTTTCACAACTAAATATGCATATTTAACCATGAAATTTTAAAGGCGGCTTGTATACATTTATATTTTATAACCAATAAAAACTTCAAGAGAGTTTGGATAAGAACTATTTCTTTTTATTATATTAAAGGACCTGAGGTGATTAAAAAAAAAAAAAAAAGGGAGAAGAGAATATATATCTTTTACAACTAGATATCAATATTTGGTACTTTTCGGTTAGCTGGGTGCCAGTGTTATATTTACATTCATATATACATATATATGCACATATATGTAAATATATATATGTACACACGCACGCATAAATATATACATATATATGTATATATATGTATGTATATGTGCATATATATGTATATATGAATGCAAATATAACACTGGCACCCGGCTAACCGAAAAGTACCCAATATTTTTACACAGGTTGAAAGACTATTATATTTATATTAAGAAATAAATGGACAACGTAAAATAGAACAAATGTAAATGTGTGCGCAGAAAGGGACAGACAGTTTTGAAGCTTCTAAAGCTCCACCCTCAGTGCAAAGATTAAAATTAGCGTTTAAAACGTAAAAGTATGCAAGCAACACAGCCCATGGGCAAGGGCAAAATAGTGATAAGTTTTGATAAACAAACAGCAGAATCAAATTTTCCTGCATACCTAAGGAGACGAATGAGAAACACTTAGCCAGTTTTAAAGAACTTAAGCTGAAAGGAGGGAAAGGGAGGGATAGAAGAGACTAAATGAATTTAAGAAATGGGAAACAGACTTTAGAAAAATTGGGTGTACTGGACATATCCATTATCCCCCTGACTGCCGAGCAAAAGGGCAAAATTGTAATGTTTTTTTCTCTGTAATTTTTTTAAAAATCTAAAAAAAGGTGATTTTTCAAAAAGACATAAAAAATTTAATTAGGTATAAGAATATAAACCTTGAGAGTATTACTCATAACAAAATGTTTTAAAACTGCATTACATTTCTAGAATTATATTAATTTAAATATTGCTTCTATTGCCGTGAAACCTGCAGCTTAGTGAACGGATATATCAGTTCGCGGCAGTGGGAAGGTTAAGCATCCACTTGGGGAGCATAAAACCAATGTCAAAAATGGTGATATTAAACACTCTCTTAGTTAACTATTGTTAGTCTAACAATCATAATTTAAAATTTACTGAAGGTTCAATAACTCAGAAATGCTTATCAATTTACGAACTTGACTTTTGGGAAACCATTATTGAAAACAGGACAAAATTTACTATATCAGGCTAAAAAATCAAAACTGGATTATTTTTATTAATGTAGAAAAATCACCTCAAAATGTGAAAAAGCGTTAAAAATTGCATAAAAATCTCTCTATTCTAAAAAAAAGTAACTACCGCTGTCACCGCCGCCGGTTTTGAATTTTTTGTGACCGGAGGTCTTTCTTCGTTAATATTAAGAAAAATAATACGTACAAAAATATGAAAATCGGTAGTATTATACAGATATGTTTGATAAACACGCTGATGTAGACAGTTTTCAGATCGAAGAATTATTTTAAGAGATATTTAATGCTAAAGTTGGACAAAATCGTTCCACTAAAAAAGTTTTATAGGAGCAAAAACTGTTCATAGGAATTTAATCATTTTTAGATCATTTTATGCGTTAGAATTTGCCAGAGTGCAAATTGCATTAATTTTTTTATTTTGACTAATTTTTTGAGGTTTTATTTCTATTTTAAATTCAGATTTTCAGCATTTCTAGAGATATTTTTAACAGATTTTAGAAAGTGATATTAATTTAAACTGTTGCCAACTGTATAAACAGCGGAAGCAATAATGTTTGCTTAAAAAAAAAAAAAAAAAAATTTATACGCGTAAATAAATTAAAAATTTATTTACACGTGACTATTATAAACAGAAAAAAACATTTGGAATTAGAATTAAATAATTATGTACAAAAAGCAGGAACTTATTAAAAATTATGTCATAAAAACTATAATTACACGTGAATTTTAAGAGAGAAAGGAATTTGTAAAGCAATAAATTTATTAACATGCGTTAGAAGTCTTAAATAGGAGAAATTACGTCATATTTACGTCACATTACAGTTATTACATAAAATGAACACAAAATAATATTGCAAAACGGTTTAAATTTAGAAATTGCGCTAGACATTTATTTGATATTTTAAGAGGATACTTTTCAACTATTTTTGTTAGGAAAGCGCAAATAATATTTAATTTCTAACACAAGTATTTTCACGTAAATATTAAAAAGAGAAAGAATAGTTTGGTCAAAATTACGTCAGATTAAAAACGATTAATTTAAAAAGTCTCATTTAAAAGAACTTTCTTTTCACTTTGTTAAAAAATACCAGGAGACAAAGACTCTGTTTACTTAATTCCTTTTATATTAGCTTATTTTGAAATGTTGTTACACGTGTCTACGTCATCAAGTTATTTTTATTTCGACGTTTTATTTGTATTTTTATTAATGTTGTACTAATTTATTTGTTTTTTCGTTATTTAAAATAAAAATTATGTCAATTTGTATAATTTGGCGAGTGGTTTGGCGATTTATATAATTTGGCGAAATGGGTCGACGGGATAATCAAGTAGTACCGCGACGGATTTGGCGTTAAAATTCCCCAATCAAAGAGAAATGAATAGAAATACGCTTATAGAGAGATCGCCACTGTTTTTTAAATTATAATTCAATCTTTCGAAATCTTTTTAAAGCCGATCAAATTAGGGTGCATTTAGAGTCTACAGTGTCTGGACGGGGGTTGGCGAGCGTAGCTCGTAGGGGGCCGAGCCCCCTAGTTAAATTAAAAAATTCTAATCAAAAAATGCAAAATCAGACTTTGAGGTGCAAAACTAATGTATAGAGGTATCTTCTTACCAAATTTTGTACCTATACATGCAACCATCTCTTCAGAACATAGCCGACAAACACACACACTCACACAAACTTCTTTGCTTATTGTTATAGGTCTGACATGAGACTGGAAGCTTTGTTTACATGCATTTTAAACATGTCTCCATTTTGCATATAAAGAGATAATTTCATTTTCAAAATTTTGTTGTAAAATATTTATCTGGAAATACAAAAATTTATAGCTTTTCTTCAGATTTATTACATTTTTAATCTATCTTTATCTGAAAAAAGTACAGAAATCATCAAGATTTTCAAAAAGGTTTTCTTATGTCTAATGTTCATTTTGAAAGGTTTTATTTATTTATTTTCAAATATGTTATAAGTTAATTTTTCAGAAGTTTTTTTCATATTATTTAGATTGTTTCTCTTGTACAAAAAATGTCAGTATGTACTCTTTCAGCTAAATGTCTGACCTGAAAATGTCTTTTTGTGTGCTTGAATTAAAATATTTTAATTATTTGTATTTAAATAAATGGCCAAAACTTTGTAGTTTAGTACCTTGGGTAATTTTAACGAGTTTAAATATGGTTTTTATGTTAAATATACATTTAAGTATATTTAACAAAGCTAAGTTCATTTCTACAAAATGAAACGTATTTATACACCTGCCTTGTATAAACACATTCTGACAAAGGCAGGATAAAGTTTTTTAGTAAAGGCAAGTTCATGGAGTCTGTTAATCAAATTATTTTTAGTCTGCTGTTTCTCATAATAGAAGCTTGATCTAATTTTCCTTGTGCTGCAAAATGCATTCTGAATTTTTCAAATTTTGTGGCTTGCAATATTTATTTATTTATTTTGCTTTATTGTCTTAGTATGGAACTTAATAGTATGGAACTTAAACCTTCTAGTAGTCTTCAGGCTTTCAGTATTGGAATATTGACTGATTTCGAGTGTCACAAAATAGATGCATAAAAAACTAAACTACATTCATTATCTCTGTGATTCAGAGAAAGATATTCCATTACTTAGAACTATTGCATTTATAAAACGAAAAATAAGCGATAATCATTTCATTAGTATGTGTGAGCATCACAGATTTTGGTTTTTAATGAAATATGAATTTTATCAATATAAATGTGCAGATCCATTGCAAGTAAAAAAGGCAATTTGAGTTGTCAGTAGAGATTTATTCTACAGATTGGTTAGTTCAAACATGGACTGAAACTGTGTTATTTTTGCACAAAACTTTCATAAAAGGGTTCATATATGGCTTATGTGAATGAGCCAGTGCTAAGAAGTCATAATGACAGTGCTGAATATACTACATCATTCAGCAAAGATGAAGTTCTTAAAAGTCTCGACTCTTCACTTCGTGAATTAGGGAAATCTTCACTTACACTTCATGGGATTCCCTCATACCAGGGCTGTAAAAAACCCAGCCCGGGCAGGTACCCAGGCAGCTACCCACTACAACCCTTATAGTTGTAAAAAAACCAGCCCAGGTGGGTCGCTGGGTGCGTACCCGGGCAGCTACCCACTACAACCCTGCCTCATGCAGCAAGAAATCATTTACTAAAATAAAAGTTAAGGCTGCATATGATGCTCTGAAAAGTAAAGTTCAGAAAGTAACTGATGTAGATCTTTCTCTCGAAAGAGCATCTAGTGAAAACAAAATTATATAAGAGATTAAGCAAAATACTGAAGATTTTGACATGCTGATATGTTAAAAGAAGAAGTAAAGCTTGCCAGAAATACAAGGGTGCAGTTGCAGCTTTTGACTTTGGCTCCTAATTCTTGGAGCAAAGAGAAAATAATTGGAGAATAGTAACTGATTATGTTGTAAGACAGTCATGACAACTTCTGAGAGAAAAGAGAATTTTGCCAATGCTAGAAATAAAAAAAGGTAAAGCCACAGGTCCAGAAACAATTGAACTGATTAGAAAGTTTTATAGTTGTAATGAACATTGAAGAATCATGACTGGAAAAAAAATGTAGTTAGCATTGCTAAGAATGTACTATGCACAAAAACAATTGATATTGTGTAATCTACATGAGTTGTATTCTTTTTTAAAACAGGAATTTCGGAAAAAATTGAGGATTATAACTCTAGGTATTCATTCTAGTATTAGCAGCACTATTCCTTTAAATGAATGTGACAAGCTTAATAAAACATTTGGAAAAAGTTATTCTACTCTTTTATAATGAAAACTAAATCTAAATTCTTAAAAGAAACCAAAGCAAACTTTGGCCCTCAAAAAGCTATCACTTTGTTGGATTTAAGCAAAAATTACACTGGATCAAACAAGCTGCACTCTTCATCCAACTGCTATGTACATTCTATCTCTCAGTAATACATTACCAGCAAGCAATATACATATTTTATCTTATGATATGCAACATGATGTCACTTTAGTGTGTTTTACACAGAAGGGAGTGATATCATTTGTAAAAGAGAGATTTCCTGATGTAAAGAAAGTCTTTAGACTTTAGTGATGGGTGCTCTGGTCAATATAAAAATTACAAAATTTTCATAAACCTTTGACATCATTAAAAGGATTTCACCTCAAGATATTTAACACTCTTCTTTTTTTCTTTTTGAGAGGGAGAAGGGGGACGGGGGGTGGGGGGTGTTAGCCACCGACTTTGAAATACAAAGATCATGATATTTTAGATATTAAATTCTGAAGATCTTCTGATTGATATACTGATGTTTTCTTATTTCACTATGTTTGAGGTTGCAGCAGATTATGAAAATTGAATTATATATTTGAAGATTCTCAATGTTGCTTATTCATAATAGTATAAATTTAAAATTGCACTAAGAAAGAATATTGCAAAGTAAGTGATACTGCAAAAGTATGTTATTTATTTCTATATTTGTATACAGCTCAGTTCTATTTTTGAATTTCAATCTTTTAAATATTTTATTCTGATTTTTTAGTTTAAAAAATTTGCATATAATTTTTAACATTCTTCATTTGTTATATAAAAAATTACAACAATCTAAATTTTTTAAATGTTTATAAGCAATTTTATTTAATGTATTAGATTTAATTAATGATTATTTCAATTTTGATGTACAAGGGCAGTTTGATAAGTCTGTGACTTTGAAATGAAAAAAACAATATACATACGAAAATGCATTTTATTTTTTGAAATAATCTCCTTTCATAATGATACACTCTTTCCAACGATGTTCTAACTTTTTTAATCCTTCCAAAAAATAGGATTTTCCGAACTCCTTAAAATAGGCATTTGTGGTATTAATGATCTCAGAATTTGAAAAAAATCTCTTTCCACCAAGCCATTTTTTTAAATTTGGAAAAAGAAAAAAGTCACTGGGGGCCAAGTCAGGAGAGTAGGATAGATGAGAGAGCAATCTGTATCGTAATTCAACCAATTTAGCAGCTGTGAATGCAGACGAGTGTGCTGGCGCATTGTTGTGATGAAAAAGCACTTTTTTCTTGGACAAATGGGGCCGCTTTTCTTTCAATTTTGCATTAAAATGGTCTAATAAATCAGCATAATACTGTCTGGTGATCGTTTTTCCTTTTTCAGATAGTCAATGAGGATTACATCCTTTGAGTCACAGAAAACTGTGGCCATAATCTTTCTGGTCGATGGAACTGTTTTGCCTTTTTCAGAGCACGTTCATTAGAAAAAGTCCACTGTTTAGGCTATTCTTTCATTTCTGGTGTGTAGCAATGTATCCATGTTTCATCAACTGTAACAAAACGTCGCAAAAATTCACTTGAATTTTCTCAAACTTCTCCAAACGTTGCTTTGAAATGGTTACATGAGTCCGCTTTTGATCCACTGTCAGCAATCACGGCACCCATCTTGCTGATAACTTTTTCATGCCCAAATGTTCATGCAAGATACTGAATACAGATTCATTTGAAATGTTTACCTTCTTAGCTATCTTATGCACTTTCACAAGGCGATATTTTAACACGATATCATGGATTTTGTTGACCATTTTTTCAGTCGTGATATCAATTGGACATCCAGAACATTCTGCATCTGTTGTACTCGTATGGCCACAACGAAATTCCATAAACTACATGTGAACCATACCGTGTGATGGAGCAGAGTGCCCATAATATTTTTTCAACTTTTCTTCAGTTTCGGTAATTGTTTTTTGTGCAAAAATAGTGTTTTATCAAAACATGAAATTCTTTTTACTCCATAATCAAAACAAACATGTCAATCATGTGCTTTTGAATCTAATAGAACACAATGTATTTAAAAAATCATTTGCAAATTGCACGAATGTTGCTGCAGATAATAGTAAATTGAAAACATGTGCGATCAGACCACCACCTTTTTTAAAGTCACGGAGATATCAAACAGCTTTTGTATACTACTATTGTGAAAATATTTATAGAAATATACCACTGAATCCAATGATAGATGTACTTTTATGCGATAAAATTGAAAACCACACAATTTCAAATGATGTGTGATATGTACCAAGAAAACACATTACAAATTTTCTACTGTTATAAAAATAAATAAATCAGAGTGATTTTAAGGGCTCATATTTATTAAATAAATCAAAACAGTTAATAAATTTAATTAAATTTAAATTGTGCAGCAATTATTTAGGTACCATAAACAAAGTTAGAGATTTTTATCTCTTGATAGGTACAGTATCCCAAAATAAGTCAAAATTTTTACATAAGCCATGAGAAAGACATAATTTTTATTTCACAACTAGAAAGCCCAGAGTATAAACTGTTATTTAAAACAAAAAGAAATGGGAAATTTCATTTGTCTTATTGTGTACAGCCTTTTTCGTAAAATGACAAAAATTTGGAAAAATTACTAACTTTCAATTTCGGTTTAATTTTTTGGCCCTAATATTACGAATTAATTTTTTAAATATTTTTTATTAGAATCTGCATCTTTTGATGTACTTACAGTGATATTTTTAAATGGATTCAGATTTTAGATATAGAGAAACAATTTTTTGAAGATGGAACTGCAATCTAAAAATACAGACTCAGAAATGTGCGATTTGAGAAAAATCCAAAAATTTAAACCCCCATATCTTGCAAACTATGAGGTCTAGGCAGGAAAAAGTTTTCATGGGTTCATATGTAGGTAGGGGTAGTATGTACACAAAGTTTCCCTTAAATCCTTGTCAGTCGGGTTACAAGGTTTGGTGGAATTGACATGGAATGACCTGTATGTAAAAAGATGGAATTTCGAAATTGATTTTTTACTCATTTCCTGATATTCTAAAATTATAAAAAGTTTTGTACACCGGTGTGTTTCTGGTGATAATAAAACATTTTAATATTTTTTAGGACTTAATAATAAATTAATAAATAAATTTTAAGCAAGTTATAAAACTATGAAGTTAATTATATGCTAAACCATGCTCGCTAAAATATGCCAATTAGGTATGAAACTGCAACAATAAAATATTTTCAACACTAAAAAGTAGAAAACACAAAAATACAAAGAGTAATAACTTTTTTTAAAATATGTTTTTATCAATTAATATTTTAATATTATTAAATTATTATTACACATTGAGAAATCTTGAACAGATAGTTTAAATATGTTTATTTTTTCCTGTCCTAAAATAGAAACAGAGCAAAAATTATAATTTTTTTAATGAGTTCACAGATTAGTTTACAGTATATTTTCCATATTCAGAGACCCTATCAAATTTATGTATTATAAGGGAAAATTTTCGAAACAACATGATTTACAATCATGAAATTAGGCACTATTTTGAAGATAAACACTGAATGCTTATAAAAGAGTGTAATTATTATTATTGGTTTTTTTTTACTTTTATGCTTATTCTTCTTTTTCTTAGGAATGTAAGTGAAATATTAATAAGATAGAAAGTTTTAAAAACTTACATCTAATCCAATAATTAAATATTTTAAAAGTATTATGTTGCATGAAATGAAAGAAATTAATTAATTTCCAAAGTTTAATCTTTTAAAAAGAATAGTAAATTTTAGATAAGGGGATAAAAAATTAGTTATGCATCTTAAATTCAGCATCATAAAATTATAGTATAAATGAACCCCTTAAAATTAAAAAAACTAAATACAATTTCATAGAATTTTAATCACTTTTGAACTTCTTGAATGTTTCTTTAGATCATTAAGTTATTGTTTGCATTCAACACAGTTCTGTGGAAAATTATACAATCTACAACTATGTATTTCACGCTTTCAACAATGGTTTATTTTGAAAAAAAAAAAGTCTAAATGTATTTAGCCATGTTTGTCGGCTCAATGCATCAATAAATAATTTTAACTCTGATTCAAAGCCTAATTATTGCTAATTGCTAATGCCTTTGGCCCTCTAATAATAGGAAATATGCTACAAGGAACCTTATTTACATTTTGTGGCCTATACAAATAAATATTTACAAAAGTTAGCAGACAGGCAGATGAATCAAAGCCACCAAAACGTTTTAACTAGACATATACAAAAGTATTAGAGGAAATTTGCTTTATTAACTTAATCGAAATAATTTGCCTAATGCAATAATTTCTCTGTTTAAAAAAGAGCAACTGTTTAAATAATTAGCTTGTATTAAAACATTGTTTATTAATGTCGAATAAAACAAAAAATTTCAAACAAATAAAATTCAAATTATCATACTTTTTTAAAACTTGTTAAAAATCAAATTTATAAAAGAAAACTACGTAATGTCATTATGTAAATTATACTTCTGCACTGAATGCATAAAAAAACATTACTTACCAACTTTACAAAAACAGTAATTTTCCACATAGATTGGAAATATTTGATCAGTCCAGACAACTCTAATTTGATTCATTAAATTCTTTTCTATGGTACTAGCATTGTGTTCCTAGCAAAAGAAACAAATGTAACTTTTAAAATATTTTATTTCAAATATGAATAAAAGTTAAGATAAATTCTTTTTACAATATCTCAAATTTTTAAGTAGTATGCCATAAATAAGTAATAAACAATAAAGAACATTAATGAACTGGCTACCTTTTATATAAAATAGAGGTTTTCAACCCATGTCTCACAGGCCACGAGTGACCTGTCGAGACTATTTTAGTAGCCCACTGTATCAGTTCTAAATATTAAGGAACAAAAGCTTTCATCAATATCAAAAATGATTTTCAAAGGAATAAATGCTGGGTCTTATTTAAGTAAATGTTTACTTTAGATAAAAAATGACCAAGAAAGCAAGAAAAAGCCATTTATTACACAAAATTAATTTTAGTCTATTTTATGCATAGATTGTATCTACAATTTTACTGGCATTATTCTTCAATAATTCAAATGAAAATCAAATTTCAAATTAATTGCTTAAAAGGCGCAAAGGCCAAACTAGTGAAAAAGATTCCATGCCGGGACTCGAACCCAGACCATCAGTATAGCGCACTGACATTCTACAGACTAAACCACATGGAACAATACCCAGCCTGGAACTTCTCACTATTACAGGGTTCGTACACATTTCTTTAAATAAAAATCAAGTACTTTTAAGGACTTTCAAGGACCAAAACCAAAAAAATTTAAGGACCTTCAAATTAAATAAACTAATAAATTATAACATGCATTTTTTAATAAAGGGTACCTTTCATTTTTGTAAGGTTTTAAATATTCAAATGGACGGGAAGGGGGGGGGGGGATTTCACCATGTGGCAGTAGAAATTTAGAAAATTTTAAAATAACATACAGCAGAAGAAAAAACTAGTCAGATGTGCCAATCCCAAAACTTTCTTCTATCTCATACACGTTAATACTACAAAATTCATCATCAGAGTGCCAAAATTAAATGGTCTATGCCCCTCACGAGGATTCTAAAGATATGAAATTCCGTGCATTAGTTCTTGAGATACGACTATTGTTAAAATCGTGCAAAATATAGCATAGCAGCGCCACCTGTAGGGTGATTTACACCAAAACCTAATCAGCAACAACTTATGTAAACATCTAACTGAATCTGAAGTTTGATGAAAATCTGTGCATTATTTCTTGCGATATAGCTATTGCAGAAATCGTGAAAAATGCAGCATAGCAGCGCCATCTGTTGGGAGATTAACATCAAACCATAATCAGCACCTATAATTATCAAGGTATACCTGAATCTGAAGTTTGATGAAAATTTGTGCTTTACTTCTTGAGATATAGCTATGGCGTAAATCATGAAAAATGCAGCATAACAGCACCACCTGTTGGGTGATTTACATCAAAAACTAATCAATACTAATTTAAATCGAGGATTAACTGAATATAAATTTTTATTAAATTTTGTGCATTAGTTCTTGAGATACACCACCCACAAAATTTGTGTCACATACAGACAAACAGAGTCACAGGCTCATTTTGTAAAAACATGTTTTTCAGGATATCTGACCCCTAAAACGTGTAAATTGTTCGAAAATTTTCCCGAATCCAATACTTTCTTATTGTAAAGATAAACAAAGAGGAGAAACATAATTTTTTCTTATTATTGAGGGGGGGGGGGGGTAATTTAACAGACTTATAATTAACTTACAGTTTAAAAGACTTTAAATTTTGTACGCTTGGTAAGGAGGGAGGAGGGCGGGGAAACATCAATTTCGGTGGAGGGGGGAGTAAAACTGTATGATGGATTATTTATTGCTAGAATAAATTAACTAATGGAACAGAAAAAGTTTTAAAAAAAGCAATGATTTTTAATATTTTAAACTTTATAAGTTGAGGGGGCAAAGGGACAAGCACATTTTTTAAATTTTTTAGGGAGGGAGAGAGTTTATTAAATGACTTATTTATTTACCTTACTAAAAATTTACAAGAAAAAAAAACTAAGAGGAGTTTTAAAGACTTTAAATTCCATGTGTTCTTTAAGTGTGTGTGTGTGTGGGGGGGGGGGGGGGGTGCAAAAGGAAAATTCCAATTTTGGGTGGGAAGAGAAATCTTGATTGATTATTTATTGTGGCAATAAAATGACAAAGCAGAAAAAAAGTTTAATTAAACAGTTTCGAAGAGTTTTTAAACTTTGAGTACTGTGGGGGAGCAAAGAAAAACGAAGGAAGAAAAATTTTGAGGGTAAAATTCAGATGAAATTTTAATGAAATGTGATGGAATGAATTGTTACTAAAATTTAGGACAGAATATTTATTCAGTATAAAGTAAGAAATAGAGTACAGGGATGAAAGTGCACTAAAGCCATTTTGTAGCAGTAAAAATCAAATTTTGGAGCAGTAAAATCTATTTTTGTAGCAGCAAAAATCTGATTTTGTAGCAGTAAAATCCATTTTTGTAGCAGCAAAAATTAATTTTGTAGAAATAAAAACTGTTTTTGGAGCAAATTGAAATTCTAATGCTAATAAAAAAGAAATTTTCGTATTTTCGCGATCTTTTGATGAAATTTGCATATTTCTTGCGATCTTTTGGCAAAATTTGCGTATTTCTCGCGATCTTTTGGTGAAATTCGCGTATTTCTCGCGATTTTTTGACAAAATTTGCGTATTTTTCGCGATCTTTTGACAAAATTCGCGTATTTTTCGCTTGATTGATTATTTATTGTGGCAATAAAATGACAAAGCAGAAAAAAAGTTTAATTAAACAGTTTCGAAGAGTTTTTAAACTTTGAGTACTGTGGGGGAGCAAAGAAAAACGAAGGAAGAAAAATTTTGAGGGTAAAATTCAGATGAAATTTTAATGAAATGTGATGGAATGAATTGTTACTAAAATTTAGGACAGAATATTTATTCAGTATAAAGTAAGAAATAGAGTACAGGGATGAAAGTGCACTAAAGCCATTTTGTAGCAGTAAAAATCAAATTTTGGAGCAGTAAAATCTATTTTTGTAGCAGCAAAAATCTGATTTTGTAGCAGTAAAATCCATTTTTGTAGGAGCAAAAATTAATTTTGTAGAAATAAAAACTGTTTTTGGAGCAAATTGAAATTCTAATGCTAATAAAAAAGAAATTTTCGTATTTTCGCGATCTTTTGATGAAATTTGCATATTTCTTGCGATCTTTTGGCGAAATTTGCGTATTTCTCGCGATCTTTTGGTGAAATTCGCGTATTTCTCGCGATTTTTTGACAAAATTTGCGTATTTTTCGCGATCTTTTGACAAAATTCGCGTATTTTTCGCGATCTTATGTCAAAATTAGCGTGTTTGTTTTTTAATCTTTTGACAAAATTTGCAGTTTTTTGTGACCTTTTGATGAAATTTGTGGGTCTTTTCAAGATCTTTTAACGAAATTTGTGTTTTTTCACAATCTTTTGAGGCCCTTTTGTTCGTTTTTATAAGTAATTGGTAATCCTTTGACAAAACAAACGGGGTGTTTTTTCGCTATGTTAAAATTCGCATGCTTTTCGCGATCTTTTGACGAAGTTCGCGTATTTTTGGCAATTTTTTGACGAAATTTGCGAATTTTTGGCAATCTTTTGACGAAATTTCCGTATTTTTGGCAATCTTTTGACAAAATTCGCGTATTTTTCGCGATCTTTTCACGAAATTCGCGTTTTTTCACAATCTTTTGACCCCGTTTTGTTTGTTTTTTGACGAAGTCAGCTATCCTTTGACAAAATGCACGTTTTTTTCGCGATATTTTGACGAAATTCGTGTGTGTTTTTTGCGACCTTTTGGTGAAATTTGCGGGGTTTTTTCGCCATCTTTTAATAAAATTAGCGTTTTTACGATCTTTTGATCGTGTTTTGTTCATTTTTTGACGAAATTAGCGATCCTTTGGCAAAATCCGCGATCTTTCGACAAAATTTGCGCGTTTTCCGCGATCTTTTGACGAAATTTGCGTGTTTTTCGCGATCTTTTGACGAAATTTATGGGGGTTTTGCGACCTTTTGATGAAATTTGAGGGGGGTTTTCGCCATCTTTTAACAAAATTATCGTTTTTACGATCTTTTGACCGCGTTTTGTTCGTTTTTGACGAAATTAGCGATCCTTTGACAAAATTCACGTTTTTTTCGTGATCATTTGACAAACATCGCGTGTTTTTCGAGATCTTTCGACCACGGTTTTTTGCTTTTTTTGACGCAATTAGCAGCCTAGAAAAAAGTTAAAAATAGATTTTTTTTTTTTTTGCTTCTCGGATCGACGAAATCGTGCTAAATTTCATCTTGGCACTAAGTACGTTTTGGCGCAGGTTTGGCGCAAAATGGAAAAAAATAGCTATTTTGTAGAAGCTTGCCGCAGTAAAGCGATTTTGGCTTCGTCTGGCGCAATTGGCGCAGGTCTTACATCCCTGAGAGTAGAAAAAGGTTTTAAAAAATGAAGTTTTTAACTTTTATATTACGAAGGGGAAGTGAAATTTCAGAAGAAGGGGAGGCAAAGCGGGATTAAGATTTTTTTTAAATCAGAAATTAAAAGAAATGCAGAAGAGTTTCACCTTTGATTAAGAATTAATATGAGAGTAAAATTAAGCACTTTTAAGGACTTTTTTCAGATTTTACATGAAAATAAGTACTTTTAAGCACCAAAAATTTCCTTTGAAAAATGTAAGCACTTTTAAGGACTTTCAAGTAGGGATGCAACGGATATCCGGCAAATATCCGATATCCGGCATATCCGGCTGATTTTTCAATATCCGAAATACCGTCGGATATCCGAATCACAATCACAGGATATCCGACTTCTCTGCCGGATATCCGGCAGAGTGCAGCAAAGCGAATATATAAGGATAACAGAAATCGTTTGACCCTAAACAATGTGGAACAATTTTGTTTATAATGTAAAATATGAAAGTAAGTTCACTATTCATGAATAAAAGGTAATTCTCAAAAGTATAAAGAATTGCCAGCTTTCCTAACTGCCAGTTTTCCTATATTTGAACTCTTTATAATAAATTTAAGAATTTACATTTACTTCTTTTAGAAAATTGTACCTTTACTTTCAGAATGTAAAACAAAATTTGAAGTTGTTTATTAAAGTATGACTTTATTAATTTTCTTTCTTTCTTTTAAGTTTAACAATTAAACAGGCCTATTTTTAGAAGAAAGTATTGTAATAGAATTTTTTTCGATTTCTGGTTTTCGACGGATTTAGATGTTTTAGGAGTCAGATATCCCAAAACATGTTTATACAAAATGTCTGTCTGTCCGTGTGTCGCCATCGTATCATCGAAAAGTGAATGGAGTTATGCATAGAATTGAACCATTTTTTTGTGAATGTTTTTGGCTATTCAATGTGGAAACATTCCACTGGAAGGGGGTTGGGCACGGTAATTGCGATTTTTGTGCCAATTTCATTTTTGTACCATCGAAAAGTGTATGAAGTTATCCATATAATTGAACAAAATTTTTTGTATTTGTTTTTGGCTATGGCTATGTCTAGCAGGTTCTCCTTAAATTGGAAATATTCCGCCAGGATGGGGATATTTCCAATAATAGCGATTTTTGCCATCGTAATAAAGTTATGCATAGAATTGAACCAATTTTTTTGTGAATGTTTTTGGCTATATAGCCAGGCGGCCCTCCTTCAATATGGAAACATTCCACTGGAAGGAAGGGGTGAACCAGGGTTTGCCCAAGTGGGCCCACTTGAAAAAACTCATTGTGGATTTTTTCAAATTTTCTTTTGTTTTCACAATTGCAACATTATTTAATCTAAGGTATGAGAATAGGTGAAAACTAAAAAATTGGGTTAATAGTCAATGGCTGTTAGACAGGGTTTGCCCAAGTGGGCTCAGCCTGAAAAAATCCGTCCATGTTTTGTTGGGCAGGGCCACTTGAAAAAACTTATTGTGGGGTTTTTCAAATTTTCGTATGCTTTCACAACTGTATCATTATTTAATCCAAGGTATGAGAATGCAAAGATAAATGCAAATTTAAATATATGTCAAAAGAACCAGATTTAAAGGAATTTCTAAGCAGAGATAAAATGACCAAAAAAGAAGAAAGATTTTCATGGCTGTAATCTAAAATGTATCCAAATGCTTTAAATCTTAATACATGCAAAAAGATGGCACTTGAACCCTATCCTGATTGTTTGCATTGTTATAGCTTTTAAGATTAATCATCCCATTTATTATTCTCCTTTAATGTTCGATGAAAGTGTTATATAGGAGTTTTCAACACAAAAATGGTTGAGATTATGGCAAAAAAACAGTGAAATAGATAAGCTTCCTCCTGGGGTTTGTCAGTTTTTCTTTTCTTTACATTCAGTACTAGCTACTTCTGCTTCAATTGAACAATACTTTTCTACATTTGGTCTGGTTTGGAGCAAGTTACGTAATAATTTTGGAGTTGATAAAGCAGCAAAGCTAGTAATAAGTGTATCGCGATTTTGTGATCTAAATTTACAAATATCACTGACACTGACTTCCATGACAATCTAATTTAACATTTAAAACTATTGCAAGATATATGTAGCAAATTTTGCTAAAATTTTCAATGTTATTATTACGAATCCCATTTCTTTCAAAAAAAAAAAAAAAAAAAAAATCTTCTGTTGATTTCTGATTTGAAGTGAATGAAAGAAACTATATAAATTTAGCATGTTTAACTTAAGGTAAGAATTATATAAAGAAATCCAGTTGTAGTTCACTTAATACATCCTTAGTGCAGAAAACTAGTCCCATGAGATACAGATGTACCTTTTAAGTTAATTTGATTTTTTTTCTTTTTATATATTTTTTTGTTAATTCATACTTACTTAATGCAAAATTATGCCCAGGTTTCACCGATAAATAGAGAATTTAGGTATTATGTATATGAAAATTAGAAGTTTAAAGTGTTCTCCAAAAAAACTCAATAAAGCCCGAAAAAACCCGGGTTTTTTTTTCAGAAAACCCTGAAAAAACCCGGGTTTTAGACTAGTGGGCCCAGTGGGCTGGGTTTTTTCGAAAAAACCCGGGTTTTTTCTAACCCTGGGGGGAACACTGTAATAGCGATTTTTGTGCCACTTTCATTCTTGCACCATCGAAAAGTGTATGAAGTTATGTATAGAATTGAACCAATTTTTGGGGGGTATGTTTTTGACTATGGCCAACAGGTCCTCCTTCAATTTGAAAATATTCTGCTGGAAGGAGGCGCTATAATAAGGATTTTTGTGTTATTTTCATTATTTTACCATTGAAAAGTGTATGAAGTCCATGTTTAGCATGATGCATAGAATTGAACCAATTTTGTGGTGTACATTTTTGACTATGACCAGCAGTTTCTGTTTGAATTTGGAAATATTCTGCCAGAAGGTGGCACTATAACAGAGATTTTTGTAAAATTTTCTCGTTTTCGCAGTTTTTTTTTTTTTTTTTTTTTTTTGTACTGTATATTGGCAGCTCATGAAGCGAAGGGAACTTCGCATCCTGCTAAGCTGGCTATTCACAAACAGCTGATGTACAACAGAATAACGAAAAAATTTTTGATTTTAATAAATATCATGATCGAGATTAACTTATTCTGATTAATTGACTGAAGCAGAAATTTTAGACCAAAATCAAAGTTGGTATAATATTGAACTAATAATATTGAAGTATTAACATTTGGAACTACTTTTTGAAATATTAAGATGTATGAGGTAGAAGAAAGTTTTGGGATTGGCAGATCCAACTAGTTGTTTTTGTAACTTCATTAGAAATATTTAAAATTAAAAGTAATTTTCTTTTTACTTTTAAATATAAAAATAATTTAACTTAAAAATAAAACTAAACGTGACTTAGAGCAAAAACAATATTAAATAATTAAAACAGAAAAAGGGCATCAACTAAACCTATGTTTGGAGAAAATAACTCTTTAATAATGTTTAAATTATAAAAAGAAAGTATGTAGTATTTCTTTGTGAAAATACTCTACAATTATACACATATTAATTGGTTAAAATTTGTTATACACATTATCAGCATTTCATTGTACAAATTAATTATGAGCAATTATCGATATAGTCAATCCCATATTCAAATCCAGTAGCAATTATCAGCATTTCATAGTACAAATAAATAGAATATTTTAATGTTTAAATTACATTTTTTATGCAATATTATTAATATACATTACAGGGTTTGAATGGCAGATACAGGGCTTGAATTTCGAAGCAGGATGGCAGGATTCGTGCTCTATTTATTATGCCCTATTGTGAGCGGACGGCTCCTGTTTCCAAAAAATCATTTTCCAAAAATGTTTCTTTGTAAAACGACGAGCAAGTCTCAGGACCGACTGACAAATTTCGTGATATTTTCTACTATCGATGGGCAGATTTCACAGTTTCTTCTTACGACAGATTGACAAAATTCACTGTTGTTTTTCTGCATCTGATTAAAAAATTTTGCGCTTTTTCTCCACGACCGACTGACGAATTTCACAATTTTTTCTAGAGACCGATTGGTGAATTCCATAATTTTTTTTTCTCGAGATCAATTGATAAATATAGCAACTTTATTCTGTGACCGATTGGCAAATTTCTCTGTTTGTTCTTGCGACATACTGATGAAAGTAACGATTGTTTTTCTGCATCCGATTGAAAATTTTCGCGTTTTTTCTCTGTGACTGGCTGAGGAATTTCACGATATTTGCTCGTGACAGATCAATTAACGAATTTTGTGATATTTTCCCGCTGCCGATTTCCCCTGCACTTCAGTTTTCTTTTTGCGACCGGTCGACAAATTTTTTTATTTATTTTCACCATGATTAACGAAATCGGCGATATATTTTTTTTAATGACCGATTTATGTATTTTGCGATTTTTTCCCCTATGCCCAAAATAGCAAATAACTAAAAGGGCAGTAATGGCCACCGGAGACAGCCCTACCAAATTGGCCAATAGTCAGCACTCAACACAATGAGATTACACTTGTAGTGCACATGAAGAAAAAAAAATTTAGTTGAACTTAAAAAAAACATGTTTAGAAATAACAAACTAGTTGATTCTTGCAATTCACAGATTAGGACATGACTTTTTGAAATCAACCTTTTATCGTGTAATAGAAAAAATCAATGACTATTTCCTTTTCAAACTTTGGATATGGATTTAAAATTCCAATGCATAGAACATAGTTCAATTAATGAAAATACCAGGGACTATAGTTTTGACTATTTTACTCGTTTAATGACCGATTTATGTATTTTGCGATTTTTTCCCCTATGCCCAAAATAGCAAATAACTAAAAGGGCAGTAATGGCCACCGGAGACAGCCCTACCAAATTGGCCAATAGTCAGCACTCAACACAATGAGATTACACTTGTAGTGCACATGAAGAAAAAAAAATTTAGTTGAACTTAAAAAAAACATGTTTAGAAATAACAAACTAGTTGATTCTTGCAATTCACAGATTAGGACATGACTTTTTGAAATCAACCTTTTATCGTGTAATAGAAAAAATCAATGACTATTTCCTTTTCAAACTTTGGATATGGATTTAAAATTCCAATGCATAGAACATAGTTCAATTAATGAAAATACCAGGGACTATAGTTTTGACTATAATTCCATTAAGGATATAATAAAACAAGTTTGTTCAGAAGTGACATACAATCACCATAGGATATTGGCAATAGAATCACCGATATGCATTATTCATGCATTTTTAACTTACTGTTAAAAATTAATGCTCATCAGATTTTGCAAAGTTTTCTAAAATTTTTTAACAGAGCATAACCATGCGTTTCCGATAATTTCTAAAGTTATAAAAGTTGGGCTGTGCTATTTGTCAAAAGTGTAACTTGTGAAAGAGTCTAATTGAAGAGCAAAATGGAATAAAATCTAAATTAAGAAATTCATTTAGGAACCCAATTGTTAATTGCCCATAACATTAGGTGAAAGTTGAAAGATAGACATGGTATATATAAAACTTGATTCTGTTCCTTTGTTTTAATAAAAATAAACATTTTGGATAATTATCTTGAGTTGTTAATTTAAATTATTTTAATGGTATTTCGTCATGTCTGTATAAATGTAATTCTTTAAGTGGCACATAAAAAAATAACGGGGTTTAAAGATTTTTTTTTTTTTCCCTTTCTAACAGTTCAACTCCCCTGCATTTTTAAATGTTGGGTGGGAAACTCCCCTCCTGGGGAAAACTTGAATTTCAAGCCCAAAAAATATAAGAGATATAGTTAGATACTTAAAGAGATATAGTTTTTGTAAATTATATTTCAAAACATTTAAAATGTTTTAATGATGTGTGAAACATGCTTGTAATTTATTGTTCTGAGATGGCGTTATATAAAGAAATAATTCACCATATAACTAAAAACATATCTAGTGCCGGATATCCGATCGGATATCCGGCCGGATATCCGAATCCGGCAGGCAAAGGAACTTCGGATATCCGGCAGTATCAATATCCGGTGCATCCCTACTTTCAAGGACCGTACGAACCCTGTATTACAGGTTGGCAAGACTACAAAATGCAGCACAAGATGGAATATTTATCGTGAGCCACCGACATGGGGCAAACACAAAACGTGAGTCAATCCAGCATCGATTGAATCTTTTTCACTAGGTTGGCCTTTGTGCATTTTAAGCAATTATTTTGAAATTTGATTTTCATTTGAATTATTGTATGCAAGGTGAATGTTTCTCCCTGGAAATTTTTCCAAGTATTAATATAGTTATTCTTCAAGTTTTCCTGCGAGATTTTAAATTACTGTTTCTACATTTATAGATAAGCCCTTAATATATTTTCTTTCAAAATTCCAAGATTTAATAAAAAGCATATAAACTAAGCAGACTGATCTGATTTAAGGAAATCAAATATGACATCAAAAGTGGGTGTTACCAGTTTAAAAAACAAAGTTGGTGAATTTTGAGTATGTAGAGGATCCCTATTTCAAAAAAAGGCATTCATATTTTGAAAGAAGATATTATTCAGAGTCAAAAGATACCTTTGTTGAAATTTTATCATAAACTATCTATGAATGTAAATGTATGTAGGTATATTTTATTATTACTTTTTTTTTTTACACTGACTGCACAACCCAGTTAAATTTTTCTTTCAAATTGTAGTATTGCCAGATAAAAGCTACAAGGTTTTCTCTCGTATATACAGTCGGACCTCTATTTAACGAACCTCTATTTTGCAAATTTCTCTATTTTGTGAACTTTTCCTTGGAACCAAGAACATTTTGCGAATTTCTTCGTAAAATAACCTCCAAATAGCGAAGTGCATTCTCTATTTAACGAACTTTTTCTTGTGATCATTTTTTTTTTTTCCCCATTTCTCAAAATATTTCTGGATATTTCAAACTTATTCTTTCTTTTAACACATTATGATGTTCAATGGCCTTGAACTGGTGTTACCAGGCACCTTCTTTGTTAGCAGTGAGAATTTGGTAAGAACGGAGGACGAAGACTATAATCACTTAGAGTAACTTTAAAAAAATGTGGATACAGTGAGAAAAAAAGAAGAAATTAACCATGATGTGCTGATTGATGATTCTATTTCACTTAATTCTGAAACTGAGACCTCGGAAACACTATCCGAATTGGATATTTTCGACAGTGTGAAAAAAAAAAACAATACAGCAATGAATTGCGATGAAGACGAATATGACAGTGATGGAGATGATCATTATGCAGGAATTAACAAAACTTCGTATGATGAAATGCTAAAAGCATTTGAAACAATCCGACCCGGATTATAGTTAGAAGAAAATACGCATGAAGGGGTTTTCTGTGCATTGCAAAGATGCGAGACGTATTATAAGAGAAAGCACTTTTTTAAATAAAAAACTCAGGGAAAATTAACAGAGTTTTTCAGAAATTAAATTTACGGACGCATATGTTAATGTATGGTTAAAATTATTTGGTATATTAATAATAAATACGATAATGTCATTGAAATTCGTTAATTTAATGTAAAACTATTTACTTTGAACAGAAAATACAGTATATTCTCGGATAAAATTTTGTTTTTTTTGCAGATTTCGAAGATTTAAGCACATAGAAAAAATGCATTGATGATGGATATTGGTGGGTAAAATAAATAAAACAAATCGATGTAATTTATTTTAAAAAAATGTGATTAATAACTTTTAGTAAAAATATTTAGTGTTTATGAATTTAAAATCTGTTTTATGTAGTTTAAAGTATTTTAAAAGGTGAATCTCTATTTAACGAATTTTCCATATAACGAATTTTTTCTGGGATTTAGTGACTTTGTTAAATAGAGGTTCGACTGTAAATTTAAAAATTAGTTTGTCTCAATTTAAAGTAGAAAATGCAACTGATTATTTTAACAATTGAACCATATAATACAAAAAATGATGTTAAATTATGCACGAAAAGCATCTGTAAAAACTCTGAAACTGAAAAACTAAAATTGTAATAGTAAAAATCATTTATTTTATTTATTTATTTATTTATTTTGTAACATATTCATGTAAAATTAAAACAATTTTTTTAGTCTCCATAAGCCTAAAAAATGTTTATTTTATGTTTTCTAAGAAAAATAATTGCAAGAAAAGTTTTCAGTTGTAACAGTTTTTTTTTTTTTTTTAGTTTTTTCCACCACTTCAAAATTTCTAGAAATTATACATATCTAGTATCACAAATGCCAGCAAAGTGAATTTCTTGTTCTCGAATCGATGAAAATTGCCATTGTATAGAATAACAACCAATTCCTAAATTCTACTATAGAAATGTTCTACAATCGATTGTCACACTTGTAAGCTAAAAGCAGAAATTGCAAAGCTTACCGATAGGGTGTCAATGATTTTAATCAGTTGATTTAAATCGTCATTTTAATCAACTGATTTTTTTAAAAAAATCATTGATTAAAATCAAAAATTTTCTAAATGTTTAAAATGACATAAAAGTATTAAAATCTAAGATTAATATAATTTGGAAAGTTCCTACAGGTATTTTGCCTTATGAATATCTCTATTCTAATAAAAAGTAATTACCGCTGTCACCGTCGCCGGTTTTGAATTTTTTGTGACCAGAGGTCTTTCTTCGTTAATATTAAGAAAAATAATGCATACAAAAATATGAAAATCGGTAGTATTATACAGAAATGTTTGATAAACACGCTGATGCAGACAGTTTTCAAATCGAAGACTTATTTTAAGAGATATTTAATGCTAGAGTTGGACAAATTTGTTCCATTAAAAAAGTTTTATAGGAGCAAAAACTATACATCAGAATTTAATAATTTTTAGATCATTTTACAGGTTATAATTTCCTGGTGTGCAGAATTCATTTATTTTTTTTATTTGACCCATTTTTCGAGGTTTTATTTCTATTTTAAATTCAAATTTTCAGCATTTCGAGAGATATTTTTTACTTATTTTAGAAAATTGTACTAATTTATCCTGTTGCCAACTGTATAAACAACGGAAACAATAATGTTTGCTTCAAATTAAAAATTTATTTGCACGTGACTATTATAAACAAAAAAGATACTTTCAAATTAAAATTAAATAATTGCGTATAAAAAGCAGGAACTTATTGAAAATTACTTCATAAGAACTATATTTACACCTGTAGTTTAACAGAGAAAGGATATTATAAAATAATAAATTCATTAACATGCGTTAGAAGTCTTAAATAGGGAAAATTACGTCACATTTACGTCACATTACACTTATTATGTAAAATGAACAAAAAATAATATTGCAAAACAGTTTAAATTTAAAAATTGCGCGAGAGATTTATTTGATATTTCAAGATGATCTTTTCCACTATTTTTGCTGGGACAGCGCAAATAATATTTCATTTCTAACAAAAGTATTTTTACGTGAATATTAAAAAGAGAAAGAAAAATTTGGTGAAAATTACGTCAGAAAGAACTTTCTTTTTGCTTTGTTAAAAAATACCGGGACATAAAGACTCTGTTTACTTAATTCATTTTATATTAGCTTATTTTGAAATGTTTAATGATTTTATTTAATCAAAGACGAAAACATCCATTGTATCTTTTAACATCACCTGATTTTTCCTTAAAATTCCCCAATCAAGTTTCTATTCAAGAAATGAATAGAAACCCGTTTATACGGAGATCACCACTGTTTTTTAAATTATAATTCAATCTTTTAAAACCAATCAAATTAGCGTGCTTTTAGAAAATGCGGTGTCTGAACGGGGGTTGGCGAGCATAGCTCGTAGGTGGGCGAGTCCCCTAGTAAATGAAAAAAAAAAAAAAAGCTTTAAATAATTGTTTCTAAGCTTAATTCCTGAGTCTTGTAAAATATTTTAGTACAGTAAGTTTGTAAAGGCATAAAACCATTTCATTTAAAAATTATATTTATATCTAATATAATTTTAGATGTCATAAGTTCCTTTAAGTAATCAAATTATTCATTCTTTTATATAAAATAAGCATGGCAAGTATAATAAATTTCTGCAAAGTAAGAGTATAAATAACCAGAATCTTCTTTTCTCATTCTACTTTTTCAATAATAAATTTATACTAAATATCGGAGATAAAGAAAATGGAAGCATAACATCTGCTCAACAGCTGTTGTAAAAGAATGTATAAGAGAAAAAGAACTAATTGGTATAAAAATGTTAAGCACAGCAAGAGATCCCCACTAAGAGGTAATAGTGCTGTGGTTTAATATTTTGAGGATTTCAGATATAACTGGATGTACATTTTAGGTGAGATGTAACTTACTTACTTTAAGTTATAACATCAGAAGGTTAACAACAAATAATAATATTTATTAACATCTTGGAAAATACGCGCAAACAACACGCACGGAAAGGCAAGCCACACTAACACCCGTGGACTGTTGCCAAATTACAAAGAGAAAAGTTCTTGTGATGATATCAGTTCAGTTCAGATTCAGCCAAAAACGGCTATTGCATGTTGCCACATCACCCCCTTCCCAGTGACAAAATGGCTTCAAGATAACGGGAGTTGAATTTAACTCGGCGACCAAATTTGGTAACATATGGCTGTTGACTGGTAGATGGGTCAGAAGACAGCGGTTGGCTGGTTGTCAGGCCAGAAGGAGACTGTGGTAGGTCAGGCATTGCTGAAGGGAAAAACCCAGTCTGTTCTGGAGGCACAGCATCAGGAACTACATTGATAAATGCTGGCTTCAACCGATCAATGTTCACAGTTGAGGTTTTGTTGTGTAGCTGGATGGTGAAGGTTTTATCACTGCGGGATAACACCTGAAATGGTCCAGTGTAAAATGGTTGAAGACTTCTACGAGTAGCATCCTGTCGTAAAAAGACATGACTACACGAAGAAAGTGCATTATGCACAAAAATGGAACGACCAGTGCGCAGGCTGGTTGGAACAGGACAGATTGTAGATATGTGGTCTTTCAAGCGACCAACAAATGTAGCTGGATCTATATAGTTCTTGGATGCAGAAAAAAATTCACCAGGTAAGCGAAGAGTTTCACCATAGACGAGTTCAGCAACACTAGCTTGCAGGTCTTCTTTGATGGATGAGCGGAGACCCAGTAGAATAGTGGGTAGGATCTCAACCCAGCGTTCTGTGGCATAGCAGTGAATGGCAGCCTTAAGACTTCTGTGAAATCGTTCAACAAGTCCATTCGATGCTGGGTGGTATGGAGTCGTGTATATATGGTGGGTGCCAATGATTTTAGACAAACTTTCAAACAGCTGAGATTCAAATTGTCGTCTACGGTCTGTGGTGATCCAGAGAGGTACACCAAACCTGCAAATCCACTCAGAATAGAATTTGAAGGCAATAGTGTCAGCAGTTATGTCCTCTATTGGAAAGGCCTCTGGCCAACGTGTAAATCTGTCCACTAGTGTTAGTAGATACTGGCAGCCTTTCGATTGAGGGAGAGGACCCATTAAATCTAAATGGACATGCTCAAAGCGAGAACTTGGAGTGGCAAACTGACCTGGGCGACTGAATGTGTGCTTGTGGACCTTGCTGCGCTGACACGGAATGCAGGAACGAGTCCACTTGGTAATGTCAGTTTGCATAGACGGCCAACAGAAACGTTGTTTTATCAGCTGCACGGTTGACTTGACACCAGGATAGGAGAGTCCATGAAGACTGTCAAAGATCTGGCGACGCATCACTAGGGGTACAAAAGGTCTGATTTTGTCAGTCGAGACATCACAATAAAGTTCAGATGAGGAACTACTTTGTACTGGAAACTTCTTAAGAACTAAATTGGATGAAGTAGGGTTTTGCAGTAGCTCACGCAGTTCACTGTCACTCAGTTGTGCTTCAGCCATTGTTTGTAGACCGAGATCCAGGGATATTGCATTTATGCGGGAGAGTGCATCAGCAACACTGTTATCTTGCCCGCTGACATGTTGAATATCCGTCGAAAACTGAGCTATGAAATCAAGATGCCTAAGTTGTCGAGGAGTACACTTATCAGGTTTCTGTGCAAATGCAAAACACAGAGGTTTGTGGTCAGTGTATATAGTAAATGATCTAGCTTCAACCATGTATCTGAAGTACTTAATTGCCTCGTAAATAGCTAACAGCTCTCTATCATAAGCCGAATAGCTTTGCTGTGCAGGAGAAAGTTTTTTTGAAAAGAATGCAAGTGGCTGAAGACATTGTTCCGTTTTTTTGGTGTAATGCTACACCAATAGCTGTATCGGATGCATCTGCATGCAACACTAATGTAGCAGTTGGATCAGGATGACATAGCATTGTGGCCTGAGAAAGTTTTTCTTTACAAGTTTCAAAAGCTTTTATTGTAGCATCAGTCCAAGAAATTTCACGTTTGTCATTCTTTTGATAATTTTGCAGCAAGTGATTTAGTGGCATTTGAATGGAAGCCATCTCAGGAAGAAAACGTCTGTAAAAATTTAAGGCACCTAAGAATCTGCAGAGTTCTTTCACTACTTTTGGTTGGGGAAAGTCTATAATTGCCTTAACTTTATCTGGAAGAGGTTTACAACCATGCTCAGAGACAAGGTGTCCAAGGAACTGAATTTCATCCTGGAAAAACTCACATTTAGATGGATTGATAGTCAAATTATATTTGTCAAGACGACTTAACACTTGCTGAAGGTGTGCTTCATGCTCAGCTGGAGATTTACTGGCAATCAAAATGTCATCCAGGTATGGAAAACAGAAATCGAGATCATAGAGAACTTCATGAATGTGCCTCTGAAATGTTTGGGCAGCATTCGACAGCCCAAATGGCATAAAAACAAATTCGAATAAACCAAATGGGGTAGTAATGGCTGTTTTGGGAATGTCAGTAGGATTTACAGGGATATGATGAAAAGCTCGCACAATATCTACTTTTGAGAAAATTTTAGCACCATGCAAATTATGAATAAAATCTTGAATGTGGGGTATAGGATATTTATCAGGACGTGTTATCTTATTAAGTACTCTGTAAACCCCGGTGGGACGCCAGTCACCTGAACTCTTACGAACAAGGTGCAAAGGAGATGCCCAATTAGATTTAGATGGCCGACAGATACCCTGTTCTAGCATAAATTGGAACTCCCGTTTAGCTGCAGCAAGTTGTGCAGGGTGGAGTCTTCACGGTTTGCTAAAAACAGGTGAGCCAGAAGTTTCAATGAAATGGTAAGTATTATGAGGAATTTTATTGTTAAAAGGGCGGGGACGTGTAAGGTTAGGAAACTGGTTTAAAATTTTATGAACGGTTGAATCCTTACAGATACTTTTGACAGATGTAAATATACCCTTTATAAATTGGCCTTTGCTAGTTAATTTCGTTAGTGGATCGATAAGACAGTGGTTTTTAAGATCAATTAATAACCCGAAATGAGCTAAAAAATCTGATCCAATAATAGGACGCTTAACATCTGCCAACGTAAATTCCCACTTGAAGCTACGTCTAAGGTTTAGCTCAACTTCAACAAGTTTTTGCCCATAAGTGGATATCTTAGTATTGTTGGCAGCAAAAAGACAAAAAGTTGATGGGTTTGATCTGGTGGTGTTGGGAATTACAGAGACATCTGCACCTGAATCAATTAAATAATTTGTCTTAGTGGCTGGATCATAAATACATAATCGACTATTGTGTGGAGGTTGTGTGCAATCACATGCCGCTACTGTGATGCACTCGTGTCGTTTCCCGTTTGGGAAAAAGAACATGACTTTGTACATTTTTTAGCTTGAGGGCCAAAACGTGAATGATAGTAACAAATATCGGCATTATGTCTCCGGCCGTTTGAGAAACTGCGGTTTCTATAAAAATTGCCTCCTCTGCTACGATGTGGAGAATGAGAGCGATTCTCAGACAAAGATACTGTTAATGCTTCGACCTTTTTTGACAATTCAGAAACCTGAAGACGTAGAATTTTTATCTCGTTGGACTCTGACATTGCAGCTATTACATGATCATTGTGGGGGGTACTGATTTCGGACACTTTATCTGCCAGGACGGCAAGTTTGTCCAATTCATCACCCCCAACTGCTAAAACGGCTTGAATATTACTTGGCAGGCGTTGTAGCCAAAGAGTTCTTAGAAAATCGCCTGTAACTTGGCCGGAGGCAAGGTCCTTCATCTTTCTGAGCAACACACTTGGTTTCTGGTCCCCAAGTGTGAGCTCTTGCAGGAGTGCCTTCATTTTTTGGGCAGTAGCATTTTCATAAATTGTTAGCAACTTTTCTTTTAGAGTAGTAAAAGGGTTTACATCGGGCGGTGTGAATATAAGATCACTAACAGAGGACAGGATATCAGTATCTAAAATGTTGATTAGATAATTATATTTAGTTTTTTCATCAGCGATTTTATTAAGTGTGAATGCCGAATCAAGTTGCGCGAAAAATAGTTTGATATTGTGCTTAGAAAATGTTGGCATTTTTGCCTGCACGGCAAGAACTCCTGTCTCTTGATCGACAGACATATCTTTATTTTACTTTTGAAGGCCAACAAAATAAGGAAATAAAAATTACTAGGTGTGATAAGAATAATTAAAATTAATATACATTTATATTACACAATAAAGTTGTTCCGATTACGATACGATTTGCAACACGAGAAGGTAAAAAAATAAATATTTACATATCAAGGTGCAAGTACAAAACAAAAAAATAAAAATGATCTAACAGATAATAGGTACAATTAATTTCTTAGTAGAAGTAATACTTGCGATTGACACAAAACGGGGAACAGCCATTACGAGAAGAAAAAAAAATTATATAAAATAAAAAAAACTGTAATCATACCTGGAGACAGCGTATTTATTTACACTGTTAGCGTTTTATAATTAAGCAGATACGAGGCGTAATGCCGTGTTACGAACTTATCATTGAATTGGAGATCTTGAAAGCACGTTGCTTGAGGTTAGGCCTAAGTAGCCATGAGGCTGATCGATCACGCTGTTTTTTTTAATTATCGATGAAACGCATTCAGAGTCCGTAGTAACCACTGTATATTTTAGGTGAGATGTAACTTACTTACTTTAAGTTATAACATCAGAAGGTTAACAACAAATAATAATATTTATTAACATCTTGGAAAATACGCACAAACAACATGCACGGAAAGGCAAGCCACACTAACACCCGTGGACTGTTGCCAAATTACAAAGAGAAAAGTTCTTGTGATGATATCAGTTCAGTTCAGATTCAGCCAAAAACGGCTATTGCATGTTGCCACACTGGATTATTCATATATTTACTCTGTATGTGTGTATGAATGGTCGTAACTCATTTTGATAATTTTTTTGGTCAGCATACACATACATTGTGTAAGTTAAGATTTAGACAATTAACAGTAATTTTTCTTAATACAAATGCAAAACGAGCTGCCAATAATATTTGTTAGTTTTGTTATTTGCTACTAACTAATGAAATTACTTATTTGCAGTTTTTACTAATTCTGTAATTAATTACAGTTTCTTCTCAGCCATTTTTTAAGGGTGCCGCACCTTGCCCCTTTTGAAATTGACAAAATGCACCCTGTCTTTTCAACAAACAGCGAAATTTAACTAATTCTAGCCAGAGATTTTTTGTAAAAAACTTCTCCATACTGTAGTATTTCGAAATACGTGTGCCGAAGACCTTACAAAAATGATAAAACTTTATTTCTTGAGAAAAAACAGGATATTATTAAAACATGTTATTTAATTGTATTTTTCAGTTTGTAATTTATAAAATTATTAAAAATTAATGATTTTTTATTTTATCATATTAAAAAATTATATACTTTTTTTCTTGTTATTACTAAACACATTACTAATATATTTCCTTATGAAATAGTGCCCTTTTTAGGAACTAGCATCCTGCCTCTTTTCTTTCTAGAATTAATACTAAATTATCATTTTACTAATTAAAGCATAAAAATCTATATTGTATACCTAATTAAATTTTAAGTAGTGTTAACAATTTAATATTAAATGCAGTTACTGATAATTTTAATAAATGTAAATATCATTCACTAGTATTTAATATAGTTTTATATAATTATTACAAAATATTAATGTGTATAACTTTATTGTGTTCTACTAAGTAATGAAGCTACTAATTTTCAGTTTTTATAATTTCTGTGATTACTAACTACTAATTAATTTTTTTAATTAAAGTGTAAAAACATAGATTATATTAGCATTTAGAGGTTTAATTGTTTTGGAAACCTAAAACTCTTGGTAGCTATTCAGTATTTTAACGCTGGGAAAATTAAAAAAAAAAAATCCGATTTTTTTGATTAAAAAAAAAATCATGATTCTTTTACACCCTACTTACCGATCAATCTGGCGGGAAGGTTGATCGTAGTGACAGGGATAGATCAATAATTCCACTACTAATCGCAATGATTTGTTCCTGACAATTTCACAGAAGAGAGAAAATAAAGATGAATGATACATTGAGATCATAGACAGAAGAAAAAAATAGGTTGTGGTGGAGTCGCCCGCAAGTACAAATTTCATTGTTTCTTATTGCAAGGAACAGAGTAGATAAAGAACAAAAAAAATAGAAGTAGATTTTGTGGTTTGCATTGCATCAGACTATTAGGGCTCTCTGTTTTAGCGTAAAGCTGTTACCAGTGGTAGCTTTTATGGGGCCTTTTTGGTGGCTTTCCTCTCCTTACTTTCCATTGTGGAAAAAAAGAATTACAGTTAGATTGGTGCTATGCACTATGTAGTTCGACTTCCACTTTCACTGCCAGAATACCTTTTTTATTTATGAAATAGAATGCAATGAAAATGTTGCTTTTAGGATGATTTTGTTATGATTGAACGTTTATTGTAAATGTTGAAAAATGAAAGAATGAAAAGGAAGCATTACATCTTTGAGTATTATGATTTCAAACCTTGTATATGTGTAAGATAGTTGTAAATATTTTACTTATCATAAACATTTGCTTTAAGAATATTCCAAGCCACCATTATTGACTTTCGATTTTGATATAGTGATGTCTATTTATTTATTCGCCAGATTATATTAAGATGCCTTTCATGTTTTAGATTCATGATTCGAATACTCGATATATGATTTTTATTATCACCATGGTTTTCTTGAGTCCCTATTAGTAGTCCTCCTCCCTCCCCCAACACCCCTTTCATATTCTTCAAAATTTTTTGCTTAGATGGCCTTAGCTGGAAAATACAGCTAAATTCTGCATTACACAGTATTTTTAGTATACTATATTTTTTTTCGGTTTCCCTCTTCCTTCCATCCCACCCTATAGGGCCATTTTTTTTAAAAGGGAGGCATCTGGTGGCTATTTTAACTTATAATAGCAATAACTTAACCCCTATTTGTTAGATTCATTTAATTCTTTTTTAGGTGACCCTGAAATTTTGTTCCTGTTACACTCATGCCATTTTAGTAAATCATGGTTTAAATTTTCGCTGCCTGAAGGAGCTTCAAATTTTAATTTCTTTCCCAAATTGTGCTTTTTTTACAACCATTTATCATAAAACTCAGAATATATTTGACATTCATGCTTAACCTCCTTAGTACAACAATTTAGCCCTCTACTACAAGGGAGAACATATTATTGCTAAAACCACCTTTTATGCTTTTTACCTTTATATTCCTACGCTTATCTGAATTCACATCATGTATTCATATGCATCTGGTTTGTTTCCCCTCTCCCCTCTTTTCACTCCCCTCTCCCTAATTGAGAAACTAGTCATGTCTTAAATTGCAGCCAATTTGTGATAAAATCTGACTGGATGTCAGATAAGAATAGCAATTAATTGACTGGAAACACAATGGTAAAAATATTTTGTATTATCTCCAAAAACGAGTTGTCCAAACTAAAATCGATAAAAATTTCGTTATCATCCATCCATCCATGACAAAAGTATAATCAGGAGATATTAATGATATTTTACGGCAGTATTAAAATTTAACTTTATGTAAAAAATTATGTAAAAATTTTACTTTTATTTTGTATAGAATATTATTGTAAAAAAAAAAAAAAAAAACTAATTCAACTTATTATTCTAAAGCAATTGAAGGCCTTTTAATTAAGATATTTTGTGAAACACAAATATAGCAGTTTAAACATTGATAGTAATAAGTAGTTTGATTAAAAACTGTAATTGAGTAAACTTTCAAATAAAAATAAAGGGTCGTTTTATTGTCCTAAATATTGTTTGAATAATCAAAGAAAGATAAAGAAAAACACTAGAAGGCACTATGTGCAGTACGGTACCATTGTTGAATTCAGGGGGTAGCCCGTGGAGAAATCCCCCCCCCCCCCCCCCTCCTGGAACCACAGAAATCCTTCCCGGAGAAAAGTGTCTGAATTCAACACTGCACAGTACAAGGGTTCTTCGGTTCTTCTTAGGTATGTCGTTATGAGACCTGATTGTTGTTTCAGTATAAGCAGAATGTTTGGGGCTTTTTTCATAGAAACCGAATATTCTCAGAAACTCCGATTTTCAACTGAAACTAGCTGAAAACAAAACCAAACAATCAGTCAAACAATAGTTCTAATTAATGGTTACTATTTTTCTGTTGCCTGTAAATTAATCGATCGTCAGAAGTAGCATCTTGTCTTTAGTAGCTACGGTTCTCCCAGCAAGATTTTTTTTCAATGCCCCACAAATGATATCTTTTAAAGAAATCTTTTCAAATATCTTGACTTTTGAGTATTATCCGCTCATCTAAGTTAAAGTATTATTTTAAGAAAAAAAATTGACTTAAAAAATTAAGTCAGAACTTTTTTTCATGTACATTTGTTTTATAAACCTTGTTTAATTTATTTAAAATATGATAGGCATAAAAAAATTTAACAGTAAAATAACAAACATCCATCAGTTAACAAAAATGGTTAAAAATAAAAATAAATAAATATACATAAAAATGTCAAAACAAACCATATAATAAAATATGAAATTTCATACCAATATTTCCCAATCATCTGATGTCAAAGGCTCGACTACAATTTTTACAGCTTTGGGGATATTTGATAACACAGGTTCTAGTATCACCTAAAACAGTTAAAATTAAATAATAATAATATAAAAACAAAATATCACAATAAAGTTAATATTTATTAAAATATGCTTAAATGAAAATAACAATGAAATAACAAAAGTGATATAAAAAAGAGAAGTTAATGTCATGAGGCATAAAAGAATGATTTGTTTTTAAATATTTATTTTGTTTCTCATATTCGTCTAATTAATTCAATTAACTAAAAAGATTTTATTAGATTAATCTGGAGAAATTAGTACCAGGGGCAGCACTAATCATCCGCCTATTCGCCAAATGCGAATACACCGAGAAATTGGCGAGAAAAAAAATTATTATGACAAAAAAGTAGGTGAATGATTTTTTTTTTTTTACTCCTTTTTTGTTGTAATCATGTTTTGGAGCGTAAATGAATTTCCGTTGATAGCACGAGTTCGCGCACGGCTGTATTTCCAATCTATATTCCTCCTCTTCTTGGCTAGCCAATTTCGCTGATACGCCAATTTCGCTTTTTCTCCATATGCTTGATGCGTATGCGCCATTTAAAGCAGAAGGCTGTCATTTTTCCACGGCTCCCACAGCAGGAAAAAGAGGAGCGAATATTACCTGCTCTCTGTTAGAAGAGCTGTCTATGAAGAGTAGAAAATTTGCAGCCTTCGAGTTTTGTTTTTGGAACGTTAGCTTTCAAGTTTTGTTTCAAGAACAGGTTCTGAGCGTGAAACAGAGGTGATTCTGTTCTGAATTTTGCACAAGTTTAAGGCCTTCGGTACCGAAAAATTAAAAAAATCAGTTATCCAGTCCAAAAATTAGGACAAAAATATCACTGAAAAATTTTGCAAAAAAAATAACCAATTTCATCAAAGAATCACGAAAAAAAACCCCACAAATTTCGCCAAAAGATTGCGGAAAAACGTGAATTTCGTCAAAGGATCACTGAAAACACGAAATTTCGTCAGAAGATCGCAGGATAGGATCATGAAAAAATGTAAATTTTGTCCAAAAGATCGCAATAAAATGCAAATTTTGTCAAAAGGTGGCAGAAAAAACCAAAAGATGGTGAAAAAACACAAATTTCGTCAGGTCACTAAAATCCCCCACAAATTTTGTTAAAAGGTCGCTAAAAAAACCCATGAATTTCCTCAAGAGATCGCGAAAGAAACACAAATTTCGTCATAAGATCGCGAAAAAAAGCAAATTTTGTCAAAAGATAACGAAAAAACTCTGTAAATCATGTCAAAAGATCGCAGAAAAACGTAAATTTCATAAAAGGGCCGCAAGAAAAAACGCATAGTTAGTGCCCAGAGGCCCGGTAGCAGAAAGTTCGAGACGCGCGACGTGCGTCGCAGATTTATTTTGGACCTTGCAGATAAATTTGCCAACTTGAAGATAAAAAGTATTTCCTTAACAAAAAAAAACTAGTCGGATGTACCAATCCCAAAACTTTCTTCTATCTCATACATGTTAATACTTCAAAATTCGCTATGACACTGCCAAAACTAAATGGCAATCTATGCATCTCATGAGGATTCTAAAGATATGAAATTCCGTGCATTAGTTCTTAAGATATGACTATCGCTGAAATCGTCTAAATCCAGCAAAATGCTGCCTAGCAGCGCCATCTATTAGATGATTTATACCAAATCCTAATCAGCAACAATTTATGTCAGCGTCTGACTGAATCTGAAGTTTGGAGAAAATCCGTGCATTAGTTTTTGAGATAGAGCTATAGCGAAAATCGTGAAAATTCCTGCATAGCAGCGCCACCTATTGGGTGATTAACACCAAAACCTAATTAACAACAACTTGTGTCAACATACAACTAAATCTGAAGTTAGATGAAAATTCGTCCATTAGTTCTATAGATAGAGCTATTGAGGCAATCGTGAAAAAGGCAGCAAAGAAGCGCCACCTGCTGGGCGATTTACACCAAAACATAATCAGTAGCAAGTCATATCAAGGACGAACTGAATCGGAAGTTTGATGAAAATCCGTGCGTTAGTTCTTAAGATAGAGCTATTGGGGAAATCGTGTAAATCCTACAAAATTCATCATAACAGCGCCACCTGTTGGGCGATTAACACTAAAACGTAATCAGCATCAATTCATATCCAGGACTAACTAAATCTGAAGTTTGATCAAAATCCGTGCATTAGTTCTTGAGATAGAGGTATTGCGAAAATCGTGAAAAATGCAGCATAGCAGCGCCACTTGTTGAGCGATTTACACCAAAAACTAATCAGCATCAATTTGTATTAGGGACTCACTGAATATGAATTTTTATTAAATTCCGTGCATTAGTTCTTGAGATAGAGCGCCCACAAAATTTGTGTCACATACACACAGACAGACAGACAGACAGACAGACAGACAGACAGACTCACAGAGTCACAGACAGACATTTTGTAAAAACATGTTTTTTGGAATCTCTGACCCTTAAAACGTGTAAATCCGTCGAAAACCGGAATTCGAAAATTTTCATGAATCCAATACTTTCTTCTTGTAAAGATAGAAGAAAGTAAAAAAAAAAAAAGTACGAAAATTCTGACAAAAAATATCGCGAATTCGAAATGGTCGCCGAAAAATATCAATTTCGGCAATCGTTTGCATAAAAAATCGGTAATTTATAACCAAAGGGTCGCTATAAAAACGCGAATTTCGTCAAAAGAGACCGGGAAAAAAACATGAATATCGTCCCAGGGTTGTAGAAAAAAAATGAAAATTTCTGTCACAGGATCGCGGAAAAACACGAATTTTGTAAAAGGATCGCGGAAAGAATGCGAATTTAGTAAAAGGATCGAGGAAAGAACGCTAATTTAGAAAAAGGATCGCGGAAAGAACGCGAATTTAGACAAACGATTGTGGGAAAACGCAAATTTAGTCAAACGATCGCGAAAAAACGCAAATTTATGTCAAAGGATCGCGAGCAAACGCAAATTTATGTCAAAGGATTGCGGAAAGAAGGAGGAATTTCGTCAGAAGATCTCGAAAAGCGTAAATTTCTGCCAAAAGATCGCTGTGCAAACTTGAATTTTATCCAAAAATCCTGAAAAAACGTGGATTTCGTTCCAGGGGCGCAAGAAAAACGCAAATTTCTGTCACAAAATCGCGGAAGAAACTTGAATTTCATCAAAGGATCGAGGAAAAAACAGGAATTTAGTCAGACAATCGCGGAAAAAATGCAAATTTCTGTAAAACGATCGCGAAAAAACGCAAATTTCTGTAAAACGATCGCGAAAAACGCAGATTACTGTCAAAGGATCACGAAAAACGCAGATTACTGTCAAAGGATCGCGAAAAAAGGAAAATTTATGTCAAAAGATCGGAATTAAATTTGCGGAATTTCGTCAAAAAAGTGCAAATTTCTGCCAAAGGATCGCTGTAAAAACGCGAATTTCGTCAAAAGATTCCGGGAAAACGTGAATTTTGATCCAGAGGTGCCGAAAAAACTCAAATTTCTGTCACAGAATCGCAGAAAAAACACGAAGTTCGTCAAAGAATCGAGGAAAAAACACGAAGTTCGTAAAGGATCGCGAAAAAAAGCTCATTTTTGTCAAAGGATCGTGAAAAAACGGCAAATTTCGTCAAAAGATTGCGAAAAAAACGAGGAATTTCCTCATAAGATCACAAAAAACAGCAGATTTCGTCAAAAGATCGCGAAAAAACGGCAAATTTCGTCAAAAGATCGAGATAAACGGCATATTTCGTCAAAAGATAACGAAAAAAACCCAAATTTCATCAAAAGTGTGCAAGAAAAACACATAATTAGTGCCGGTAGTGGATTTTCGCTCCCTGCCCCCCCTCCCTCTGTTGTAACCTTTCGGAAATTTTTCTATGATTTCAGAATTTTTTTTTTTTTTTTTACTCAGAATCACCCCTGGTATTAATCAGTAAAAACACTGTTTATTTTAACACTCATAATGTTTGTACATAAGAAAATGTAACACGCTACTCCCACAGACAATTTTCATCCCACTAAATTGCTGTCGCAGACACAACCATAACTTTCTGCTACTGGGCCCAGAGGGTATCTTCACCGCCCCCTTCCTGTCCTCTGCTGTAACCTTGCGGAAAATTTGCTGTGAGTTTCAAAAATCTAGACACTACATGAAGATCCGAAAGAAATATATGAGAAATAAAAATATGAATAAAATCTTTTAATATTCTTAATATAATAAAAGCTATATTAGAAGAAATTTTTAAAAAAATAATTAGATAATTTTATTTTTTTGAAAACTCCTTTTAAAAATAATTATTATAAGGTTAATAAAAAAAAGTAACCTTGTAATTATGATTATTTAGAATCCGGGATGGAAACTATCTTAGTTACAAATTAAAACTCAATAACTTTTCATCGACTAATAGTAGGGTGTCAATGATTTTAATCAGTTGATTTAAATCAGCGATTAAAATCATGATTTTAATCAACTGATTTTTTAAAAAAATCACTGATTTAAATCAAAAATTTTCTAAATGTTTAAAATTTCAAAAAATATATTAAAATCTAACATAAACATAATTTGAAAGTTTCTACAGGTATTTTGACTTATGAATAAACAAAAAAAGAGCTTTAAATAATTGTTTCTAAGCTTAATTCATGAGTATTGTAAAAAATTAAAAACAGTTGAGTTTATAAAAAGCATTGTTTTTAAGTTTTTATCTAAATTAAAACAGTTTAATTTAAAAATGATATTTAAATCTAATATAATTTGCAATGTCATAAATTTCTTTAGGTAATCAATTTATGCATTATTTTATATAAAATTACACATAGCAAGTGTAATACATTTCTACAAGTAAAAGAATAAATAAGTAATTAATAGCAATCTCAAATTAAAGAAGAATGAAAGAATGACATCTTTTCAAAGCTAAATTGTAAATGAATGCATAAGGGAAAAAGAAATAATTGGTATAAAAATGCTAACCTCACCAAGAACTTCTTTGGTATAGGCTAAATAAACGTTTTTAACTTTGTAACTCGCATAATACTAAATAAAAAATAATGATTAGGGATTGAAAAGGCAGCAAAATTTTTCTTAAAAAGAAAAAAAAATTGAACCATTGAAAGCTAATAATCCACACTGAAAGGTTATACAGTATGGAACCATTTATCCGGAAACCAGTTAACCGGAATACCAGTTATCCGGAATGATATTTCTGATAGACTGATTTCAGAATCTTTGCAGAAGAAGGTGTCATACATTGCCAGTTTGACATAGGCTTTGCTTGAAACAATTGTACAATTTGATGACAACATCTAGTATTTTTCGTCATCACATTTAGTTGTATTTTAGATGTTTTAATTTTTATGCAGAGGAAACAGAAGAATTTTTGTTTCTAAGGAATTCCCATAAATTGCCTTCTTTTAAACTCTGGCTAACTTTTTATCTTTCTTGCATTGATTTTTAATCCAACTAATCTAATAATTTAAAATGAGAAATAATGCCACAACCACGCATATTCCATAAAATTTATCAAATGGATGCTGCTTTAATGCACAACCAGTTAACCGGAAAAACCAGTTATCTGGAATACATCTGACCCCAAGCATTCCGGATAAATGGTTCTGTACTGTAATGCTGTTAGTTAAATATTTTGAGGATTTCAGATATAAGTGGCTAACTTTATCCTATATGAATGGGTTTAACTCATTTTCATAATTTTTTTGGTTATCATACACATACATGTGTGTAAGTTTAGAATTTGGTGGTTTACAGTAATTTTCCTAAATACAAATGCAAAACGAGCTGCAAATAATATTTGTTAGTTTTGTTGTTTGTGTTACTAACTAATGAATTACTTATTTGCAGTTTATTAATCCTGTAATTACTTATACTATTTCTTCTAGGACTTTTTTAAACGGTGGCGCACCATGCCCCTTTTGAAATTGGCAAAATGCACCATGCCTTAAAAAAAATAGTTGAAATTCACCTGTAGTTGTAGCCAGAGATTTCTTGTAAAAAACTTCCCTATTCAACAGTATTTCTAAATTCATGTGGCCAAGATCTCGCAAAAACATAGAACTTTATTTCTTTAGAAAATACAGGATATTATTAAAATATGTTATTTAATTGTATTTTTCAATTTGTTATTCATAAAATTATTAAAAATTAAGGGCACTTTATTCATCATACTAAAAATTATTCTTTTTTTTTCCCTTATATCATTACTAATATATTTCCTCATGAAATAGTGTCCTTTTTTGGAACTAGCATTCTGTCCCTTTTTCATTCTAAAATGAATACTACATTATTATCATTTTAATAATTAAGTCTTAAAAATGTATAATATGTTCCTAATTAGAGAGTTAATTGTTTAATAATTATTAATTTGAAGTAGTGTTAACTATTTAATATAAAATGCAGTTAATAATTTTTATAAATGTTAAATATCACTAGTATTTATAAAGTTTTACATAATTATTACAATATTAATGAATATAACATTATTGTATGATACTACCTAATGAAACTACTAATTTGCAGTTTTTATAATTTCTGTAATTACTAACTAATAATTATAATTTTATTAATTAAAGTGTAAAAACATAAATTATGTTAGCAATTAGTGGTTTAACTCCTCACTGACAAGCACGTGTTAATACGTTCACTAAGCTCCAGGTTTCACTGCAATACAAGCAATATTTAAAGTAATATAATTCTATTCATTTAATGTATTTTTAATACATTGAACAATGATTAATACTTCCAAGGATTGCATTCATATTCGTTATTAAGTTTTTTTTATAAAATGTTCAAAGAAACATTTTTTTTTTAGCATTTAAAAGAAGATGCAGAGAAAACAACATTACAATTTTGCCCTTTTCCAAGACAGTCGGAGGGTTAATTGTTTTGGAAACCTAAAACTCTTGGTAGCTATTACGTATTTGAACGCTGGGAAGAAAATCATAAAAATCCGATTTAAATAAAAAAAATCTGATTTAAATCAAAAAAATCCGATTTTTTTGATTTTTAAAAAAAAATCATGATTTTTTTACACTTTAACTAATAGATTTAATATTTACAACGTATTTGCATGTTACAATTTACAAAATAACTCGGTTAATTTAAAATTACGGCTTAGCTCAGATGCCTTGTCGGCAACAACTCTGTAAACATTCTTCTCATCTCATAAAGTCTAATTTACTCAGCTTGTCAGTTCTTTTGAAAGAAAAAAAAGAAAAGGAGAGAAAATATGATGGAGTGCGTATTGTTTGAGCGTTACAACCTTAGGATAATTATCTTTTAAAAAAGTTTTTGTTTAACTGTTTGCATTTTCTTCTTTGTTTTGTATATTTAATGAAATAATTTAATCCCTGTAAATATATCTTGTCATAACTTAGAAGTGGTGTTAAATTTAGGGGGGATATCCCCGGGAATATTTGAGATTTTGTGTTTTCGATTGTTAAAAAGTGCAATTCCCACTCCCCTCTCCCTGAGCTACAGAAATCCCCCTGGAGAAAAGTGTTCGAATTCAACACAGCTTAGAAGGAATTTTCGAATTCTATTGTTAGAATACTGCCTCATCAAATTTGCAGTTCTTTTATGGTTTGTGTTAAAAATTTATTCCATATTTGTGTTTAAGTGGTCCAAAACTTTTTAAAGTAAGTAATTTTATTAGTTATATACCTGATTTTTGTTTGAACATAACAATTTTTTTACATATTCTAAAATGTGTTGCAAAAATAAGAGGATAAAAATAAAAATTTTCTTATAAGCTTATGATTTATCAAACTTATAATACTCTATAATTTTTATTTTTGTGTGGAGTAAAGAATTCTAATAGAAAATAAAAATATGTGCAGTATTTGAACACACAGCAGCTGTAATATGGTGAGAAAATGCTTTGTCAGCCATTGATAATGTCAGGGCTGAAAGGGTTAATGATAATAATTATACAGTTCTCAGCAAAAGTTTAGACACTGGTGATATTTAACCTTTAAATAATAAATATGAACACTTGGGTTATACAAATGACTGTACTTATTTTTAAATATATTTTAAACATTTTAGGTCGTAAATAACGGTTTTAATGTAGGAGATTATTTAATTTAACTGAAAAAAGTGAAATTTGCATATTGCAAAAGTTTAGACACTTTCTTGATTTTTGGCAACTGTTCAGGGATAAACACAAATTTCAAACTTATGACATCATATTCATGAAGTATTTTAGTGCACTTTGCGACAGCATCGGTTAGTGAAGAAGCCACAAGCTAGAAATTTTCAGTTAGATGAAGTAATTGAAGCATGGAAGCTAAAATCGAAAGGGAAGACTGTTACAGAAATTTCAGCTACTTTGAATTGTCCAAAGAAGTCTGTCTATCAAATACTGTCTACGGGTGACTCTTTCAAAGTAAAACATAGATCTGGAAGGCCTCGTGTGGCCAGAAAACGAGATGGTAGAAGGATCTATAAACTGGCATCTAGACAAATGATGATTGCTAGTCACATTAAAAGTGAGTCAGAGCTTTCTGTGTCAACAGATACGATTCATAGATGAATTAAAGAAAGTTGTAAATTAGTTTACATGAAAATGATAAAACAACCAGCTTTGAAATCTCACAAAGAGTTGACGACAATGCAGTGAGCTAGCAAACATATGTCATATGGGCCCAAGTGGGGTACTATGATATTCAGTGACAAAAAAGCGGAATTTGGTTGACTCAGATAGGTGGGCATACCAGAGTTTCCCCCAGACAGTTTCAGGAGGGTGCTGCACCCTGCCTGCCCTTAGGTTTACAAAATAGCACCCCTCTTGCCCCTCATTAAAAAAAATTACCTCCCTTGTTGCCCCCGCCTGAAAAAAGTGCCTTTACTCCTTTGTTTATTAAAAAAATTACTTGCATAGTAAAATTTGACTCATTGCTGTCTTTAAAATAGTGTTCTGTCTATTAAATATTAAAAAGTAGTTTTAAAAATCAAAAGAATGCCTTTAAAAATTTCAAGAAAGGCCCTTAAGAACCCAAAACATGCCCTTCGGAATCCAAAAGTGCCCTTTTCCCACAAGCAGCACACTGCCTTTTTTTAAACCTGATGAAAACTCTGGGCATACTATTGGCATAAATTGCGTAAAGAGCCTTGGACTTTCTTTAGTTGACAACAAGGAGTTAGTTGACTCTTTAATGATTCGGGTCGCATTTTCTTTTAATGCTCAAGTATCTCTGGAATTCCTCAATGGTCGCCAAGCAGCGTATAACTACTTACATACATTGGAAAACAATTTGCAGCCATTTGGCGCACTTTTAGCTGTTTCAAAGTATGTATTTTGGGCAAGATAATGTGTAAATTCATGTTGCATACAAACACAAAATAAAAAATTGGTTTAACTCTCAAAATATTACTGTTCTGGACAGTCATGTGGACTGTACATGTGATATATATATATATATATATATATATATATAATATATATTTAAAACCACAAACAAAATATCAAAATCCATCACTCACCATATCTAAATTGAAACTCGCATCGAAAATATTAAAATAGCCAACATAAACTTCAACTCTTAAAATCAAACTGAATAACCAAACTAAAGAAAATATATATAATTGCAAAACATAACAGAACAGAACAGAAGGCGAGCAGCATGGCTAACGACATGCTCTGCAGGGTTAAGTCAGACTTTATGCATGCTATGCCTCCCTTCACTCGCCAAGACCAAAATTGAAAAAATGGAAAACTATGAAAAACTAAAGAGAACTACAACATCCACCAAAATATCTCTCTAACTCATTAGATCAATCAACTCATCAAAACCTCCATTCTCATCCATCACTGAGTTCAGTTCAATTCCGTACCTGCTACTCTTAATAAAATCACTAGTTATTCTCCTGATGAAATTGCGAGGGTAACCATGCTTGAATCCCAAACGACACCACTCTAAAATATCATTAAACATATCTTTAACTCTAGTACTCAGTCTTTCGATTCGTATTAATCCATTTCTAAGCACATTTCTTTTAATCGAAACATGCACGTTGGAATCAAAATATATCAGCTTTAAGGTATTAAAGTTGAAATCATTTCGCTTGTCAAATAACTTAGATATCAAATTTTCACTTTCTATGCTTAGGGTCACATCTAGAAAATTAATATTTTTACAATTCTGGGAGGAGGGTTCCAGACTCAGAGACGTAGGATAATATGCAAAATCAATATTTTCAATATCATTGTTTAATTTGACTATCAAAACAACATCTATATATCTGTAGGATAATGTGTTACTGTTTAAATTATTATTTCTTTCATATATATGTAAGTAAATGTTTGCCAAAATGGAACTGCAACTCCCCCCCCATTGGAATAGCCCGAATCTGTTTAAATATTGTATTCCCTTCGTAAAGGTAGTTTTCTTGTACTACTAACTGAAATAAATTTATGAAAAAATCATTATGAACATCCAAAATACTATTTGTATTATAAAAATTTACTACTATTTTTTCTTTTAAATCTGTCAAATCAATTGTGTTATAGAGGTCCGCAAAATCGTAAGCGAATAAACCAGTAATATTTTTTAATTTTTTCAGATTATCTAATAGTGTATAGCTATTTTTGATAATAAAAGTCGTCTCTCCCCTCATCACTCCGTCAAACACTCCCTCCAATACCCCCAGCAAAGCCTTGCTAGCAGCACCAATATATGATCCAAATCCACAAGTCACACTCCTGAATTTGATAGGGGTTTTATGGAATTTAGGCACTAATATGAAATAAGGGAAACTTTGACTCATTTGTTTCAGCTTAACTTTTTTATAGAAGGCTTTAATCCTATTTTCTATTACTGCAGCTTTCGAATTCAATGGTAAATAGCTATTTTTATTATTGTAGCAATCATTCAAAAGTTTACCGTAAAGTACCTTACATATCAGTGCATTACTTGTATTTGCTTTATCCACATAGGTGATTATAAAATTTTCCTGAATTTCTTTAATTGAATGTGTAAGTTTGTTGTATTGCTCTCTATTAACTCCGTCAAAATCTCTGGAAAATTCTCGTTTAAAATCTCTTAATATATAGTACTTCCACTCGTCAAAAACACTGGATGGCAAATTGTATCTATACATTAGTTTATTTATAAATATATCTATATTAATAGTAAAACGTTTAATTGCAACACTTTTAGTTAGAGTACGTTTCACACGATATTTAGTTCCATACTCCATTAGCCTCCTCAACTCCTCATCCTTTACTATCTTAAGATCTCCAGTAATAACATGTCCATAATACTTGTCTTTATAATTAACGAATTCAGAATCATTGCAATGGCAGATACTCAGTGCTATACTTCTCTTTAGATCTTTAGCAAATAAATTATAATTAAAAATAGTTCTCCCCAAAGGCTTATCATATTTAAAAGCCTTAACTATTTTTATTTTTCCTACAGGCAGTAATTCATTGTATTTATTCAACATTTTATTGTAATTTACACCCTTATGGCTATCACCCAAATAATCCATTATAAAATAGATTTTATTTATTGCACTAACTTGGCCATAATCAATGTTACAATACATTTGTAATTTTTGTGTCTTGATTCTATATCTCAACAAATCCAAACCTAAGTCAACATTCCCACTTTCTACCCTAGACTGTAAAGTTCTTAAAGTTACGGGAATTAATTTCTTCTTAATGTTGAAAATCAAACCTTTAATCACATTAACTCTTCGCTCACCTTTATAATTAATTATTGCATTTACTATGTCTGTACAAGTATTTAATTCTTTAAAAATATTCAACTTAATATATTGATTACTATTTCTAATCAACTCATTTCCAATGTCATGATTAATTTTGTCGTAAATTGTATCATCTAAATTGTTAGTTTTAAAGTTTTTAATTATATTACTGTTGTTAAACATAACATTAAGTCCATATGGATATACCGCACCAAACTTTATCATCATATCCTTTTCACGAATCTTTCTTTCCATTTTATTAGGTATAATACACAATATAGAAATCCTTATGTTATCTATGCCATGTTCTGAAAAATGTGAAATTTCTATTTCTTGATCCTCTTTTTTATACTTAAGATTTCTAATGTCTGATTTGTGATTGTTGAATCTCTTATTTAAAGGAGTAGAAGTCTCTCCTATGTACATTTGATTGCACACATTACATCTTAAACAATACACACAATTATATACCTTACAAAATTTTAAAGATTTTTCTTCAATCACTTTGTCTCCATTATCCGTATCGGCACACATACAAACTCTACATCTTTTGTCACTACATTTTATTAAGTTTATTCCATTGATATCTTGTCCAATTTTTATACCCCTATTATAAAACAATCTTGTTTTATACCTTTTCACTATATCAATGCAATCTATGTTTTTCTTATGTTTATTCATTAAATTTCTATTATAAACATACCGGGTGTCCCAAAAAGGACTGACTGATTTTAAAATTCAATAACTTGCAAACGGTGACAGATATTAAAAAAATTCTTGCAGGAGGGTTATGCATAAGGTCAAAAGTTTTATTACAGTGATTTTCAATTTTAGTTCGATTTACAAACAATAGATGGCGCTGTAAGCAATAGTCGCTAAATACAGGCTCGATTTTTGGTGCTTTATCTTGTTCCATGCAGAAAAAGGAGATGGAAATGTATTATCCGGGCCACGAAGTACCAAAAATCGAGCCTGAATTTAGCGACTATTGCTTACAGCGCCATCTATTGTTTGTAAATCGAACTAAAATTGAAAATCACTGTAATAAAACTTTTGACCTTATGCATAACCCTCCTGCAAGAATTTTTTAAATATCTGTCACCGTTTGCAAGTTATTGAATTTTAAAATCAGTCAGTCCTTTTTGGGACACCCGGTATCTTGTCCTATACCTTACAACTTCTGTATCTCTATAAACACCCTTGTCCTTATTTAACTTATAGCACAATTCACAATTTTTCTTCATTACTAAACAATCATCTATCGAACTCTCATCTATATAACTCCGCTTGCAATAAAAATTGCATACATGACTTTTCCCCTTCTTCTCACAAATCTCGCCATAATCACAACCATAAACTTTACTAACCAATACATCCACATTTTTAAATACATTTGGTCCATGGTAACTTTTTGACGATCTGCTCCCCACCATGGTTTCTGGAGCCAACCGAGCACTACGAAATTTATAAAAATTCCGTATCTTGCCGGTACCTTTTACAATATAATTTTGTCTATTCATATTAAATGTTTAATTATTCTATGTAAATACAATATAAGCAATTCCAAATATTTTAAATGTGTACTAAAAAATGCACAACTATAACAAAGTTAAATAAACTTATAACAATATAACATAAACCCGAAAGAACTAATAAAACTCTTAAATTAAACAAACATAAAATCTTCAACAAACTAGCCAAAAATCAATAAAAAACTAATAAATCCAAACAAATCAACTAAACCAACCAATTCTCATCAACTCCATCCACCCACTTATCAATTAGCTATATTATGGTAAGCATGATCATATACCGAAATTTTATTATAAAACATAAAAGACATACCTGACTCAAGCCTATAGTAGTCCTCCATACTAATCCAGGCAACTTATAAACACCAAAGATTAAATTACAAGAATGTCCCGATGTAAACGTAGACTTGCCACCGAATACACGTGACAATATATATTTAAAACCACAAACAAAATATCAAAATCCATCACTCACCATATCTAAATTGAAACTCACATCGAAAATATTAAAATAACCAACATAAACTTTAACTCTTAAAATCAAACTGAATAACCAAACTAAAGAAAATATATATAATTGCAAAACATAACAGAACAGAACAGAAGGCGAGCGGCATGGCTAACGACATGCTCTGCAGGGTTAAGTCAGACTTTACGTATGCTACGTCCCCCTTCACTCGCCAAGACCAAAATTGAAAAAATTAAAAACTATGAAAAACTAAAGAGAACTACAACATCCACCAAAATATCTCTCTAACTCATTAGATCAATCAACTCATCAAAACCTCCATTCTCATCCATCACTGAGTTCAGTTCAATTCCGTACCTGCTACTCTTAATAAAATCACTAGTTATTCTCCTGATGAAATTGCGAGGGTAACCATGCTTGAATCCCAAACGACACCACTCTAAAATATCATTAAACATATCTTTAACTCTAGTGCTCAGTCTTTCGATTCGTATTAATCCATTACTAAGCACATTTCTTTTAATCGAAACATGCACGTTGGAATCAAAATGTATCAGCTTTAAGGTATTAAAGTTGAAATCATTTCGCTTGTCAAATAACTTAGATATCAAATTTTCACTTTCTATGCTTAGGGTCACATCTAGAAAATTAATATTTTTACAATTCTGGGAGGAGGGTTCCAGACTCAGAGACGTAGGATAATATGCAAAATCAATATTTTCAATATCATTGTTTAATTTGACTATCAAAACAACATCTATATATCTGTAGGATAATGTGTTACTGTTTAAATTATTATTTCTTTCATATATATGTAAGTAAATGTTTGCCAAAATGGAACTGCAACTCCCCCCCATTGGAATAGCCCGAATCTGTTTAAATATTGTATTCCCTTCGTAAAGGTAGTTTTCTTGTACTACTAACTGAAATAAATTTATGAAAAAATCATTATGAACATCCAAAATACTATTTGTATTATAAAAATTTACTACTATTTTTTCTTTTAAATCTGTCAAATCAATTGTGTTATAGAGGTCCGCAAAATCGTAAGCGAATAAACCAGTAATATTTTTTAATTTTTTCAGATTATCTAATAGTGTATAGCTATTTTTGATAATAAAAGTCGTCTCTCCCCTCATCACTCTGTCAAACACTCCCTCCAATACCCCCAGCAAAGCCTTGCTAGCAGCACCAATATATGATCTAAATCCACAAGTCACACTCCTGAATTTGATAGGGGTTTTATGGAATTTAGGCGCTAATATGAGATAAGGGGAACTTTGACTCATTTGTTTCATGTATGTATATATATATATATATATATATATATATCTATATATATACATGATATTTATTGTTGCCGCTAGAAGCGCCATCTATGTGGATTGTTTGGAAACATGCGAGTTTGGTTCTTGATGCCGATCTGAGGAGTAGTGTAAATATCGGCTCTCGATCAATTGATTGTTTTGTGAATTAAAATTTAATTAGTAATACAGTCCACTAGTTTTATTTTATTGTGAGTTGTGTGCAGTGATGATTTATGATTGAACTATTGGCGGGAACATCTATTTTTTGGTCCCCCTCCCCGGAGTAAAGAACAAGCATTTAATTGCGTATTTAAAGTGTTTTGATTTTAGAGTCAACGAGTATTAGTGTACCGAAACGAAAAGTGTTTTCTTTTTTGATGAGAATTTGTGAATTTCTTTTATTATAATATTACTTTAATAGTGTGGTGTTAAAAAAAAATATACATATACTTTATTACGAAGAGTTTAAGTCATGCAGTTGTTTTGATTCATGAACAAAAATAATTATGTTCTTTCAGTGCAGTGTTGCGCAATCATAAGTGATCATTTAACGCAGAGAATAAACAAAGTTATTTAAAAATGCTTATTTCGAGAAGACAAATGAAATAAATAAAAGAAACAAAATATTTTTTCTGCCGTGGCTCAGCAGTTTGGAAAAAGTGATTATTTTTGAAGGTATGTGAGATTTATTTATTTATTTATTGTGAACTTTAATTATTAAAATGTTCAAAAGCGCGAAAAAGGAAGACTACCAGAGGGTAGCTTTTTAGTTAGGAATTGATATTTCTGATATAAAATTAACTAATTATGATTTAATGAATTTAATAAAGGAAAGTGAAAAATATAAAGCAGATTCTAAATTGGTAGAAGAAATGGCCAATAATATTATAGAGGAGAGAAAAAATGAGGAAGCGAAGGTACTAGAACTTGAAAAATTAAAACTTGAATGTACAAAATTAGAGCTTGAGTTGTCTAAGGCCCGAGCAGAAACCAAAAGTGAAAAATTAAATGATTTCAAAAAAGGAAAAGGTATAGAATCTTTAGACTCTCTCATTAAAAGTATAAGAACACTTACAATCAAAATTCCGTCTAGACCGGAAGGTTGGGGGTATTTTTTCTCGTCTTTAGAAAGGGCCTTCATTTCAAAAAATGCCCCAGAAAAGTATAAATTGGAAATTCTTCTAAATCTGTTAGGAAAAAGGGCAACAAATGTTATTACATACATTAAGGATGGGGAATTAGAAGATTATTCAAAGGTGAAAGCTATAGTACTTAGAGAATTTGAGCCAACTCCCCAAACTTGTTTAGAACATTTTAGAAAAGCACAATGTCAACCCAATGAAACATATGTACAATTTGCATCCCGATTAACAACGAGTTGGGATTATTATTTAAAATTTAGAAATGTGACAGATTTTGAAACTTTAAAAAAGTTAGTGATTTCTGATAAAATTTGTCAGACACTTGATAAGGAGGTTACGTGTTTTATAAATGTTAGACAAGGAGATTCATGGTTTCACCCAATTGAGTTATCTCGGGAGATAGAGTTGAACTGGTAAAGGCAAAAAATCTTTGTTTTAACTGTCCTATGAATCATAAATTAGTCGATTGTAAATCTAAATTCTCGTGTATTATTTGTAGGAAAAGGCACAATGTAACTTTAAATTTTCCTCGCGAACAAAAAATAAATAAAGTTGAAAACCAAGAGGTAATTTCACAGGAAATAAGTCACATAAATAAAGGAGGTAATAAATCTAATTTGGATGTTTCGGCTCCAGTATTTCAGCCTTTCCCAGCTAATAATCAAAACAATTTATTTTCAACGACATGTAATTTGGCTGAGTTAAAAGCTGTGTTACTTAGCACATTTGTTTGCTTAATAAAAGATGAATTGGGTAATTTTCATGAAGTACGAGGTTTATTAGACATTGGAGCAAACTCTAACTTTATGAGTAAAAGGTTAGTAGATAAACTTAATTTGAAAAGCGAAAAGACTAACATTTCTATTTCAGGCATAAATAATTTATCGTTGAATGTTAGATCTAGGGTTAACACAACTGTTTCAAATAGAGATAAGGATTTTCATTTAAAATTAGACTTTTTAGTCATTCCAAAAATTACAGAATTTACGCTGTCTAGGCCGCTTGAGACTTCTATCCCATTATTAATTAACATCAAATTAGCCGATGAAAAATTTAATGTCCCAGGCCCGATTGATTTGCTTTTAGGTGCAGAAAATTTCTATGAATTTTTAAGATTAGGCCAAATTTATCCGCAAACATTAAATACTAAAATTGTGTTACAAAACAGTGTATTCGGGTATATTGTCAGTGGAAGCCTTCCGGGTAGGGGTGAAAGTAATATACATTGTGGGTTAATTACAGATAATTTGGAATTAGAAAAAATAATTAGAGAGTTTTGGGAAATAGAAAACAGAGAGAGTCTGAGATTTCTAAAACTAAGGAAGCAGAAATTTGTGAAGAACATTTTCTGAAAAATTATTCTAGAACTGAAAATGGACAATATATGGTGAAAATGGACAATATATGGTGAAAATGTCACTAAAGGAAGATCCGTCTTGTCTTGGTGAATCAAAACAAAAGGCAATGAATATTTTAAATTCATTATGGAAGAGCTTAGCTAGAGAACCTAAAGTTAATGATCTTTATAAAGCATTTATGGAAGAATATCTAAGTATGGGTCACATGGAAGAAGTGATAGAATCTGAAGAGCCAGAAGTCACTTATTATATTCCACATCATTGCGTGTTCCGTACAGAATCAAGTAGCACACCATTACGAGTTGTGTACAATACTTCTTTCTTAACTTCTACAGGAAAATCATTAAACAGTTTGCAGTTTAACGGAGGAACAATCCAAGATGAGTTATTTTCTATAATGTTGCGATTTCAAAAGCATCAGTTTGTTTTCGTAGCAGATATAAAAAAATCCCTGCCGGCCCGGCCTACAGGCAGAGGTAGATTTCGAAGTCAAATATACTAATTTCACAAACAAAAACTAAATCATGATTATAGATAAATCCACTTTAACAATTTTATCTGGCCGCTCTTGACGAGTTTTTATTTCATTTTCATATAATAGCTGGTTTTATCAGAATCATGTTAGGGCGGTATTCAAAAAAAATACTTTTCCATGCTCAACAACTCGAAATTTTCTGGCATAATTCCAGATTCATTTTTAATTTTAAAAAAATATGAAACTTGCTGACGTGATTTTTGAAGAGATTTATAAGCGACCTGTGTTTTTATTTTTTGTTCAATTAATTAAAACTTGATATATAAACAATTATTTTCTCAGAAGGACAATATTTTTCGTTTCTAACACAATCGCTTTGGGAAATTCCGTTCAAAATGCCCACTTTGACATCATTTTTTGAAACATATTCTGCCTCTATCTAAAAATCGACTATTACGGCACATTATATAGTTTCTGAATAAGCGAATCTACCAATTAAATGCGTTTGAGAGCAAAAATGAATTTAAAAACCAGTCAGAAAATAAGCAGTTTGGATTTAAGCGCATCCTTAATACAATGATTTTTCCAACACAATCCGCTTCGGTAAATTCGGTTCAAAATGCCCTTTTTAACAGCATTTAAAAAATATATTCTGCCCCTATCAGAAAATCGACCATTACGGTACATTATATAGTTTCTGAGTAAGAAAACGTACCAATTGGAAGCCTTTGAGAGCAAAAATGAATTGTAAAATGAGTCAGAAAATAAGCAGTTTGGATTTGAAAACACCTTTACTAAGATCATTTTTTACTTCAACCAGTATGTATTTTTAATTTGTTTTTGCTCTAAGAATTGGTCCTATCCAAAACTTGTCTATACAGATCTTGTAGACAATATTAAGAAGATATATGATAAATTTATGGGGATTTTATATCTTTTGAATTGACGGAGTTGTGGATTTTTTTCTTCTTCAAACCACCTTTTTGTTTTTGTTTTTAATTTTTTTTTTGCGGTACGAATTGGTCCTATCAAAAACTTGTGAATATAAAAGTTGTAGATAATGTTAAGGAGATTCATGATAAAATTAATTGGATTTGATATCTTGAGAATTGACGAAGTTATGGATTTTTTTCTTCTTCAAACGCCCTTTTTGTTTTTGTTTTTAATTTTTTTTTTTTGCGGTACGAATTGCTCCTATCAAAAACTTGTGAATATAAAAGTTTTAGATAATGTTAAGGAGATTTATAATAAAATTAATTGAATTTGATATCTTGAGAATTGACAAAGTTATGAATTTTTTTCTCCCAAAAACCCTATTTTTTGCGCCCCTTGAGCCCATTTTTAACTTTATCAAAAATCTGCGATACATAAATTTTTGGCCTTATTTTTAGAAGTAATAAAAACTTTAAACTGATTTGATATGTACAAAAATTAAGAAGTTATGGGGGGTTTTCTGTTTTCACAAAACCCCTCTCGATTTCCCTCCCCTTTGTCCAATTTTGCCCATTAACGAACTTGACCGAGATTTTATGCCCATTGATTTTATGTATCAGTTTGGAAGAGATTGGTGCAGAATTACGAAAGTTATCGTGTCCAGAAGAAAGTGATATATGTATATATATATATATATATATATATATATATATATAAGTTTTTTACTGAGGGTGGTTTTGGGTTCTAGGGGTCATGATCGGTGTAGATCTGCAAAAATTTTTCAGAAATTCCAACATAGGAACGATCCCAATAGGTAGTATTTCATACGAAATCTACCTAAAAGATGTATCATATGATACTAATACATCCAAGTCAAAGAAACTTATTACGAATAGTATTTAAACCTGAGGTGAATGAGCCAGTAAAAGTGTACAAGTTATGTACTGTGACTTATGGCACAACTAGTGCTCCTTTTTTAGCTACAAGGACCTTAATGCAATTATCCAGAGACAAAGGAAATGAATTTCCTTTAGTTGTGAATGTGTTGTTGCAGGATGTTTACATGGATGACATCCTAACAGGTGCAGATGATTTAGCCACAGCTAAGGAGATTCAGCAACAACTGATATCTTTGTTAAGTAGAGGAAGTATGGATCTCCATAATTGGGCAGTAAATAATTTTGCTCTTTTGTGTAATAATTCAGAATCTGAATATTCTTTTTCTAATGAGACAAAAACTTTGGGAATATTGTGGAAGCCTCAACCAGATTGTTTTGGGTTTAACTTAATTATCGAGCAAAGCGAATTATACACTAAACAATCAGTCTTGTCACAAATTGCTAGAATATTTGACCCTTTGGGTTTGATAGGTCCAATAATTACAAGGGTCAATGTGTTTCTGCAAAAATTATGGTTGCTAAAATAGATTGGTGTGATTATCTCCCAATGAAAGAAAATAAGGAGTGGAATGACTTTCTTACTTCCTTAAAAAGTGTAAATCTGATCAGTATCCCTAGATGTATTCTTATTTCTCAGTCTATTTGTGTAGAACTACATGGATTTTCCTATGCATCTGAAATTGCTTATGGAGCGGTCATTTATGTGAAATCTACTAATTCTTATGGTGATTCTGCTGTTAAGCTACTCACTAGTAAATGCAGAGTAGCTCCTCTAAAGCATGTCACTATCCCGCGTCTTGAACTTTCTGCTGCAGTCCTGCTATCTAAGTTAATGACGAAGGTGTTAAGTGCTTTAAAACTAGAAGTTTCTAAGACTTATTTTTGGACAGATAGCACCATTGTACTTGCATGGTTAAAAAAAGAATCCAATGATCTTAAGACATTTGTAGCCAACAGGATATCGATTATACAAAGTTTAACTTCGGTTGAACAGTGGCATTACGTACTTTCTAAGCAAAATCCTGCCAATCTTATTTCTAGAGGTATAGATCCCATCAAGATTCAACAGTGTGAACTGTGGTGGTTCGGTCCAGCATTCTTACAACAGCCTGAAGTGGTCGAGCGTCCCGATAGCAATCCTGCTGAAACCAATTATCTGTTTTTGCGTGAATTGAAATCACCATCCCAAGTATGTGCCTTAGTTAACACTCTTGAACCTTTAGACATAATTAATAACTGTTCTTTGTTCATCAAACTACAAAGAGTAGTAGCATGGTGTAAAAGATTCATATATAACTGTAGAAACCCTTTATATCCTACAGCTGGAACTTTATCTAGCAGTGAACTCTCTCAGTCCTTATTGTGCATTGTAAAGAACATTCAAAGGACTTCATTCGTGAAAGAAATCCAGTGTTTAGAAAGGGGTACTGCTAGCCCTAACAATAGCAAACTGACAAACTTGTGTCCATTTTTAGACAGTGATGGCTGCATTCGTGTTGGTGGTAGACTGAAAAACAGTAACTTATCCGATCACCAAAAATTTCCTATGATTATCCCTGCAAAACATAATTTTACATTTTGTGTTATTAATTATTTTCATGTTTTATATTTTCATGCAGGTTCAGAAACCACAATGTCCCTCATCCGAACTAAATTTTGGATTTTAGCTGGCAGAAATGTAGTACAAAAAATTATTTTTAATTGTATTATTTGTAAGAAAATTAATTCTAAAATTTTGCAGCAACAGATGGCTGATTTGCCAGCAGCAAGACTAATGGTATCCAGAGTATTTACGCGCACTGGATTAGACTACAGTGGTCCTTTTGAGATAAAAAATTCAACAGGTAGGGGTAAACAGGTAAAAAAGGTTTTTATTTGTATTTTTGTGTGTTTTACTACAAAGGCCTTGCACTTTGAAATTGTCAATGATTTAACAAGTGCAGCGTTTTTAGCAGCGCTTAAACGCTTTATTGCGAGGCGAGGCAAACCTTCTGATATCTTTAGTGATAATGGCCGAAATTTTGTTGGTGCCAATAAAGAATTAAGAGCAATTCTCAGATCTTTATTTAAGGATAAAAGTGAGGAGGAAATTCAAAATTATTTAGCTAATGAAGGAATTAAGTGGCATTTTAATATCCCTTCAACCCCTCACTTTGTAGGTTTATGGGAGGCAAGTGTTAAATCACTTAAATATCCTTTAAAGCGTGTTGTAGGTAAAACTATTTTAAGTTATGAAGAACTCTTGACTCTTATTATTCAAATCGAAGCTGTTCTTAATTCTCGTCCACTCTGCCCTCTTTCAAATGATCCAAATGATGTTGAAGCTTTGACACCTGCTCATTTTATTATTGGCTCATCTTTAACGGCCTTACCTGAACTGAATTATACTGAAATCCCTATGAATAGGTTGAGCAGGTGGCAATTAGTTCAAAAATTGACACAACATCTTTGGAAAAAATGGTCATCAGAATATTTAAATAAGCTCTTAAATAGGCCCAAATGGCATAAAGGAAGGTTAGAGATAAAAGAGGGAGATTTAGTCTTAGTAAAAAATCGTGATAATTATAGCCCTTTAAAATGGCATTTGGCAAGAATTGTTAAAATCCATCCAGGCCAAGATGGTATAGTTAGAGTTGTAACGTTAAAAGATAAAAATGGCACATATAATAGGCCACTAATAAAAATTGTTGTTTTGCCTCATGTGAATGAAACTACATTAAAATACTTGAATTCATACATTTTATTTTAATTAAGCAAAATTTTTGTAGTGTAGTGTATTATTATATTTTTGTGTTTATATTTCTAAATTTAATATTTCATTTAGTGTATGTGCTGAGAAAAAAATTTTATTATTGAGATTGTATCCTAAATTGATATCGTATTTATAGTGTTGAATGCTTGCAACATTCAACGCCCGGCGGTATGTTGCTGCTAGAAGCGCCATCTATGTGGATTGTTTGGAAACTTGTGAGTTGGGTTCGAGACGCCGATCCGAGGAGTAGTGTAAATATCGGCTCTCGATCAATTTATTGTTTTGTGAATTAAAATTTAATTAGTAATACAGTCCGCTAGTTTTATTTTATTGTGAGTTGTGTGCAGTGATGATTTGTGATTGAACTATTGGCAGGAACATATATGTATATACACTAGTGTTAATACCCGTCCTAGGACGGTGGGTAAAAATTGTGTTTTTCACTTAAAATTTGTAAAACTGATAAAAAAATAATTGACAATATGGAAGCGTTTAAATGAGCAAAGTTCGGCTAGTTTATGTTCTAATAAACACATAATTAGCTTTTACAATATTTCTGGGTAAACCAGGTTTTCCGGCTAATATACTATAACAAAATTAAGATTTCTTAATAAAAGAAAAATTTAATAAATATGCAATAAAAGTGCGTAATTAACAGTCTGCTGCAACTATTGAAATAATACTATTTTTTTTAAATAACACTTTGAAATGGTATTTTTATCGTTTACCCCCCCCCCCCCCCCTCTCCAATTTTTTTTATATGTATATTGATTAATAAATAAGTATCACGGGTTGAATCCCATCCGTCTAATCCCCTAAGCTTCTGTCCTCCTGATGTAAAGCTATAAATCAAAAATTATTAATTTTACTTTTTGTATAAATATTAATTTTTTACTTTTAAAATACGGGATTTTTTTTTTTTTTTTGTTTAAATTTACATACACCTGTATATAGAAAAGGAAAATATAAGCAATGTGTAATTTAAAAATAAGTTACAAAATGCCAGGATATTACTTCGGGGAGGGGGGGGGGCGACTAATCCCCTAAGCTTCTGTTCTCCTGATGCAAAGCTATAAATCAAAAATTATTAATTTTATTTTTCGTATAAATATTAATTTTTTACTTTTAAAATATGGAATATGTTTTTTTTTTTTTTTTTTTTTAAGTTTAAATTTACATACACCTGTATATAGAAAAAGAAAATATAAGTAATGCGTAATTTAAAAATAAGTTACAAAATGCCAGGATATTATTTCGGGGAGGGGGGGCGACTAATTCCCTAAGCTTCTGTCCTCCTGATGCAAAGCTATAAATCAAAAATTATTAATTTTACTTTTCGTATAAATATTAATTTTTTACTTTTAAAATATGGAATATGTTTGATTTTTTTTTTTTTTTTTTTTTTTTTTTTTTAAGTTTAAATTTACATACACCTGTACATAGAAAACGAAAATATAAGTAATGTGTAATTTAAAAGTAAGTTACGAAATAATAAGTCTAAAATATTTAAATTGATTACTTTTTTAAAAGAAAGTCAGTTTTATGAATTTTTTGCAGGGAAAAAAAGGATATTTTTAATAATACCATATCATTGTTTTCCGTGATTAAAATTCCTTACATGTCGCAAAGAAAATTTAATATGATTGCTACTTAATACTTGAAATAATCTCAGTCAGCTTCTGTCCTCCTGATGCAAAGCTATCAATCAAAATTTATTAATTTTACTTTTCGTATAAATATTAATTTTTTACTTTTAAAATATGGAATATGTTTGATTTTTTTTTTTTTTTTTTTTAAGTTTAAATTTACATATACCTGTATATAGAAAAGGAAAATATAAGTAATGTGTAATTTAAAAATAAGTTACAAAATAAGTCTAAAATATTTAAATTGATTACTTTTTTAAAAGAAAGTCAGTTTTATCAATTTTTTGCAGGGAAAAAAAGGATATTTTTAAAAATACCATATCATTGTTTTCTGTGATTAAAATTCCTTACATGTCGCAAAGAAAATTTAATATGATTGCTACTTAATACTTGAAATAATCTCAGTTAGGAAGAAGTGTCTACCACTGCTCAATTATCAGGATTTGTAACCTTGAGAAGTAATCGCGGGATTCTTGTTTCTTGTCAACCAATGGGAAAATGGAACCTGTCACCCTTGAGTCTCTTCCTCAGAGACTGGTAAGATTGATGGATTCACCCCGCCCTGCATTACACTGCCTTTTATTATATAGAGATGATATATATATCCATATGCAATATATATATATCATGCATATATGCATAATATAATATATGCATACATACTTTTGACTAATAATAGATAAATTTGGCTACATATTTTCAAATTTGGCTAATAGTCTTAATGTCTTAGCTCGGTCCCTGAGTACTGCTATTTCTTAGTTTGTAAAAAAGAAATTAAATCATTTAAAAGAAATGACTCTGTTTAAACACTCTATGAGCTAAGTCTCCCAATTTTTGAATATCACTTTTCCCATGTAAAAATATTTGCTTTACATAGTCGAGATTTCTTTGATTAAATAAAATTAATATTTCTATTATGAATTGGTAGAAGGGAAAAATCAGGAAACTTGGCAACTATGTAACAAAATGAAAAATTAATTTTATTTGTATAATTATTATCAAATTTAAATTTTTCATGTGCCACAGAAATTGTCATATGTATCACAATTGTGCATGCACGCTATTGCTATAGGTATGCTATTAAAGGGCAAAATAAGTACTAGCCACAGGGCCATTTAATGAGAAAAAGGGGCTATTGAAAAATATTTTTTCAGCGGCCACCTTATGGCCACTTTCCTACAAGGAGAGAATAAAATTTTCTTGCATTCCATTAACGATTCTACTTTTTTCTAATTTTAAAAACTCAGTTTCTAAAAATAACAAAATCATTAAAGGTGACATTAAAGCCTCTTATGCTTGCTTTTTTGAAACACACAGAATTTCATATATCAGACTTTCAACTGAATTAAAATTCTAAAATCAAGACTACAATGGTTTCTGTAACAGAAATTTAAATTATGAAAGTGCAGCTCTACTTCAGTTTAAGGAGATACAGTAGAGTCCCGATTATATGAGTTAATATGGACCAAGCTCACCTCGGATAAGCAAAAACCTCGGATAAACCGGATTTACACAAATCGTCATCAACTAAAGAGATGAAATATAAATTTTCACTTAATTCATTCATTTTTATGCTACCAGCAACATTTCTTTGATGTGCATTTCCATTACTTTTAAGAAAAAAGGGGAATGAAATTGTTTATTTGAAAAAGACCTTGATAGTTTTTTATTTGTTGAATGTCAATTTTGATAGTTTTTTTTTTTTTTTTTTTTTTTTTTTTTTTGGCTGTAATATTACGCTACTGCATAGCTGTCAATTTCTAAGTATTTTTCTTACCACAAAAACTTACTAGTAAATTTTGCCTAATTCAATCGCCGAAATCTAACAAGTGTGAACCGTTAAATATGGCAAAAATTTGCATTAAATTTTAGAGGTAACAAAATCGTACAAATTGGCAGCTATGTGATTCTATTAGTGTCATGAAAATTGCAGGTGTAGCCTCTTCTTTCTGCTCAAAGTATTAAATAGTTTTTTCAATCGAACTTATACCTTTGGAATGGATCATTTTCTTCTGATGGACTGATGGATTCCATTATTATGAAACAGCTATTATAAATGAAGTGTTAGGTGAAGATGAAAAAGCAGTTGTAAAAAAAAAAAAATTATGGACATTTTTTTTCCCATTCTGACCAGAAAATCAGAGTTCTTACTTTTTACAGCTGCTCTTTCATCTTCACCTAACACTTCATTTATAATGGCTGTTTCATAATAATGGAAGCCATCAGTCCATCAGAAGAAAATAGCTCTGTTAAAGCGGAAACTCGATTAAGCGGGACTCGGATAATGGGGACTCTACTGTAACAGGAAAATTAACTTATATAAAAATGAAGTGATGTTGATATGTTCCAACTACTAAACAAAATTACATATTACAAGAATTTCACACAGAAATTGCAGCGATATTAACTACAAAGGAAAAAGAATATGCTTTAACAACTTACTGTTTCTTTCTCTTTCAGTCCTAATTTTTTAGCAAACTCTTGGTTGAGGAAGATTTTAAATTGTAAATCATCTGAATAAGAAAGATCCGAACCACAAGAGATAAAAACTTCATTATTTTTATTCTCACCAAACAGAATTTTAAATACGAGCATTTCCTAAATAACATATTTAAAAAATTAAAACAATGATAGTAATTAAAATAGCATATTAATTAACTCATTAAGTTTTAATTGAAATAAAAATACTACAGTAAAGTACAATTTATAAGTCACTCAAGAGACCATTAAAAAAATGGGTATTTTTCCAATATGGAGGCCTTGGCATTTTTTTAAAAAGCTTGGCATAATCCAGACTTCAGAAAGTGTGATTAGTTGCCAAATGATATAAACAGCTATGAAAACAAACCTAATGAATTTTTATGCTTACTTTTTTAATATATATATACATAGGTACAGTATAGGATCTGTTATTCAGAATGCTTGGGACCTGGAATATTCTGGATAAGGGGTTTTTCCGTAATTTGGAACACTTTACTATGAAAGGTAAAAAATAACTAATTTCACAAATAGCAATAATACGAATAATATATGTAAATACATACTTACAACTTTGTTAATTTAATAACTTATTTTCACAAAATAAAAAAAAAAAAATCTAAACTACAATTCAAATTATAAAAAGATTACATACATCAACATGTAAAAATTAATTTTGGGGCTTGAAAGCATAATCTTTTAATTTGGATTTTTGGAACATTTTTATTAAAGTTGGTCTCTTGCACTAATTGTTCTTGTATTCTGAAAACTGACATGATTTGTTGTTTCTGGAATCTGCTGAATCCTAAAAATTACTTGTTCATTGAAAAATATCAGTTGCTCAGATGTTTTTATTGTTTTGTATCATAATGTTTTACACCATATTTTTTAAATTTATTTATTGAATTTGTAAAGTAATGAATGAAGGCAATATCATTCATTCATTTTTTTTCTTTGTGTTGACTCTAGAACAAAAGGGCTGCTGAGCAGGAATGTTTTAAGAGCCCGCTGTTTTCAAAAATGGCACTCTTGCACCTTGTTCAAAAAATGTATTTTAAACTGGTTTGTTTAGAGTTTCTTTTTATCAATAGAATTTTGTAATATTTTTTTGTGACCGATAAACTAAATTCGTGACTTTTTTCTTGGGACCGACTGATGAATTTTGCAATTTTTTGAGATTTTTCTCTTGATTGGCAGAGAAATTTAGAAATTTTTTACCTGCGACTGATCAAAGAATTTCACAATTTTCTCCCTGCGATCCACAGACAAATGTTGAGATTTTCCCATGACCAATTAATGAATTTTGGATACTTTCCTTCTACTGATTAGAGAATTTTGTTGCCTTTTTCTTGCGACCAATTGGCAAAAATCGCAGGGGTTTTCTCCATGACCGACAGAAAAATTTTGAGATTTCTTTTCCATGATTAATTGCTGAATCTCACAATGTTTTAAAGCGATCGATTAAAATATTTTGCAAATTTTTTTCTCCTATGAACGACTGATGAAATTAGAGATCTTTTTTGACGACAATATGATGAATTTTTCAATTTAATTCCATGACTGAATGAAGAATTTTGTGAATTTTCCTGTAACCAACTGGCGAATTTTTTTTTTTTTACACATGATCGATTGAAATGAAACAAATCGTTATTTGTTTATCGTATTTCATTCTGGTTTTTGGAGCATTCCAGATAACAGATCACACACACTGTATATAAACATTTTATTTCATGTATATTATTATTGCTTTTAACAAATACAATTTACTTTTGTTTGGATGTAAAAATATATAAATGGCTTCTTTATAATATTAAATAAACTGTATAAATATTGAAAAAAATTTGCTTGTCCATATGAAGCACTGGATAAGTTTGCCAGAAAATCTGTTGCCAAATTCCTTTCTCTCGCCAAAGCCATATTCTCTATCTTGCCCAGGTCCTAATACTGGAAAAGTACCAAAAAGGGTATAAACATAAATCTAAATTCCAATATTATGGCATAATACACTTTCATTATGAAAATTTGATACTACTTAGTTATCCCGTCGACCAAAAATCTATCACCAAACTATAAGATTAAATGCCAATAATGGTTGATCGTAAATGTCACATTCACTTGACTTTAAGCAAGTTACACATGTTTATGTCATCAACTGATTTTTATTTCGACGTTTTATTTGTATTTTTATTAATGTTATACCAATTTATTTATTCTTTCGTTATTTAAAATAAAAATTAGGTCAATTTGTATAATTTGGTGAGTGGTTTGGCGAAATTGGTTGACGGGATAACTAAGTAGTCTGAAAATTTAGTATATTCTGTTAATATAATTAAATATTATACATTTTTATGATTTTTTAAGTGCTATTGTAAAAATATTTACACATTTTTTCAAATTTAAAATAGTTATTATCTGTCACTTATTGTTATAATCTGTCACAAGAGGAAAAAGTGATGAAATTAAACAGATCTTTTCAGTAATTCTACTATCAAGGGATGAAAAACAACAATCATACAAAACAAAGAAAAATATTGTATCTCTTAAAAAGAACAAATATGCACATATATACTAGAGGCTCTGCCCCCTGCAAGCTACACTTGCCAAACCCCATTCAGACACCGCAGAATATAAAAACACGCTAATTTGATCGGTTTAAAAAAGATTAGAGAAGATGAAATTATAATGAAAAAACCTGTGGCAATCTCCCTGTAAACGGGTTTCCATTCAATTCCCATTGATTGCGAAAATTTAAGGCTAAATCAGTTGCTGTTAAGACATCCAATAGTTGTTTTTGTGTTTGATTAAAGAAGATCAGTTAAACATTTGAAAAGAAGCTAAAATAAAATAAATTAAGTAAACAGTCTTTGCCTCCCGGTATTTCTTAACAGCATTATAAAACAATTAACATAATACAATACAGACATTTTAAATGTATCGTTTTAAATCTGACTTAAGTTTCACTAAAGTTTTCTTTCTCTTTTTAGCATTCACATGAAAATACTTTTGCTTTTAGAAAGGAAATATTATTATTCGCGGTGTCTTAGAATTGAGAACATTAATTAAAAAGATCATCTCGAAATATGAAATTAATGTCCCACATAGATATATTTAAATTGTTTGGCAGTATCATTATTTGGCCATTTTAAATGTGACACAATAACTACAATTTACTGCTTTAAACACATATTAATATATTTATTATTTTAAAGTTTCCTTTCTCTTTTAATATTCACGTGTAAATACAATTTTTATGACATAATTTTCAATATTTTCCTGCATTTAACACGTACTCACTTTACACTAATTTTAAAGTTTTTTCCATTTTTAATAGTCACGTGTAAATAAATTTTTAATCATAAGGAAATATTATTCTTTGTACTGTTTTTACAATTGAAAACAATATCTATAATAACAGCCTAAGTCATGTGACTATCATCAATAGTTTTGGGTGGACCACTTTGCTTTTTATATTCCAGGTTAGTGATGGGCGATTCTAGAAAATTTGAGAATCGATTAAAATCGACATCGTATAAAACAGAATCGATCACAATAAGAATCGATTCCCAAATTCTAGAATCGATACTTGAATCGATATTTCGATGTTCACAGAATAAGCTCAAAAATAGTAATTCCAAAACGTAGTGAATCAGCAGGGCTGTAATGACTACCTTTCACTCCTCACCCCCATTTATGGGCACCCTAGACAATGTCAGGGGCCCAGAAGTAAGCTACCTTTGAGTTGAATAATAAGGTTTTTTAACTTTTAAAATTATTATTTTAATGATGTAATTTTAATAATAATTTATATTATATTTAAATTTATTTTTTTAAGAAAGATCTCCGTCAGATAAAAAAAAAAAAAAAAGAAAGAAATGTTTTTTTTTTTATCCGGAAAAGATGTACTTTCTACTCTTATTTCCTTCAACCAAACAGATCTTACTTCCTATAAACGTCATTCTTCTTAAAAATGTGCAGATGAGCGAAATTTTGAAGGCTCTAAATTTATTTAAAAAGTTAAATGTTTTTTCAGTCCTTTTAGGACCTCCTATAAGCGTGGGGGAGATGCAATTATTTCAAATCTTCTTTTAAAATAGATGTAATGATGTAATTAACTAATCATCACATACCACATACTAATTATCCCCAATGAAAAAGCAAAATTCTCTTTTTAATAATATATTTAAATAAAATTTCTTTCCCTTTTTAAAATATATATTTCCTTATCTCATTTATAGTTTATAAATATCTTTCTGTTTAATGTTTACCAAATTTTTAGCCCTTAACAACAAAAAAAAAAAGTTCTCACCCTAGAATCATTAACAGTGAAATAAAATAATTTTCTCTGGTTAACAAATAAATAAAAATATATCCTTTGATTATATGGCTTTTTTTTCCAGCAGTAATCTAAAAACTCTAAACAGTTATTGACTTATTCGCTAACAGTGTCGGACGTAGAACATAAATCTGCAAATATCATGATTTTCTTTCTTTCTTTCTTTTTTTTTTTGTCTTTATATAGCATTCTCGTTCTTATACTAGAACAGAAAAACAAGACTTCTGTGATCATTTTGTTTATAAAAAAACAAAGAAAAAGAAATAGGATAGAGTGATAACAGGCAGATGCCTCAGTTATTTATTGAAACCACAAGAATATGAAAGATTAATGATTATGAAAGTAGTAATTAAATTGCTTTTACTTAAATAAAAGGCTTTTTAGCAGAGATAAAAAGATAAATACTAAATTTATTTCAGAAATATAAACAGATGTTAGATATTAACACAGCTTAAAAAGCATTAACAACACAATATATTTTGATAAATTTTATTTGATATAAATTTGATATATTTCGATAAATTTGCTACTAATAAGTATGTGATCACTTCCTATATTTAAAGAAATATTCTTTTACTTTTTTCATACGAGAGTAAATAACATTTTATAGTTTAAAAAAGAATATGCCCGAGCGTGAAGGCTGGTATAAAATCGACATAAAACAAAAGACTTCGGTCATCTGAATGTTAAATTTATAATAGTTGCTTATGCTTTTTATTGCTTTGGTTTTTAGGTGCCACGAATTTACTAAAAACTAATTTATAATCATATAAAGCAATGATTTTTTTTAAAAGTTTATGAGTAGTAAAGATTCAAAATCCTTCCCAGGTGAGGGTGATGGTGAAGATCCTGGTTGCGCCACTCTAGAGAGGAAAAAATAAAAAGAAAAGTGCCAAGTTAAACTGACTGCTTTGAGCTCAAAGGTTATTCACACTTAATTGTATATTATACTCTTATTTCAAATAATAATCTCCCTCAAAAAATAAATGAAGGGGGATTAGTTCCCATTTCCCCCCTTTATACTTAATCAATGAACCTCCAAATGTAAATGAAAGCTCCATAACATAATAAACTGGTATACCAAATTTGAAGCAAATCAGATAATTCTGCATGAAAAAACATTTCGCTAAGTTGAGGGGGGTCTAACCCCCTTTATACTTAACTAATGAACCTTCTAATCTAATCAGGAAAGGTCCTTATCAGAATGAACATAGAAAAAAAATTTAAAGTAAATTGGATAATTCTGCATGAAGATCCATTTATCTAAATTAAAGAGAGGGGTCTTGCCCTTTTTTATACTTAACCAACGAACCTCTAAATCTAATGAAGGAAGCGCCATATTGAAATAAACTGGTACAGTACAGAACCATTTATCCGGAATGCTTGGGGTCAGATGTATTCCGGATAACTGGTTTTTCCGGTTAACTGGTTGTGCATTAAAGCAGCATCCATTTGATAAATTTTATGGAATATGCGTGGTTGTGGCATTATTTCTCATTTTAAATTATTAGATTAGTTGGATTAAAAATCAATGCAAGAAAGATAAAAAATTAGCCAGAGTTTAAAAGAAGGCAATTTATGGGAATCCCTTAGGAACAAAAATTCTTCTATTTCCTCTGCATAAAAATTAAAACATCTAAAATGCAACTAAATGTGATGACGAAAAATACTAGATGTTGTCATCAAATTGTACAATTGTTTCAAGGAAAGCCTATGTCAAACTGGCAATGTATGACACCTTCTTCTGCAAAGATTCTGAAATCAGTCTATCAGAAATATCATTCCGGATAACTGGTTTTCCGGTTAACTGGTTTCCGGATAAATGGTTCCATACTGCATATCAAATTTGAAGCAAATCGAATAATTCTGCATGAAAAACCCATTTATCTAAATTAAGGGTGTGGGACTACCCCCCTTTACACTTAACCAATAAACCTCCAAATTTAATCAAGGCACCTCCTTAACATAATAAACCGGTATACCAAATTTGGAACAAATCGAATAACTCTGCATGAAAAACCTATTTATCTAAATTAAGGCTAATTTATGTTATGACTAATAATATGACTAATTAAAATGGTTAATTAATAATTATGACTAATAATAAGCTAGAAGTAGCTCGGAGTCGTTCGGTAGCTTCATCGCCCCGAGCCCAACCCTTCCCGCTTTTTGGTGTCTTTAATTTGTGTAATTTCACTTTTAAATTTGTCCGGTTTCAATTTTTGATTTTTTTTTTTTTTTTTTTTTTTTCAATCTGGCTTTCGCTAGAGAGTCTTTCATTCGGGACGTGGCTGGCCACCTGGGAATCTTGCTTCCGCAAAAGAGTCGGAGTAGAGTAGAAGAACAAAGGGTTGCGGACGAAGTTGCTAATTAACCACCGCGGCGAGCGGCCCATCTTCGTCCGCAACCCTTTGTTCTTCTACTCTACTCCGACTCTTTTGCGGAAGCAAGATTCCCAGGTGGCCAGCCACGTCCCGAATGAAAGACTCTCTAGCGAAAGCCAGATTGAAAAAAAAAAAAAAAATCAAAAATTGAAACCGGACAAATTTAAAAGTGAAATTACACAAATTAAAGACACCGAAAAGCAGGAAGGGTTGGGCTCGGGGCGATGAAGCTACCGAACGACTCCAAGCTACTTCTAGCTTATTATTAGTTTAAAACTTTTAATTAACCGCCGCGGCGAGCGGCCCATCTTCGTCCGCAGCCCTTTATTCTTCTACTCTAGTCCCACTCTTTTGCGGAAGCAAGATTCTTAGGTCCCCAGCCACGTCCCGAGTAAGAGACTCTCTAGGAAAAGCGAGATTGAAAAAAAAAAAAAAAAAAAAAAATCAAAAATTGAAACCGGACAAATTTAAAAGGGAAATTACACAAATTAAAGACACTGAAAAGCGGGAAGGGTTGGGCTCGGGGCGATGAAGCTACCCGACGACCCCTTGCCTCTTCTAGCTTATTATTAGTCTAGCTCCCTTTCTCCCCTTTATCCTTAACTAATGAACCTCCAAATTTAATCAGGGAAGCTCCTTAACATAATAAACTGGTATACCAAATTTGAAGCAAACCAGGTAATTCAGCATGAAAAAAACCATTTCGCTAAATTAAGGGGTATTAGCTCCCCCATTTCCCCGTTTATGCCTAACGAATGAACCTTTAAATCTAATCAGGAAAGCTCCTTATCAGAATAAACCTAGGAAAAAAAAAATTAAAGTAAACTGGATAATTCTGCATGAAAACCCATTTATCTAAATTAAGGGGAGGGGACTTGCCGCCCTTTTCCCTTTTATACTTAACTAATGAACCTCCAAATCTAATGAAGGAACAGCCGTATCGGAAGAAACCGGTAAATCATATAGGTGAAAACTGGGAAATTGAGTTAGTAGCCATTGGCCGGTAGACTCAGTTTCATTAGTGGCCACTTTTTAAAGTTAGTGGCCACTATAATGTTTCAAACTTTCTTGGCATCTAGATAAACTATAATCATTGTATATATACATATTTTCTATAAATCAGAGTTTTATACCAGCCAACTATTCATGATAAGAATAGGGACACAGTTGAAATTCAAGAAAATTACTTTAAAACTACAAAATTGTTATCATATTAATTTTTGTAGAATATATTTTTGGATTATTTGTAAATGTTCATAAACACAATTATCAATCTGATTACTGTTACTTTCTTTACATAAAAAGTTAGTAACTAAATCAAAATTCCAGCAACTAAGTGTATACCGCCCCCCCCCCCCCCCCCAAAAAAAACAAAACAATACTATTTCGATTTTATTTAATAATTAAATGTGTTATTAACATACCATATACATTACATACAGTTGAAATCTAAGCTTGTGAATGTATTTCGCAGGATTAAACAGTATCTCTTGCAGAAAAATAATCTAACTGATCAAACACATTGAAGATATTGTAATGTCCTTACGCTTTAGGGTCCAATTTTTTTTCAACTTTGAGAACAAAATTACTTTTATTTTAATAATCTTAATCGTAGCTATCCAAATAGATTTACTGATATGATAACAGGTTAAGAGTTTTTGGAGACGTTTGGAAAATCTCGTATTACAAGAGGGTTTAACAGATATTACAACTTTATAATGTTTTTCGTGTTTTACCACACTATTCGTTCAGAAAAGTAACCTATATTTTAAATTTAAACAGTGAAATATATGTATAAAATAAATTACTAAATGTCCAAACATAAATGAACTCATAATAAGAAAAGCATAGCCATATACTATCATTACTATGTGTAGATAGTAACAAAAGTAATTTTTAAGACAAAATAATACTTGATGAAAAGACATGTACTATTAGTAGTAAACCAGACCCGAAAGGGTTAAAATCCAGTTGCATCCAGTGAAAAGAAAAAGGAATAAATTATTTAAAATACATGTGGAATCAAAGCTGATGAATATATTTTGCATAAAACTATATTTCTTGAAAAAAATAATCCAACTGAAGAGCGAGCATGGCAAAAAACTGAAATATTGAAAATACAGCTAAATCGCTGCAATCTGCTTGCATCCGGTAGGAAAAAGAATTGATCAGTCTGCTAATTAGATGTAATCAAAGTAGAGATGCATATTTCCATGAAAAAAGTTGTATTTCAGTTGGTGATCGATAACAGATTTTTTTTATCGCCACTTGGCGAGTGACGACTATAGTGGCGATCGATGGCCGATATTTTAATCGCCACTTTTACAACTTTAATCGCCACGTGGCGAGTGGCGACCGCTAATTTACACCTATAGTAAATCACATTTGGAGCAAATCGAATACTTCTGCATGAAAAACCCATTTATCTAAAAAAGGGGGGACTAGCCCCCATCCCCCCCTTTGTACTTAACCAATAAACTTCCAAATCTAATCAGGGCAGCTTCTTAACATAATAAACCAGTATACCAAATTTAGAGCAAATCGGATAACTCTGCATGAAAAACCCATTTATCTAAATTAAGGGTGGGGGTCTAGTCCCCCTTTATACTTAACTAATGAACTTCCAAATCTAATCATGTCAGATCCTTAACATAATAAACTGGCATATCAAATTTGGTGCAAATCGAATAATTCTGCATGAAAAACCCATTTATCTAAATTAAGGGTGGAGTCTAGTTCCCTTTCCACCCTTTATACTTAACTAAAGAACTTCTAAATCTAATCGAGGCAGCTCTTTAACATCATAAACCGGTATACGAAATTTGGAGCAAATCGAATAATTCTGCATAAAAAACCCATTTATCTAAATTAAGGAGGGGACTAGCCCCCCTTTATTCTTAACCAATGAATCCCCAAAACTAATCATGGAAGCGCCTTATCAGACTGAACCTAGAAGAAAAAAATTGAAACAAATTGGATGTTTCTATCAAGAGTTATCGCGTTACGTACATACATACACACATACGTACATACAGAACCTGCAAGCACATTAGCTCTCAGGCTTTGATAGCCTGTGAGCTAAAAAGAAAAGTGGCCAATTAAAATGACGGCATTGAGCTCGCAGGCTATTCACACTAACTGTATATCATACACTTATTTCAAAGAATAATGCTCCTTGAAAAATAAATTAAGGGGGAAATTGCCCCCGCCGTTTCCCTTCTTTATACTTAAACAATGACCCTCCAAATGTCATCAGGGAAGCTCCGTATCGAAATAAACCGGTATACCAAATTTGAAACAAATCAGGTAGAAAAAACCAATTATCTAAATTTAAGAGGGGTATTAGCCCCCGTCCCCCCCTTTATATTTAGCCAATGAACTTCCAAATCTAATTACGGAAGCGCCTTATCAAAATAAACCGGTATACCAAATTTGAAGCGAATCGGATAGAAAAACCCATCTATCTAAATTAGGGGGTATTAGCCCCCCGGTCCCCCCTTTAGACTATAACATTGAACCTTCAAATCTAATCAGAGAAGCTCGTTATCAAAATGAACCGGTATACCAAAATCTGATAATTCTGCATGAAAAACCCGTTTATCTAAGTTAAGGGGGGGGATTAGACCCCCTCCCCCTTTATACTTAACCAATGAACCCCAAAACTAATCAGGGAAGCACCTTATCAGAATGAACCTAGAAAAAAAATTGATGCAAATCGGATATTTTTATCAAGAGTTATCGTGTTACGTACTTACGTACATGCATACATACATACATACAGAACCGACGGGCACATTAGCTCTCAGGCTTTGATAACCTGTGAGCTAAAAAGTGCCAAGAGCGTGTAACTAGGGGCGGGGGGAGGAGGGACAGAAAATAAAAGAGGACATAAAAAGCTTTCCAACGATATGTTATACAAGATGGTTTGGAAGAAACAATAACTATGCCTCCGGGGGGGGGGGGGGGGGGGGGGGTACAGGTAAGTCCCAAACGGTCGTAGGGGCCCCCACAAATGTATCTTTGGTCAAGGTTTCAAAATGTGGATTTATAATAAAATAGAACGAGAATTTGGCATTTAAAAAATTGCATGCATATTTTGAACGGCCCTGTAAATTAAGATTGGCGAGGAAGAGGGGGGGGGGAGGGGGTAAGAGGGATTAGAAGGGACGAACTTGAAAAATACAACATAATAAACTAGTAACCCAAATAACTGGGCTTCTAAACAAAAGTATAACAATTTAACCTAGTGTTGAATTCAGCGGATGGTCCGGTGGGGACATTCCCCCCGGAACATTGAAACCCCCTGGAAGTTTTAAGATTTTATGGTTTTTAATTGCAAATGTGCAATTCCCCCCCCCCCCCTTACTGATCTCTAAAATACGCTCTCCCCCGGAGTCGCAGAAATCCCTCCCATAGAAAGTTACCTGCATCCAACACTGATGTGACCAAGAAAGAAAAAAAAAAATCCGGTATTTTACATCGAACATCCGGTATTTTACATACGAAATTTTACATCAATTCTGCCACAAAACAGTAAAATTGGAAGAATAAATATAATGATAAAACCTGATTCCGAATCATGGATCGACCGCGATTCGATTTGAAGTAAATTAAAAGGATGATGATTCTGCCCGCATCTAAAGAATCGTCTGCAAAACGATTCTACCCTGCATCTAAAAAACATCTTGAAAACGATTCAGCCTGCATCTGAAGATCAACATCGAATCTGTGTACTGAATCGATTCGCTATTTCTGATCCTACGTTAAGGCTGGAATCGATTCGTTCATTTTTTCTTGCTTTCTTTTGTATTTAGAAAAAGAAAAGTGTTGGATTCGTGAAAAATTTCGACTACCGGTTTTCAAAGGATTTATAGGTTTAGAAGGTTTTGTCTGGAATACGATTTGACTATTTTTATAAATTGTCTGTCTTTTAGTCTGTCTATTTGTTTGTCTCTGACAAAAAAATGTGGGCAGTCTATTTAAAGAACTAATGCATGAAATCTGTTGAAACTTTAGATTTAGTTAGACCTTCATATAAATTGGAGCCGATTACTTTTTGGTGAAAATCGCTGAGCAGGTGGCGCTGCTATGTTGCACTTTTCATGATTTCTGCATGATCGCTGTCTCAAAAACTAATGCACGAATTTTTACCGAACTTCAGATTCGGTTAGACGTTGACGTAAGTTGTTGATGATTAGGTTTTGATGTAAATTTACTGGAAAGTGGCGCTGGTATGCTGCATTTTCTCCGATTTTCGCAACAGCTCTATCTCAAGAACTAATGCACGGATTTTCATCAAACTTCACATCCAGTTAGACTTTGGCATAAGTTGTTGCTTATTAGATTTCGTTGTAAATCACCCAACAGGGGGCATTGCTATGCTGAATTGAATTCAGTATTTTTCTCTAAAAGAGATTTCTGCGGCTCCAATGAGGGGGCATTCTAGACTTCAGAGCAGGGGGGGGGGGGGACTTTTGTACATTAAGCATAAAATCTCAAACCTTTTGGGGGTAAAATTTTCAATGTTTTGCCCCCCCTCGGGAAATCCCTGAATTTAACATGTTTTTTAGGTTTTACATGATTTTAGGGATCATATCTCTAGAACTAATGAACCAAATTTTATCAAATTTAATATTCCGTTAGACGCTGTCATATGTTGTTCCTGATTAGGTTTTCATGCAAATCATATAACAGGTTGCACTGCTATGCTGCTGTTTTCAGCAAATTTAATTCAGACATTTTTCTCCGGGAGGGATTTCTGCGGTTCTTGAGAGAGACATTCTAGAGTTCTGGGGTGGGGGGGAGCAAAAAATCTCAAATCTTCCTGGGGGACATTTCAATGTTCCGGGGGGGGATGTCCTCCGGTACCACCCCCTGAATTCAACACTGTTTTTCAGGGTTTACACAATGTTAGCATAAATATCTCAAGAACTAATGAACGGAAATTAATCAAACCTAATATTCAGTTAGACATCGACATAAGTTGTTCCTGGTTAGGTTTTCGTGAAAATCATATAACAGGCTGTGCTGATATACTGCATTTCACACGATATTCGTGATAGCTATATCTAAAAACTAATGCATGGAATTAATTCAAACTTCATATACTGTTACACTATCACATAAATAGATCCTTATTAGGCTTGGATGTATACTACCCAACAGGTTTTGCTTTTATGCTCTTTGAATTGGGAAGAGAATTTCTGTTGCAGACATCTAAGACGGTGTGGGCCGAAATTCAATTATTTGTTTGAAAAATGCATTCTTTTAAAATGCACATATTTCAACGAACCTATACTTTTTTAATCATGATGGCCATAGGTTATCATTTAAATTTGACACTGTAATAGCTAATTTTGGAGTTTTAACATGTTTGAGATAGAAGAAAGTTTTGGTATTGGCACATTCGACTACTTTACCTTCAACTTTTTAAGGAAAATGAAAATGACATTACCTTTAGAGACATCGATTAAAAAATGTATAGAATCGATTAAATCGAGTTTGCCATAGTATTGATTAAATCGATTAAAAAAATCGAAATCGCCCATCACTATTCCAGGTGCCATTTTGGTACTTTAACGTTAGCCAGGCACAGGTAATAAGTCGCCAAATATTACTCTATCACCATCATTTCATCTATGTTATAATAGTCAAAGTCATGTAACCGCCATAATCAATTACAGGCTGATCTCTTCGCTTTTCTTATGAAAGGTTTCCATTTCGATTACATACATACATACATACATACATACATAATGGTACTACAATCCATGTAAGATTTTGACCTAACCTCAATATACCTCTCTCCAGACCTTCCGATCTTTGGCCTTCAATTTATAATTTGGTAAGCTTTGAATACATTAGGCTTATATTACCTTAGGCTATTACTGATAGGTCTTCAATTTCCTGAATTTTACTCTGCTCCAAAGCTCGTTTTTTCATACGTAACAACTTTTGGGTATTTCTTCAAATGGTTTTAAAGTGATTTTCACTCTGTCTTGTTCTATGTTTCAGCATTTTTTCTCTTACTTCATTCTTCTTATTCAGTTGCCAACACTCATCATCAAATCATTCATTAATTTCCCTCCTTTCTTCCTTTCCAACAACTTCCTCAGCAATTTTTAATATGATATTTTTGCATTTAGCCCATTTACTATTGATTATAATCTTCCTCATTACCATTTTGATTAAAAATTTTAATTTTTTTTTTTTTTAAATAAAACTACATAAAAGTTGCCATGATCACAAAGAATTCTTTGTACTTTTATGTTAGTTGGGTGCAGATCTTGCCAATAGCTTTTTTTAACTCACAGTTAGCATTTTTTTTTTTTTTTTTTTCGAGTGGTAAATTAAAACATTGCTTTGTAGTTGAAATTAAATGTTATGGTTTGTTCCATTATTTAATATTTGGCACAGATGTCATTACACACCAGGTCTGGCGGGATTTTTTTTACAACAATTTGGTGAAAACCTCGTTTTTGAATACCAGTTACACATGTATTTTTAAATTATTTTCTATTATTTTAAAAACAAAATAACAATAAATAAAAAAAAATAATAACTACAGAACAAAACATTTATATAATTTTAAAAAAGAAAATAAACATTTATTAATAAATAAACAGCGATAGCTAGGTTACCACGATACATATATGGCATTTGTGCCTAATATTTTTCTTTTCATTTTATTTTCAAAAAGAGAAAGAAGTGAAAACCATTAATTTTAAATGTTTCTGTTTTAAATGAAAATTTTGAATTTTAAATAAAAAGAATGAAAGGATTATATTTTAAATGAAATTAATGAAATAAAAAAAAAGCGATAGGGAAAATGTTTGGTGATTTATCACCTGCGCCCTGCTAACATAAAAATACCGAGTTCTTGATTTCTGTATCAGAATCTTCCGATTTGGTGAAAGATTGTTCAAGTAAATTGAGTTATGAATAAAAGTAACATGATACATTTCTTAGCATACATTTAAGGGAAATCAAACTGGTCACCAAATTAGTGTAAAATAATAACCTTTTCTAAAATGAAAAAAATATACAGTAGCGCTTAAAAGCATTTTGATAACCTTATATTCTCTCTTATTTTAGTTAATATAAAAATGTAAAAGAAAATATACTCCCTATAATTGAGAACACCATGACTGCAGTTATTCAAATGTATCAAGTTTCAACTTGTTTGTTTACATTCGGCGCCACCGAAGAAATATGACTCCTCCTTAGCTCAAAAGTATTTTGACAATTAGTTTGCCTTTAATTGTTGAAGGTGTCAGTGGTGCTATAGCTTCGATTAGTGTTTATATTGACTAATTGTGATTAATTTTAAGGATCAGGAATGCCGAAATGTAAAAAAATATTGAAGTGATTCTAGAAAAGCCACTGTAAATGCACTTAAGAAAGGTAGACTGCAAACAGAATTAGCTTATTCTTTTAACATGTCTCGGCAACTTGTTATTATATGGAATAAAATTTTTAATAAACAGAAATACATCGAAAATAAGCCTCAAAGTGGTCATCCGAAAAAAACACCTTGCAATGTTGACTGTATTATAAAAATGATATCTACAAGTGATTGTCGTAAAACCGCCGTAATAATAAAAAATGAATTGAAAGAAAATTACGGCATAGACATACACATTTCCTCAGTCAAACGACGCCTAAACCTCTGTGGTTTACATGGCAGAAGACCAGTAAAAACACGTTTCTAATCTACTAAGAATAGAAAGGCTAGAGTTGCATTTGTAAAACGGCATAACCCTTTCAGGTACAAAGCAATTCTATTGCTGAAATGTTGAAATTAATGACTGACACCAGAATTTTCGTTAAAAAAAAATTCGGTTTATTATGTGTGTGAAATGTAGCTTTTTCTTATTTAAAAATAAATTTGTTTTCAAATTCCGGTGTCAATCATTAATTTCAACACTTTAGCAATGGAATTGCTTTGCCCCTGAAAGGGTTATGACCATTTTACAAATGCAACTCTAGCCTAGTGATGGGCAATTTCGATTTTTTTAATCGATTTAATCGATACTATGGCCAACTCGATTTAATCGATACTATGAATTTTTTAATCGATTTCTCTAAGACAAAATAAGGTAATATCATTTTCATTTTCCTTCAAAAATTGAAGATAAAGTAGTTGGATGTGCCAATCCCAAAACTTTCATCTGCCTCATAAATGCTAAAACTTCAAAATTCGCTATCACAGTGTCAAATATAAATGATAACCTATGAGCATCATGAGGATTCAAAAAGGATAAGTTCGTTGAAGTATGTGTATTTTAAAAGAAAATATAAGCATTGCATTTTCCTAACAAATCATTGAATTTCGGCCCACACCCTCTTAGGCTAATGTCAGACGAACGTCTTTTTGCACGCTTTTTTCGATCTTACGCCATCCCTACACCTTTGCTAGCATGTGTAGGGACAGAGTAAGAGCGAATAAAAGTGTACAAAAAGACGTTCGTCTGATATTAGCCTAGATGTCCGCAACGGAAAATACCAATTCAAAGAGCATAAAAGCGACAGCTGTTGGGCAGTATACACCCAAGCCTAATAAGGATGTATTTATCTGAAAGTGAAACAGAATATGAAGTTTGATTAAATTCCGTGCATTAGTTTTGAGATATGGCTATCACAAATATCATGCAAAAAAAACCCAGTATAGCAGCACAGCCTGATACATATGATTAACATGAAAAACTCAGGAACAACTTATGTCAATGACACATAATATTAAGTTTGATGAAATTCCGGTCATTACTTCTTGAGATATTATCACTAATATCATGTAAATTCTAAAAAACAATATTAAATTCAGGGGCTGGTACGGGTGGTCGATGCCGATTTTTAGATGCGGGTGAAATTGTCATTTTTTGATTTACTTCAAATCGCATCGAGCATGTTCCACGATTCGGGTTGAATAGATTCCTCCAATTTTACTGTTTTAGTGGCAGAATTGCTGTAAAATTTTGTATAAGAGCCTTTTTTTTTCTTTCTAGGTTCAGTTTTGAATGGCGGGTTGATTTCTTGACTGCTCCGGTCGGGATGGGGGGGGGGGGATTTTAGATTTCCGTAAAGGGGGATGCACATTTGTCCATTAAAAAGCATAAAATCTCAAAACTTTCGGGAGGGACATTCCAATGTTCCCCCAGGTCACCCCCTGAATTCAATACTAGGTTAAATCGTTATACTTTTGTTTAGAAGCCTAGTTATTTGGGTTACTAGTTTATTATGTGTTATTTTTCAAGTTCGTCCCTTCTAATCCTTTTTGCACCCCCCCCCCCCTTCCTCGCCAATCTTAATTTACAGGGCCATTCAAAATATGCATGATATTTTAAAAATGCCCCATTCTCAATCTATTTTATTATAAATCCACACTTTGAAACCTTGACCAAAGATACATTTGAGGTCACCCCTCCCACCGTTTGAGACTTACCTGTCCCCCGGGGGTGCATATTTATTGTTTCTTCCAAACCATCTCGTGTAACATATTGTTAGAAAGCTTTTAATGTCCTCTTTTATTTTCTGTCCCCCCCCCCCCCACTAGTTACACGCTTTTGGCACTTTTTAGCTCACAGGCTATCAAAGCCTGAGATCTAATGTGCCCGTCGGTTTTGTACGTATGTATGTATGTACGTACGTAACGTGATAACTCGATAGAAATATCCGATTTGCTTCAATTTTTTTTCTATGTTCATTCTTCTAAGGCGCTTACCTGATTAGTTTTGGGGGTTCATTGGTTAAGTATAAAGAGAAAATGGGGGCTAATCCCCCCCCCCCCTTAGCTTAGATAAATGGGTTTTTCATGCAGAATTATCAGATTTTCTTCAAATTTTGGTATACCAATTAATTTTGATAACGAGTTTCTCTGATTATATTTGAAGGTTCATTGTTATAGTCTAAAGGGGGGGGAGACGAGGGGATAATACCCTCCCTAATTTAGATAGATGGGTTTTGCTATCCGATTTACTTCAAATTTGGTATACCAGTTTAACCTTCCGGCCACTTTTTTACATGGAGATAAAAAAAATTTCTTGCATTTCATCAAGGATTCTACTTTTTTTGGTTCCAGTATATTTATATTAACATATTTATTTGGGCTACTCAGTTTTAGATTAATAATTATAGAAATTTTACTGTTTAGCATTTTGAAATAAAAAAGTGGCCGCTAGTTTAAAGAAAGTGGCCACTTTAAAAATTAGTCCTACCGGCCAGTGGCCACTAATGAAATTTCCCAATTTTGATCTATAACATACGTAACGCGATAACTCTCGATAGAAATATCCGATTTGCTTCAAATTTCTTTTCTAGGTTCATTCTCATAAGGCGCTTCCCTAATTAGTTTTGGGGGTTCATTGGTTAAGCATAAAGGACGGGAGTACGGGGGCTATTACCCCCCCCACACACACACTTAGATAAATGTGTTTTTCATGCAGAATTATCAGATTTGCTTCAATTTTGGTATACCCCGGCCCTGTTTATGGAATAGCCCCATGAAGCCATGCTTACCCACTGAGATACAAAAGAGCCCCCAAATTACTTTTCAAAACTAATTTTTAGAAAAAAGAAACTCAATCAGGGTATGCATTTTTTTCTTTTGAAATTTTTTTGTTCTTACTATGTGGCAATTTGTAAATCACAAAAGATATTTTGAAGTTCAAATATCCTCAACTGTAGTTCCATATTTGTCATTTACAAAATAAATTGGTTATTTACAATTAAAAATATAATAAAATACTTTTTCATAGTATGTATATATAGGTAGTTAGTTTTAGTTTAATATTAAAAGTGTTATTTACTCTAAACTTTGATGGTAAAATTTCAAATTATTTTAGCATATGAAAAAGGGATTTAGTAAATAAAAAAGCAATTTGTAGAGTAATAGGGGGCCCCTGTGTGACGTCGGGTTTCCCCTACTTCCAAGTGTTAAGCGGGCCCTGGGTATACCGGTTAATTCTGATAAGACGCTTCCCTGATTAAATTTGGAGGATCATTGTTTAAGTATAAAGGGAGGAACAGGGGCTAACCCCCTTAATTTAGATAGATGGGTTTTTCTATCTGATTTGCTACAAATTTGGTAACTAGTTTATTCTGGTAAAGTGCTTCCCTGATGAGATTTGGAGGCTTATTGTTTAAATATAGAGACATGACGGGGGGAGGGGCTGATTCCCCCCTTAATTTATTTTTCGAAAGGCATTCTTTGAAGTAAGAGTATAAAATACAATTAGTATGAATAGACTGTGAGCTCAATGCCATCAGTTTAACTCGATACTTTTCTTTTTTATTTATTATTGTTTCAGTGAGTGCATTCTGCATGTCAGCGAATGAGTCAATAACTGTTTATAGTTTTTAGATTACTGTTGGGGAAAGAAAAAAAAAAAACATATAATCAAGGAATATACTTTTATTTATTTGTTAACCAGATAAAAGTACGTTATTTCATTGTTAATGGCTCTAGGATGAGAACATTTTTTTTTTTTTTTCTTAACAGCTGAAAATTTGGTAAACATTAAAAAGAAAGATATTTATAAACTGTAAATGAGATAAGGAGATATATATTTTAAAAAGGGAAAGAAATTTTAGTTAAATATATTATTAAAAGGAGAATTTTGATTATTACTTGGGGGATAATTAGTATGTGATGATTGGTTAATTACATTCATCACAGCTATTTTAAAAGAAGATTTGCAATATTTGCATTTCCCCCACGCTTATAGGAGACCCTAAAAAGACTGAAAGACCATTTAACTTTTTAAATAAATTTAGAGCCTTCAAAATTTTGCTCATCTGCGCATTTTTAAGAAGAATGACGTTTATAGGAAGTAAGTCCCCATCTGTTTGGTTGAAGGAAATAAGAGTTAGAGTAGAAAGTACATCTTTTCCGGATGAAAAAAAAAAACATTTCATTCTCTTTTTTTATCTGACCGAGATCTTTTTTAAAGATAAATTTAAATATAATATAAATTATTATCAAAATTACATCTTAAAAATAATAATTTTAAAAGTTAAAAAACCTTATTATTTGACTCAAAGGTCTGTAGTAGCTTACTTCTGGGCCGCTAACATTGTCTAAGGCCCCCATAAATAGAGGTGAGGGGTGAGAGATAGTCGTTACGTACGGCCCTGTTGATTCGCTACGTTTTGGAATTACTATTTTTCAGCTTATCTGTGTGAATCTGTGAACATCGAAATATCGATTCAAGTATCGATTCTAGAATTTGGGAATCGATTCTTATTGCAATCGATTCTGTTTTATACGATGTCGATTTTAATCAATTCTCAAATTTTCTAGAATCGCCCATCACTACTCTAGCCTTCCTATTCTTAGTGGATAACAAACGTGTTTTTGCTGGTCTTCTACCATGTAAACCAAATAGGTTTAGGCGTCGTTTGACTGATAAAACATGTATGTCTATGCTGTAATTTTCTTTCAATTAATTTTTTATTATTAGAGCGGACTTACGACAATCACTTGTAGATATCATTTTTATAATATAGTCAACATTTCAAGTTGTTTTTTTCGGATGGCCACTTTGAGGCTTATTTTTGATGTATTTCTGTTTATTAAAAACTTTATTCCATGTAATAACAAGTTGCCGAGGCACGTTAAAAGAACGAGCTAGTTCTGCTTGCAATCTACCTTTCTTAATTGCATTTACAGCGGCTTTGCTAGAATTACTTCAATATTTTTTACTTTTCGGCATTCCTGATCCTTAAAAATAATCACAATAAGTCAATATAAACACTAATCGAAACTATAGCGCCACTGACACCTTTAACAATTAAATACAAACTAACTGTCAAAATACTTTTGAGCTAAGGAGGAGTCATATTTCTTCGGTGGCGCCGATTGTAAACAAACAAGTTGAAACTTGATACATTTAAATTACTGCAGTCATAGTATTCTCAATTATAGGGAATATATTTTCTTTTACATTTTTATATTAAATAAAATAAGAGAGAATATAAGGTTGTCAAAATACTTTTGAGCGCTACTGTATATGTTATGATTAAAATTTGAGTTGCCATCATTAAAGAAAAGTGTTTAAAATTAGAAAAAAATTAATATCTTGAAAACTAATTCAAAAATTAAAATTCTAATACCAGTTTTGTAATCTGCAGATCAATCCGGATTTTTTTTTGTTAATTTCACTGCATAATATTCCATATTTTAAGAGAAATCGCTATGAAACGTAATCAGTCGTTTCATAAATTCGTTTCATTAGGATTTTATATATACATATGGTAGATACAATAAGAGGAAATATACATATCGATTTTTTTATTTATTAAGATTTTATTTAGATAACAAAATAAAAACATAGCAAAGCAAATATTTCCCCCATACTTTTATAAAATTGCTGTTTCTTGTATTCAACAGAGCCGATACGGGTCACAAGGAGTTTGGTAATGAATTTTACCATTCATTTCATATTGCAGGGAAAATTAATGGCTGAACTGGTTTCACATAGGAGATATTTGGCTCAACATTTTCTGCATTAGACCAATGTCAGACGCCTGTCTGATATTGGTCTTAGAGTCAGCAAAATTCACTTAACATTGCTGAAGGAAACTTAAAACCTTTTATAGTGCTCAAGACAAGAAAACTGCATGTTCTTTCAATACTCGTGCTCAGTAAATTCAATCAATAGGAAGGAAAGACATCACCACTCCAAAGATATACGTAATTATTATCTGGAAACCTTACCCATTCAAAACACAACAGATAATGCCACAAAATACTTGAAGAAACTTCTTGCTCAACATCTAAATCTTCTTGCAAAATGTTGAATGTCTGTACTTTGTATAATGTCTGTTGGTTATTTTTCCTCCATCTGATATAAGCATTATTTTTAATGCTTTATTGAAACCTCCCTCACCTATCATATTCATGTGACAGGCTAGCTGGCTAGAGCAAAAAATAATGATGTTTCCTGCACATGAGAAAATGCCTTTTAAACTTGGTTCTTTCATTAAAAGTACGAGAACAGAGGAAGATCACTGCTTGTCATGGATGAGTAGGGACGAGGGAGAGAAAAATGTCATTTGTGCTCATTTCTTAGGTCAATTTTCTTACAATAAAAACCCCCACCAAACAATAAGCTGGTCGCCAGGTAAAAAAAGTTGGTCACCAGTAGTGACCTAGCGGCCACTTTTATCAAGCCCTGGGTGAACATGATTATGAAGTATTAGCTTTTTAAAAAGTTCTACTGGGCTAATGTAGAAGAGACTTGCATTATTACTTTTTGAAGGAAGGTTTTAGTGTAAAACACATTGTTCTACGTTGCATAGTTATAGAATTATATAAGTTTAATAATCAGGTGAGCCTGATTATGGGGACATTCCCCCACTCCCCCCTCCCGGAGCACTGGAGCAATGAGATGTCCCCCGGAAGATTTGAGATTTTGTGTTTTTAATGGTCAAAAAGTGCAATCCCCCCCAGAAATCCCTCCCAGAGAAAAGTGTCTGAATTAAACACTGCTTGCATTGTTAGTTAGATACTTTTTCAGGAATGGTTTTAGCATATCTGCATATCGTTCTATCTTTTTTTATGAAATAATACTGTAAATGATCAACTAAAAGAGTTGGTGCTCAAGATACCAAATTTTGTTGCACAATGGCATTCACATTGTTTTTAGGAATGTGGAAGGAGATTACATGAAAGGTCCATGTTGCTTTAAAACACAAGGTCAAATTCCAGATACACTTCCTAAAGCTTTGTTTGGAAAAACTGACCAGCGTAGCAGGCAAAGCCTACTATTATTGAATGAATGACATGTTACAATCAATCTTTGTTCGACTCATATTTGACATGAGAAAAAAAAATCGGCAAACTATCTAGTTATTATTTTTAAATATAAAGAAATATTAATAACCAATTTGTTTGTACTTACTCCATGAAAGTCTTTGGCCCATTTAGCAGGAATGATCAAAAAACAATGCTTAATGGTTGAAAATTTCACAGTAGCTGGATAAGCCGGATAACTGTATAAGGCGTCCATCACTAAACTAATAGTAAAATCGATAAAGCATTCTGAAACAATAGAATTCATAAGTAATGACCATTGTAAATAATGTTATTAATCAAGAAGTTATTCTTATCAATACAAAATAGAGTTAAAAAAAAATAAATTTAAAATGTTTTACAATCATAGATATACATTTAAAATTTTGGTACATTTCAGTTAGTGGAATGCCGCTTTGTGCAAAGCACAAAGGTTGAAAAGAAAGTACCACATTTAACACAAAACTGTGACCTGCATCCCGCTAAACAAATAGCTGCAAAAAAATTTCTGAATTTGCATAATCCTAATACATTTCTTAATCACTAACAGAATTTGGCTTTTTAAAAAGGGACTAGATTGTTTTATTATTATTACCTAATTAATAATAATTATAGTTATTAAATTTTTAAATGCACTATAAAAATGAAGAATCAGAAGCAGACTTGTATAAAACCAAAAACTTTCTGTGCACGCAAATATTGGGTCAAAAACTTTCTGCAAATTAAATTAATGTTTAATAAAATAATGTGTTACATTATTTTGACGATATTAATTAAAAACAGTAGTTTTAAAGTAATTTCCATTTAAATTAAAAATTAATCGATATTAATTAAAGTATAATTATTTTATTTGAAAAAAATAATAAAGCTAAAAATCCATGATAAGAAAAGGGGAATTCTTATCAATTATTTTGTTAATGCATTTAGAAACAGCCCAATCCTTAATATCTATTTGCACAAAATACCAATCACTCTGTTCACAGAAAGAATACGGCATTGCTTCTGAAACAACTGAATCACATTTTATAGGGAGAGGTCTATTCATATGTATCACCATTAAAGAGAACTGATGCAGGAATGAAAGTGCACTCACAAAGAAGGTCTCCATACGGGCATATTCAGAAAAATCTGAAAAAATTACAGAGTGTTCTTCTCATGTGGATATATATGTTTATAAAAATTTTTTTGGCGGAACCCCGATAGAACGTTCGTAAAAAAATAATGAAATTTTCGTTTATTTGGCGATTTATCATCGGTTGGCGATGAAATGAAATTTCGAAAAATACTTTTTCATGTCGAATACTCTTTAAGATAAAAATATTTCATATTGAACTTGTTTAAATAAATTTAACTTAAATAACTGAAGTTTTGCCAGTTTTAGTTTGATTTAGCTATAGTTTTGTCATATATGTATTTATAATGAAAGTTAAATATCAAATTTTATGAATTAAAACAAAATTAAAATTGTTTCAATATCTCAAAATTAAGTCCAATTTGAGTCCAATAAGTCGGTTCAATTTTGTTACTATGGAATATACGAATTCCTTGGTTTGAAATGAATAACTGCTAAATGAATATTGCCTTTATTTTGGAATACGCTTAAATATATAAAAGTATTTTTTTTTTTATAGATGAAATTGTTTTTAAAGTAATAAAATTAAGTAACAAGCAACATAAATATGCAATACGAAAAAATGTATTTATTAAACTCTCTCATTGTTTATGTTTAAATTCATTAAATACTTTTTACACGCATTCAAAAAATCAATTAACAAACAATTTTCAGATGCATTAAAATTGTTTGCTTTTGGCGAGGAAAAGTACTGCTCGCCAAATCGCGTGATGCTTTCATCTTTTCGCGCCAAATACTCGAAAGTATTTTATTTTTTTACAGACTTTCTACTGTAATTCCGCCGCTCAATTTAACTGATCATGGAAGACGGTAGTATTCCGAGTGACGCAGCCTTAAGCCTAAAATCGTATCGTATCGTATCGTTAAAATCGTATCGTATCGTATCATAGAATTCGTAGATGGCGAAACTCATATATACAGCTAACTCGACATCAAAGAAAACGTGAAGAGCCGCCTTTTAATAACTCAGCAGATATATGTCTTATTGTTCTGAATTTTCTAGAACAGTCTTATATCTGCAGTCTAATCGTATACTGAAATTTTTACATTTCTACGTGCAGTATATTTTGAGATCTAAATAGCCATTTTTAAAGTGAAAACGTTGGTATCATATCGAGGAAGTTCCTAATTTGAAAATCTCGAAAACGGTTCTAACGATTATTTTTAAATTGATACATAATATAAATGTGATTAAGGCGAGGTGAATAACACTTTTCTTTTTTCTGGGAAAACTCCCGTTCGTTAAATAATTCGATTTTTTTTTCTCTCGAAAATGACACGGGCGATTTTTTAAAAATCAAATAAATATGTTTCAGATGAACCAAATAACAATTTACTTGTTTCCAGCAAGACTCTTGTTCGTTTTATAATGCGCATGAAAAATCGGACTATATTTCTTCGCCATTCTATAGAAATTTCACCGAAAATGGATGACACTGTATTCATACACATGCTTTCTTTTTAACCACTTTTGGGGAGAAAAATTTTGTCTTCCCAATGGCTGAGTGGCTAAGGGCCATCGTTTACTGATCATAAGATAGGCAGTTCGATACTCGCTGGTACGTGTTTTCACATGTGAATGTGTTTTTTTTTTTTTTAAGTCTGCTAGTTGACCATTATTCTCAGTTCCTTTGTAATTTTTTTAATTGCTATTAAGTTAAATAAAATTACAATTATAATGACGCCAATTTGATGATGATTATTTCTTGGCAATTTTTCAACAATAAAAATATTACCATAAATTTTATAAATATATTTAATTTCAATCACTTTACAAAAAATATACATTAATAATTATTATTTGAATATAAATCACACGATCAGAAACGTAAAAAAAAATTCATTTCAGCTCTTCTTTTTATAATATCATTTTTTATTATTATGACGGTCAATCAATATATAATCACTGACATCCATAATATTATTATTATTATAATTATTATTTTCCTTGCATAAAAGCTATTGTGATGTAATAATTCTTTTATAATAAATAATTTAGTTGAAATGTTTTATTTATAAATATCAATGAAGTTTGATTACAGTTTACATAATAAGCATATCAGACTTCTGGTGTCGCCATCTTTTGATGCAATTGCGTAGTATTATAGAGAAATGTTTGATAAAAACGTCTATCCATCTATGTAACTATCCATCTATGAAACATCATCTATGTAAGGATTTAATAATTATAAATTAACATTTTGGATTTATTAATTTAAGGATAAAGTGTTTTTAAAGGAATATCAAATGAAACCCTCTGTGCGATCTGTGATTATACTTACCCAGTTGTTTTTATATACAAACTGCTATAAGGAAAATTGTAATAAAATAGAAAAAATTAAATCTGCATTAAATTCCATAAGTATCTTTTTTTTAATCATTTTATCACTAACCTAAAAAAAGTAATGATATCAATGCAAAAACCCTTGACGGGTTAAAAGTTTCTGACGCAGCACTTTATCTTATGCTCTAAGAATTTTAAATATGGAACTTAAAAATACTGATATCAAATTTTGAGTGACGTTATGCTATTTCTTAAAAAATATATTTGTATTTATTTCATCATTTTATTTTTGTTTTATTTATAATCGCATGTGCAAAAGTTATATTCAACATGAAAAGCTGCATAAAATTTTATTCGCTGTTGCTTTATCATTTACATCTCTCATAAATTCAAAATATGAGTTTTAAAAGATATGATATAAAATTTAAGTGACGCCTTGATGTGACTTTAAAAGGTTTGTTTTAAAATTCAATTTAAATTATTTTTGACTTGGTTAAAATAATTTTTTACATCTACACAATACTTTTAATTTTCCAATTCACTGTTAAATATATCACTTTCATTGAATCTATACTATGCATTGAAATGTATTTATTTCAATAAATTGATTTATCTTTTGTGTCACGCTATTCAAAATTGTGAGTAAGATTTATGTAAATGGTTTATTTGCGTCAAACTATCCTTTTTCATACATTTCATGTAGTTTGGACACAATGACACAAATAAACCATTTACATAAATCTTACTCACAATTTTGAATAGCGTGACACAAAAGATAAATCAATTTATTGAAATAAATACATTTCAATGCATAGTATAGATTCAATGAAAGTGATATATTTAACAGTGAATTGGAAAATTAAAAGTATTGTGTAGATGTAAAAAATTATTTTAACCAAGTCAAAAATAATTTAAATTGAATTTTAAAACAAACCTTTTAAAGTCACATCAAGGCGTCACTTAAATTTTATATCATATCTTTTAAAACTCATATTTTGAATTTATGAGAGATGTAAATGATAAAGCAACAGCGAATAAAATTTTATGCAGCTTTTCATGTTGAATATAACTTTTGCACATGCGATTATAAATAAAACAAAAATAAAATGATGAAATAAATACAAATATATTTTTTAAGAAATAGCATAACGTCACTCAAAATTTGATATCAGTATTTTTAAGTTCCATATTTAAAATTCTTAGAGCATAAGATAAAGTGCTGCGTCAGAAACTTTTAACCCGTCAAGGGTTTTTGCATTGATCCTTTATTACATACATAAGTAGTTTAATTGGTATTTTTTTTTTAAATATTCTGAATATGCCCAGTATGGAGACCTTCCTTGACAAGCCATTTTGGAGCAGCAAAAATCTGATTTTGGAGCAGTAAAATCCATTTTTGGAGCAGCAAAAATCTAATTTTGTAGCAATAAAATTAAAATTCTGTTTTTGGAGCAGACTGAAATTCTTATGCTAATAAACTCCTAAAAATTAAAATGATTGCTATCTTGAAAATATTTTCACATTTGAAAGAATAATTACTCAGATAAAATTTCTGCACACATTTTGCTAACTCTGGGCTAACTAAACGGCAATTGGGTACAGATTGCAATAATGAAAAATTAGCAGCAGGGAGGAAAAAAAATCAGTTTATTTGGCTTTAAAAAATATTATTTTAGAGCAATAATTTTAATTAATCAAAGGAAAGCCTATAAATACAACATACAGGACTCCCACTCAACTTTTATAGTAAAAAGTGGTAAAAGGGGATCATTTTTTTTTTTTCAAAAAAAAAAAGGGACCAAAAAAGACCATATATTTTGCATAAAAAGGAAACTTTGGGGACCTAATTTCAGCAAATCACAAAATAAAATAAACAAAATCCGTGCAATCATTTCACGAAATTAACGTTTTTCGCGATCCTTTGACAAAATTAATGAGATTTCACAATCTCTTGCCAAAATTTGAGTGATTTTTGTGATCTTTTGCCGAAATTAAAGTGATTTTCACAATCTTTCGAAGAAATTTGCTTATTTTTCGCGATCTTTTGACGAAATTCGTGTATTTTTGCGGTCTTATGACGAAATTTGCATATTTTTGCTGTATTCTGACAAAATTCGCGTATTTTTTTTGCGGTCTTTTGACGAAATTCGTCTATTTTTGCGATTTTTTTGACAAAATTTGCGTGTCTTTTGCAATCTTTTGACTAAAATCGCATATTTTTCTTGATCTTTTGGCGAAATTCGTGATCTTTGGGTGGAATTCGCTTGTTTTACGCGATCTTTTGTAGAAATTTACAGGGGTTTTTTTTCTATCTTTTGACCGCGTTTTGTTCATTTTTTCACGAAACTAGCGATCCTTTGAGAAAATTCACGTTTTTTTTCGCGATCTTTTGACGGAATTCGTGTATTTTTTGCTATCTTTCGACGAAATTCGCGTGTTTTTTCTGGTATTTTGACGAAAGTTGCTGTTTGTTTCGCGACCTTTTGACGAAATTCACGTTTTTTCGCAATCTTTTGACAGCGTTTTGTTTGTTTTTGACAAAATTCCCACTTTTTTCGTGATCATTTGACTAATATGGCATGTTTTTCGCGATATTTTGATAAAATTCGCAAGTTTTTCGATTTTGACAAAATCCACGTGCTTTCCGCGGCCTTTTGATCGCGGCTTTTTCATTTTTGACGAAATTATCTTTTTTTTTTTTTTTTACACGATCATTTAAAAAAATTCGCGTTTTTTTTCCACCGTCCTTTGACGAAATTCACGTTTTTTCTGCGATGCTTTGACGAAATTGGTGATTTTTTTCTGCGAATGATTGACGAAATTGTTTTTTTTCGGCAACCATTTGTTGAAATTCGCAATATTTTTAAGTGATATTTTTTTATGCCTGAATTTTCAGGCTGATGGCCGATTTTTTTTAAATTTTCGGAACCGAATGCCTTAAATTTTCGGAAAATTCGGAACAGAACTACCCCTGGCAAACAATAAATAAATCATTCATAAAATTGGAAAATATTTCTAATATTTCGGTATTTAAAAAAAAAAAAAGTTACAAAACCAAAAATTTTTTTTTTTTTTTCAAAAAAATTTTCCGCAAAATTCTGAATTTTGCAGAAAATTTTCCGCGCATGGCGTGCAGTGCACGTGTATATTATGCAACTCTGATCAGAAGTATGAAACATTCTGTGCTAGACTAAAGCACACGCTATTACTGAAAAAGCAGAAGCAGGGCTGAATGACTAGAAGGGAAAAATAGTCTTGCTTTTGCTCATGAGGTGGTAGCACATGCTTCATGACTATTGACAAAAGTTTGACACTTTTGAAATGTGTCACTTCTCTTTTTCATTTATGTATTTAAGATGTTTGTTTTACTTATTGTATTTTGTAGCAATTTTTTTTATCAATTTAGTTTTTTTATTTAATAATAATAGAGAAGAAATGTTAACTACATAAAAGTTCGATAGCATTTACCATCATTTTAATAATTTTCTTTTATAAGACTTGCTGTCAATTTCCACAGTAATTCCTCAAATGATGGTTTTGACATTTGATAACAGTTTAAAAAATTCTATGGATATTGCTGCAACTTTGGATGTTTTAAATAGAAATGACTGGTAAATAATCTAACACTTATAAGAAGATGAACCCAGTGCCATCTGTGTATACTTTTCCCCTGTAATTTCTTGTACAGCTGACATAAAATTAAAGAATCATTTATATCGTGCAAAAGATCCATCTTGCTCACTTAAAAACATTGATTGGAAGTCTCCATGTTTTGGCAGGAACGGAACATTGAAACTGGCATCTGTGTGGCCGCTGCAGCACAGGCATCATTTCTGATGCAGAAACTGTGAGCATCGAAATTGTCGCTCATATGACATTAGCCTTAACCTCAATAAGATATATCAATTGCAAGGCAATCAGAGTACATTTATGCAAGTTACAGCACTGACAAACAGACAAACCAAATTCGTAAACTTTTTTCAATACTGTTGGAAAGTGTTAAAATTGATAAAGATGTGTTATTCATATTCATATTAAAGATCTTAGATTAACATTTAAGAGAGTTTATGTGGTACCAAATACATAAAAATTAAGATTATTTTAAATGGCATTAAAGCTTTTCAGTCGCCAGAATGATTGCTCCAATTTTGATACTTGGGTTTTTTTTTTTTTTTTTTTTTTTTGGCTCATAATTTCAATACTTTACCTAATTTTTACATACTTTTTATACTGTTGCCTCAGAGCAACAGTAGGACATCTAGTAATAATTGAAAATGAGATGTCTGACTTACTGCTATGAAAAACATTTCTGCATCTAGTGAAACAGTAGGGAATTTTTATAAAACACATCTGAGATATAATATTAAACATAACTTTGTGTTTCAGAAGTTGTTTGACTAGATGCAAACACGATTACTTATAGCAGTAAGTCACACATCTCATTTTTCATTATCACTAGATGTCCTACTAGTTGCTCTGCGGCAACAATTAACATATTATGTTAACTGTTATTTAAAATTGCTGAATATGTTACATCTGTTTACATTTTTTGATTAAATAAAGAGCAACCTATCCTTTCAAACTGTTATTAATTGCTATTTATTACATCCCTCCGGAAAATATAACTATAACAGTAGTACACAAAACCATTAACAAGGAATTTTTGTGCGAAAAGATTGACTTTTAGGAAGTCATACCAAGTAAAGTATTTTCAAATTTCTCATTAGTGTACCATTAGTATGATGGTCTAACATGGAGAAACATATAATTGATTGAGTAGACTGTATAATAATAGTAAAAAATAATATTTTTATTATTTTTTGTAATGTACCAAATAAGAACTTTATTTTGCTTAGGGTATTTTTAATTATTTTTATTTCTGGATGGAAAGAAATAGGCAATAAAATATGGTAGTACAGGTGGGGGAAAGGTGAGGGAATGATGTTTGCATGATATATATTACATTTTTAAATATTAAATTTATTTATTTTTAAATTTTACTTTCTGTCCCTAATAAACTATGTTTAGATCTTCTAATAAAAATAAATAAAAATGTAATGAAATTAAGAGCATTTATGTGACTGGGGATGGGACCACTTATGGTTATGGGACCACTTTTTGCACTACTGTAGAGAATAACCCGCCCTGACTACCGCAGGGGCAGCTGCCCCAAGCCCCCATGGGACTAATCAGCAGACTTGTATAAAAACAAAAATTTTCCGCGCACATAAATATTAGGTCACAAATTTTCGCAAAATTTGCATGTTTATTGCGATCTTTTGACGAAATTCGCATATTTTTGGCAATCTTTTGACGAAATTGGCATATTTTTGGCAATCTTTTAATTAATTTCGCAGATTTTTGGCAATCTTGACAGAATTTGCTTATTTTTTGCGATCTTTTAACGAAATTCACGTTTTTTCACAATCTTTTGACCTTGTTTTGTTCGTTTTTTGACGAAGTCCTTTGACTAAATACACGTTTTTTTCGCGATATTTTGATGAAATTAGTGTGTTTTTTGCGACCTTTTGATGAAATTTGCGGGTTTTTTTCGCCATCTTTTAATAAAATTAGCGTTTTTACGATCTTTTGACCATGTTTAGTTCGTTTTTTGACGAAATTAGCGATCCTTTGGCAAAATTCGCGATCTTTCGACAAAATTTGCGCATTTTTCATCATCTTTTGACGAAATTTTCACGTTTTTCACGATGTTTTGACGAAATTTTTGCGTTTATCACAATCTTTTGATGAAATTTTTGCATTTTTCGTGATGTTTTGACAAAATTTTCGTGTTTTTCACAATATTTTGACAAAATTTGCATGTTTTTCGCGATCTAGAATTTTGTGGAATTCTGGTCATTGCTTTGTTTACATTTTTAAACAGTAATTTGAATGTAATAATGCAACCAATATCATAATGAATGGTAATATAGTAAAATATTAAAATAATTAAGTAAAGTAATAAACTAAAATGATAAAAAGTAAGATAATTTTTTAAAGGATTAAGTTATTAAAAGTAAAAGTCAAGTAAATAATTAATAATGTATAATTAAATGGGCATAATAAAGATCAGATAGATTTTCCTTGAATTATTCAACAAAACTTTTTCATAAATGTACCCTATTAATTCACATCAAAATCACAAATTAAGGAAGTTTTATTTCAGGTTTAGCCAGTCTTAATAACCTAAAAGTTTGATTAATACATAAATATATTTGGTAAAAAGATTGCGATTACCAGTGATATCAGCAATATCTTGTTTTTTTTTTCAGAAATAAATTTATACTTCTTTTGTAAAAAAACACAAATTCAGCCATATTATCGAGATAGGCGAGAGTAGTACACAGCGAGACAGCAGCCACTTTGACATATAGTTGTAACTTTTTCTCCAAGCTGGCACACACACACACATAACGACCTCATCTTATGCAACACATGGATGTAGTTTCAGCACTTCAGTTACTCGTCCGACAAGTAAATAATTCTTTAGTTTATAGTGGTTAAAGTTACATAAACGTCCATTTTAGAGTTTATTTCCTTCAATATGACATATATTTACTTAACCAAATCTAGCTATATCTATCTATAGACTATTCTAGAGACTATTCTAAATCTAGCTATAGACTATTTGGACAAAACCACATAAACTTTTTAAAGCAATGAAATTGATGTAACAGATGTGGCTATTCTAGAGACTATTCTAAATCTAGCTATAGACTATTTGGACAAAACCACATAAACTTTTTAAAGCGATGAAATTGATGTAACAGATGTGGCATCCATTTTGTTACAACGCATCGAAAGTACACAGTGAGACACACAGTTGTGACACCATAGACGTGTCTCATTGTGTACCTACTATGTGGTTCTGATGTTAAAAAAAATTATTTATTAATAAAAGAAGGTTTTTCTCTCTCTTTCTGAGTGTGGACGTGCAATGGCTAGGGAAATCTACTAAACATAACAGGCTGAAAATTTTCATGAAGGTAGCTCAAGGTCTACCATTGTCCACCTGAGGCTCAAATTTTTAATATTTTGAAAATCTAGAAATATTAATTAGAAATCATAAACTGCATAAAATTATTGATAGAGTGTAAAAATGTATGATTTGTGAAAATATATACATTGTCTCACTGTATACCACTTGTGGTACACATCGCCAAAACAAGTGTCTCGCCTATTCTAGGATTCTGCCAAAGAATTTACTATGATAGCGCAACGAAAGTCATAGATTTTGAGATAAAAAGGAACACTGATAATTAAGAGACTCAAATCCACTGCAGTTTCAGGTGACAAGACTCAGAGAGTGAATTTGTACCATGCTGAAACTAAAAAAAAAAGTTTTAAAAAAAATTACAGAATCATGTGCTGCTAGCAACCTTAACACGGCATCATAAATAAAGCTGTACAAAAGTATGAGTTGTGGGAAATATTCAAGAATAATAATCACATCAGTAAATCCTGTAAATGATTAACAAAATTTTATAAGTTCAAGTTTAATCTAACTAAAAACATCATTTCACTGCAAACAACGTAAGTACAGATTTACAAAATCAAATGAACGCATAATAAAAAATTATTTTGGTAAAGAAAATGAACGTTTTCAATATATTATTCTAGGTTTTCTAAACAGCTTCTTAATAATTAAGACATGCTTTTTTATAATATTTTTTGAAGTTTATATTTTACATTTCATTTGATTAACTATTTAAAAGTTTCTTCACATTAAATTTAAAATGGAACATAGTATACATTATAGCACTTACATATTAAAAGAAAAGTTATAGGTTCAATTAGAAAATCGCATGGTAACAAAAATGAATGAAAACTTTGGATATATAAATATATTGGATATTTTATTTTCGAGAGAACAAAATAGCAACGACATAGTTAATTACAGTTTCGTGTTAGTTCAGCAGATTGTATACAAAAAAAAAAATCTTGTTACTGCATAATCATATCGCTACGATATGCGAACGATAATGAAAACAAAACAAATGATGGATTTTATGATTTTCTTTTTATCAAAATGACTATTCGCGAACAGCGATCGGATTAACCCGCTCATAAAGAAGATTGCACTATGGAGCTGAAAGCTTTGAAGCATAAAACGAGTTCTTGACTCCTCTCATTCGTCAAGAGGAGTAGATTGGGAGCACAGATTAAATATCTCATAATAAAAATTAAGCAGGAGAAAGTGTGGAACTGTACCATGGAAAACAAAAGAAATTCACTCCATCTATTGCGATCTATTGGATCTTTCTTGAACCTCCGGAAATAATTGAAACCATGGAACAAGAACAATGAAAAGAAAGTGATCTCCTGCTTTTCTTGCTCAAAATCCAAGAAAAGTAAATATCACGGAGTAAAAGAGGTGGAGGGGAAACTTAATAGGCATTACTCGCCGAAAACGCAAGTTGCATTTTGGTAAATAATGAGGGCGCTACAATCCGCATGTTGGCCATTCTTTTAGCAGAATATCACATGATTGTATGTATAAGAGCCGTACGTTAGAATTAAAAAATATTTTATGTTATTCGTTTATTTTTTATTATTGATATTACAAAGCATAAATTAAGATGGGGTATAAGTGCTTTGTTCCTGGATGCAAAACAGGTTATGCCAATGACATAAAAAAAAAGAAAAAACGAAGGGGAATATAAATTGAACTTGTTCCATGCTCCACAGGTGAGAGATTTTTTTAGGCTTTAATATAAAGCTATTTGCTGGTAATTATGTTTAAATTGAGAAATTTTTATCTTAAATCAATCTTAGTGTATATGTTTTTTAAATGTTATACTTAATGAACACTAATAATTGCTGTGGGTAATTGACATGTACCTATCTGTCAAATACCATTTAAATTGAGATTAAACCATTTAAATTGCAGAATTTTGTCATGTCAAATTCTATGAAAATGGAATCAAACTTAAAAAGAGATTAATAAAAGTTTCCTTCATTCTATTAAATCCTATCATACGTAATTAATTCAATGATATCCCATGATAGGTAATGATTCCAGGTTGCCATGGTGATTATTCTATTAAATCCTATCACACGAAATTAATTCAATGATATCCCATGATAGGTAATGATTCTAGGTTGCCATGGTGATTATTCTATTAAATCCTATCACACGTAATTAATTCAATGGTATCCCATGATAGGTAATGATTCTAGGTTGCCATGGTGATTATTCTATTAAATCCTATCATACGAAATTAATTCAATGATATCTCATGATAGGTAATGATTCTAGGTTGCCATGGTGATTATTCTATTAAATCCTATCGCACGAAATTAATTCAATGATATCCCATGATATGTAATGATTCTAGGTTGCCACGGTGATTATTCTATTAAATCTTGTCACATGTAATTAATTCAATGATACCCTATGATAGGTAATGATTCTAGGTTGCCATGATGATTACGTTCTATTTAAGATGGAGTCCTATTATTTTCGTATTACTGAATTTAATGTATATAATCGTAATAAATTTTGTATTCATGCATTTTTGCATAAGAGTGAGTCAAAAGGGTTATTAAAATTTGATATTCTGCATGCTCTGATTTGTAAACATATAGTAATCTAAAATATACTGTTACATTTTTCCATTAATATTTATGAAGTATTCTGGAAAATAATCTTAATTGTATGTTAAGAAAAATCGGAATTTTTTGTAGAAATTGAGTCGGGTCTAATTTTTTTTTTTTTTTTTTTTTTTTTGCAAGGACCGGGCCGGGGCGTGAACTGCGAAAATACAAACGGGCCAGGCCGGGCCGAACTTTTAGTTTTTCCACCCGCTCGGGCCGGGCCTAATTATTTCTCTTTCGGGGCGGGGTGGGGCGGGCCCGGGTCTGGAAATTCCGGTCCTCTACCCCCCCCCCCCCTTCCTCCTTATAAGTAAGATTATATTAAAATCCAACGTTACGACTTTTGTAAAAATTAGTTCCTGAACAATGACCTATAATTTACATGTTTTCCTTTCCAAATAATTAAGATAAAAATTTGTTTTAATTCTACATTTATTAATTGCATAGATATCAAAAGTTATGAATTATTAAATTAGTTAAAGGTTATAAAATATACTCGACATTAAAATTTACTCCAAAAAATATTAAATAATACTTTTAATTTTAAAAAGTCATAAGTCCATTTATTTCTTCGCGGCAGAATTATCACCGATATTCAATGTTTTTAAATGGCCTGTGGCCTGCCTTCGCTTTTTTGTCAGAATGATCTCTGATTTTAAATGTCTTATAAGAAGCAATCGAAAAGCCAAGTGCCTTTGAAAAAATATGTATCTTATGAAGAAAACTGTAATTAATCAGATTTCTACTTGTACGACTTTCTTAAAATTCAAATTTTCTATTAAAAAAATTTTAAAAATCAGTGCTTTTCCCATTGAAAAACATTGTAGAACCATCGATCGATAGCCTACATTCTACGGTATCGCCATCTAACGGGAGAAAAACTGCATAGCAAAATTTCAACGCTAGTTTCGCCTCCACCTTTTTTACTCCGTGGTAAATATAAACAAATGGAAACTTCCGAATGTAAAATGCAATGGTAATCGCCAAAAATGGCTTCAACCAGTAAAGAAATTAGAAGACATAAGTCTAAAAAGAAAAGAAAAGATGATGACCAAGTGCAAGTTTTGAAGCATTATGATACATTGTAAATTTCATTTTGTATTTTTTGAATTGAAATTTTGGGTACAGATGTCATATTCGCCCCATATTGGCGCGATTTTTTTCGGTTGCCAATTTGGCGAAAACATCAACAGCATAAACAACATAATCTGGGTTACCACATCAAGCAAAATAACGACACTTTGACGCAAGTTATGTACCTGTTGCTTATATGATATTGGCGACAGAAAAAAATCGCGCCAATATGGGGCGAATATGACATCTGTTCCATTCCCCTTGATGAAATATATCTGTCCATGTGTCTAAAGTCATATGTTATATAAAGAATATGTTTGTTGTGTACAAGAACATTTGCAATTTCTAATTCAATTTATAAATATTACGGGGAAAGTATAATCTGGTTATTTCTGAAATATAGTTATTTGACTGATGGGTATGAGAAAATTTACAATTTTTTGTTAAAGAGGCGTGTTTTTACTGAGGAGGGCAGTTTTGTACTTAGTTTATGATCTTGAAGTGCAAACTCTCCTAGAGTAAAGATAAGGAGTAGAGGCCGAATCCCATTGTTATTTCGGTCAGAACTTGAGGCACACATGTTTCCGCTTTCATCGCCAAAAGGTTCTCTTTTTTGGCGGTGATCACCTTATTGGCAACTGTCGGATTTGATTTATGCGAGAGAAACGCCCGACGCAAGAAAGTTTCAGCGGGAACCAGAGGAGAAAAACCGGTTTGGCGCGTTTTCTCTGCCCACCATCACGTGACAGTGGGTAGTGATCCCGGCGTCAAGAAAGGGTTGCTATTTCTGAGTCCAGTTATATGAGAAGTCTATGAAACTCTCCCTCCCCGGAGCAACAGAAATTCCTCCCGAGGGAATAATACCTTAAATAAAATTGATTGTTTATCTGTGTAAAAACATGCATAATTTAGTTACATTTTTGTATAAACAAATAAAAGAATTATGTAAAAGAGAAAAATAATAGCAATTAGAAAAATCGATTCAATTTTAAATGATAAAAATTGTTTGACGAAATCCTAGAACAAGCGAGACACCCGAACCCGATCTGGCGATTTTTATGACACATGCCAAATACCCACGTCCCAACCAATACAGCAACCTGAATCAAAATTCTTACTCACACCACACTGCAATGCAAGCAGACAATTTATTACTTAGACAGCTCCAACGAGAAATTCGGTACTTTTCGGGGCACAGATGTCATATTCGCCCCATATTGGCACGATTTTTTTCTGACGCCAATGTCATATGTAGGGGAGAGTTGGGAGGAGTGGGACAGATTTCAGAATTTATTTTTTAATTCACTACTTATGCTTTACCAAGAGTACAGCTTATAAAAATCTAATAGTATGTTACTTAAGCTATGTTTAAAAAATACAAACACTGTGAAATACAAACAACTGGCTTTTATTTGCATGTTTTAAAATGTTAACATTTTTGTCCCACACCTCCCTCACATGAGGGAGGTATGGGACGTACATGAGGGAGGAATGGGACACTGTTTGAAAAAAATTAAATTAACACATATTGTATTTTGATAAGACAACACTGAAAGCAAAGTAGGACTGGGCTCGGCTGGTACCACAAATTATTTGTATTTGAGGCAATTTCATTATGATATCCCTTTTCTCTACTTCACTGAAGTCATTTTCTTGTGGGAAGTGAAATTTTTCTTTTTCATCATTTTTGAATATGATAAACTTCTTACCACTGTCTATATCCTCAACTCTGCCAATATAATAAACAACTGTCTTCTTCGTCAAAAATTTAACAAGTACAAAGTCATTTATCCTAATTTTGGATCATCAATTAACCAATCAAATTCTTCAGCAATTTCATTATCATTGTGAGTAATTAAATCAAAAGTCTTCATCTGTAGAGTCATGCAACAAAAATTATCCATAAATGGAATCATCAGATAATTCATTCGCTTTTTTCTGTTTCTTCCTTTTCACCTTAAGAGTTTTCTTTTTACACAATCTCTTCTGCTTTTTATCAGCAGCTATTTTTTCAATTTCTTCTTTTTCTGATAGTGTCAGTGATGATTTTTGATCTTTCCTTTTTTCTGTCTTTCTTTATAGTTTTTGTGGTGATGCTTTGGGATATGGGTGCATATCGGAAGAGCTCAAAGGTATTTGAGAACATGTCCCATTCCTCCCTCATTGATGCTGTCCCATTCCTCCCTCTGCTGAATATTTTTTAAAAAGGCTTATCATATATAGCATGCTACATTTAGGCTTTATTTGACTGCTAGTTCACAAACACTATATCTTTAAGTTTATTATACAATTATAATATTTTTATTTTAAATATAATATAATTGAAAAAAATCATTGAAAGAATAAGAATTTGTACTTACTTCTGGGGTATGAAAGTAAAATTTTCCCTTTTAAATACAAACAATAATACAGCTGGTGTAACAATTAAAATCAAACATGAGGCTATAGATGCTCCATCTAGTGGACAAACTAGAACTAAATTCTAACAGTTATTTTGGACATAAATGCTGCTGTCCCACTCCTCCCACTGTCCCATTCCTCCCAACTCTCCCCTATACTTAAGCGGCACCAAAGTGTTGTTATTTTGCTTGATATGGTAATCCGGATGTTGTTGTTTATGCTGTTGATGTTTTCGCCAAATCGGCGTCGGAAAAAAATCGCGCCAATATGGGGCGAATATGACATCTGTGCCCTTTTCGGTTAGATGTATATATAACACTGGTGCCTGGCTAACCGAAAAGTACCAGAAATCCATTCACAAAGTAAACATGATGCAAAAAAGTTTGATTTTTCAGCAACTTGCTAAGAAAATCATTCTATCATGCTAGTTTTGTCCCGTTCTGCAATGAATTTTTAAAACTCGTGAAAGAATTTCGGTTTAAAACATTTAACCTAGTTAGTATAAATATTTTTTTTTTACTTTTCGGTTAGCCGGGCACCAGTGTTATATTTACATTAATATATACATATATATGCACATATATGTAAATATACATACATATGTATATATATATTCACATATATGTGCATATATATGTATATATTAATGTAAATATAACACTGGCGCCTGGCTAACCGAAAAGTACCATTTTTTTTCTTTCACAATATTCAATATTTTTTCTTTTTGTGTGTGTGTGCTTCATGACAATTTTTTAACATTCGTAAAAGAAATTAAATTGCAAACCTTTACACTGAATATTGTCTTATACAATGAATTTTGTCTTCCGGATTTTTGAAATTTTAAATTTGTCAAATAGCTCTGGATTTTTGAATTTTGAAAAATGTCAAATAGTTCCAGATTTTTTAATTTTTAAATATTCCAAATGGCACAGATGTCATATTCGCCCCATATTGGCACGATTTTTTTTGGTTGCCAATTTGGCGAAAACACCAACAGCATAAACAACATAATCCGGGTTATCACATCAAGCAAAATAACGACACTTTGGTGCAAGTTAAGTACCCGCTGCCTATATGATATTGGCGACAGAAAAAAATCGCGCCAATATGGGGCAAATATGACATCTGTGCCCTCCAAATTTTATCATTTTTAAATTAGTCAAATACCTCTGGATTTTTTTATTTTAAATTTGTCAAATAGCTCTGGATTTTTAAATTTGTCAATAAACTCTGGATTTTTAAATATGTCAAATAGCTCCAAATTTTATAATTTTTAAATTTGTCAAATAGCTCTGGATTTTTGAATTTTAAAATTTGCCAAATAGCTCTGAATTTTTAATTTAAAAATTTGTTAAAGACGTCTGGATTTTTTAATTTTTAAACTCAGCAAATAGTTCTGGATTTTTTAAATTTGTCAATAGCTCCAGTATCAATCTTCTAGCACAAATTAAAATTTCTTTATTCGCAATATTAAAAATGCACAAATTCATCACAGAACGCATGAGAACTCCAGAACACACGAGAATTCTAGGACGCATGAAACACAAAACTTGTATTTATGCACAAAACACAATACAGTATAGGATCTATTATCCGGCGTCCCGATATCCGGAACGCTCTAAAAACCGGAACGGTAAACGATCCAAAACCGAAACTTAGTGAAAACTTTCATTTCATAAAAATTTGCAGTTTTTTTTTCATATTTTATTGAAGAGTTAACATGCTTTATAAATCGATATTTTAAATATTTTAAACTTTTTCTCATACACCTCAAGGTACCGTAATATTCCCTTAATTTCCTCCCCTCCCCTCCAAACGCGGCAAAAAATCGTAAAGTAATCGGCCTACGGATTAAAAGTGGCTATCGAAATCTACCGCCTGTTGAAATCCGAAAATGTTTATAAGAATAGTCCAAAGCCTGCCCTGATATTCAGATTTTTCTTTTTTTGTTAACCGAGATAATTAAAAAACAGAACTTAAAAAGCGCGAACTTAAAAGCGTCTCTCCCTACGATCCCACTTATAACGCTCCCGTGAAAGATAAGAATTGAATGTACGCAATCATCGGACATAAGTTCTCTTTTTGATCATTTTTATGACTTCGCATCGGCATAACCTTTAGAAATATGGGAAAATTAACTACATATTCTTAAATTTCGTATTTTTCTGCTTCAAACGCTAAAATCCATTATAAAAAATTTTAATTTTAACCTTTCGAAAAAAAATATTTTCGAAACATCACTTAGAATTTGAATGCGTTTTCCGCGATCGAAAACTGTTGGCAAGCTCTGACCTTTGACGTCATCTAAAGGCGGAAATTCAGTCAATTAGGAGAATGAGAGAAACGTTCGTTTTACCGTTTTCAGCTGCGTCCATCGAACAGTAGAAAAGCAGAGATTCGGAATCGGATAAGACAGAAAGGTGGTACGGTGCTTCGCGCAATTTTTTTTTTGGAAAGGGAGGTGGGCTGTCGTGGGATTTTTTTTAAATATCAAATTTCTTTATAAAATAGGGGAGGGTGGGTTAATGGAATATTACAGTAATTATGCATTTCTTTATCTCCGCGAATTTGCGGAAATCTGCATTTTAAGTGTTGATAATTTTGCCTCTTATATTTTTCTGTCCGCTTTCCATGCGATAAATTCGTGAACAAAACAAAAATAAATAAAAAGTCAACTTTCAATATATTCCCCTCCCTCCCTCCCTCCCCAATTATTGGATGAAGATGCAGTTCAAGTTTGTTTCAATATAGATAATAATGCTCCACTTAGTCATCAGATGACATACAGTGAAATTTGTGAAATGATGACTAAAGATGCATCTGATGATCGTAGTGATGATGATGACAAGAATGAGGATGTAGAAAAAATATATAATGAACAAATGATGTTTTACACTCAACAATTAATTCAAGGCACGGAACAAATTAAGTTATTTCCATGAACAACAAATAATGTCCTTATATAAAATTCAAGACCAGATTGTAAAAGAGAAACGTTACAAGCAGCCAACTTTAAAAGGATTTTTCCAAAAAACTAATTCCCAAGCATCTGCATCTGAACCTGAAAACTAAATTTTATTTTTGATCTTGTTCATTTGTAAGTTTTATTATAATTTAAAATTATTACTTAACTTTTTTTTTTTTTTTTTTGTAAATAAAAATTAATTAAACTTTTCCTTAATTGTGTTTTATTGAATTAATTCAACAAATGTGTAATACAGTATTTTTAATATTATTTATGCTAACCAGTATTTCATATTTATGTACATTAGAAAATATTTGTGGTAGTGTTCCGAATTACGGAAAAACCCCTTATCCGGAATGCCTCAGGTCCCAAGGATTCCGGATAACAGATCCTATACCGGTATAGGATCTATTATCCGGCGTCCCGATATCCGGAACGCTCTAAAAACCGGAACGGTAAACGATCCAAAACCGAAACTTAGTGAAAACTTTCATTTCATAAAAATTTGCAGTTTTTTTTTTCATATTTTATTGAAGAGTTAACATGCTTTATAAATCGATATTTTAAATATTTTAAACTTTTTCTCATACACCTCAAGGTACCGTAATATCCCCTTAATTTCCTCCCCTCCCCTCCAAACGCGGCAAAAAATCGTAAAGTAATCGGCCTACGGATTAAAAGTGGCTATCGAAATCTACCGCCTGTTGAAATCCGAAAATGTTTATAAGAATAGTCCAAAGCCTGCCCTGATATTCAGATTTTTCTTTTTTTGTTAACCGAGATAATTAAAAAACAGAACTTAAAAAGCGCGAACTTAAAAGCGTCTCTCCCTACGATCCCACTTATAACGCTCCCGTGAAAGATAAGAATTGAATGTACGCAATCATCGGACATAAGTTCTCTTTTTGATCATTTTTATGACTTCGCATCGGCATAACCTTTAGAAATATGGGAAAATTAACTACATATTCTTAAATTTCGTATTTTTCTGCTTCAAACGCTAAAATCCATTATAAAAAATTTTAATTTTAACCTTTCGAAAAAAAATATTTTCGAAACATCACTTAGAATTTGAATGCGTTTTCCGCGATCGAAAACTGTTGGCAAGCTCTGACCTTTGACGTCATCTAAAGGCGGAAATTCAGTCAATTAGGAGAATGAGAGAAACGTTCGTTTTACCGTTTTCAGCTGCGTCCATCGAACAGTAGAAAAGCAGAGATTCGGAATCGGATAAGACAGAAAGGTGGTACGGTGCTTCGCGCAATTTTTTTTTTTGGAAAGGGAGGTGGGCTGTCGTGGGATTTTTTTTAAATATCAAATTTCTTTACAAAATAGGGGAGGGTGGGTTAATGGAATATTACAGTAATTATGCATTTCTTTATCTCCGCGAATTTGCGGAAATCTGCATTTTAAGTGTTGATAATTTTGCCTCTTATATTTTTCTGTCCGCTTTCCATGCGATAAATTCGTGAACAAAACAAAAATAAATAAAAAGTCAACTTTCAATATATTCCCCCCCCCTCCCTCCCTCCCCAATTATTGGATGAAGATGCAGTTCAAGTTTGTTTCAATATAGATAATAATGCTCCACTTAGTCATCAGATGACATACAGTGAAATTTGTGAAATGATGACTAAAGATGCATCTGATGATCGTAGTGATGATGATGACAAGAATGAGGATGTAGAAAAAATATATAATGAACAAATGATATTTTACACTCAACAATTAATTCAAGGCACGGAACAAATTAAGTTATTTCCATGAACAACAAATAATGTCCTTATATAAAATTCAAGACCAGATTGTAAAAGAGAAACGTTACAAGCAGCCAACTTTAAAAGGATTTTTCCAAAAAACTAATTCCCAAGCATCTGCATCTGAACCTGAAAACTAAATTTTATTTTTGATCTTGTTCATTTGTAAGTTTTATTATAATTTAAAATTATTACTTAACTTTTTTTTTTTTTTTTTTGTAAATAAAAATTAATTAAACTTTTCCTTAATTGTGTTTTATTGAATTAATTCAACAAATGTGTAATACAGTATTTTTAATATTATTTATGCTAACCAGTATTTCATATTTATGTACATTAGAAAATATTTGTGGTAGTGTTCCGAATTACGGAAAAACCCCTTATCCGGAATGCCTCAGGTCCCAAGGATTCCGGATAACGGATCCTATACCGGTATAGGATCTATTATCCGGCGTCCCGATATCCGGAACGCTCTAAAAACCGGAACGGTAAACGATCCAAAACCGAAACTTAGTGAAAACTTTCATTTCATAAAAATTTGCAGTTTTTTTTTTCATATTTTATTGAAGAGTTAACATGCTTTATAAATCGATATTTTAAATATTTTAAACTTTTTCTCATACACCTCAAGGTACCGTAATATCCCCTTAATTTCCTCCTCTCCCCTCCAAACGCAGCAAAAAATCGTAAAGTAATCGGCCTACGGATTAAAAGTGGCTATCGAAATCTACCGCCTGTTGAAATCTGAAAATGTTTATAAGAATAGTCCAAAGCCTGCCCTGATATTCAGATTTTTCTTTTTTTGTTAACCGAGATAATTAAAAAACAGAACTTAAAAAGCGCGAACTTAAAAGCGTCTCTCCCTACGATCCCACTTATAACGCTCCCGTGAAAGATAAGAATTGAATGTACGCAATCATCGGACATAAGTTCTCTTTTTGATCATTTTTATGACTTCGCATCGGCATAACCTTTAGAAATATGGGAAAATTAACTACATATTCTTAAATTTCGTATTTTTCTGCTTCAAACGCTAAAACCCATTATAAAAAATTTTAATTTTAACCTTTCGAAAAAAAATATTTTCGAAACATCACTTAGAATTTGAATGCGTTTTCCGCGATCGAAAACTGTTGGCAAGCTCTGACCTTTGACGTCATCTAAAGGCGGAAATTCAGTCAATTAGGAGAATGAGAGAAACGTTCGTTTTACCGTTTTCAGCTGCGTCCATCGAACAGTAGAAAAGCAGAGATTCGGAATCGGATAAGACAGAAAGGTGGTACGGTGCTTCGCGCAATTTTTTTTTTTGGAAAGGGAGGTGGGCTGTCGTGGGATTTTTTTTAAATATCAAATTTCTTTACAAAATAGGGGAGGGTGGGTTAATGGAATATTACAGTAATTATGCATTTCTTTATCTCCGCGAATTTGCGGAAATCTGCATTTTAAGTGTTGATAATTTTGCCTCTTATATTTTTCTGTCCGCTTTCCATGCGATAAATTCGTAAACAAAACAAAAATAAATAAAAAGTCAACTTTCAATATATTCCCCTCCCTCCCTCCCCAATTATTGGATGAAGATGCAGTTCAAGTTTGTTTCAATATAGATAATAATGCTCCACTTAGTCATCAGATGACATACAGTGAAATTTGTGAAATGATGACTAAAGATGCATCTGATGATCGTAGTGATGATGATGACAAGAATGAGGATGTAGAAAAAATATATAATGAACAAATGATATTTTACACTCAACAATTAATTCAAGGCACGGAACAAATTAAGTTATTTCCATGAACAACAAATAATGTCCTTATATAAAATTCAAGACCAGATTGTAAAAGAGAAACGTTACAAGCAGCCAACTTTAAAAAGATTTTTCCAAAAAACTAATTCCCAAGCATCTGCATCTGAACCTGAAAACTAAATTTTATTTTTGATCTTGTTCATTTGTAAGTTTTATTATAATTTAAAATTATTACTTAACTTTTTTTTTTTTTTGTAAATAAAAATTAATTAAACTTTTCCTTAATTGTGTTTTATTGAATTAATTCAACAAATGTGTAATACAGTATTTTTAATATTATTTATGCTAACCAGTATTTCATATTTATGTACATTAGAAAATATTTGTGGTAGTGTTCCGAATTACGGAAAAACCCCTTATCCGGAATGCCTCAGGTCCCAAGGATTCCGGATAACGGATCCTATACTGTACTTATCAAATAAAATAAATAAAAATTTGCTTACTTTTATTTCTCATGTTTGCCCATACTTAAAATAGACTGCTTTTGAAGATATATTTCAAAATGTACAAAAATGACCCAGAAATACACATCTTAACAAAATGTTGTACACATTGAAGGAAACTTCAAACAATCAACCTGTCTTCTTCACAAACAGTAAAATAAAAAAACAACTCAATGAAACACCCATATCTTCCTCCTTTGAGTAAAACCAACAATCAATCTATTAAACTGCACCCGATTGCTGAATTTAACAGATTAGGCCATACAGATTATACCGTAGGCATAGCCAAAAATACGATAGGTACAAAATGATATTACAAGAATAAGCAATTTATTGCCTCGCCAAATGTCTCACTTATTCTAGGATTCAGTCAATTGTTTTATTTTTATACCAACCAAAAGCTCTTTTCTACTGATTTTTAAGGTACATTTGCTATGATTACTCGGATAAAGCTCTTTTCTACTGATTTTTAAGGTAACAACATTTGCTATGATTACTCAGATAGTTTGTCTAGCTGTTAAGTTACTGCTGTTGAACTAATTGCTCTTTTAACATTCAATTATTACTTTGTATCTGTTAGGCACACAGGAGGGTTGGATGGTATTTACCGCCTGATGGTTTTAACCAGTTTTTACCACCTATTATTAGTTTGACCGTTTTTGTCACTTTTATGAAAATTTATCTACTAATTTTTCATTTTCACAAGGGTGGAAGTTTTCCGGGTATTTAATACCATAATTCCATATAACGAATATTCACTTAATTTAGTTACTGATTGAAGAATAATATATGAAAATAGTGGTTTTTAAGGAATATAAAAAGTACAGAAAATTTTCCGTATTTTCCTCATACAACAATTCAAAATTTTAAAGATGTTTTTGTACACATATCTTTATTAAGCTTAAAAATTATTATATTATGAGAATGCACGTTACAATATTTATTATATTTATATCAATGGAGACTAGTTTACTAATTTTTACTTAAAGGAAAAGAAAAGTTCTACACTTTCAACACACTTAAAAATCTTGATCATTTTAATAAAAACCAAATGCTTACGAATATTAATTGTCACATAATGTAGCTAGTTTGTACAGTTTAGCAATCGATATCCTTGGAGCCTCTTAGCATTTATTCTATAACAAAATACAAGCTTCACAGCTTTCTGTACACCAAGTCTATTTCTTAATTTTCTGTGGATATGTGAAACGTTAAAAAAAATTCGCTCTGTGGGTGAAGAACTACAAGATATGGAGTGAAGATTCACCATTAAATGTATGAATTCAGGATTTATTTCTTTGTTATTTAACACTTTCCACCTAACTTTGGCTTTTACATCTTTTGTTTTAAAGAAGCTCGTTGCAAATGGTAACAGTACAAGTGGAATGGAAACCTGCTTTGTGAAACAGATAGTAAACATCTGTTCTTCTATTTATAGATTGGAGAATAGAAACTATGGTAAAATATCTATGATTAAAGTGCTGTATAAGCAGCTTTAGAGAACTGACTAATTCTTTATTTTCCATCTCTTTATATATATATATATGTGTGTGTGTGTGTTACTGTGAAAGACCGAAATCTGGAGAATGTCGACTTTCACCGGTGAATGTCAACATTCACATAGTCACTTGGCGTATGTCAGAAATATTTGCTAAATATCCTTATTTCTGACTTACACCGGCAACAGGGGTGCCATTTCAGAAATTTCTTGGGGGGGGGGGGCAAAGATTTTATGAGGGAAGTTATATAGTTAAGGGTAGGATTTGAGCGTCTACCCCCCCCCCCCCCCTCAAACAAGAAACATAACCTGAATCAGGTTTACAAAAACAGTAAAAAACTTTGAATACGGAAAGTCAAGAACCAAAGAAATTTCATCTTAGCAGGTAAAATTTCAATGCCTTGAATATCCAAAAAAAATTCTGTTTAGACAGGATCCTATTATAGGTTCCATTTTTACAGGTATCCTCAAATACTATTACACCATCCACTCTGTACTATATCTGTGAAAATAGATGTATTACCGTAAAACTTGTAAAAACAAACCCTGTCTATAACAGAATTCTTTCCCAGTAGGAAAAAAAAAATCAAATTTTGATGAAAAAACATCATACAATTATACTTGCTAAGACAGAGACCTGTCTAAAATGGAACTTTTTTCTAGTCCCTTTTGACTTCTTTTTTTCAGGTTTTTACTACAGGGGTGCCATTTCAAGTTTCCTGTCGAAGGACAAGGAAAATTTTTCTTTGTGGAACAGAGAACATGCAGAATTACACAATGTGCAGAACTACACAAATCTCACAGAAAATGGGAAGATCCCACACAATAAAAAAGCTCTGCATGATTTTCTCCTTAACTTCCTTCACGGACATGTGATTATTCTGCGAATTTTTTTAATTTTTGTGAAAGTCCACGATTTTTTTTCTTTCGAATTCCGCAAAATCAATTCAATCACCAAATCGTCGCGGAAAAAAACTCTAATTTCTAACTACAGTGGAAACTATTGCTAATTTCATCAGAGATTGCGAAAAGTAATGCAGATTTCATCAAATGATTGTACAAACTAAAATCTCGAATTCTGTAAAAAGATTTCGAAAAAAATCGCAAATTTCGTCAAAAAATTGTGAAAATTTAGTCAAACAATCAAGGGGAATTTCGTCTAACGATTGGGAAATAAGATACAAAATTTCATGCAACCATCATGCAAAAAATTAAAAATATTATTAGTCAGTGGTAGAAAAAAATAATCGCGAATTTCAACAAATAATCCTGAAAAAGAATCGCAAATTTTGTCAAAAGGTCGCAGAAATAAATATGGAATTTCGTCAGTTGGTCACAGAAAAATATTGTGAATTTTGACAAATGATCGCGAGAAAAAAAACAATTACGATAATGGTTGCAGAAAAAAATCGGGAAGTTTATGAAACGATCATAGAAAAAATCGCAAATTTCGTCAGATGATCATGCAGAAAGAATCATGAAGTTCAATCAGTCGTGAGATAATCAGTCCACGAACGTCATGAATAGATCACCAAAATTGCAATTTTTGTGATCTATAAGCAATAAGAAAATTTTCATTTGTTATTTTCTGCAAGTAAAAGGTAAGGTAAAGCGTTAATTATTTCAGATTACATTTTCACTATTTAGAGGTGGGTTCGTATTAATACTATTTTTCAAAGAAATCCTGAATATTTTTCAGATGAAAAAGCTACATATTTGAACATTAATGAATACTATATATATATTTTCATCTTCCTACATAAAAGATAAAGTTTATATAAAGGTATAATTGTAGACTTCTTTTACAATAATTGTATTAAAATATGAATTAATTTTCTTTCATTTTGGGTCGGTTTGCCTTTCAATGGAAATCTTTTTAGCGGTTTTCGTATTTACATGAAATTACAATCCTGCGTCGGGATAGGTTGACGTATTTTTTTCGTTGTGAGTGAGGTGCACTTTAAGTTTTTCAGATTGTGCTTTATCTTTTTTCGGTCGGAGTTGGGATGACCTGGTTTTTAACAGGGAAGTCCTGAATATTTTTCAAATGAAAAACTATAGATTTGACTATTAATGGTGGCCCATAATAATTGCCCATGTGTTCATTTTTGTACATAAGGGATAAAATTATACACTACTTTATTATAAATGTGTTAAAATATGGAGTAATTTTATTTTACTTTGGTATTTGGTGGAAGTCTGTCGGGTTTTGGGTTGAAGAAATTGTTTTGTCAGATGCGTGCAGGCTCCATTCCTAGGCGTTGAAGAATTTTGAGAGTGTACCATATATAATATGATTTAATAAAGCAAATAATTAAATAATTTGATAACATTGCAATGATTGCAGTAAATATAATGTGACACTAATAATCCGAAAAAGTAAAACAGTTACTATTAAGAACTTGAATTATACACTCGCCTCTTCAACCCCCCCCCCCCCCTCCCAAGAAAAAGAAAAACTATCTGAAAAACTCCACTCCTGAATTTCTAGCAATGAGGGCACTAGTTTTCGTATGATCAAGTTGTACACAGATGAGAAGCAATTGATAAAAGAAAATGTCTCTCATGTATTTTTTAAATTAGCCAAAGTACGATATATGTCTCGCCTTAAGAAAATTCGAATAGGAAATATTTTTTATAATTGTTAATTTCTATGCGTAAAGCATTTATTTAATGCATATGTTTTTATTGCAATCAAATCTGATAAATTATTTTAGCGTTTGAGCAATTTTTAAATTTTTGCTTAAGTTTGACAATTGATGGTTGACAAATTTTCTGAAAAATCAAATTCCTTGGGAGGGGGGGCTATTTCTCCCCCCAGCCCCCCTCAAATGGCGCCCCTGACCGGCAAATGTCAACATTTACCATGCACTAATGGTGAATGCTGAATATGTTGAAGATTTACATTTTCTTCTCCATATTTTAGGCAAGATAAAACGTCACAAGGTTGACGTAACTTTTGCGCTTCTCTTGCTAAAAGGAGTGACCAGGTATGATGTGGAGATGGAATCTTCCCTCTGTAGAGGAGTTTTCACTGAGGGACTAACCTCAGAGAATGCCGTGATAGATTTAAAAGACAGTCAGGAATTGGTTTTTTTGGACATGCAGCTTTAGATTTGAGTGTCAGAAGAAGGGATGCTTGATATTACTTGTCTTTTTAAAAATTCCAAGTAACAGCACATGAAAATAAACTGTTGAATTTAAAAATGAGAAAAAAAATAATACCAATAAAAAACTTATTTAACGCTAGAACTACTGTGAGCCATCATTTTGACGGCTACCATAAGAATATGTTTCAGTTCAAACCAGAAATTTGATTATGAAATAAGTTTAAAAGATACAAAGAAGAAAAACGTTAAATAATAAAGTTAAACTGTTTTAAATCAAAATTCTTGTGTGAAATATTTTTATTAAACTTGACTCAAATTTTTGGTAGTTCTAGTGTTAGTTATGTGATTGAAATCTTATTTATTGCAACAACTTAAAATTTTACGAAACTTTGAATTGCATAAGAGTCCCTTGCTTTTATAACTGCATTTATTTGTGGAACACTTTGTTTTGCAATGACAATGTGTATAGCATTGTCCTGCATTTCTCAAATTAGCTGCAGCTGCTTCTCTCAGCGACATTTCTTGAAATGAAATTTTAACTATGGAAAGTAACTTTACATTACAAATTACGAACTGATTACGGATATAAAGCTGCTTGAGGGTAAAATTTTTATTTTCTAGTTTATAAAAGTAGGAGTCTTCTATTCCAACAACAACTGCCAATACATTTGGGCCGTCTGTATGACCACGGTTGACATCAGGGACTTGTATTCGTATAGTATCACCAGTTTAAGCACAATGATTTTTTTTTTTTCAGATTTGTAAGATTTTCGTTGCTTGCAGTAGAAGATTCTCTCTCTGGCCGCTCTTTTTTAGTAATAAACCCATATTGCTCAGTCAAGGCTTGACATGAAGACGTGGCAGGTTGTAGTTCCCTTTAATCATTTCCTTTGGAATATGGTTTTCGGTATGGTCACCGTCAAATTTTCTTCAAAAGTATTAAGTGTTTCTTCAACCTGTTCTTCGGTTTCAAAAGTATTAGCAATTTCTTCAATTTATTCTTCGGTTTCAATATTTGCGATTTCTTCGCTATGCAAAAATGATGATACTATGCCTCTTTTTGGTTTAACGCCAAACATAGCTTCAGAAGGACTTTGGTGTATTCTTTAGTAGTATGTAGTGCTCTTTCCAAATTGCCCAAAAGGCAAACCATCTGACCCTTTTTTTGTATCATTATCATGCATCCATGCAGTTAACATATTCTGTATACCCTGATTGGCTTTTTCAATTGACCCCTGCGTTTGACTATGATGAGTTTTCCCATAAACTACCTTACCATCTTTCCACGCACAGCATAGTTCAGATATGACTTAATTACTGAATTCTCTACCATTATCTGATTGCAATATAGCTGCAGCACCAAACATTAAAGATTTTGGAAGAACGTGGTATGCTACTTCTTCAGCTGTCTTAGTTTTCAAAGGTCGTAGCTGAACAAACTCCCTGTGTGACTGCAGGTCTATAAGACCAACTTAACATCTTGAATATAAATCAGGACTGACCACTGGTTTCACAACAATACTTTTCTTAGAAGCACTATGTTTCATTTGACATTTTTTGTATAAATTTAAATTCTACATTACAACTTCATATGTAATATTTCTGTATTTAACTTGCAAATCTTTAAGCATACTATGTTCTTGGCGAAACAGCACCGAAAACTGGCGATATGAAGCAATTAAAATAATAAAACTTTGTAAAAAATCACCATAAAATTAAAACAAAACACAGGACGCGTTTCGAGCTAAAAACATAACAGCTCGTCATCAGCAAAGCATACACGTGTCCGTAAACGAACAAGTTCAAAAATGAACATTCATTGTTCATTTTTGAACTTGTTCGTTTACGGACACGTGTATGCTTTGCTGATGACGAGCTGTTATGTTTTTAGCTCGAAACGCGTCCTGTGTTTTGTTTTAATTTTATGGTGATTTTTTACAAAGTTTTATTATTTTAATTTAAATACTATGTTCTTCCTCCATGGTCTATTCTTGTGTGAGTTTCAAATAGTATACTAAATAATTAATCATTGGTAACATAATAATGTATATTCGTCTTTCCTGGTTCTAATGGTACAATTAACTTTTCTTCATCATTAATTTTTAAAACGTCAAAACGTTTTGATCGTCTGTAGTTCAAAGGTGTGCTGTACTTAATTTTAGCAGAAATCACTTCAGAAAGCATATTGGAGTACTTTTCTTCAGAAAAATGAAAATAATTGCAGAACAAAGCAGAACAAAGGTTTTAGCAAGAGACTATTGCCTCTCTGCTGACCTCTGCTTCTCTTTTCGACATCCACCAAAGCATATCTGTGCTTGTCCACATACATCGGTGATGGTCTGAATGTACAAAAATATAATAAAATATTTGGTCTTTCACTGACGTATTTGGTATATGTTGACATACACCGGTGAAAGTCAACATTCTCCAATTTCGGTCATTCACAGTAACATATATATATATAAACACATCAATTACATGAAAATAAAGTTTTTATCAATAGTATTAAAATAAAGTTTAAAGACTAGTAGAGTTTATTGTATCCTTAGGTTTTTGCCACTTTTTTCCAGGTTTTTACTGGTAAAAAGCCAACCCTGGTACACAGTGACTTTTTTCAGACTGTAAAAGTATCTTTGGAATTCAGAACCTTCTCCCACAATCTTCTAAACAAGCAGTGGGCTGAACATCAGTCTAGCATTGTGTAGTATAAAGTGTATTATGTCATGCATCTCATCTCATAGATGCAATGCTAGTAATAACATTTTTTTAAAAAGATAATAAATAATCAAGTGTTAAGCATAGCTAGATGATTAGGAAGCTTTGTTTTGCTTTTGTATTCCGTGTTTTCAGTATACCAATTTTTTTATGATTTTTTGTTTTTATTGTGAAATTTATTATAGCTATAATCAAGCACCTCCTGGACTCATAAAAGAAGATGAAGAGCGTCCAGAAGATTGTATTCCTGATTTACCTCAAAACCAAGCTGCAAGAGAATTTTTATCTAAAGCACCAACAAAAGGATTATGGATGCCTCTTGGAAAAGAAGTAAAAGTTATGAAGTGTGAGTACCATATATTAATACATTGTCATCTTGTTTAATTTGTTTTATAAGTTACTGTAATTTACAATATTTATATGTACATGTATTTTTTTGCACTATTCAGGTTGGCGATGTAAGACATATGGGCATCGAACAGGTGACAGAGAATGTCCATTGTTTGTGTCAGGCAATGCTGAGATTGAAAAATTTCGTTATGTAAGTTTTTGTACAGTACAAGTAATTCCATGAAGCACTGTTGCATCATCTACAAAAATAGTAGGCACTATTGTGAATTTTAACTTGATATTCTGCTCAAACTACATTGCCGATCTTGCGTTAGGCAATGCATGAAATATCGCTAAAAAATTCATATTCTGATTTTGCTATTCCATATTATAAATTCTAACAGAAGAAAACAAATATTCAAATTTTATCATTCAGTTCAACATAAAATATTTTTTAAGCAGTATATTTTTTTGTATAACAATGTATCTGAGTTTATAATTATAAAGTTCAAATTATGTTAAAAGTTATATTTAGAGGTTTTTGGAAAAAATTCCTTCAAAAATCTTTAAATAATTAACTACTTCATTAAAAAAGAATACTGCTAACAGTCAAATATTATCTCAGATATTCAGAGCTTAATATAATACTTATGTATTAACTGAGCCAAGAAGATACAATGGTCAGTAATGTGAAAATATTAATTATAGTAAACCTTAGCAACAATTTCTTAGTTACTACTGTCAGGGTTCATTGATATATCAATGGATATATATTGGATATTTATTTTCAAAATATCAAGATGTGTGATTTTTTTCTATATTTGAAGTTTATTTTCAAAATATCACTGTGCAAGATATTTTGGATATTTTCACTCAAAACAACTGTGAAATTTTCAACTGTTATTGACTGTGTATCATTTTGTTGATGAAGAACTTTTGTCTCTTGCAGTGACTTTTATAACCAAAGAGGGGGAAAAATATCTTTTCCAGGCTCCAAGCTTTATGTTTGAAACTTTTATCTTTAAATGTAGAGCTAGTAATTATGGGAGATTATAATTAATTCAAAACAGCTATTGAAAGATAATTGGCTACTTCATTATAAAATAATCTTTTCTGGTTTTGGTTTAGTTGAGTTTAAACTGTACAACAAATTAAGAAATAAAAAAGAAAGAAGTTTACATTATGTTAATATTTTTCAATAAAAGAAAACTATTTTGTATTTAAAATTTTGTTTTATAAAACGTAAAATTTTCTTAATACTTCATACTGAATCCTGTAGTTCAGTATAATGAAATTGTTTCTGCTTTCAATTAGTTGATCTATCTTCAATTTTGTTCTAAGTGACAAAAAAGAAAGGAAAAATGTATTTTTATAATATTATTTTATTAAATTTTCATGTTAAGTGCAAGATGTTTTAGTTTTTAATTCATATTATGCTTGAAAGTATTCGTTATGAACAGTAAGTTGACTATTTTGAAAATATCAGATATATATAAAAAATATCCGATATATATCGAAATATCGGATATTTTTTATATTTTCGAAAATATCTGATTTCACGATTTCCACACTAGCTCAATCTTCAGAACTAATACACTGATTTTCATCAACCTTCAGATTCAGTTAGTCCTTGACATCAATTGATGTTATATAGATTTTGATGTAAATCGCTCAACAGGTGGTGCTGCTATTCTGCATTTTTTGTAATTTCTGCAACAGCTCTATCTTAAGAACTAATGCTTGGATTTTCAACAAACTTCAGATTCAGGTATACCTGGATATGAATTAGTGCTGCGTAGTTTTTGGTGTAAATCGCTCAACAAGTGGCGCTGCTATGCAGCATTTTTCATGGTTTCCACAATTGCTCAATCTCGAGAACTAATGCACGGATTTTCATTAAATTTCAGATTCAGTTAGTCCTTGACATGAATTGACATTTTATAGATTTTGGTGTAAATCGCTCAACAGGTGACGCTGCTATGCTGCATTTTTTGCAATTTCGGCAATCTCAATATCTAATGCACAAATTTTCATCAAACTTCAGATTCAGGTATATCTTAATATGAATTAGTGCTGTTTATGTTTTGGTGTAAATCGCTCAACAGGTGGCGCTGCTATGTTACATTTTTCAGTATTTCCGCTATAGCTCTATCTCAAGAACTAATGCACAAATTTTCATCAAACTTCAAATTCAGATATACTTTGATATGAATTGGTGCTAAATTGATGTAATTTCTTGTACTATTTAAATGATTTAATTGACGTGATTTATATAGAAGAAAGTTTTGTGATGGCCACAATATACTAGTTTCACTCTGGGTTCTGTATCCATGCCTAAATAATTTTATACTAATTCTATTTGATTATCTAATTGGTGGCATTTTTATTTTAATTCTAATTATTTATTCTTAACATTAAATGTGTTTTATTGGTCTACTATTTGGAAAATAATAATGGTTGCATAATGAAATATTGTATAGCCAGCCAAAAAAAAAGAGAATATCCTATGCATTTTCATCTCTAAATTGCCGTAGGAAATAATAGAAATAGCAGTTTCATTGGGATCTATGTCGTTTTTCAATTCATGTTTTTTTCAAAAATAGGGCTGAAATTTTACCTGACTTTGAAATTTTCAATACAAACACCTAATTTTTAAATATTTGCAGGGTTTCAAGTGCTGCACAGAAATAGCGCTTTTCCTTAAATTTGTGCCAAAAGGTACTTAGTACCAAAATGAAATTTAGCACGATTTCGTCGATCCGAGAAACAAAGAAAAATTCCATTTTTAGCATTTTTCAGACGCTAATTTCGTCAAAAAATGAAAAACCCGAAATCAAAAGATCTCGAATTTGGTCAAAAGATCGCGAAAAACACGCGAATTTTGTCGTGAATTTTATCAAAAGATCGTGAAAAACAAGCCATGTTCGTCAAAGGATTACAAAAAAATGGGAATTTTGTCAAAAAAAATCGTTGATTTCGTCAAAAAAGGAACGAAACGCGGTCAAAAGATCGCGAAAAAACGCTACTTTCGTCAAAAGATTGCAAAAAAAACGCTAATTTTGTTAAAAGATCTCGAAACAAACAGCAAAATTCCGCGAAAAACACGCAAATTTGTCAAAAGATTGCGAAAAATACACGAATTCCGTCAAAAGATTACGAAAAATACGTGAATTTTGTCAAAGGATCGCTAGTTTCGTGAAAAAATGAACAAAACGCGGTCAAAAGATAGAAAAAAAAAAACCCGTAAATTTCTTCAAAAGATCGCAAAAAAGCACAAGTTTTGTCAGAAGATCGCGAATAACGCAAATTTCGTCGCAAAATCGAGAAAAACACGCAAATTTCGCCAAAAGATCACGGAAAATATGCGAATTTCGTCAAAAGATTGCGAAAAAACGCAAATTTTGTCCAAAAATTGCAAAAAATAAGCAAATATTGTCAAAAGATCGTGAAAAATATGTAAACTTAGTCAAAAGATCGCGAAAAATAAGCAAATTTTTCAACAGATCACGAAAAGCGTGTTATTATTATAAATTATTTTGTGATTTGCTGAAATTGGTCCCCAAGGGTCGATCCAGGCAAAATTTTGGGCCTATTTAGGGTCCCTTCACAAAATTCCTTTTAACCCCTTCAGATGAGCATCTTTTACAGAATTTTTAATCTTTTATCACCGGTTTTTCAAAACAGAAATTTTTGCCTAATTAAATCGTGAAAATTCTCGGATTTAATAAGGCAAAATTTACAATAAAAATTTACTGGTGAGAATAATCACGGATTCTGAGCACCTTATGCCGCACCTATATGAGTCGCTCGTCTCCAAGGGGTTAATAAAACAGGCCCCTTCATAAAATTCCTTTTAATAAAACAGGCACCTTCGCAAAAATTTATTCCATAAAAAACATACCCTTCATTAATTATCTTTATATTGTTAGGTTTTAAAATGTGTAAATTGCAAAGAAAACAAGTTCACCAGAAAGTTTTTACTTTCTGGTTTTTACTTCTGGAAAGTTTTAACTTTAGCAGAAGGATTTAAAGAAGTTGTTATTAATCAATGCTTAGTTCAAATTTCAGTAACTTAATTTAATATTTTGTTGCAAAAAGGTACTTTTCATAAAAATAAAATAAACCTCACAAAAATAACTTTCACTTTTCAGAAAATGGGTCCCAATAAAAAATCCCTGCATCGACCCTGGTCCCTAAAGGTTCCTTTTTATACAAAATATATGATCCATTTCTGTCCCTTTTTTTGAAGAAAAAAAAATGGTCCCCTTTTACCATTTTTTTACTGCTAAAGTTGAGTGGGAGTCCTGTATGTTGTATTCATATGCTTTTCTTTGATTATTTAAAATTACTGCTCTAAAATAATATTTTTTAAAGCCAAATAAACAAATTTTATTTCTTCCTGCTGCTAATTTTTCATTATTGCAATCTGTACCCAATTGTTGTTTAGAATGTCCAGAGTTAGCAAAATGTGTGGAGAAATTTTATCTGAGTAATTATTCTTTCACATGTCAAAATATTTTCAAGATAGCAATCATTTTAATTTTTAGGAGTTTATTAGCATTAGAATTTTAATCTGCTCCAAAAACAGCTTTTATTGCTTCAAAATTAGATTTTTGCTGCTACAAAATCAGACTTTTGCTGTTCCAATGGATTTTACCGCTCCAAAATCAGATTTTTACTGCTACAAAGGTGCTCCAAAATGGCTTTAGTGCACTTTCATCCCTGTATTTGGCCTTTTTCGATGAATTTAATCATAGAATGCCAAATGGGAAATCATTCAGTTAAATAGTTTAAGAATTATGAAAGTTTAAAATTTGCAACTCCTAATGTTAAATGCATTTGTAATCGTTGTGAAACAAATTGCGATGTGGTAGTTTTTTTAGAGTAACTCAAAAACAGCTTGGCAGAATGAGCTGTAATTTTGGATTCTCATATTTGAAGCTTCTAAAAATCCATTTCTGTAAAAAAATCTGTAGGTTTCATATGTTTTTCGAAAATTAATTTGATAAAATATGTTTTTTAAATAAATTTTTTAAAAAAATTAAGAATTGTAACCTATGATTTTATTTTATTTTTACTTTCTTCTACCTTTACAAGAAGAAAAGATTCATGAAAAATTTCGACTTCCGGTTTTCGATGAATTTATACATTTTAGAAGGCCTGAACACGATTTGATGGTTTTTAGAAAATGTCTGTCTGTCACTCTGTGAGTCTGTATGTGACAAAAATTTTGTGGGCGCTCTATCTGAAGAACTAATGCACAGAATTTCACAAACTTCAGATTCAGTTAGACCTTGATATAAACTCATTCTGATTACTTTTTGGTGTAAATCATCCAACAGGTGGCACTGCTGTGCTGCATTTTTCATGATTATATTATTATTATGAGCAATAGCTACATCTCAAAAACTAATGCAGGGAATTTCATAAAACTTCAGATTTAGTTAGTCCATGATATAATTTGATGCTGATTACTTTTTGGTGAATGTCGCCCAACAGGTGGCACTGCTATGCTGTATTATTCATGATTATCGCAATAGCTCTATCTCAAGAACTAATGCACGAATTTCCATCAAACTTCAGATTCAATTAGCCCCCAATATAAATTAGTGCTGCTTAGTTTTTGGTATAAATCGCCTAACAGACGGCGCTGCTGTACTGCATTTTTCACAACTTCCACAATAGCTGTATCTCAAGAACTAATGCATGAATTTTCATCAAGCTTCAGATTCATTTAGTCCCTAGTATAAATTAGTCCTAATTAGTTTTTGGTGTAAATCATTCAACAGGTGGTGCTGCTATATGGATTTTTTTACGATTTCCGCAATAGCTCTATCTCAAAAAGTAATACACAGATTTTTATCAAACTTCAGATTCAGTTAGAAGTTAACATAAGTTGTTGATGATTAGATTTTAATCTAAATCACCTAACTGGTGGCGCTGATTTGCTGCATTTTGCATGATTTACAGATTTTAGCGATAATCCTATCTCAAGAACTAATACACGGAATTTCATATCTTTAGAATCCTCATGATGGGAACAGATTGTCATTTAATTTTGGCACTGTACTAGAGAATTTTGAAGTATTAACATCAATGAGATAGAAGAAAGTTTTGGGATTGGCATATCCGACTAGTTTTAACAGAAATCGATTTCTAAAAGTTTTAAATATTTGAATCCAAAATTACAGCTCAGACCTTCAAGAACTGCAACATAGAACTTGTTCAGCCCATGATTATGTTAATGCATGCACAATTTGAGAACAGGTGATTTTGTTTTACCTTAAAAATGTCCATTAGAATCTTCTGATATTGTAACATGGGTTTGAAAATAACCTATGATTCTGAATATTTTAATAAATGATAATTTAAAAATGAAATTTCCTCATTCAGCCACTTTGAACGCGGAATAAAAATTATTCTTCTGAAAGGAATTTTAATTATCGCCAAAATATTTTGCATATCTCGAAAAGAAATCTTTAAATGGAAACTGCTTAATTTATTGGCTTTTACGGGAAAAAAAGAACATTATTAGCAAAATCTTCATTTTGGCCGCGGTGGGATTCGAACCCCCGCCTCATAGAGACTGGTGCCTAAAACTAGCGCCTTAGACCACTCGGCCACGCTACCAATGTACCTGCATGTTACAGGAGAAATATAATCTTCGTCTAGTTAGCTATGAAAGAATTAAAATGGTTGAAATATGCAATTCTAACTATTAAACAGTTTTTTTTTTAGGTATCCCAAGTGTTGCATCTTTAATTAGAAAGCAAATCAAAGTTACCTTGAGCAGGTGTAAAAAATTACGTTTCCTGGCAGTGGTGAGATTCGAACCCACGCCTCCGAAGAGACTGGTGCCTTAAACCAGCACCTTAGACCGCTCAGCCACGATACCTTGATTGAAGTGGATGTAATATTTGAAGATAGATTTGATATCTAGCGAATAAAACAATCTATAAAACGATTAGATTTTATTATTACCCGACTGAAAAGAAGGGTTATGTGTTTCACGCGTATCTGTGTATGTGGATTTCTTTATACCCTCGAAACATCCCAGCGGCTGGATGGATTTTTATGAATGAGGTCTCTATCGATTTGTCTTAATCTTTCGATGGTTATAGGATGGGTTTTGTTTTTATAAATTCAAAATGGCGGCCATAAAATAAAGAAATGGTGGTAGAGACGAAAAAAAAGATTACGCAAAATATTGAGGGGCATATCATTGGACAGGTCTTTCAAAATGAAGACGATGTTTCATTGACCATTTTGTAGTCAAAAGTTCCGTTTAAATATTACACAACCTGAAAGTTGTGTAAATTGGATTGCTACCTTTACTGTAACTCTAACCTTCATAATAGACATCTATGGGCCTCATCAAAAGAGTGTTTGTAGATAGGAACTCATAATTAAACACAACTTAAAAGTCATCAATACAAGTAAATAAAGAAAAAGGTAAGTAATATAAAAAATAGTTTCATATTAATATTAATTAGTTTGCTTTTTACGCAGTCGGGTTTTTTGATTTTTTAAATTTAATGTATTATTCAATTATTGTTTCTACATTTATATTACCACTAAATGCACTAATTGAAAAGAAATTAAGATAAGCGAGAATATGAAAGTTGTATATTTGGTTAGTTTTGCTGATTCTTCATTTTGATTTTGTATTAAGTTTTGCTGATTCTTCAGTAATTTCATGTTGTGTATTAGGAGTTTTCATTGTTCAGAAATAAATTTACAGTTTCAGCTTTGAAGGCTTTGCCTATTAGGCTTTGGATATAGATGAAGGTATCATTGAAATTAAAGCTTCCATGTTGGGTGTTTTTAAATTTCCTTTTAAAAACAGAAAACTGTAAATTTTAAATATGCATTATGACAGATATTCAACAACTACTGTTATACTGCCTTTTAGCCTCATATTCAGTGTATCTAATACATATTTAAATTCTTTATCCCTTGGATACAGATGAAGGTATCATTGAAATTAAAACTTCCATGTTTGGTGTTTTTAAATTTCCTTTCAAACACAGAAAACTGTAAATTTTAAATACCAATATGGCAGATTCAACAACTACTGTTATACTGGATTTTAGCCTCATATTCAGTGTATCTAATACATATTTAAATTGTTTATCCCTACCCCCCCCCCCTCCTTGAAAATATGAAGTACTTTTTTTTTATTTTCATCCGTCAATTGTCAAAATTGGGTGTTTGTTGGCCAAGTCTCAAAATTTTTTTAGTTCATATTTTCCTTTTCCCACTTGACCTCTCTCTGCACCTTTTGTCTGTAAAAGCTAGATAATGAAAAATCTTAACCAGTGGCGTAGCTAAGGGGGGGCAAGGGGGCCGAGCGCCGAGGTCAAGGGGTGCCAGATTGAGAGAGGTTTAAACAGAAATTATCTCACACATTTTGACAATAAATAAAAATTGTTGATTTTTTAATTTTTTTCGTGTGTGTGTGTGTCTGTGTGTGAATGTTTTCTTTAGTAACATATTTTGTTATATCCAAATAATGCAGAAATAAAAAGCTTCTGTAAAAGTTTCTAGGGATGGTTCAACACATTTGGTACCTAAGATAATTATGTATTGAATTGAGGCGCAAAATGATTAAATAGGGAGTGCCAAATTGAGAGGAGCTTTAAGCCGAAATTATTTCATATATTTTGACAATAGATAAGGATTTTTGACTTTTTCTTTTGTGTGTGTGTGCATGAATGTTTGGAAGAAATTTGGTGAAGGGGGAATAGAGAGATCCATATTTGTCAATCGCTGATGGAAGTTTCTAACTGTCTAGCCTTCAATTTATAAATCAAAAGGCTTATGGCAACTTGGAGTCAAATTTCTGGTATCAAAAGAACATTGTTCATTTGTATACTAGCTGAACTGCCCACCGGTTTTTCCAAACGAACAGCAATTGATTAAAACTTCTATTCATATTAAAGTAAAAAAATACAAGCTCAAAATGAACCTCTAGGATGGGTTCCCACCGAGTTTATGTAGACCGAGTCTGCTACGGTCGCATCTCTAATCAATAAAAACCTCCATTCAAATTTCTTTCTTTCAAAATGAATCTCCTGCACGGGTCGTCGTTGCCTGCATCCCCGTATAGCAGGTATGCTGCGTACGCGCCGGAAAATCTGAAGAGAATTGTAAGATGAGTTGAAAGAAAAAGATTCTGCAAAAATCGGGCTCATGAAAGCTCAGATAAAAATACCCCTAGCAGTGTAAGTAGAATTAAAAACTGTAAGATAATCGAAAACCAAGTTGAATGAACAAAACCCAGTTAAAATTGGGTCCATAGAACCCGAGAAAAGAATGCGTCCTCTGCACTGGAAGGTGGAGCTAAAAACTGCAAGAGAATCATAAGCTAAGCCAGGCCCGTACCCAGATAGGGGCGATGGGGGCTGAGCCCCCCCAAGCTTCCTCTAGAGCCCCCTCTAACGATTTCCTTACTTTTTATTTTTTGAACAAAATGTACGTTTTAACTTTCTTAAAAAAAAAAAAAAAAACATTTAGATCTTTTAACTGCTTGAATGCAATGGAATATGCCAAACATTTTGCGTTCAGAATCCTATTAGATTAGTTGTTTTATATTATCTTGCTTGCGATACAATTCTCGAAACGCGTTCTAAGTAGGAACATTTCTTTCTCCCGAAAAAATTAAGTCCAGATGCACTAACTAGCCACCACATGTTTTCGTACATCTTGACATTTTAAAAGCAATGATCGTATACGGGATGAATGGAAATAGACATATGCTACTCAAGTTAATCGATAATTAGTTAAGCAATGGTTAAACGCCTTCACTAAAACGTAGTCACAAAAAAGATGTGTTTCTAAATGTTAATGATTTGCCTGTTGACATTATGTATTTGACAGCAGATTTAGTTAAGGATGAAATGTCACTTGGAAACTAACTAGAATGTTTGTTGAAGGAAATTAGAAAGATAACAAAATGCCATTTTATACAAATGGAATAAGAAAAATAATTGCTTGAAAGCCCAAAATTGTTTCATGCTATGGGTGTAGGCAGTAGGAAAGCAGAGGTAGGGCATTTTTTTGTTTGCTTTTTGAACTTCCGTCTAATTTTTTTTTTTCTTGTGTTCCATGAATTTGCTAAACATTCTTTTTTCTATTTGTCATATAAGAATAAAAAACATTAAGGCTCCTGTCCCTGCCTGCGAAGGCACTCATCAGCTAATGCTAATCCTATGGGGAGGGATTTTTCTAATATCTCGCTCCCATTTTGACATTTTTAAGTTTTTTGCATTGGATAGCCGAGGTCCGTCTCAACAGCGCACCTTTCATACTTTTTCGATTTTGGTCGCAGATATTTTTTATAAAGTTACTTTCACTTTCAAAATAGGTTCTGAAAATGAAAGTGTCATTCTAAAAAATATCTCCAACCAAAATTGAGAAAGTAAAAAAGCTGCGATGTAGAGACGAACCTCGGCTATCCAATGCAAAAAAAAAAAAAAAAAAAATTAAAAAATGTCGAAATGCAAACGAGACATTAGAAAAATCCCTCCCCATAGGATTAGCATTAGCTCGTGAGTGCCTTCGCCGACAGGGACAGGAGCCTAAAGTGAAAAAGCATGATTAAGGTTAAGTTTATTATAAGATTATGACAAAAATGTCTTCAACTATTTGGCGTATGCTTCATTTAAATCTATTTTCAAGTATAAATGCGCTAGTTTCTGACACATTTTCGAAATAATTTTAATGATAAAGGCATAAAATTTGCAGACATGATTATTCAAGCTCAAGGAATTAACTGTGTTCTGTGTTTTATAGGCTGTTTTCCAATCTAAACCAGCTACTTTCTGACATATTCGAGAATTTCTTTTATTTATAAAGATATTTGCAAGTATTCAAACTATACAGAAAATTTTAAAAAATCTGTCAAAAAATGACGGCAAATTTGACTTTGTTGGCTGATTTTCTTGGCATTTAATGATGAAATGCTAGTCATCGAGTAGCAAATGACTATAAATCATGTTAAAAAGCAGAAAAACCACCGTTTAATATGCACAAATAATACATGAAAAGCAGCAAACAGCTGTTTTGAATCTACTAGCCAGATTCTTCTTCAGTGCAAGATAGGGAAAAAGGAACAGCGTGCTACAAAAAGCAAGGCTGAGCCTTTGGCTTATAGATAGAAGGGATAGAAGGACTTTGGAGATAGAAGGACTTTTCTATAAAGAATTTTTCTGTATTTTGTTATGTCCGAAAGTAACGTACGTAACTAAGTATTTGATTTCATTATTATTATTACTGAATAACAAAAAGTTAATTATACATATATATATGTATACAGACACATTTACTACATTCTTAGTCTTAAGAATTTTTTAAATACTAAGAGCAACGTCCAAAATCTGTAACGTACGTGCGAAAGAGTGTCCAAAATTTGTAATGTACGTAACTGCTAATTAAATGCTTTAATCATTAATTTTCCTGAATAGTTGTTGTTTGTCTATAATTTTGTAGACATACTATTATAAAATATTTATATATTATATTTATAGACAAAATACTATACTATTAAAAAAAATTGGCCTTAAATTTGAAAATTTTAAAAATTACATATAGTTAACGTTTAATGATCCCACTTTTGAGAATGTCCCATATTAAAAAATTGAACAGAATATGATATTTAAATCTATGTAATGTCTTCAATTTAAAGAAAAAATATGTGAAAAGAACTGTATCCTACAGTAGAGATCTGCACGATCCCGGGCTTGGCTAGAAGCCTGTACTAGGCCGGGACGGCAAAATGAAGGCGAAGTTTCAAACGTGCCGGGCCGGCAAAATTTGAACGTGCCTGCCGGGCTGGACCGGGCCAATAAAAGAAATTAAGCGGGTCTGTTGGCTCGATTTAAATATTTAAACGCAGACGAGAAAATATGAATCATTTTCAATGAATATGAGTTTCACGAGAATAAGTATAAATGTGCGTTACGAGCCGATACTAGTTTGCCAGCATCAATATCGAAAAATAACATTTCCCAGCGTAGAGATCGGCATCGGACAGTTACATGGCGTTTGAGCCCGGGCTTAATTCTTCCAGCAGACTCGTGCCGGACAGAGATCAGGCTTGCATTTTTTTTTCAACATAGCCAGAAATGGACTTTAGGGCAGGCAATTGTTTTGTAAAAATATTAATAGCGATAATGAACTTCTATTAACGGAATTTTTGGAAATATACTTGAAGGTGGTTCTCAAATTCACTGCTCAAAAACGAAAAACTTTCTGGCACATTTTTAACTGTAAAGGCATAAAATTGATAAGCCTGTCTATTGAAGGGATTTGGAATAGAATAGCGTTTCCCATTTTTAATAAATAAATTATAGAGATATAAGAGATTCTTGTCACGTGACTGCAGGTTTTTCTCCTTTTCCGTGCTATTGTCTCCGGATATTCGATTCAAAACGCTAACTTGGATAGTATTTTCTCAAAAATATATTGACATTTTCGAAAAGAAATGAATTTAGAAATGTGTCAGAAAGTGCTTCTTTGGATTTGAGAAAAGCCTTAAGGAATAACAGAAATATTTTCGCAAATCTACTTTTTATAATATACCCTCAAAAGTTATCATCATGTTTTTAACCTTCCCGTTTTTCTTTTATTCTAAACAATATGAATTTTTTAATGAATCCTTATTTGAATGTTGAAACGTCTAAGGCTCTAAGTAAATCATTAATGTTGCTATTGTGTATTTCCTGTCTTGCGAACATATCGTAAATTTAAAATATGCTGTAAAATTATCCCATAAATATGTATGCAGTATTCTTTAAAAGAATCTTAATTGTATGTTAAGAAAAATCTGAATTTTTTGTAGAAATTGAGTCGGGTTGGATCTGGCTGGGCCTGATTTAATTGATTTTTTCACTGGCCGGGTCTGTTTTCACTGATTTTTGTTGGACGCGTGAACTGTGAAAATATGAACGGGCCGTGTCAAGATAGCTTTCGTTCGGGCCAGGCCCACGTCTGGAAATTCCGGCCCGTGCAGACCTCTATACCAACAGATTCCTTTTTCTCAGTTTTTTTCAAAACGCATCTTTAAAGAAATTGTCATGCTGGGCGGTTGAAGATTTCTATGCATTTGTTGTATGAATCGGTGTTTTTGTAAATAAAGATGTACTTTTCTGTCAGAATGCTAGCATGATAAATTACACTAATTTATTCAACAGAAAGACTGATTTGATTAATCAGTGGTTCAAATATGCATTTATATAATCAATGTTCAATAGAGTAGAGGGTTGATAATCCGGACCAATCGGGGCCGATGCCGATCCGGTTAATGAAAGATCCAGATAATTGGACAAGTTTAAAAAACGGCTATGGCAGTGTTTTTCAGGTAACTTCCCTTCACATTTTTTTCAGGCTTAGGACTGGCAATTGTAGTGGTGCACATTTTAGCATATTACAAATGGCCTGTTTAGAAATTATTTTTTTAACTTTTTTAAAATTTTATTTTTCACAAAATTGGTACAAAGTTATACATAAAAGTACACATAGAAATTATTGCGTGTATATATGCACACACTGGCGCACACAACTGACGCACACACTTGCACAAACGCGAGCTGAGAGAGGGGGGGGGGTCCCTTTTCCGAAGACACCAAGGGACAAAAGAAGCAATAGGCTTAATAATGCAAAAATTGCAATGGGAATAGAATACAGTGTACAATCCATTAGTTTTCCTTATTAAAATTTAAATAAAGTCATTTTTTATGAGGTGTCGGATGCTATCTATTTGTTTCCCATTAAATACAATAAGTCCAAGAGCCGACAGCACAAAAACCTATGTTATCAAGCATTTAGGAATTTTATAATCATCTGTTTCATCTTAAACCTAGATCTAAAATTTGACTGTTCAAACATTTATGTTTTCTTTCAGAATCTTAAGTCCAAGAGCCGACAGCACAAAGACCTATGTTATCAAACACAAGAAAAAAACCTTTATTTTATGGGAGAGTAGAAGTAGGGGAATCTAATGACCCATGTCTGTCGGAAGTGAAGCAGTGCATAAGCCAAAAATTAATACCACCAGTGTTTGACTCGTTGGTTTATCATTCTGTTTGTCCTAGAAAACAAAGGTACGAAAACATGAAGGATAGTTGTAGGACAAACACAATGATAAACCTACGAGTCAACCACTGGTGGTATTAATTTTTGGCTTATGCACCGCTTCACTTCCGGCAGACATGGATCATTAGATTCCCCTACTTCTACTCTCCCATAAAATAAAGGTTTTTTTCTTGTGCTTGATAACATAGGTTGTGCTGTCGGCTCTTGGACTATAAGACTAAATCACACGGGATGTAGAAAAGTTCTATTTTAGGTAGGTTTTCTTAAGAGGTACACCGCCCCTAATTGTTTTATATTTATTTTCCGATTACCATGAAGAATATTCCGTTTAAGAATTTCATTATAAGGAAGTTCCGTTACAGAAAGATTATGCTTTAGATGGGTTCCTTTATAGACAGGTCCATTTTATCAGTTTTACTATATTTACTTTGCTTAAGATATGGATTGTTAAAAGATGTTAGCCCCACCAAAAAAATTCATAGCCCCCTCTGACTGGACTCGCTGGTTACGGCCCTGAGCTAAGCTGAATGAATAAATTCTCGTTGAAAACTGGCCCATAGAATCTGAGAAAAGAATGCCGTTAATATTTGATAATGGTGGTAAAAGAAGCCTTATATTTTGGAAAACATAATTTTAAATGTAAATAAAGGAAAGAAACCTTTGTGGACGAACTCTAAACTCATATCACGGGACTCTCACCACAGAACACACTAATAATCTTCGATTAAATTGATAAAATGCTTTTAAATTATATTTTAAGCCTTTAGCAACGTTTAATAATTCGATTGTCTACATGCCATATAATCTCTGATCCATCGATTTTCGGAAATTAAATGACGGGGCAGATCGGAAAAAGATATATTTTTTGTTCTGTTTTTAATGAATGTTTGTTCCTGTATGGTTATTTCTCCGAATTTGTTTACTGTCGCCATCAGTTTATTGAAAAAATTAAGAAATATTACCAACCGATTTTCAAAATTTTTATACACAGGTGTAAAATATTTTACTACATGTACTCTGAAAATTTCAAATCAATATCTTAATTAGTTTTCGTAATTTTCGCCGATTAGTGAAAATTCTCATTTTCTTTCATTTCAGCTGTAAAATCAGGTTTAGATGCGTGCTCGATTTTGCCGTTTTCTGAAGGGAAAAAAACGCATTTTTGATGAGTTTTTAATTAATATTCTCAGCAAATTATCAAAAAAATAGGAATCTGAGCCTCATGTGCACCAGGACCTGCCTTGGACACTTTCACCCAAATTTTCAGACTTGCACGTGCATTAAGTTTTTCTAGCCATCTCCGTCACGCACACATACACATAGATTGGTTTTCACGCTGATTTTTGTGTTCTTAGCCATTCCATATGAATATTTTCGTGTAATGGGGGCATCTGTGAATCAATGCAAAATGGATTTAGTTGGAAGAACAATAAATAAACATATTATTTCTCCTTGATTGGAAATTCCATTTTTCTGTTGAATTGGCATTAAGAAAAGCCAAATAATAAAATGTGGATGACCTACACCCAATTTCTCCTTAAATCGAATAAAAAACAAAGTAGGACGTTTCAGTCTTCCTATAGTACGACCAGTACAAATGCCTGTTTTCGTCGTTTTAAAAGTTAAATATATTTGACATATACTTAAATTCAGCGCATTTGCATTAGAGAAAGCTATATCTGTCTATGTAAGAAATAACTGCGAGATTAAAGGGAGAAAAGAATTCGACTCAGGAACCTCTTTTGGACAGCATTTGTTTATTTCGTAGCTGCATCTTACAATCATCTTCGCGAGTTTGATCGGATGTCCACGAGTAATTTATGTCAATTTTGGGACCTACATGGTCGTAGGTTGTGCAGGCATCTCAAATGGGCAAAATCTAATCTTTTACGTGTGCTTTCTTGCTAATATGTTGGGGCTTGTAACGGTTGGTTGGTTGTATTTATGTCGGCCAATTATCAGCATGTGGGATATAGGCCCTAAGGGGGGGGGGGGTGTGCCTTCCATGGAGGTCTTCCTAAGGGAACCTAACCCGTATTAACGCTTGGAGAACCAAAGTTTGTAGAAAACCACGAAAACTCCGAATGATTAGGCTGACGGGCGCGATTGGGATCGAACCCAGTACCTCCCGTCTACCAGCTTCGAGAGCAGAACCTCTCGGCCACTGGTGGGGCTGGGGCTTGTAACATTTTCTAGCAAAGGACAAAAGTAGTAATTTGGAAGGAACATTTCGTTTAATTCGTAAATTAGCTCTTGACTGACATGTGGCTAAGACCCGCATGATTCCCAAGATATATGAAGTACAAGGCTTTAACCACGAACGAAGTAGAATTGTCCGAACGTCATCATTTTCTATTTTAACCCCTTGACTACGTCAGGTAGAAACCATTGAAACTAAAAGTCGATTTCGGCGACGACGTAGTCAAGGAGTTAAGTTACCCTCTTATTTTAATGGTGAACGTAATAAATGTTATGCTGGGAAAGAAAGTTACAAAGGGTAAAATGGATTTTAGAAGTAAACATCCTCTAATCTGGCATATTAAGATCCGGTATGCTTGATAATCCGGTACGACTTTCCAGAAAAATAGTATTCCTTATTTAATTACTCCTGATGTTTATAATAATCCGATGGAACTTCAGAATGAGGAATGAAACAGGAAAATTTGAAAAAGTCATGGCATAAACTTTTGAGTGAAGTGGTGGACGAAAATGTTAAAGTTACGGAAAGCGATACAGATAGATGACTATGAAATAGAAGATTTTTACTTTCTTCTATCTTTACAAGAAGAAAGTATTGGATTCGTAAAAATTTTCGACTTCCGGTTTTCGACGGATTTACACGTTTTAGAGGTCAGAGATTCCGAAAAACATGTTTTTACAAAATGTCTGTCTGTGACTCTGTGAGTCTGTCTGTCTGTCTGTCTGTCTGTGTGTATGTGACACAAATTTTGTGGGCGCTCTATCTCAAGAACTAATGCACGGAATTTTATAAAAAATTATATTCAAGTAGTCCCTAATATAAATTGGTGCTGATTAGTTTTTGGTGTAAATCGCCCAACAGGTGGTGCTGCTATACTGCATTTTTCGCGATTTCTGCACTAGCTCTATCTCAAGAACTAATGCACGGATTTTCATCAAACTTCAGATTCTGTTAATCCTTGATATGAATTGGTGCTTGTAACGTTTTGGTGTAAATCGCCCAACAGATGGCGCTGCTATGCTACATTTTGCAGCATTTACACGATTTTCGTAATAGCTCTAACTCAAGAAATAATGCACGGATTTTCATCAAACTTGAGATTCTGTTAGTGCTTGATATGAGTTGACGTTTTGCACCTTGTGGTGTAAATCGCTCAACAGGTAGCGCTGCTATGCTTCCTTTTTTTTATTTTCGCAATAGCTCTATCTCAAGAACTAATGCTTGGGTTTTCAACAAACTTCAGATTCAGGTATACCAGTATATGAATTACTGCTGTTTATGTTTTGCTGTAAATCGCTCAACAGGTGGCGCTGCTATGCAGCATTTTTCTCGATTTCCACAATAGCTCAATGTCCAGAACTAATGCACGGATTTTTATGAAACTTCAGATTCAGTTAATCGTTGACATGAATTGATGTTTTGTACCTTTTGGTGCAAATCGCTCAACATGTGGCACTGATGTGCTGCATTTTTGTGATTTCCGCAGTAGCTCTAGCTCCAGAACTAATACACGGATTTTCATCAAACTTCAGATTCCGGTATACCTTAATATGAATTAGTGCTGTTTGTGTTTTGGTGCAAATCGCTCAACAGGTGGTGCTGCTATGCTGCATTTTTCAGAATTTCGCCTACAGCTCTATCTCAATAACTAATGCACGAATTTTCATTAAACTTCAAATTCAGGTATACTTTTATATGAATAAATTCATGTAATTTATTTTACTATTTAAATGATTTAATTGACGTAATATATGTAGAAGAAAGTTTTGTGATGGCCACAACATACTAGTTTAGGTTGTTTGCCTTTAGTCACAACTGAATCGAGGAGAAATGAAAGAGTGGGCTGAAGCAGAATTTAATGAACCGACAGAGGAAATTTTGATAAAGGAGGCCATCATTCAGAGTGTTATTTACCCAAAAGCCCCCAAAGACATGACTCTGATGAAGATGATTTGGAAGAAACAAACAACATCAGATGGAAACAAGCACCTGATGCATTGAATACATTTATCAAGTTTTCTGAGTGCAGCAGTTCGTTCAACAATGCTGAAATTATGAAACTCCACATCATATGAAATGACTGCCTAAAAATAGAAGAGAGAATACTATTACAAAACAAAATGATATTCTAGGTTTGCTTAAGATGACTTCTAAGAGTCAGCCTACTATCCACGCTTTCATTTTATAGTAATGTATGTATGTTGTACTTTACATTATTGAATATTTTATATTCTATTTAAGCTGTTTAAAGAATAAAAAACTGGCTTTACTGTCCTTTTTTATTTAATTCTGATTTCTACACGGTTTTCCCGACATTCATCCTGTAATCCAGAAAATTTCGTAATCCGGCATGCTTTAAGTCCCGAACTTGCCGGATTAGAAGATGTTTACTGTATAAGATCTAAAGTTAGGAAAAATAACTTAAGGATTTTAATTTAAATTTTTGAAATTTAATTTTAATTTTGAATTTTAAAAGCATTTTAATTCTTATCCCTTTCATCTATATATGTATCTCTCTCTATAGATATGTGATCATTGTCATGAGACTGTGCTTGTATTTATAAACCGATTTGGATATGATTAAATTTATGTTAAGGGTTTATTAAGATCTCGACCAAATTCGTTGGATATCTTGATCCACTATCCTGTTTTAAAATGGTGGCGCTGCCTTTTCCTCCGGTGCAAGCATAAAAGACCTTTTTTTCGTATTGAGGGAAAATACTGTAGCTATTTTTCTATTTCGAAGGAGGAGGGGGCGCAAAATTTCTTCCTGCCCCGGGTGCCAAAAAACACAGCTACGCCACTGATCTTAACATTAAAATAAAAATGAGTAAGTATCTTATTTATACAAGTTTTATATTATATCTTAAGTATTCATATTCCCTCCCTTCCTCCCCGCTCAAGTGAATTCTTACACCCTCCGAAAGAAGAGATATATATATGACAGTCAAATAGTATAAATCATCATATCCCTTAGTTTCTCTCAATAATAACTATGAACTTTTGCATTTTAAAATGCATTCTGCAACTCCCAATATCAAATCTTCATTATTTTTTTCTGCATGCCAAATTCAATTTACAGGAAAACGGTCCATGTGATTCTGGAAAATAGGAAAGAAAATGAGCTTATCAATGTGTCAGAAAAGTAAAATATTTTTAAACTTCAAACTTAAGTAAGGCAAACAGCTGTACATGTATGTACCTTCTGCTCTCTCTTTGTCTTTTTAAAGCCAGCATTTCACAAAGGAAGATGTTCTGTGTGCTTCTTGGAGTGTCATTTGAGAGAATCTAGAGGGAGGGTTTAAGGGTGCTTAAGGAATTCAAGAGTGTATCAATAATCACAGGTCAAACTCAATCAAAATTCAGAAATTGTGCAAAAGCTAAAATAATTTGTCAGATTTGATTACAATAGACACATTAGCATTAAATGAACCTTTTAAGCACAGAAATTAATAGATTTTATCAAGAATATTTGTGAAAGCCTTTCTAGTACAACATTTTCAAAATAAGACACATCTATCATTTTCAGTCAAATGGCTATCTCTATTTTTTTTTTAACAATTCAGTAATTAAAATGTATGAAATTTTTATTTTTCTTTCCTTTGTTTTTAAATGTTATAATTTCTATAGTTAAAAAATACTATAAACTAGTTGGATGACCAATCCCAAAACTTTCTTCTATCTCATACATGTCAATACTTCAAAATTAATTTGTGCATTAGTTCTTGAGATAGATCTATTGATGAAATCGTGCTAAATGCAGCACAGCAGCGCCACCTATTGGGCGATTTACAACAGCACATAGTCAGCATCATTTCATATCAAGGACTAACTTAATCTGAAGTTTGATGAAAATGTGTGCATTAGTTCATGAGACAGAGCTACTGCGGAAATCGTGTAAATCCTGCAAAATGCAGCATAGCAGCGCCACCTGTTGGGCGATTTACACCAAAACGTAAACAGCACCAACTCATATCAAGGAGTAACTGAATCTGAAGTTTTATAAAAATCCGTGCATTAGTTCTTGAGATAGAGCAATTGCTGAAATCCTACAAAATGCAGCACAGTAGCGCCACCTGTTGGGCGATTTACACCAAAAACTAATCAGCACTAATTTATATCAGGGACTACCTGAATATAAATTTTTGTTAAATTCCGTTCATTAGTTCTTGAGATAAAGCGCCCACAAAATTTGTGTCACACACACACAGACATTTTGTAAAAACATGTTTTTTGGAAAACGTGTAAATCCGTCGAAAACCAGAAGCCGAAAATTTTCACGAATCCAATTCTTGTAAAGATAGAAGAAAGAGTAAAAATATATACTACTTTATCATCGTGGGTTTGCAAAAGTACTTTGTTGTTCGGCTAATTTAAAATATATGTATGAGAATAAAACTATATCAGTTGCTTCTCAGACATGCACAACAAAATAAAAAAAAATTCCTCCTCCTCCCCCCCCCCTCCCCCCCCAAGAAAGTTTTGAAATTGCCCCTTGTCTGCTTTGCAAATAATTGTTTTGCTCTGATTTCTGTAAAAGGACTCTTTTCATTTTATTCCATTTATTTTTTCTTAGATCATTCACGATTGATCTAAGTTTTTGCTGCCCAAAAAATTAACAGCAAACATCGCCCTCGAAATAACCAAACCAAGATGTAGAGCATGTAGGAAAAGATAGGCAAGCTCCTATTATCTCACTTTCTATAAAAGTATCAACCTTCTACTTAAACATATATTAGAGGGAGAGGCTCTCCCCTCCATTAAAGCTACCTCCCATCTAAGTAGTTTGTATGACACGTCAATTGTAAATTTATTGTATAATACTTTGAGTCCCTCCTCCCTGAAAAAACTTTATATATCAACCTTCTACTTAAACATACACTGCTCAAAACAATTAAAGGATATTTGAAGTTTTATATAAAATAAAGATATAAATGAAATTTTTTTTGCCGAAAATAGAAGAAGAGAATCACAAATGCAAATTTTTCTGGTTTTCAAACTGTGGAGTATGCAAATTTTGAGTTCGATGTCAAAAACGTCGCTTCAGCGGCAGCGAATGAAATTTGACTTTCAACTGGATAAAAGAGAATGAAGACAAGGATGATCGGCATTCAGTGATTGCTTTGTTTCGATGAGTACGGTGTCTCAGCGAAGTCATTTGACAGATTCAGAAGCTTTGAGAATTGTTGGTAGGTTAGAAGGGGGCCAAACTCAAGCAGAAGTAGCGCAAGCCATTGGAGTGTCACAAAGTGTCATTTCCAGGATCTGGAACCGTTTTTTGGAGAGTGGATGTGCAGGCCGAAGACCGGGGCAAGGTCGTAGACGGGCAACAACGCCCAATGAAGATCGGTATTTAGCGTTAACAGCTCGGAGACACTGAACCATGAACGCTACTCTTCTCCAACAACACCTTCGCTCGGCTACAGGCAGCACGATTTCAACTCAGACTGTCCGAAACCGGCTCCATGCTGTAGGTCTGTATGCTCGCCGACCGATGGTATGTGTTAGATTAACATCAAGGCATCGTCGCGACCGCAGGGAGTGGGCAAACGAGCATGTCAACTGGAGGAGAAATGAATGAAGCAATATTCTGTTTTCTGACGAGTCCCGTTTTTCTGTGCATCCGGATAATAGGCGTATTTTCATCTGGAGGGACCGTGGCAGTAGGAATAATCCTGCGTTCGTGCACGAAAGTGTCAGATTTGGCGGTGGAGGAGTGTTGGTGTATGGTGGCATCTCCATTGACGGGCACACTGACCTCTACATAATTCGAGATGGAGCTCTGACTGGTCGCCGATATAGGGATGAGATCCTCAGACCTATTGTAGTCCCTTATGCTGCAGCAATCGGAGATAACTTCATTTTAATGGACGATAACTGCAGGCCACATCGTGCAAACCTGGTGGAGGATTTCCTTTTCGAGGAAGGAATCGTTCGAATGGAATGGCCAGCGTGTTCTCCAGACATGAATCCAATCGAGCACGTTTGGGACGTTCTAGGAAGACGAGTTTCTGGCCGCCAACAACCCCCACAAACTCTCCAAGAACTGAAAAGAGCTCTTCTGGAAGAGTGGGGCAGAATACCCCAACTCGTCATTAATAGCCTCATTGAGTCCATGCCTCAAAGGTGTTCAACGTTGCTGGCCGCCCGTGGAAAACATACCCCCTACTGAAAATGATTTTCTTTGAAGAAAACACCTTTTCTTATTCTTTTTTTCTCATATGCACAAATTGTGTTTTTTTCCTTTAGTACACAAATGCGCAATAAAATGCATTTTTTTCTGCCAAACATGTGTAATTTATTCTCATATAACCTACTATGTCTGTCGACCATGTATCAATCAGCTAAACAGTTTACCAGATACAAAATCCAACTAAAACTGCAATATCCTTTAATTGTTTTGAGCAGTGTATTAGAGGGAGAGGCTCTCTCCTCCATTAAAGTTACCCCCCATCTAAGTAGTTTGTATGACACATCAATTGTAAATTTATTGTATAATATGCTGTGTGCATTGTAAGGTACATGTGTACTGTAAGATGTATGTAAATATGAAAGCAATGTTTTTAAGTTATCATGTAAACGTGTAAGTAAGGATGTGTGTAAGCATGAATGTAATATATTAAATTATCAATAGGAATTAATTTTATTTGTTTTAATATAGGGTTGCACAACCTTTTAAAGAGAAGGGCCACTTACAAAAATGCCAGGGTTGTCGAGGGCCACATCAGTAACACGGAGATAATTTTATTTCGGGGAGGTGGGCAGATATGTGGCCTATAAAAAACATGGTTCCAAAGAAGTGGCAGTTTAACCCTTTAGGTTCCCCTACCCTGCCAGCGTACCATACGCGGTTTAGTTGTCAAGGGTATAATAACAGTTTATGTTTGTATATATAACAGAGATATAGCAAGGATTATTTTCAAGGAGTGAATTATTCCTTGACTTTATTCGGAGGGATTAAATTTTGCTTTATTAAAAGTGCTAAAAAACAAACATATGCATGAAAGTGTCTTGTGCCGAAAAAAACGTGGAATGAATTTAAAATGACGAAATTCTCAATTTTTCTGCGGAGCCGATCAACAAAATTTTAGATTTTCCAGACCTTATCAACGGAATTCACGATTTTCCGCCCCCAGTCAATGATATTCGCGATTGTTAACTGACTGACCAAATTTTCAAGTTTTTCCAGTGGCGAATTATCGAAATTCACAACTTTTTCTCGCGATAAACTGCCGAAACTCGAATTTTACCGTAGCCGATCGACGAAATTTGTAATTTTTTCGCACTTAATCAACAAAATTAAAAGATTTTCCTCTGCCCGATCAACGATTTTTTTTTTGCACTCAATCGACAAAATTCAGAATTTTTCTACGCTCGATAGACAAAATTCACGATTTTTTCCTGCCCATCCGACGAAATTCGCGATTTTCCGCGCCCAGTTAATGAAATTCGCGATTCTTAACTGACTGAAACCCTGGGCAAATTGTCAAAATTTGCAACTTCTTCTCGTGATAAACTGACGAGACTCACGCTTTTCCCCCAGCCGATCAATGAAATTCGCAATTTTCCCATTCCCGATCAACGAAATTCGCAATTTTTCCATGCCCTATCGACAAAACTCGCAATTTTTCCGTACCCGATCGACGAAACTCGCGATTTTTCTGTGCCCGATCGCTAAATAAGTATATCTTAAATGACATACGAAATTTGCAATTTTCCCGCAGCAAATTGGCGAAATTCACGACTTTTTCTTAAGATAAACTGCGGAAACTCGCGACATTTCCGCATGCGGTCAACGAAACGACTTTTCTGCGCGTGATCGACAAAACGCGCAATTTTTCTGTGCCCGATCGATGGAACTCATGAGTTTTTCGTGCCTGATCGACGAAACTCTTGATATTACTGCACCCGATCAACGAAACTCGCAATTTTTCCGCGCACGATCAACGAAACTCGATTTTTCCGAGCTCAGTCACGAAATTCGCAATTCTTAATTGACCGACGAAATTTGCAATTTTCCCGCATCAAAAAATTGGGGAAATTCACGACTTTTTCTCGCGATAAACTGACGAAACTCACAATTTTCCCGTGCTCGATCAACACAATTCGCAACTCTTTTTGCGCGATCGCCGAAACACACAATTTTTCTAAACCGGATCGATGAAATTTAAGGTACAGTGGAACCCGGTTAAGACGCTCATGGTTAATACGCGATCCCGCTTAATACGCGGATTTTTTCTGCTCCCTTGAACATCGCCCGTAAGACTAATGCAAAAATATCACGTTTAAGACGCGAATGGTTATTACGCGATCCCGCTTAAAACGCGAAAAAATTTCGGTCCTTTGTGGTAAAAAATCACGTTTAAGACGCGAATTCATTGGTGAAGATGCGAATTCCTTCTTTCTTCTCCAGTGTTTCCATTTTAGCGGATTTTTTTATTCATATAAAAAACACTGTTTCTGTATGCTAATATTTACTTTATTTAATAACAGATCAGTTAAAGGAACATTTCAAAAATAGTGATAGATATTTGAATAAAAAAAACCTCGAAATTAGCAACACTGTAATTCTTCTTTGATCCCATGTTCTAACATTCTTTGTGTCTTGTTTCGTGTATTTTTTATTGTAGTAGAGAAAGATACATAGAGGAATTCAGGATACTCAGATACGTCATAAAATTATGATTAAAGATGATTATACCTGTTGTTAGTGAGTTTTTAAATGTATGTTATATCACTACTATGTTTTGTAACGCATGTTATATACAAAAAAAAAAAAAAAAAAGAAACTCGCATAGATTAAACAAATACGACTGCTGTTGTATAATTTTTTTTATATTTTCTATGTTTCCGTTACTTTTTGCTATGCTAACAATACTTACTCATTATCACAAGTACTAAATATGATTTTAACAACTGGATTATGTTTCAAAAATTTAATATTTTAATTCTTTCTATTAAAAAAAATTAGTGTAGCAGAAAAATTATTTTTATTGTTTTATCTTTGGTTGTAGCGTATTATCGACAATAAAGCCCCATGTTTGAATCCATATTTATTTTCAGTTATTATTCCAGTCTGTCCTGTAAAAAGATAGAATGAGTAAAGATGAATACAATTAAATCTAAATCTAAATATACGTATAAGACACAATTTTCGACCATAAACATATCAATGAAAACTCTAAAGTTCATTTAGACGATTAAATGTGTAAATAAGCCCAGTTCCTGCAACATTATACAAATCACGTTTAATATGCGATCCCGCTTAATACGCGACTTAGGTCCACTCCCTTGAAACGCGTCTTAACCGGGTTCGACTGTATTTTTAGATTAACGACTGACGAAATTAGCAACTCGGGCATTTCCTATATTGGTACAAATGGTATCGGCTGGGCGATTAATGAAATTCGCGATTTTTAACTGACTGACGAAATTTACAATTGTTTTCCGCAGCAAATTGACGAAATTTACGATTTTTTCCCGCAACCTATGGTAAAAAATCGTAATTTTTGACAATTATAAATTGACTAAGTTCGCGGGCCACTTGTTAACCCATCGCGGGCCACAGGTTGTGCATCCCTATTTTAATATATACAATTGTTAGCAGTGTATCTTCTTGGCCGAAGTAATATGAAAGTATTCTAAATGCTAACATCCATTGATGTTGAAAAAATACTGATTATCATTTTACAAGACATGTATAGATACATGATTTCTATTGTTTTCCAAAGTTTCTGTATGCATAAAAAATATAGTTGCTCTTTTTCCTGTGCTATAATTTTATTGACTTACAGTTTGCTTCCTTCTACTTTTTGTTTTATTAATTATCACTTAACCATAGAATATATTATTTTATGTGGCAAATAATTATTTAAACAGGCCATTTCAAAAGTGTTATTGTTGTACGTGGGTGGTTCAATAATTATTGTCCCTAATGTGTAAAATATTTGTACTGCAATGGTTGATGTGGAATATCGAAGCCTAATCTCTTAAATGCCTATATGCTCAGTTTCAGAACCGTAGCTGCTATATTAACATATTTTTGGAGGGAGGGGTGAAGTTTTAAAGACCTATTTTTGGAGGAGTTTTTAAGGAGGGGGGTGAGGTGAGAGTGAAATGCTGGTTTGGAGCTCATAAGGCTACATTTGTGACAGTGGATGCAGCGTTCGAAATCCTTGGTGGTCTGCTGGTCCGAGACCACTAAAAAATCAATTGGACCACTAATTAAAAAAATTTAGTGGTCTGCAGGACCAGTAACTTTTTCCCTCTCTGACAGGTAAAGGTAAATTTTCCCATCCCTGAGAAAACCGAAACCAAACACAAACCACAGAATTTTATATTATTTAAAAAAATAAATAAAAAATTACAGTAAAACTTAGTCGAAATAAATAATCGGAAATAAAATACATAATTAATAATTTTATAGTTTTTGTTTATGTACTGTTTATTTAATTTTTAGCAAATTATAATTTTACATTTTATTATGCTGAAAATTTTGGGTAACTGAAAGGAAGTTTTGTTTATATTCTAGGAGGAGGAGGGGAGGGACTCAAAGGGTTAAAGGCACTTAATAGAATTTTATGTAGTGGGCCAGTGACAATGTCTGCGGACCAGTAAACTCTGATGTTTACTGGTCCTTGGGACCAGTGACTTTTTTTTTACCAATTCTACCGCTGGTGGATGAGATGTGGCTACATCACTATGATCCCGAGTCCAAACGTCAGTAGTTACGTCTCATCCACTGTCACAAATGTAGCCCCATAGGCTAAAAATTAGTTTTTCACACACATTCCCCCTTTTCACTCCTCCCTCCAAAAACTATGTGAATATAGCAGCTACAGTTCTGAAATTTAGCATATAGGCATCTAAGACATTAGGCTTCGATATTCCACAACAACCACAACAACAGTACAAATATTTTATATACACTAGGGACAATAATTATTGAACCACTCTCGTATATATTTATTCATTTTATTATTATTGAAATGGTTCTAAATAGGAACTATATTTCTGAAAATGTCTGATATGACATCTGATATGACATACATTTCTCTAGTATGAAACTCTATTTTAGAGGTGTGCATGGGCCTGAAAATTGGCTCTGATAAATTTTCCTTCAGTAGACTAACAGCCTCATATTTCTTTAGTAGAATCTTCAGAAAGTTGTATATTGCTGCATTGAGATTTATTTTGCTTTTATAAATTATAGATAAATATTTTAAATTTTTTCTTTGTAGAGTTTTAAATTTATTATTTTCTTTAACCGTCTTTTTTTCAACTAATTTTTTAAGGAATTTTGTGTTATGTTTAACTGTCTAAGTGATCATTAATATTCTTACAAGGAAGGTCTCCATACGGGCATACTCAGAAAAATCTGAAAAAATTACAGAGTGTTCTTCTCATGTGGATATATATGTTTATAAAAATTTTTTTGGTGGAACCTCGATAGAACGTTCATAAAAAAAATAATGAAAATTTTGTTTATTTGGCGATTTATCATCAGTTGGTGATAAAATGAAATTTTGAAAAATACTTTTTTATGTCGAATACTCTTTAAGATAAAAATGTTTCATATTGAACTTGTTAAAATAAATTTCATATAAATAACTTTAGTTTTGTCAAATTTGGTTTGATTTAACTATAGTTTTGTATGTATATATATATATATTTGTATATATATTTATATTTATAATGAAAGTTAAATATCAAATTTTATGAATTAAAACAAAATTAAAATAAATTAAAATTGTTTCAATATCTCAAAATTAAGTCCAATTGAGCACTGTCGATTCAATTTTGTTGCCATGGAAATGACAAATTCTTTGATATTGAAATGAATCTTGCCTTTATTTTGGAATACGTTTAAATATATGAAAGTATTTTTTATATATGAAATTGTTTTTAAAGTAATAAAATTAAATAACAAGCAACATAAATATGTAATACGAAAAAATTTATTTATTAAACTCTCTCATTGTTTATGTTTAAGTTCATTAAATACTTTTACACGAGTTCTAAAAATCAATTAACAAACAATTTTGAAGTGCATTAAAATCATTTGCTTTTGACGAGGAAAAAAGTACTGCTCGTCAAATCGCATGATGCTTTCGTCTTTTCACACGAAATACTCGAAAGTATTTTATTTTCTTACAGACTTTCTACTGTAATTCCACTGCTAAATTTGACTGATCCTTTATTACATACATTCATACATAAGTAGTTTAATTGGTATTTTTTTCAAAATATTCTGAGTATGCCCAGTAAGGAGAGTTTCCTTGTTAGTCTGTATTCCGTGGTGGCTTGCAGATATAAGAATCTGAAAAATATCCTCTTTTAAATTTTTTTGTATAAAAATGTACAATTTTTTTTTTTTTTTTTTTTTTTTTTTTTTTTTTTCAGTTTTACTTGTAGGATAAGATTGATTAAATATATCAGCATTTTTTGTAGAAATTAAGATGGGCTGTGATTTTTATTGATTTTTGCATGGTCTGGGTTGGTCAAAGACAGCTTCTATTCAGGTCACTTGGCCCAGGTCAAAAAATATTACCCTGTACAGACCTCTATTACTGTACCTTACTCTGTTAAAATATAAGGCTATTGCCATATCTATAAGCTTTTGAAGAAAGATAAAGGTCTTTCACTGACTTTTAAAAAAAAAAAGGGGGGGGGGGGAACTTCTTCACAATGTCTGTTTGCTATGAATATACTGAAAGTGTTCAGACATTTTTGTAACGATTTTGACTTTCTCTATCATTTAAATTTAAATGAAAAAAAAAAAAAAAAACCTATATGGCATCAATTCTGAATAGGATTTAATTATCATCTACATCATTAATAATATTCTTTGTTTTAAAATGGGGCTAAAAAATAAACAATGGATCGAAGGCTATATATTTGTGCTTTATGAAGAAAAACATTCTTATTTGATTATTAAAAAAAGTGTGAAAAGCATAGTTTTAATATTTATACATGTAAAATAAGTGACTTTATTAACAAAAAAGGAAAGAAACATCAAAGTTTACATTTGACTAGGAAAAGGGTAAAAAATATATATATATATATATATATATACCGGGTGTCCCAAAAATGACTGATGGATTTTAAAATTCAATAACTTGCAAACGGTGATAGATAGTTAAAAAATTCTTGCAGGAGGGTTATGTAAGATGTCAGGAATTTTTTTACTGTGATTCTTGATTTTAGTTCGAATTTCAAACAATAGATGGCGCTGACAGCGATTGACGCTCAGCCGAGGCAGAAACTGACGTCAATCAGCACTAATGCGAAGGTAGGAGATTAAGGCTATGGAGTGGGTCTCGTTCGCCAGTAGAATCTTGCTCTTAGGGCCCGATTCTGAACTCATTCGATATGATTTCAATGGAGTGCGTTGTTGCCATGGAAACAACAGATTCCTCGATAGTGGAAATACAGCGTTAAGAAGTGGGTATAAATTTAAGAATTAGTATTCGAGTTTGCAGACGATTTTACATTAATGAAGTTTTATTTTCCCGGATTAAATTACTTTTTATGGTCTGATTTAAAGAATATTTTATGCATCGTATTTTAAAACTAGGTGAAGAGTTTTAGACTATTCATAAATTTCATAACTATTATTACATTCTAATAAATTTTAGATCTTTTAAGGAAGTTCATCAGTACGTTTTTATGAATGTTGGAAAATAATCGTAAAAATGGTTAATAGTATTTTGTTGTTCAAAATAACTACTTAAAAACAAATATTAGAATTTACCTTGTTTAACCCTTTCAATAGGGGTATTATATCATTGCATTAAAATAAAAAAATAAAATGAATGCTAGTTAATTAAAAATTTTGTTTGACAGTATGATATTAAAATATTGCACTACATGCAGCTTCATCTTGATGTTTGATAAAATAAAACTAGTAAATATTTTTTATCTACATCTATTATTTAAATTGTAAAAATGTGTTAAAAGAATTCTTGGAGTTAGAATTTTTACGGTTTGGCAACTCTTTCTACATACAAATGCTAATATGCATTTATTTTTTAATATTAAACATATCAGTGATATCTAATGTGATAAACTAAGTTCAAATTAAACTTGACAAGAATCTAAAACTTAGTAGTACTTAAATTATTGATGGCCACAAGCAAATTTTGTATTGAAATTTTTATCTTTATATAAATTAAAACGGTATTTCTAATAGCAGTTTTTGTTGGAATGCAATTGCAATTTTAAAACTTTTTAGTTTATATATATTTTTCAAAAAATCATGAATCGTAATAATCAGGGATTGGCAAATGTGGTCGCCACTTGCAACCAATATTTTTTGCTCGACGGCCACCATTTTTAATCAGGCGGTTTTTGTAGTGTTAACGAAAGAACAAAGTGTAAGCGGCATTTTCCATATCATGCACAGAAAACGACATTCTTTGTTGCTCTAGCCATCTAGCATGTCATGTCATGTGATTAGAATGTGGGGAGAGGGTGGTTCGTTCTTACGGGTTGTTTACCAATGTTTTTGCAAGAAGGTTCAGTTTACAATTTTTCAGGGAAATTTGGTAGTAGTGGCCCAAGGGGGGGGGGGGGATTGAGAGAGAATTTTAAATATTAGAATAATAACTTTATTTAATGAAGAATATTCTATAATTATACGTGTTTAGTGTTTGAATTATCATCCATAGTAAATGGGAAAAAATTCCACTGAAAATCAGAAGGACATTTTTTTGGAGCGTGGGGGAGGTACTTATCTTTAGCGATTTCATTGTTGTATTAAATCAATCCTTAGATTGTTCTATTAAATCTATCGTTAGATTGTTGTATTGAATCAATATTTTGATTGTTGTATCAACCCGTTAGAACGACCCACCCTCTCCCCACATTCTAATCACATGACATGACATGCTAGCAGCAGAGAATGTCGTTTTCTGTTTATGATATGGAAAATGCCGTTTTCTGTTTATGATATGGAAAATGCCGTTTAAACTTTGTTCTTTCGTTAACGCTACAAAAACCGCCAAATTAAAAATCTTGGTCGTCGAGTAAAAAATATTGGTTGCAAGTGGCGATCGCATTTGTCAAGCCCTGATTATTACGATTCATGATTTAAAAAAAAAATATATATACACTAAAGAGCTTTAAAATTACAATTGCATTCCAACAAATGTATTAGAAACACGATCTTAATTTATATCAAGATAAAAATTTCAATAAAAATTTGTTTGTGGCCTTCAATAATTTAAGTACTGCTAAGTTTTAGACACTTGTCAAATTTAATTTGAACTTAGTTTACCACATTATATATCATTGATATTTTTATTATTAAAAATATATGCATATTAGCATTTGTGTATAGAAAGAGCTGCCAAAGCGTAAAAATTCAAACTCCAAGAATTCTTTTAACACATTTTTACAATTTAAAACGGATGTAGATAAAAAATATTTACTAGTTTTATTTTATCAAACATCAAGATGAAGCTGCATGTAGTACAATATTTTAATATCAAACTGTCAATATATTTTTTAATTAACTAGCATTTATTTTATTTTTTTAATTTTAATGTAACGATATAATACCCTATTCAAAAGGGTTAAACAATGTAACATCTAATATTTGTTTTTAAATAGATATTTTGAACAACAATATACTATTAACCATTTTCACGATTATTATCCAGCATTCATAAAAACCTATTGACGAACTTTCCTAAGGGGTCTCGGGACTATTAAAGCTTCAAATTTTCGAAATTTTAATTTTTTTAGATGTTAAACTACTATCTTATCTGAACATTTTGACATAATTATATCCTTGAAATTCCTATTAAAACGGAAGTCATGGTTTTTAGGTAGATTTCGTATGAAATACTACCTATTACATTCTCCTCTACGTTGGAATTTCTGAAAAATTATCTACACCGATCATGACCCCTAGAACCCAAAACCACCCTCAGTAAAAAACTTTATATATATATATATATATATATTCACAATTCTGCACAAATCTCTTCCAAACTGATACATAAAATCAAGGGGCATAAAATCTCGGTCAAGTTTGTTAATGGGCAAAATCGGACCAAAGGGATGGAAATAGGAAGGGGTTTTGTGAAAACCGAAGAAAAAACCCCTAATTTTTCTACATATCAAATCAGTTTAAAGTTTTTATTACTTCTAAAAATAGCGTCAAAAATTTATGTATCATAGATTTTTGATAAAATTAAAAAGGGCTCAAGAGGCGTAAGGGGCGCAAAAAAATAGGGTTTTTGGGAGAAAAAAATCATAACTTCGTCAATTCTCCAGATATCCTTCTATATATAAAAAAAAGTTTTGATTTGGAAATGGACCAATGAACATCTGCGTAGATATTCCGGGTAGATCCACATCATATTTGAATGTTTAAGCATGGCCTTCCATCGTTAATATTAAAAAAACTGTGGCATACAAAAATATGAAAATCGGTTGTATTATAGAGAAATGTTTGATAAACACGCTGATGCAGACAGTTTTCAAGTGGAAGAAATATTTTAAGAGATATTTAATGCTAAAGTTGGACAAAATCGTTCCATTAAAAAAGTTTTATTGGAGCAAAAACTAAACATGAGAATTTAGTCATTTTTAGATCATTTTATACGTTATAAGTTCCCGATGTGCAGATTGCATTTACTTTTCTTATTTGACTCATTTTTTGAGGTTTTATTTCAATTTTAATTTCAAATTTTCAGCATTTCGAGAGATATTTTTTACAAATTTTAGAAAATGTTATTAATTTAAACTGTTGCCAAGTTGTATAAACAGCGCAAACAATAATGTTTACTTCAAATTAAAAATTTATTTTACACGTAACTATTATAAACAGAAAATATAAAAAGCAGGAACTCATTGAAAATTACGTCATAAAAACTATAATTACACGTGAATTTTAAAAGACAGAATATTGTAAGATAATAAATTCATCATGCGTTAGAAGTCTTAAATAGGAGAATTTACGTCACATTACACTTATTATATAAAATGAACAAAAAATAATATTGCAAAACAGTTTAAATTTAAAAATTGCTCGAGACATTTATTTGATATTGTAAGATGATCATAATATTTAATTTCTAACAAAGTATTTTTACGTGAATATTAAAAAGGAAAAGAAAAGTTTGGTGAAAATTACGTCAGTATATAATTCTCAGATTCAAATTATAATTCAGTCTTCCGAAATCTTTCAAAAGCCGATCAAATTATCGTGCTGTTAAAGTCTGCGGTGTCTGAACGGGGGTTGACGAGCGTAGCTCGTAGGGGGCAGAGCCCCCTAGTCAAATACAATTAATTTTATTATAAATCTCCTTAACATTATCTACAACTTTTATATTCACAAGTTTTTGATAGGACCAATTCGTACCGCAAAAAATAAAAAATAAAAAACGAAAACAAAAAGGTTGGGTTGAAGAAGAAAAAAATTCATAAATCCGTCAATTCACAAGATATAAAATCCCCATAATTTTATCATATATCTTGTTAATATTGTCTGCAATATTTATACACACAAGTTTTTTATAGAACCAATTCTTAGAGCAAAAACAAATTAAAAATACATAGCGGTTGAAGGGGGAAAAATCATCTTATTAAGCGTGTATTCAAATCCAAACTGTTTATTTTCTTACTCATTTTTAAATTCATTTTTGCTCTCAGACGCATCCAATTGGTAGATTCTCTTATTCAGAAACTGTATAATGTACCGTAATGATAGATTTTTTGATAGAGGCATTATATATTTCAAAAAATGATGTCAAAGTGGGCATTTTGAACAGAATTTCCCGAAGTGATTGTGTTAGAAACGAAAAATATTGTCCTACTGAGAAAATAATTGTTTATAAATCAAGTTTTAATTAATTGAACGAAAAATAAAAACACAGGTCGCTTATAAATCTCTTCAAAAATCACGTCAGCACGTTTAATATTTTTTCTATTAAAAACGAATCTGAAAATGTGCCAGAAAATTTCGAGTTGTTGAGCATGGAAATGTATTTTTTTGAACACCGCCTTAACATGATTCTGATAAAACCAGCTATTATATAAAATGAAATAAAAACTTGTCTAAAGCGACCAGATAAAACTGTTGAAGTGTGTTTATCTCTAATCATGATATTTCTTTTCTTTCTTTTTTTTTTTTCTTTTTTTTTTGTGAAATTAGTATACTTAACTTTGAAATCTATCCCCGCCTGTAGGTCGGGCCGGCAAGGATTTTTAGAATTATACCCGCGCAATAGCTGAAGCGGCATTATCGAAGATTTGAACTCATTTTTCTCCAAATGACGTTTTTGGGCATAACAAGCAGGATATCTCAAAAACTTATGAATATTTTTTCATGAAATTAAAAAATATTTATGTTTCAGTCTGTATAAACTGAACCTAAAATTTCTTTTTTACTGTCCAAAAAATATTTTTTTTAGGTGATTATACTGTTGAAATTATCAAAATTTTGTATTAGCTAAATACAACTTTGTATTAAAAATGTAAAAATGCTTTAAATACAAATTTATTTAGGTTCAGGATAATTATTGTAATCTAAAGTATAATTAGGCACAAAAAAAGCAATTTTAGTGACAAAATTTATTTTGTAATCCTGAGCGTAAGCTGTCATACCAATTTTCTGCTCGACAAATATCTGACAGTTTGGAGCCCCCTATAAATACTAATTCTGCAACTTGACTTTTTTAAAAATACATGAAACGAAAGAACATACTTATATCTTTCAACACAATTAAATTTGTGTTTTTAAATCATATGCATTTTAAAATATTAAATGTTGAAAATGATCTTTTTTTTTTTTTTCATTTTTTCCACTTTTAAGAGTTTTGTCCTGAGACCCCTTTAAAGATCTAAAATTTATTAGAATGTAATAAAAGTTATGAAATTCTTATCAACAACAAAAAATATTAAATCTTTTCATCTAGTTTTAAAATACGATGCGATAAATATTTTTTTAAATCGGACCATAAATAGTAATTTAATCCAGGAAAATAAAACTTCATCAATGTAAAATCGCCTGCAAACTTGAATACTACTTCTTTAATTCATGCCCAGTTGTTAACGCTGTATTTCCACTATCGAAGAATTTGTTTTTCCATGGCAACAACGCACTCCATTGAAATCATATCGAATGAGTTCAGAATCGGGCCCTAAGAGCAAGATTTTACTGGCGAATGAGACCCACTCCATAGCCTTAATCTTCTTCCTTCGCATCAGTGTTGATTGACGTGAGTTTCGGCCTCGACTGAGCGTCAATCGCTGTCAGCGCCATCTATTGTTTGAAATTCGAACTAAAATCAAGAATCACAGTAAAAAAAACTCCTGACATCTTACATAACCCTCATGCAAGAATTTTTTAAATATCTGTCACCGTTTGCAAGTTATTGAATTTTAAAATCCATCAGTCATTTTTGGGACACCCGGTATATATCCCCAACAAAGGTCCATTCACCATTTATTATAGCTAAAGTTGTATCTCATGTTTTTTAAAAAAAATCCAATCTTCCAAAGAACTATCGGAAAATTTTTAAGCATCTGAATAGGAACTGTAAGCAAAATTATAAAATCTGATTTAAGGCTGATGAAAAATGGAAATATGTAGTTACAATTGGTGAGACTTGGATATAGTTATATGATAGCAATAGAAGATCAATTTACTGCAAATAAAGAAGAGGAAAAAGCCTAAAATGTTGATTCAAAGAAATAAGGAACATTTTGCTAAAGATTTTATGGTTATTACTGGATTCTCTTGTAATAGAAAACTTAAAATAAGAAAAGTTTTAAAAACAAAATTAACTCAAATTACTATCAGAAATATGTTTAACACCTGTTTTCAAAGAAGATATTCTATCAATAAAAATAAGAACGGCTAATCAGTATATTGTTTCAGTGTGTTATTTCAATTGAAGATTTTTTAATATATTGTATACACTGATTAGCCGTTCTTATTTTTATTTATTTTGTAACACTGTGTAATGAGTCCTTTTAGTAATAAGATATTCTATCATTTTATCCAAACAATCTTCACTAAGTTAAGTTCTATCAGGATAAGTGTACTAGCCATAACCTCTAAATCTACCGCTATAGTTTCAGAAAAAATGAGACGTGAAAATGAAATTGAGGCTATTCTATTTAAATGCATGTCAAACAAGTTCCCCTACATGTCTCCTGTAGATTACTTTGCATTTGGACTTTTAAAACAAGCTCTTTATAAGTGGCGTCCCAAAACTTGGATAGACTCTCAAAGATTGTAGTCAAGGATGGAAACAAAATCAACCCTTGATATTTTAAGAAAAGCTCTTTTATCTTGGAAACCAAGATGTAACATGATAGTTAAAAAAAAGGTCTATCAGATTGAACATATTAGAAAGTAAAATTCTTATCTTTGTTTATATATTTCTTTTTCCAAATTCGTGCAAAAAATGTGTGAACACCTTCTGTACTTTGAGAATAATGAAAATACTCTCATCGTCAAACTTTAAGCATATCTATACTAATATTATAAAGAAGTAAAAATCGTTTGTCTGTTAGAGGTAATCTCTGGATCTACTGAATCAATTTCAAAAGTAATGGTATCAAAATGATAGTGTTAGTCCAACTTAGAACATAGGCTATATTTTATGTCGGTGCCACTGCCCTGAAGGGGGTGCAGCAGCAAAAAACGTTCAAAAAATGCAATTTTTGTGTTATGGAAGGGCCTAGAATCATGAAATTTGGAATGGTAGTTACCTATAAGATATAAATGATATCTAAGAGCATTTTCTAAACAATTCAAAATTTAAAAGGGGTGAAAATGCAAAAAAAGCGTTCTAAAAAATGTTCTAAATGGCGGTTTCTACACAATCTCAGGAAATACCAAACCAATTTGAAAAATAATGGTGTCAAAATGATGGTGACAGTTCTTGCTCCAAGATAGGCTATATTTTATGTCTGTTTCCAGTACCCCAGAGGAGATGCAGGAGCTAAAAACATTCTAAAAATGCGATTTTTGAATTATGAAAGCACCTAGATTCATGAAATTTTGCATGGTATATATTTATTAGATATAAATGATCTCTAAGAACATTTCTTTAAAAATTTGAAATTTAAAAGGGGTGAAAATGTGCGAAAAACATTGTAAATGCCGATTTGTGAGCAATCTCAGGAAGAATCAAACTGATTTCAAAAGTAATGGTAGGCAAATTGATGCTGACAGCCTCTGCTCTAACATAGATGTTATTTCATGTCGGTGTCGCTATCACCTGGAGGTTGCAGGAGCAAAAAAGTTCTAAATTACGATTTTTATGATCGGTAGGGGCTAGCAACTTGAAATTAGGCAAGGTACATATTTATTAGATATAAATGATCTTTAAGAACAGTTTTGAAAAAATTAGAAATTTAAAAGGGGTGAAAATGCACGAAAAGCATTCTAAAAACGTTCTAAATTACGATTTCTACCCAGTCTCAGGAAATACCAAACCTATTTCAAAAGTAATGGTTGCAAATTGATGTTGACAGTCCCTGCTCCAACATAGGCTATATTTTATGTTGCTGTCATACCATCTGGGGTGCAAGAGCAAAACATGTTCTAATTTGCGTTTTTTGCACAACTGAGGGGTCGAACATTTTGAAATATAGCATGGTGTTTACTTACAAGATGCAACTGCTTTCTAAGAATAGTCGAAAGAAAATTCCAAATTTAAAAGGATGAAAAGAGCGAAAAGCGTTTTAAAAACATTCTAAATTACAATTTTTATGCAGTCTTATCAAATATCAAACCGATTTAAAAAATAATGGTGACAAATTGTTGGTAATAGAACCTGCTCAAACATAAGCTATATTTTATGCCTGTGCCACTACTACCAGAGGGTTGCAGGGGCAAAAAACTTTCTAAATTGCAATTTCTGTGATACTGAAGAGGCTAGAAACTTTAAATATGGCATGGTAGTTACTTATAAAATATAAATGCCTTCGAAAGACTGTCAAAAATAAATTCGAATTGAAAAGTGGTGAAGCGAAGGGGAGGTGCGAAAAGCGTTCTAAAAAAGTCCTAAACTACAATTTCTATGCAATTTCAGGGATATAAACAAATTATAAAAGTAATAATTGCGAATCAATGGTAACAGTCTCTGATTCCACAGAGGTTATATTTTATGTCAGTGTCACTACCACATGGGGTTGGCAGGAGGAACAACAGATGTTCTAAAAAAAGACTTTAAAAACTTTCTGAATTACGATTTCTATGGAATATTAGGAAACACCAAACCGATTTCAAAACGTTCCCTCGGAAGATTTGAGATTTTGTGTTTTTAATGGTCAAAAGTGTAATCCCCCACTCGGAACTCTATAATGTCTGATCTATCTGCAAACTGTTTTGTACAAACATTTAAAAAGCTTGAGGGATGAGAACAGATTACCGTAGATGTATAAGAGTTGTTTGAATTTGATAAAAATCTCAAGCATGAAACATTATTTGACGAGGATATAATTAGGGCAGTAACTGATGTTGTTCAGTACGAAGACGATCTTGATGATGATCCAGTTAAAGTTGACACTGCTAAAATTCCTCATATGGAAGGGGTAAAAGCAATAGAGTTGGCACTAAGCTATATGCTGAGCAGCGTCTAACAGCTTCCTCGGTTAAACTTATGATGTTAAAGAGAAGGAGAGATAATGCTGCAAAATGCCTGGCATCTTGCCTTCAACAGAAGAAAGTCGCTGATTTCTTTATGGTTGATTAACTTAAATATACATAATGTAGAACAATTTCAACTTCTTATAAAAGTATGTGATACGATTTTCAACAATTTAATTTGTGTTAAATATTTTTCATTATTTATTATCAGTGATATTTTTCTTTCAATTCCGTCAATTATAAATAATATTCATTTCACAAAATATAGAATGTATGTTCTTTTTTAAAACTACCCAAATTTAAAAACTAAATGCATCCTTACGGGTTTAATTAATTAAATTATGCAGATATTATTTAACTTTTTTTTACTTCTCCGGTTTAACCGGATTTTCTCTTAACCGGCTTACCTTCAGTCCCGTGTAGGCTGGTTAAGCGGGAGGCTACTGTATTTTGTTATGTATATTTATTGAGCCATCCCCTTTAATTCCTTTCAGTATAATTTAAATATTTTAATAGGCATAAGATTCTTTTATATTCTCTAATATTTATTTAATACAAAACTCTGAAAAATAAATATATAAGTTTATAGTCTGTATTCTGAAAATATATAAATTTAGCTTTAATAGTTTTTAGTGATGAAATATGTTTCTGCAATTTTTTTTCCATGAAATTCTAACCAACAGCTCATTAAATAACTTTTTTTAATGGAATTATCATGTTATTTATACTTTATCAAGCATTAAAAGATAAATTTAGTATTAATATGAAATTTTAATTTTGTCATATTATTTTATTTGTGTTTCTGCCATAATTAGAATAGTATTGCTTTTTAATTATTATATTATTATTTTTTTTTTTTTTTTTTTTTTTCAGATCCATGAAGATCCAATGCATAATTTCATATCGGAGAAACGTAAAGCAGAAAAATTAGAAAGGTGTAAAATGACTTTTAATTTTATTACTTTATTAGCTTTTTAAGTCTGCTGCTTATTATAAATCTGCTCATCATTAAGTCTTTATTTTTAAGTCTGCTTTAGCACAATAAATTAATTTCTGATAAACCCCAAAGCAGAATATGCTTAAAAGTGCGAGATATGTCACAGAGCAATGGTTTTCCCTGTAGAACATTTCAAATTCTCATTTTCTGCAAAATTCGCCATCCAGTCGTCAGAAAAAGAATGAAATTTGCCAGTCAGTCAAGGAAAAAAATAGCGAAATTATACACTCATTTATTTAAAAAGATTGCGAAATCCATCAATTGGTAGTGGGAAAAAATTGCTAAATTCATAAGTCAATCATAAGAAAAAATCAGGAAATTCTTCAGGCAGTTACAGGAAAAAATGTGAAATTCGTCGAACAATCATAGAAAAAATATCGATGATTTTCACCTATCAGTCGCGAGAAAAAAACATAAAAATTGCCAACTGGTAGAAGGAAAATATTGTAAAATTTGTCAATCAGTCACAGATAGAAAAAACTGCAAAATTCGTCAGTGGATCGTTGGAAAAAAATCCTGAAATTCATTGACCAGCCACTGAAAAAAACCCGTGATATTTGCCAATCAGTCAAAAGAAAAAGCTGCAAAATTTGCCAATCAGTAAAAGAAAAAAACCACCTAAGTTGCGGGTAAAAAAAACAAGAGTTTCTCCAATTGGTTGCAAGAAAAGGCCATAAAATTTGCCAATCGGTAGAAAGAAAATAATGTGAAATAACCCTTTAAGACCCAACCCTCATGATCGTGCGGGTTAGACATTTATTTAAATTTTTGTTTCTGAGCCGTATGTAATAAAAACTCGAATCGAACAATCGTTCCGTTTTGCAGATAGAGTAAAGTATCATTTTTTATCAACAGGTAGCGTTTGCAGTCCATGTTTTACTTTCTACAGGCATGACTAACTTTGTTTATAAATACATCGGGTCTTAAAGGGATATGCCAATCGGTCGCATGTAAAAAACGCGAAATTCATTGATCGTCGGAAAAAGTACAGAAATTCATTGATCAGTCTCTGAAAAAATTCTGTGATTTTCCAATCTATCACCAGAAAAAGCTGCAAAATTTTTCACTCGATAAAAAAAAATATCACCAAATTTGCCAGACGGTTGGTCGTGTCTAAAAAAACATGAAATTCGTGCATTATTGGAAAAAATCCCAAAATTCTTCGATTAGCCTCCGATAAAACCACTCGATTTTTGACGATCAGTTGCAAGGAAAAACTGCAAAATTTGGCAATTTATTAGAAGAAAATATCGAGAAAGTCATCAATTGGTCACGGGTAAAAAAATTGTGAAATTTGTGAATGGATCGTCAGAAAAATAGCAAAATTTGTTAATCAGTCGCGGAAAAAACTCTCTATTTTCTCCAATCAGTCACAGAAAAGGCCGCAAAATTTGCCAATCGTTAGAAGGAAAATATTGTGAAATTGTCCGATTGGTTGTGTGTAAAAAAAACTCGAAGGTTATGAATCATCTAGAGCTAACCCTGTATTCATTACTTTACTTGCTGATCATGACGGTCAAGTCAAAATATGAAAATGCATGGTGCATTGGAGTTGCCTGCAACAAATGTTACTCATAACCTGTTAAATAACATGTGCTCAGTAACGAAAGAAGAGCAAATGCTCTTCTACCTGGACATTGCATTTCTACATATACAAACAAGCACATCCCTCTGTGTTTTTCTTTTTCACTTCCACAGAATATTTTTGATCAGCTGAAGCTTCGTTGCAGAACATTGCAAAATGTTCTGCTTTGGGGCTGATAAAATAAATTTTTATTTTTACATAGCATTTCATTTACATCACAGTCATTGCAATGACAACTTGTAAGATAATTTTTTTTTTTACTAAACTAGGGGGCCCTGCCCCCTACGAGCTACGCTCGCCAACCCCCGTTCAGGCACACCAAAATCCAAAACGCACGCTAATTGCATGCATTTGATCGGCTTTAAAAATACTGAATTAAAATTTAAAAAAAAAAAAAAAAAAAAAAAACAGTAGCGATCTCTCTGTAAACGGGTTTCCATTCGTTTTTCTTGGATTGGGATTTTTAAGACCAAATCTGTTGCTGTTAAGAGATACAATGGCTGTTTTCGTATTTAATTAAACACATTAGTTATTGGAAAATAAGCTAATGTAAAATGAATTAAGTAAACAGTGTCATTGTCTCCCGGTATTTTTTAGCAGCGCTATAAGATAGTTCTTTTAAATAATTCATTTTAAATGTTTCGTTTCAAATCTGACGTAATTTACACCAAACTTTTATTTCTCTTATTAATATTCACGTAAAAATACTTTTGTTGTTAGAAGGAAATATTATTTGCGCTGTCTTCGAATTCACGATAATAGTTGAAAAGATTATCTCAAAATATCTCGCGCAAATATATTTTTCAATTTAAATTGTTTTACCATATTTTTTGGGCATTTTAAATATGACGTAAAATTCAAGTGTAAATATGGTTCTTATGACGTAATTTTCCTGCTTTTAACATGTAATCCTTTAATTCTAATTTTAAAGTTTTTTTTTCTGTTTGTAATAGTCACGTGTAAATAAATTTTTAATTTGAAGAAATATTTGATATGATAATTTGTTTCGCTGTTTATACAATTGGCAACAGTTTAAATTAATGACATTTTCTAAAATTTGTAAAAAACATCTCTCGAAATGCTGAAAATTTGAATTAAAAATAGAAATAAAACCTCAAAAAATGCGTCAAATAAGAAAACTAAATGCAATCTGCACATTGGGAACTTATAACGTATAAAATGATCTAAAAATGATTAAATTCTCATGCATAGTTTTTGCTCAAATAAAACTTTTTTAATGGAACGACTTTGTCCAACTTTAGCATTAAATATCTCTTAAAATAATTCTTCGATTTGAAAACTGTCTGCATCAGCGTGTTTATCAAACATTTTTCTATAATACCACCGATTTTCATATTTTTGTATGCAACCGTTTTCTTAATATTAACGATGAAAGGCCATGCTTAAGCATTCAAATTGGATGCGGATCAACCCGGAATATCTACGCAGATGTTCATTGGTCCATTTCCAAATCAAAACTTTTTTTTATATATAGAAGGATGACTCAATTTAGTCTGAAATTTTAGAAAATTAATTTTTTTTCCCTTTATCATATATATGCTGTGAAACAGGTGTGAAGTAAAATACACCTAATATTTCCTGAGTAAAAATAAAAGTTTTTATGAACTTACTTTATATTGCTTGCAAGCAATGCTTACTTAATTACTTTTACATTTTACATCATAATGTGTTAATGAACTCCCTCCTTCTGTCACACTATTTCACACTTTTTGGGTTCCCTCCCACCTCTTCAAATGTGACATGATTAATGAATGATCCCTTATTAGTAGAGGGAAAAAAATTATGAAGATCTGTATGATAAATCTAAGCTTACTAATTATTCAATCTCACTTATTATTTGACTTGTTTGGTCTCAATTTTTTTTTTATTAAAACATTTTTATTTTCATTTAGTTATATTTCTGCTATGTTTATATATACTAGTGAATTATTTCATTAAATTACTTTTGAAATTTTAATCTGCTTTAAATTCAGTTATCTTACATTTTAACTGAACATGTGAACAGTTATAATGTACAACACTCCTGCTAAGCTGTAATATGATGTGTATCACACACACACATATACTTATGAAACACTTGTTATGTACTTACCAGTCACTAGCTTAAGCTCTGTCCTGCTCCTGTATCATTAGACTATTGTTGCTCACACTATTGCATATGCTTTTTAGCATTCTCTTGAGTTGTGTTAGTCTTATTAAATTTTTATTTGAAATTGCAGAATTTGTTTTTTACCAGTCAAATAAGTTGCCACTCAAAAACTGAAATTGTTGTATTCTCAAAAATAGCAAAATTTATGTTCTGCTGCTATTTTGCATGATATAATTTCAGCTTTTCAGTGTTGCATGATAAAATGTGTGATTTCTCACTCTGCATGATACATTATCATATATGATCTCTATGAAAATACTGAAATTGTCACAAGATATGTTTAACTAAAGAATTCTCTTTTCCATTTTGAAAATTAACATATCATTCACTATTTTTCTTATTTTTTACAGGGATGTATAAAATATCAAATATATTATCTATTTTAATTACAGTTGTTATATGTTTAACACAGTAGTGCAGCCAGAATTGGGCTGTAGGTTTTTTCTTTTATTTGTTGATAGTTAGTTCAGTAGTCACCACTTATTTGAATCACTGATTAATAAAATCTATCTTTTAAACACTATGAAACCATATAATCACTTTCTGGATATTAGAATCAGTTCCTATGTAGGACAGGGCATGATATATTTAAAGAGTGTTTTCTATATTAGTTACAAAATAAAATGTACCAATAAAATAACAATGATTAAACTATGATAGATTTATACAAAGTGATTTTTATCAAAAATGACGAACAAACTTTAGGAGATGGAAGAGTAACAGCAAGCATATTTTATATAGGAAACCAGGGCTGCAATCTATTTATTCAGTCAAAAAACACAGGGTGTCTCACTCCAAGCCAAATCAGAATTTTTAAAAATAATGAAGCTTTTTTTAAAGTAATTTTCAATAGACTTTACATTCTTTATGTGAAATGTAACAATATCATGAGAACCGGTGAAAGATATCATCATTCATGTCCAAACACTTTGAATTAGATGCTTCATATTTTGGAATGTAGTTGACATTATGTATGATATCACTGACTGAATTACTGTGCACTTCCAGCACTTTTCTGATATTGTATTTCACTTAAAACAAAATAACTCTCTTGAAAACTTCATTAAAATATCTTCTGTGTTGTTAATCTTCTAGATAAATATCTGGGTTTGTCTTGAAGTTTATACCTTGTATTTTTGACTGAGTAAATGAATTGTGAATTGGTTTCGTATACAAAATTGTTAATTGTAGTCTACTCTGCCACTTCTTAAAGTTTCTCATCTTCTTTTTAACATCCTGTATATGCCCATTTTTAAAATCAAAAGTATGTATATATTTATATATATATTTCATATATTTGTGATTTCATCTTTATTATATGTATATATTACATTTTTATGATATATTTATAAATATTGTTTTCTGCTAGTGATTACCTATGATGGATACCATGATAAAAAATTTGTTTTCTTTTTCTACAAGATTTATTTCATTTGTAAATAGCAGACTGAACCTAGTACGCTGATCAGTTTCTCCAAACAAAGCTTGAATCAAATGGAAATACAGTCAACTCTGTGAAATCCGCACACTTAGGGACCGAGGGTTTGGTGAATTATACATTTTAGCGGATTATAGGTCATCCCTTTGTTTACATTTTATTTTTTAAAGTCTGACTATAAATTAGGAACAACTATACAAGAATTACAATTGCAATGGACAAGAAACACATAATGCAACATTGGTTTAACATATTTAATAATTAAGATTAAAGAAAAGTTAAATTATATAGAATTTTTACTGATTATTCATGTTTTGGTTTGTTGTCAATAATTTTTCTCTGTAGTCTATGAACACTTATTACTTCTTGCTCCAAGATAACATTTTGTAACTAAAGGAAATTTAAATATTTATATCCAGTTTATATTTAAATATTTATTCATTGAAAATTGATAACTGAAAAAAATATGTATCAAATTTAGCTTTTGAGTTAAAATTTTACTAACAATTTTAATTGTTTACATTCCAACATGTAGAGCGGATAACAGATATTTGCGGATTATACGTTGGCGGATTTCACAGAGTTGACTGTATATCAGTGAATTTTATCTCGTATTTTAAAGCAGTATGGATGTTTACCTGGAATGTTCTTCTGCATTGCTGAAAATGATACGAATGCCATTTTGCTATTATATTTTCTAATGTATTAGACAAAATTTGGACTGTTAAGAACCAACAATTTTAATTGATCATTTACAGTAGGATTTGGTAAAGAATGATAGAACAGTATGAAAATACTAAAATCATTCCTGAAAAATTATCTAATAGTCAAATGTATTCTGCAAAACTTTTTAAAAAGGCTAATCTTTCATAAGTTCTATTTTTAGAACTTGGATTCACCTAATAATAGAACTTTTCTTCATAATAAAATAACGAAGAAACATAGAATGGTATATTATTAGGGTGTAAAAAAATCATGATTTTTTTAAAAAAATCAAAAAAATCAGATTTTTTTATTTAAATCTGATTTTTTTTATTTAAATCAGATTTTTTTAATTTTTTTCCCTGCGTTAAAATATTAAACATCTACCAAGAATTAAGCATTTAAAAAATGAATAACCCTCCAATTACTAACATAATCTATGTTTTTCTGCTTTAATTAATAAAAATTTAATTATGTAATTATAAAAATTACAAAAAACTGCAAATTAAAAATTTCTTTAGTAACATACAACATTATGTGCATTAATTTATTGTAATAATTATGTAAACTAATATTAAATACTGCTTACATTTTAAAGTTATTGATAGATTGCATTTAATTTTAAATTGATGATACATATTAAATTTTGTAATTATTAAACAATTAACTGTTTAATTAAGAACACAATCTACATATTTGAAAACAGGTGATAAATAATAGTTTGATAAATTCATAAAGCAGCCAGTAATTTTACACAGGTTCTAAAGCATATGTATATCAAATTGATCAAAAATTGTAGCAATGTATTCAGCAAACTCACACATAATTTATAAATAGATTACAAAAATTGTAATTTTGAAATTTAAATCAGGTTTTTCCCCCACAACATTAAAATATTTGAATAGTTACTAAATATTATAATGTTTTGAAGTTATTTAACAATTAGTTAGATGTTTTTTAAATGCATAATACTTCTTTTTATACAATTTAATATTGTTATAATTATCAATAACAAATATTACATTTTTTACAAGTGATTTAGTGATCATTTTCATTACTGATTATAATGCTTTTTCACACTATTTTATAAAATCAGAAAATATGTGATTTTATCATCCGATTTAAATAAATTGATTAAAATCATTGACACTCTATTGCTTTGTTTATTGTATATAAAAGAATGAATAACTTGATTATTAAAAGGAAATTATGACATGGTAAGTTATATTAGATTTAAATATCATTTTTAAATTAAATGCTTTTTGTGTTTGTTAGATAAAAACCATGCTTTTTATAAACTTACTGGTACTTAAATTTTTCACAATACTCAGGAATTACGCTTAGAAACAATTATTTAAAGCTTTGTTTTGTGCATTCATAAGTCACAATACCTGTAGAAACTTTCCAAATTATGTTCATCTTAGATTTGAATACTTTTTCATGTCATTTTAAACATTTAGAAAATTTTTGATTTTAATCAATGATTTTTTAAAAAAAATCACTTGATTAAAATCATGATTTAAATCACTGATTTAAATCAACTGATTATAATCGTTGACACCCTATATATTATACTCTAAAACCTTTCCTGGAAAATTATCTAACAGTGGAAATTCCATCAAAATCCATTCAGCAGAGTCTTTTTAAAAAGGCTAATCTTTCATAATCAAGTTTATCTGATTATAGAACTTTCCCTCATAATTCTAAACTAAGTAACGTAGAATGATATGTTATATAGTGACATCTTCTCTGAAAAATTGTCTAGCTAACAGTACAAGTCCCATCAAAATTCATTCAGCAGAACTCAAGCAGCCAGAACGAAATTCGCATTCCCATTTTATATATAGATAAATTTGAAAAAATGTTGAATTTTTAAAAAAAAATGTTTCACCTCAAAGAACAGCTTATAAAAAATGTGCAATTAAATATTTATAAATTCACTTCCAATATTTAAAATTTCCATGCATAAAATTGCAATGAAAAAATTTCACATAATAACATGAAATTTTCTTTGATTGTCATTTCTGTAACTTCAAGACTCCGTATATCATAGAACAGTTGGAATAACAGAAAGTGTCCTACAAGTGTTAGACAGTGTATAGAGAGGTCTTACCTTGCTAAATCTCATATGAAAACTTTTCTCCTCCTTTTTGTGTTACCAACTGTCGAAAATGCTGATTTTTTAAAAAAAATTCTACATTAATATTGTTATAATTCAGAGGGAAAAGAGATAACAATCTGTCTTTTTTCGACGGACATTCTTGGAAGTATCGGGTGTCCAAAAATTGACAGTCTATTTAGAAATGATTTTTTTTTTTTTTTTCTATGACAAGTGATAGAAATTTATCGTTTGCTGCAATGTATTTGGAAAAACAGCAAATTTTGAGAAACAGAATGCTATTTAAGTAATATGAATTTCATATAAGAATAATAGAAATAAAGAAATATAAATTTCCATTTCCAAATAAACCCGTCATTTTTTGGACACATGGTACATAACACATATAAAAACACTGTTTTCTATTTCTCCTCATGAGCTATAAATTTTTTTTTAAAAATGCCATTTTTGACTACTGTTTCAATATAATTTAATGTACTAAATTTTAAAAAATGCTGATAAATCCACAATGTAATTTTAAAAAATGTGTAAATTTCGTATATTTTGGTTTATCTCTATTTATTCAAAAAATATATTGAGTTTTGTAAAAACATGCAAAATCGCTGTTTTTGACCCTCTCCTATTGAGAAGATTTTTAAGAAAGAAATGTTTTTCAAATTGATTTTAACTTCTTTTCATTTTAAGTTTCCACATACAACATATGGAGAAAATAAAAAATGATACAGTATAAAAAAAATAAAAAAAAATGTAATTCTGCAGAATAATCCAAGTAAAATAATCTCTGTTTAAATAAATCACATTTGTTGAGTACAATTTGATTCAACAAAGCGGCAGACTGTGAATAAGATAAAAATACTAACACCAACATTAAATTCTCGAAGCTGGTAGATGGGAGGTGCTGGGTTCGATCCCAATCGTGCCCGTCGGCCTAATTATTTGGAGTTTTCGTGGTTTTCTTCGAACCTTGGTTCTCCAAGCGTAAATACGGGTTAGATTCCCTTAGAAAGACACCCCTTTGGGGATTAAGGGCCCCCCGTGGCATGTGGGCCTATATCCCCCGTCCTGACAATTGGCCATCATAAAAACATGCAAGCAATATTAAATTTGATTCATAAAAGCAGCTAATTTGATTAACTAGTGATTCATATAAGTGGTAATTTCATTGGGTTTTTTTAGCTCTGGGAGGGATTTTAATCCTGGACACACACCCTACGCCCTTTAATGCGCCAGTGTGTAACATATAAAATTACAACCTACAATAGCGCATAACATTTAAAAAATCTGTTTGCCTTAATGGCATAGTGATCAGTCATTTCTGAATTTCAACCCTAAATAAGGCAGGGGTTTTATAAAAAAAAGAATAGCATTTAAATTTGATTCTCTATTTTTATAAATAATTAGATGTTTTTGTAGAAATTCCATTTAAATCTTGGATAGAAAATGTAAATTTCAGCATTGACATTGAAAAATTTTATGTGAAATTCTAATTACATTTAAGACGAACTTGAAATTTCAAGGAATAGCTTAGTATTGATTTTAATCATTTCTCTTTTCTTATTTTGCTAGAGTTAAACAATTAAAAGCTCTTTTGGAGTCATCGGACAGCAGTAGTTCTAGCAGCAGTAGCAGTTCATCAGAGTCAACATCTGAAGATGAAAAAATGAGAAAGCGAAAAAGGAAGAAATCTCACAAAAAAAAGAAAAAACACAAAAAGTAATTATTTGTATTATATTTTTTCTTTGTAAATGCACTTGTGTTAGACTGTTAAAAAAAGAACTTAATTAAAATTTTGTTATCAATAAATGTTATTAAAATAAAAAGTTTAAATTCTTTGTAAAATGCTTTACAAAATATTTGTTATTTGAAAGCAAGCTATACAATAAGTTAAATGCCACAAGAACAATATGTGATTGAGTGTAGTGCTTACTCTTTTTTTTTATTATTTATTTATGTTTTTTTTTGCCCATTTATAACAGAAATAATTCAAATAAAAGAAGATACGATAAAAATTTGAGGAAATAATCATAAATACCCCTATTTTGATCCAACAGTGACTTTTGTAAATGTTTACTAAAATAAATCTTGAATGCATGATCTGAAGTGTTGCGATTTCATGTCATTATAACCTACTGTCCAACCTTTCAGCAGGGCCTTCGTTAAGGGGCGCGAAGGGATCCTCCCTCCCTCCACCCCCCCACCCCCACCCCCCAAATGTTTGTGAATGCTATTACACTTGGCACATTTACAAACTTAGTTGGTAAATTTGTTTAAAACTTTCTACTTCTGATAGACTTGGCAAAAGTTACAAATATAATTGGGAATATTATCAAGCTTTTTACAAATAAGAACTATATTACATTTTCTAATTCTGGTAACTTGTCAAAATTATAAAGCTAGTTGGCAAAAATCCAGAACTATTTATTTTTGCTTCTCAATGAGTTGGCAAATACTGAAATTTGACTTGGCAATTTAAGGTCCCCCCCCCTCCCCCCAATAAAAAGTCTTAGCGATGGCCTTGCCTTTCAGCAAGCACAGGCGCTCCTCATCGAGTGGCAAACATTGAAGAGTGCCATTACTCACATGTCTGGAAACACAGATCAATATTACCTCATTTTAGTGGGTGCAAGGTTGCCAGTTTGGCCTCATTTTTTATTCAGAAGTTCTGTATTCATGCTGGAAATTCCAAAAGAATTTTTACTTCATGTAACCCTAAAATGCCTTTCATTAAATAAAGCAAAAAATACTATTCAAAATTTTTGAATGAAAAAAGGAGATCATACTGGCAACCCTGGTAGGGAGTAAAGATATGCAGACTGTTAAAAGATGCACAGGCATAAGACCCCTTACTCTGCAGAGCTTAATGTTAAAAATAATTGCAGAAAAAAGCATAAATCATAGTAAATTTTTGAATTACCTTTACCTGAGAGCAAGACCTATCAAAATATTTTGTAAAATAAAGGTACCGACAATTTAATACAACCAATAATAAAACATCACTTGGAACACTAATGATTTTAAAGAAGCATTTTTAAAATGGATTTTTATTTTTAAAAATTCCTAGTAACAAGAATCATTCAAAAGGGTGCCGCGTTGGGCAGCTCTGACCTATACAACGTTCTACACAGCCGTACATGAGGAAATTCTGACATAGCCAAATTTTTTTCCACTTTGCTGATTCATCATTTTTACTATACATGTAAATCCTACTTCGGCTTATCAGTTGGAGCATTCCTTCTGATGCCATATACGTATTGCCTCTTCTTGCCAGGAGAAATTTCAATCATTCTCCAACACTTCATTTTCTCTCTGAGCATCTGGGGTGTGACTTGTACATTAGTGCATGGCCTTTTTTTCTCTGAGATGCAACTTTCTTTGGGGCTGTGTATGTCTTGCCCTATGAGTGTGCCTCTCTTCCCTGCAAAGGCTTGACATAGTGTATCATGGAGGGATGTTCATCTTATTTGGATATCAAAATATAATTTTTATTTCTGAACTGTTTAAATGGATTTCCAAAAATTGTCATTGTTCTACATTTGGCAAATGGTTTTAAAAATGAAGTTTTCTTAGACTAGTACTCCCATTTGTCTCATATAAAAAAAGTCAAACTGTTAAAATTTAAAAGAGTTTAAGTTTGATGTGGAGTTGTAAATGCCCATCCTAGAACGGTAGGTAGAAATCACGGTTTTACTTAAAATTTGAAATATTCATCGACAATAGGGAAAACCGACCTGGAAATTTTGTAATCTGATGTAAATAAGTTGACAAAGCAGATTAGAAATTACAGATCTATCTGAATTAGTAAATGGAAACAGATATATATTGGAGGCAATATCAGTATAGATAGATTTTATTGAATGTAAGATATAGAAAAATGTTTACAAATTATTTATTGACAGTAAGGAAAACTGGCCTGAAACGTTAAGTTTTGTGCCTGTTTAACCCATGGGACTCTGCTGTTTTAACAACAAATTTTTAATCTTATGTAAATAAGATGACAGAACAGAGAAGAAATTACAGATATTCTTAATTATTAAAAGTAAACAGATATAGTTTTAATTTGTGCGTTATTATGAAGTCTTATTTTGTTATGGTATATTAGCTGGATACAAACACTGAACTATTTATATTGTTTTAAGTGCAAATGTATTAATGTTCCATAATCGAGCTCTTTTGTCGTATAAAACATCTAAAAAGTCTGCAAATTGAAATACAACATATTACATTCAAAAGTACATTCTCCCCTACCCCTATTCAAAGTTGTAAAATTTAAAATTATGTGATGTTGTGATGTAATTAAATTTGCAAAAAAAATGGGAAATAGATTGATAACTCATCAAATCAATAAATTTTTTCGATGTAAATGATACATAGAAACATGAAAAAAAACAAACATAAGATGACATTTATTAGCTTTTCCATTTCCGAAATTAATCTGCACAAAATCGAGTTGAATTGTCCAAAAGTTTACTTCTAAAACAAAAACTAATTTCGGTACTTTTCGGTTAGCCGGGTGCCAGTGTTATATATACATATATATGTATATATACATGTATGTATATATACATATAGTGTGTGTATATATACAATATATGTATATTTACATTATGTATGTATATAAATATGTATATATAACACTGGCGCCCAACTAACCGAAAAGTGCCCTAATTTCATTAGTTAATAGGCAAATAATGTCAAAGACTTTTTTTGTGATTTTTGTTTGTTTACATTAGCAAAGTTAAACTCGGTGATTTTATGTGAACTATTAAAATGCACAAAATTTAAATATTAATACTACAGGTGGTTAAAATCATATCATACATAATAAGAGAGTGGTAAACACTTGTTTCTAATCTCTGAAGTCATTCCCCAGAGGACGCTGCAATCCTGTACCAAAGTTGAAGTCTGACCACACAGCCAATTGACTTGTTTTATTAAATGCAGATTGGCAAAAATTTTATTTCATTGTTGTAACTTGGTTTGTATTTCGGTTGATTAAATAACAAATTGCAAAATAAAATATTTATTGTTTTAAGTTCACAATGTATTTTAGTGGTTATTTGTTAAACATATTTATGCTATAATATGTTATTTAACAATTTACTGTATATCATAAAAAATAAATTACAATTTTTTAAAAACAGGGAAAAGATAAAAACTGCTTTTTTGTAAGATTTTTAAAAAATGGTGCTTATGCTTTAGCCGGGCGCAAGTGATAAATTGCCAAATATTGTTTCGGTTGTCATCATTCGCTAGCACTCAATTCATTTTAATGCCTTTCATTTAAAATACATATTTTATATACATTTCAAATGCTTGCCTTTCTCTAATTTCAATTAAAATACAGATAATAAATAGAAAAATAAAAATAATACAATAAAGGAAAACATTTTATTTATCATCAAAGTATTGTTTCTAATTTTCACATGCAAAAAATAAAAGTTGTTATTGACAAAAAAAAACAAAAAAATGTTGGTGATATCCATCCCCCCCCCCCCCCCCGCTCGTCTACTATAAAAGTACCAAAAAATTCTATTAGCAATATTTGCGTTTGGCTAACATAAAAGTACCCTTATTTTGTAAAATTAATTGAATTGATGAATTTGAATATTTTTCTAAACATTTTACATACATTTTTAAAAATATTCAGCAAATATGCAAAAATTGTTTGATAGATAAATTGTTCTCATAGTCTTGCTACATTTGAAACTCCCATCAGTATGTTGTCAACATCACATTGTTTTTTGACAACCTTGGCAACATACACACTTACGGAATTGTAGCTCAGTAGTTTCTAATTCAACAAATCTAAACAGTTACTCGAATGTAACAGTAAAGAGTTACAATCTATCAAAAACTATTCTTACATATCATATAAAATTGAACGGTATAAGTTATTGTTAATTATAAAATAATGATTAAGCCTTCTCAAACTTAGACCGACAATGAAGGAAAAAAAAAAAAAAAAAGAAGCAAATGTGATCCACTATCTGGTCAGGGTATAATTTTTTAAAAAGGTCATCCTGATACCTCGCTGAATGTTGTTTCATAGTTTGCGATGAAACCGACTATGCTTTTAAGTAGCTTTCATTACAAAAAGTAAAAAGCTACCTATTGCAGCCATCTGGTCGAAAGCACTTTCGGAAAATTTTGGTATATTTCCATCGATCATGACCCCCAGACCCCAAAACCACCCTCCGCTCAAATGTGACATATATATATATCCATATATATAATCATTAAATAAACAGTACCGACCACCAACAAAAACTGTGAAATAATGAATCAAATGACATTAACAAATTTACAAAAATACAGTCCAACCCCCCCCCCAACACACTTAACAAAGATTCCAAAAACTTAAAACAGCAGAAATTGAATAACAGAAATTTGTATGTATATATATCTGATTTTGTCATGTGATAACTCTCGTATTTATAAACCAATTTGGATGAAATTAATTGTATGCATACAGGTCCGTAGCTAGGTGGGGCCCGAACTGGAAAAATATTTGCCCGTCCTAGCAGACTGGACACCCTGATCGACACATTAAATTTCCGAACTTTTCTTTGCCTCATTAAAAAACTTCTTTTAGCATAGATCGTAACCTAACTAACAGATACCCATCCCTAAAACTTCTCAATTCAAACAAAAAATTCATTTGTGAAAACTTTTTTTTTTCTTTCAATCCAAGAGTTGTAGGACATTTTTCATTTTGTTGCTATGTAGAATTTACCTTACCGCCCCCCCCCCCCCCCCGAAACAGTCAAATTACAGACTTTAGAGAATAATAGGTTTTAGAGATTAACCTTTTAACTCTTTTCCTCAAACTGATTAACTGATGTCCGTGAAAATCGGTTTCTTTGTACAACTGTCATACATGAAATTTATTGTTATTAGGTAAGGGAAACCAAAGGTATGGATTTTCAGTTGGCTACCTATTTTATGGCTTGGTAGGACAGGTTGTACAAAATATGTGACTATCATGTCTTTACAATCATGTGGTTTTGTCATTGTTAACTTCACTAAGTTGCTTTTTGGGGCTTTTGAACAAAAATGGAAAATGTTCTTTAATAGCTTTCTTGACACTGTTGCAAATTATAAAAGTTTGTAAAATCAATCAGTGTCACACAATATTGCAATATCTAGAAAGGGTTTTTCAGGGTAAAGAGGTTTAATAATTACATTGTAAATGCCATCTATGACTATTTAAATTTAATATTTTATTATTTGAATATTTTGTGTTAATTAAATGACATAAATGTAATTTAGAAATGATAATATTACAGAAATTAATTATACCTATTATAAGTACAAAAAGTGTTTGCTTCTTCTGGTGCTTCCCTGTCCCTATGTTTTTATTTTACTTTTTAATTGTTTTGTTCCTTTCTTCCTATATATGCGATATAAATATCCAAATTAGTCGCACAGTTTCTGTATTAAAAAGGGGAAAATGTAAGATTGTGAAACGGAAATAGGAATAAAAAAATTAACAAAAATACTAAACGAGCATTAATATTTTTAAGCTATGAAATACTCATTTTTATTATTTCCTTAATTTATTGCTACAATTTACAAAGAATAATCACTTAAGACTGTTTGTAAAAAATAGTTTTGTTTTCTCGACTTTGCGAAACTTTACGATGTGTTTGCGGACTTATTTTTAATGTAAAAACATGACATTTGCAGGCAAGTTTAAAATAGTTTAAACTATAAATTAAAGTAGTTTAGAATCGAAAAGCATTTTTCATTTTTTGACAAATGTATCGAATCATGAGCTTTAAACGATTGTGTCTCAGATGACCTTACCTAACCTAAAAAATTAACTTATAACACATATTTTGCACTTTTTTTCTGAAATATTCTTTGTCTTTGTAGAAAACAGAACACACTATTTGCTATCATGAGGTCAGAATAAAAATAATTGCAACTTTATGGCATTTAAGCGTAAAAATATTTTTGTTATTGTGTTAGAGAATAGAGAGGCCATAATATGAAGGTCACCATAATGTGATAGAGGTCACCATAATATGAATTATGTTAACATATATTTTCATGATGATTTTTATTTAGACTTGGATGTGGCAGTACAAACAATCATCTCATCAAGTTCACGGCTGAAATTCCAGAATCAGTTAAAACTCGATTCGCATATTAAAACGCAATCGGTCTGTCAAGTCATATGTTGGTGGAAAACACCTGAAAATCCGATTTTAGCTGTTGACTCGTAGGTTTACCATTGTGTTTTCCTGCTCCCAGTCTTCAATGTTTTCATACCTTTGGATGCAGAAAAACACAATGGTAAACCTACGAATCAACCTCTAAAATTGGGTTTTTCATGTGTTTTCCACCAAGATATAACTTGGCAGATTGATGTATTTTAATATGCGAACCGAATTTTAACTAATTTTGGAATTTCAGCCGTCAACTCGGTGAGATGATTGTCTGTACTGCCGCCTCCCGTTCTAATTTGTGTCCCTTTCAGACAGGTTTTTAGCAAATTTAATTGTATCGCAATTCATATTAAGACCATGTAACACTTCCTTTAAAGACAGGATTCTGTTATAGATAATTATTATTTTGACAAGTTTTATTCTATTCATATGACATAAATAAGTATATATATATACACAAAACTTGTAAAAAAAAGAACCTGCCTTAGCGGAATTCTGTCTTAAACAGAAATGTTCCATAGTGCTATCGAAAAGAATACCATACAAATACACCTGATAACACGAAAACCTGTGTAAAACGGAATTGTCACCAATATTTGCAATTTCATCTTGACAGGTTTTACTATATATATATAACCTAAAGGGAAAATTCTGGATCCCTCCTGAAACGAAATCCTGGCTACACCACTGATTCCAAAGCATGTTTTGTTTCGTCTTTATCTTAAAAAATGGCTGAGATAAAGCAGTTTGAATTTCTAGGGTGGCTGACATTTTCAAACAATCTGATTTTTGTCATGCTGTAACTCTCGTATTTATAAACCGATTTGGATAAGATTAAGTATGTGCATAGTATATTTAAGTGTCTTGACAGAGTTCGTTGGCCAGCTTCATCCGCCATCCTGTTTCAAAATGACAGCCATTGGCACCATGCAATGCCGTGCCATGCTGGAATATCATCAATATCCATTAGCTTCAAATTATCAACCAAGCTTGGTGACACTTGGCGAAATATCACCAAATTTGGCAATGAAAAATAAGCAACATAAATTATGCCAACTTAACTATAGCTTACTAATTTGGCACAATTCTCATTCAAATTCAGTATTGACGAATATTCTCTTATCAGGTTCATCACATTTTAGCTTCTTAAAATTTGAGTAAAATTAGCTTTGAATTAAACTTGTAAAATTTTAAAACCAAGATACATGAAAACTACCTCTTCCTCCCGGCACATGACGAAAGGACTTTTTCATTGTATATTATGTATGCCATGGTTAAAATAGCCAATGCACAAAAGGTTTTTTTTTTTTTTAATGAATCTAAAAAAGGAATGACTAACCACAGAGCTTATTTTTTTCATTATGTTTGTTTTAAATACGATTTCTGAAATAGTTTGTTGAATTGCCAAATGATCATTGAAATTTTGTAGAAAACTGTATTAGAAGTCATTTAAGGAAGATGAAATTTGTATTTAGGCAGATAAATTTTCTCAAACACATCTGAAACTAAAATCGAGCCTTACATGACGCCATCTTATCGCCAACTACTAAGATTGATGGGTTCGTCCCGGAATGGTTACCTACACTTTCCTACATTGGGATTTTATATAAGTAGATACCTGCACAATGTTGCATGGGAACTGGAATTTTTTTCCCTTTGCTTCTTCTTTCATGTTTCAGAAAAAACAAAAATTTATATTCTTACTGACTTTAATAATTTTAAAAAACTATTTTGTTATTATTTTTTGATAGATTCCCAAAAGTCTGTTCTGCACAGGGACATAAAATATAAAATTAGATTGATAAGGTATTAAATACAAATTGGTTGATTTTTACTATAGGGTGATTCCATACAAAATGAGCAAATCAGCTGTGGCTGACATGTGATTTTAACGGAAATCAATATATAAGTAGATCATATTTATTTATGAGTAAATGCAAAATAATAGATTTCAGGATTGTTTATTTAACTATCAAAAATTACATTAAAAGTTGACACAAAATCATGGTTTTGTCTACATGCTTGAAATTTCAATTGAAGCCTTAGCCGTTGGAAAGACAGTGGACTCCCTCAAATCCGCACAGCTTGGGACCATAGGTTGTGCGGATTTTAGAATTTTGTGGATTTCTGGTCTTTGATTTGTTTACATTTTTGAAACATTAATTTGATTGGTAGTAAAGCAAGGGAAATTATAATGAATACTTACAATAAAGAGAAACATTAAAATAAGTAAAATATTAAAATAATTTATTAGTTTAAAACTAACTAATTATTAAAATAATTATGTAAAATAAAAATTTTAAATATTAAATTATTACGGATGAAATTGATTCAATTCGATACCAAATGTCCTATGCTGCCATCTAGTGGTAAAGCGATCGTAAGATCAATACGTCATTACTCGTTCTTAGCCGATTTACATACGGAGAACGGATAGGCTTACCGATGTTTACGAAGTAAACATCCCAGAAAGAAATTAAATAAAAAGTATTTAAATTTAAAGACTGCCGAAAAAAGGTTAAGTAAGTTACATCACATTATAAAACACAGTGTAACGTGTCCGGGGCGAACCCATCCTCGAGAAAAGCAATTATCGCGGCCATGTTAGGCATAAATATTCAAGAGACCGTAAGTTTGCCGATTGTTCATCGCATGGAAATATACACATAATCTGCTTTATATCACGTCTATTCTTCGTTATTTTCTCTAAAATGGTCAAAATCTATCAAATTATAATGTTTTAAATTCTAAATTAAAAATAACGAATAACCAGCTATTTCCATGTAAACAACGGATAACAAGAGTGTAAGATGAGTTTAACTTTGCTCTAGCGCCATCTTTCAGCAATCAATATAAATGAAAACTTTCGATATCGATTGAAATTAGAGTTTCTTATAAGAAAAAATAAATGCAGACGTGATGATGTAATTCGAGATCAATTTTTTAAAGCTTCATTCATATAATTTTAAAATTTCATTCAATATAAGTAAAATTAATATTATTTTTATTACGATGATGATAGAATTTTAATTTAGTTTTATTTAGCTTAACATTTATCTGCTTATTATTTTTATTTTTATTTTAAATTTCGTTTGCATTATAAATGTTTCTTTTTTTCCCCAGATATAATTGAAATATCAGATGTTATGATTGCATTAGTATGGCTGAAAATTTTCTTTTCACTTATTAAATTATAATTTTGTTTGTTCAAATGTTATTATGGTAAAAATCAAAATTTTATCTGCATTGATATAATTCATATATGTAATACATAACATGGTATTGTGTATTCCTTACATTTTAATTACGTTTGATATAAAATTTACTTACAATGCAAGTCATATTCAAGTGGATATAAGCTAAGTTCTTAAAAATAGATAAATTTAAATTTAAATTTTACGAAAGAAATAATAATAACTTTTGATATTATTTATACCAAATGAAATTTTAAAGTTATATAACTGAAGATTTCAAAAATTTATCTTTAATTAAATCAATGTGTCCTGCATATTTTCTATAAAAAACTACAAATTTTAACAAACGTTCCTTTGTTTATATTAATTGATGATAAATGATGCCAAATCCATACTTAGAAATGAAACGTAAAGCTCCATAGATGAGTAAAACTAGCTGACTTGATCCCTCAGAGTTCTAATACAGTATCTCTATCTCTTAACTCCGTTCCTTGATCCACCCCTAAAGAAAAACGGTGGGACATTCATTATTCAGATTCATTCATTTTTATAAAAATATATTAAAAAAAACCTTTAACACATTGGATATTTAATTTTAATATTTTGTGAAATCTTCAAAAATTGTGTTCCACTTTGCTAATTATTATTATAATTATTGCAATAAATACTGCTGTTTGTTTTGTCTAATTGTTAATGCAGATCAACATTCCACCATTTTTGACGGGGTTATACACTAGTATTTACATAAATAGAGATGAATAGAAGTAAACTATTAGTGTAACTGTCGTTAAATATATATAATGTAAACAAAAGACCGGTATTTCAAACTAGTGATGACATAAGAAATAGGGAAAGAATCATTGTTAATTAGAGTCTTGAATGCTTTTCTTATACTGCTTTGTATGTTTAGAAGTAAATTTGTCTATAATTTAAAAAAAAATTCTGCGAACAATAATTTTAAAATAGCGTTCCAGTTCGTGGATTTTTCCATTTCGAACACTAGAATTTTTATATAGATGTGCTACTTTATATCAAATCAAAAGTAATGTAAATTTATTTAGTAATAAATCAGCTGTAATAGCCAAAAGAGAATGATTAACAAAAAATTTAGTAAAAAAAAACATTGCAGTAGTCGCTGATTTTGGCGCCATCTTGAATTTTGTTCCTGCAACTTAACTGTAAATTTCATTGTTTACATCTGAAAAAATACGGGGATTTTAGGCGTTTGTGGATTTTAGAGAGTCTACTGTATATCAAAAATAATTTATGATTAACAATGAATAATAAGTAACAGTTTGGTGTAATTTAGTAATTGTCTTTATTTTTCCTTAATGAGAAAAAAAAATAATGAAAATAGAATATTTCTATTATTTGTTTGAACATGAAGGAAAGTTCTTAAAATTTTTAAATTATTTGACACTATACATAAAAGTATATATTTTAAATACAGTAATTTTCATTCTTGCCTGTTCTACATTAAAATATTCTTGAACAAGAACATTTTAAGGCAGAATTGAAAAAATAACTATATAGTAATCCTAAATCGATATAGATGGCAGCATTAATATTTTTTTCTGAAATCAGGTGGAAGATTATGAAAAAAGTGCAAATTTTGAAGTACAATAGCTCATATACTGTAACAAATGTTACCTTTTTTAACCCAATTTTGTTATATTGGGAATCAAAAGGCAAATTTGAATTTTTTTTTAACATATGGGCTTATTGATCATTTGAGGTAGATGAGATTTGTATTTAGGCTGATAAATTTTCTCAAACACATCTGAAATTGAAACCGAGCCTTATATGACTCCATCTTATCGCCAACTGGTAAGATTGGTGGGTTCGTCCCGGAATTGTTACCTACACTGGGAAGCTTATTCCCAATGTAGTTATTAACCCAATTATTTCCAACACTGCTGTGCAATATTGTATATGTCTGATATTTCCTTCACTTGATTTTTGTGGCTACAAAAAAGTAAAAATTGTGATTTTGAATTTTTTTTAAAGTTTCTAAGTTATTTTGAAGGTAAAGGATATAAATTGCAACTTCCAAACTTTAACAATGTGATTTCCATGTGTAACACTGCATCAAGCATTGATTTCAAGGATGTTTTGAAATTCCTTTAACAATTTTAATTTTCTCAAAATTGACAAATTTTCAATTTTTACAACCAATTTAAGATTAAACATAGTTTTACCAAATTCTTGTTTCTAAATAAATTTGAAGATAATTTTCCAGATGTTAGAATATTATAAAATTTTTTAATTTATGTTAGTTTTCGAGCTACGGAACTTCAAACATCCAACTTTGAACGATTGCATACATGCCATCTATATCCCAAGTTTTTTAAATGTCCAGAACTGCCAAAATATTTTATTTTTTGTCAAAGTATTTGCATAGCTCTATTTAAATATGAACTTAATCTATGTATCAAATTTTCTTAAAATCGATTACTATGGGGTTACGACTTTTTTTTAATTTTTGCTCATTTTGTATGGAATGACACTATAGTGGACAAAAAAAATTTTTAAGTTCTCAAAATCGGCAGAAAATTTGGAGAATCAAGGGAAAAAACACAAATGTTTTAAATCAGTAAAAAATAATAAAGAAATTAATTTAAAAAAATGCAAAACCTGAGCAACAGGTGCGATTGGACCTGTCTTCATCTATCTAGAGTCAAATTTGCAGATCTCTCTCTATCTGGGACAGATTTCCCTAGGCATATAGACAGACAAAAACTTTCTTTTAATATAGATATAAATACTTCTGCAACTGCCTCCAATACAGCAACTAAATAATATTAAGCATGCTGTTACAATGTACAGGGGAGGGGGGAGGTAGGGGAGAGAAAAACAGTTCTTTAAGCAGTATTATTGTTGGCAGTGCATCTTCCTGGCATGGATAAATATATAAATACTATCTGATTTTTGTTTTGAAATTACTTTTTTAAAAAAAAGTTTTCCCAAATTTAAAATTATTATCCTTTAATGACCTATAACTTATTGCATGTGATTCTAAAATTACTGTGCAAAATCTTAAGGCTTAGATGTTATATAATCCCTCGGCCGCCATCTTGGATTTCTCGGCGATGTTTTGTTGGTGTTTATCGATAAGGCAACCCCGACGAGTGACGTGCGTTAAGCCTAACATGCGCATAAATCTGCTTGGCGACATTTAGTTGGCAGAAAAGTGGTTTTCACGACAAGGAAACATCCAAGATGGCAGCTGCGGGAATATATAACATCTGTTCCAATCTTAATACAAATTGAACAATAAAAATATTAAATTTTGATTCTTCTTAGGGATGTGACAAATAATAATTTGGCCAAATACCAACTGTTATTTTCCAAAAAATAATTTTTTTTTCTATTTTAAAATGGAAAAAAATTAAACACAAAGGCAATGTTTTATTATTTAGGGCTCTGCATATATGTCATCACTTTAGGAGAGAAGGGTTAGAGGGGAGGGGCGAGAGGGGGTCTGGCACTTGATATCGTAAGATATCTCTGGGGAGGGAGGGAGGGAGTTTGTTTTTTGATATCATTATCATTTTTTTATCCAACCAAAATTTTCTTTTTTTGGGAACTTTTTTTTTTCTATCCTTATAGCCTTATCTTTTTTTTTTTTTTTTAGTCTTATCTACTTTTATGAAAATACAAAGTTATTATTAAAATCATTAAATGATTATAAAATAATTTCACTCCAAAATATTTAATATCTCAATGTTCGCCATTCCTATTCTTCTGCCATATGTGCGTATAATTCGTTGTTAGAGAAACCAGATTCGAAATTATACGCGCTGTATTTATTAGTAAAAAATGGCGAAGAATGTTGTCCACCTGTTTTGTTTGTAAGAAGTTCTGCTTGCTCCCATTCAGGGGACAAGTATAAGACACAATATTGCTGCTCAATGCATTGTGTAACAAAAAACTATTATTAAATACTTTTAAATTTTAAGTACTTCTTTAAAGTGTTATTTGATATAAATTTGTTTCACATATTAGGGATATTTTTAAACTTCTCTTCATTTAAATCAGTAAAGTATGCGAATAACATATGTATAGAATTTTTAGAGAATGATGATATCATTAGGCGAGGGGGGTTTGAGGAATGATAACATATGATATTGTAGGGGGGAGGGGTCGAAAATCGGTAAAAAGTTCGTAAAGCTATATATATGTACAGCCCCTTGTGTTTAAAATTTTTAATAATATTTCAATCAATATATACACTCTTATATAGAACTTAAACAACATAATAATAAAATCTAAACTTATAAACAAAATAAAAATGAATTAGTGTTCAGCGATTTTAAGTAATATATTGAAATATAAAATTGGAATATTTTGTATTAAACATAATCTTAAATAATCCTTAAAAATGCTGAACATTGCAAATAAATCTCTTTAGAGACCTTCATAAAGCCCTTTTTATATGTGAATGAAATTTGCAGACAATGACTATTCAAGTGTTTTAGAATCAGTGTTTTTCATTTTTCTATAAGAATATTTACATCTTGAATTGTAATGTATTATTTCTTAATAAAGACATTTCCCTGACAGTTTTGTCTCTAAAGTCAGTTTAAATCCAATTTGTAAACCATTTTCTAAAAAGTCTAACTTTTGAAGGAAATAGAGAAATGCTATATGATTTTTCTGTATCCAAATAACTGTACATTTTGTGCAGTTAGAATGAAAGAGACTCCATGAATGTGTCAAAGTACCCAGTTTGGATTAGAGAAAAAAATTATCCTGAATTTGGCAAGATATCTAGTAATTTTTAACACAATATCAGCCATATTTGGCCGAAGCATTCAGCCAAACTAACCTTCAGTATTCATCCAACAAATTATTCGGCAAAAGGCTTGAATATTCGTCACATCCTTAATTCTTAAATTTCATTTGAAAAATGCAACTAATCAAAAAATTAGTATTTAAAATTTTATTGGAGTAAAATATACACAAATTTGCAAACAGAAATGTAACATAAATAACTTAAAGCAAATCAGTCTTTTTTTAAAACAACAAGATCCTTGAGACTAGATTCATACTGTGTTTTATTATAAAGCTCATTAAATAAAATATTAAAATCCATCTAAAGTTTATACAATGGCACATGCGTTAAAACTTTTCACGCAGTTCAAATAACAGCCATAGTATTTTTTATATCTGTACATAAATATACAACTATACAAGAGCAGCACAAATATTCATGAACACTGAGTGTACTGTGTAACCATGTTTCCAATTCTTTGTGTAACAGTTTTACAGCGGCCATTATCTGCAAAAGAAAACAACAAAAATAAAAAATCATCTATAAAGTGAAATTGCTACATAAATAAAAAAAATTAATTAGATAACACACAGGGTATTGCTCCAGGTTATTAATTCATTTTAAATTTAGAACTATTCTCAAAGTAAAAAATGTATTTTGAAAATGAATCAAGGATATATTAATAGTTAGATTGAATATGAAATTTCTTTAGATTACAAATTTCAAGCAAACTGGCAAAATTGTTCTTCCATCCTATCTGCAGACTTGCACTGATAATAAAAAATGTTTGTACTGAGATTGGCTTACTTTTTCCACAATCCGATAAATTCCTTTTCCTTGATGCCTTCCCATTAAAATCGCTTAGTTGTTATTACTATGACTAGAATATCATCAGTATAATATTAGTTCATATGTTCCAGCTATTGTTCTAAATTCCACTAAACTATATTTTTTGCAGAAATCCTTACTCATTCACTCTCACATACATATATATATTTATATATAGACACACATAAAATAAAATTCACAATTCTTTTTTCAGAAAATATATAAGTAAAAATTTTTAAATTTAGAGGAATTTGTAATAAATAAAAATTCATACCTTTTATTTGGTATTAAAATTTTTTAAATATTTTCTCCTTATACTAAACGAAAGACATACAACAAGCATGTAAATAAAAATAAACCAATATTCCTTCATGTTTAATCAAATTTTTAACAAAAGTAATATTTAATCATAATTTTAAATATTGAATCAACTGGTTATCTTGGAGCCAACACCTTCATGACAAGCATGATGTACATTGAGATACCTAAAGTGCTCAGAATCTTTGATTATTCCTGCCAGTAATTTTTAATTAAAAACTTTGTCTTATTTAAATTTTGCTATTCAAGTAGGCAAAAATGTTTATTTTGAAAAAACAAAGATATAAAATTAAAAATTCTATAAATCTAAAATTCTAAAGGATACTGATATGCATAGGCGTAGCGTGACCAGAAATTTTGGGGGGGCAACAAGGTCGTGCGAAGTAAAAACGGCGCCCCGAGCGAATTTTCAATTTTGCGCCCCCAACCCCCCCCCCAAAAAAATCTTTCTTTTTGTGATAGGTGTAATAAAATTGATAAAGTGCAGAAACAAAAATAAATTCTAAATATTTCGCGTTTATTTTGAACTTTGAAAGGTTTAATTTTAATTTAGGAATTCAGAACAACTAAATAGCATAAAAGAAAATTGCACTTATTTGTTAGAGAATTCATGATGTTTAGCGGCAGGGGAAAGACCCGATCAAGAGAAACAAAGAAATTCCCCGAAAAAAATGAATAAATTAACAAAACCGTGGTTTGCAGCATAAATTTTGTGCACGGGCCGACCGTTTCTTTAGCCCGCTCTTTGCATGTCCCTGGGGGCACACTAGAGGTCTGCACAGACCCCAATTCCAAGGCCCAGGCCCAGCCCGGCGAGAAAATTAAAAGTTCCACCCGGGCCCGGCCCATTTATATTTTCACAGTTTACGACCGGGTCCAGCTAGTACAAAAATCAGTGAAAACAAGCCCGGCCCGTGAAAAAAATGAATTGAATCAGTCCCGGTTCGGCTCGACACAATTTCTCAAAAAAATTCCGATTTTTCTTAACATAAAATTACAGGGCCGCCACTTGCTACTAAAAGCGACTATTTTCAGCATCCGGTGGCTATGACGACTACTTTAGGTCGAAACCATTAAAAAGCGGCTATTTCAAGAAAAAGGGCGTCTTTTCCGGATTTTAGTGACTATTTTTACTGAAAATATTTCATCTTTTTCTTCAAAGCACCTATAAAGTCATCTTCCCAATCACACTTTTTCAACGGTTGTTTGAAGAGATTCGCGATTTTTTCTGCGACGAATTCCAGAATTCTCGATTTCGCCCCTCCCCCTCCAATTTATTGACGAAAATACTTACTTTTTTACTGAGATCTTTTTATACAATCGTTGAAGGAGATTTTGCGATTTTTTCCGTAATCCTTTGCCAAATGTCGCAAATTTTTCTACGTCAGATTGACGAAATCGGTTTTTTTCCGCCTCCCCTTGTCCAAATTCGTGATATACATTTTCCGCGACCGATTGATGGTAGTTACTATTTGTTTCAGAGATCTTTTTGACGAAATTCCCGATTCTTTTCCAGATCGTTTGTCAAAATTCGTGATTTTCTTTTCATGACCGAGTTATAAAATTCGTGATTTTTTGCGCGATCATTTGGTTAAATTCTCAATTTTCTTTTACCAAATTTGTGTTTTTTTACCCGCGACCATTTGACGTAATTTGCGATTTTTTTGTGATCGTTAGACGAAATTCGCAATTTTTTGTCCATTCTTTTGACGAAATTTGCGATGATTTATCCGCGACCTAATGACGAAGATTGCCATTTGTTTCCGTAACATTTGGTAAAATTCAAGATATTTTTTACAGTTGTTTGAGGAAATTTGCGATTTTTTCCGTGACGAATTGCAAAATTCGCGATTTTTCCCCCCCATCGATTAATGATACTAGTTATTTCTTTTCACTATCTTTTGCTACGATCGTTGAAGGATATTTCGCAATTTTTCCTATGACCTATTGCAAATTTCTCAATTTTTTGGGAGCGATCGTATCACGGAACTCATAATTTTTTTTCCGTGATCCTTTACCAAATTTCGCGTTTTTTGTTTCCGGCGATCGTTTCACGGAATTCACGATTTTTTTATCCCGATACTTTGCCAAAATTCGCGAATTTTTCTGCGACAAACTGGGGAAATTTTTTCTCCGCCACTACTTTCGAAATTCGGGATATATATTTTTTCCGCGACCGACTGATAGTACTCACTGTTTGTTTCAGATATCATTTGACGAAATTCGCGATTCTTTTCCGCGATAGTAAATAGAAATTCATGATTTTCTTTTTAAAACCGACTTACGAAATTCTTGATTATTTGTTTAAATTCTCGATTTTTTGCGCGATTATTTGACCAAATTCGCGTCGTTTCAGTGGTGATTCTGTTCTGAATTTTCCGAAAATTTGAAAAAAATCGGTCATCAATAATAAAATTTGGGCATAAAAAATATCGCGAATTTCGGCAAATGGTCGCCGAAAAAATCAATTTCGACAATCGTTCACAGAAAAAAGTCTCCAATTTCTTCAAAGGATCGCAGAAAAACGAATTTCGCCAAAGAATCGCGGGAAAAAAAGCACGAATTTCTACAATGGATCACGAAAAGACGCAAACTTCGTCTGGGAATTGCGAAAAACACACACATTTCACCAAGGGATCGCAAAAAACGCAATATTTATCAAAAGATCGCGGAAAAGCGCGAAATTCGTCAAAGGATCGCGATAAAGAAACACAAATTCCGTCAAAGGATCGCGGAAAAACGCGAATTTCGCTAAAGGACAGCCGAAAAACCGCATAATTGGGGCCGGGAGATTCCCCCCCCCCCTTTCCCTCCTCTGCTGTAACCTTTCAGAAAATTTGCTGTGAATTTCAGATTTTTTTTTAATACTCAGAATCACCCCTGTCGTCTTTTTGACTGCGACCATTTGACAAAATTTGCAATTTTTTTCTGTTGGTCGTTAGACGAAATTTCGCGATCTTTTCGACGACGAATTACTAAAATTCGCATTTTTTTTCTGCCGATCGTTTTATGGAATTCACGATTTTCTTTACACGATCCTTTGTCAAATTTCGTGAATTTTTCTATGACCGATTGACGAAAATGATATTCGGTATTTGTTTCAGAGATTTTTTGACGACATTCCAGATATTTTTCCACGACTTTTTGTCGAAATTCGTCTTTTCTTTTGTCGACTGACTGAGGAAGTTCAAGGGCAAGGAGGCAAAAAGAAGTGAAAATGGGGGGATAAAGGCTGGGGCGCCTTTATTAGCCATGGCACCCTGTGGAAAATTTTTTATTGTACCACTGCAAATGCTATACTAATTGTTTTTTCTTTTAAAGGGTTTTACTAAAGCATTTTACTTTGTGCACTCCTTCCAGGGCCGAAACTAGCTATATTTTCACCCGGGGCAAATATGGATTTTGGCGCCCCCCTCCTTCCTCCACAAACTAAATTTACGAAGAGAAATTTACGAAAATTTCTATTAGAGGACTTATTTTAAAATTTAAAATGTGTAACACTAAAATACGTAATAATATTGAAATATATAACCAGCTTTGTCAAATATTTATTCATTAAAACCTGTGAAAAATATCGAAAGGAACCGGAAATAATTCCGCTTTATACAGATTTCCGTCTTAGAAGATATAACTGTTGGAATTATTTCTGTTGGAACCATGCAGTTTTTTTTCATTTCAGACAATATTCTATTATAGACATATTTCATTTTTCTAGATTTTACTGTTGTTGTAGCATTACAAATTATTACAATTGAGGTACTTTAATGTCATTGTGATATGAGTCACATTGTTTCAGGAACTAAAAAACCAGGATTTACTGTACGCATAAAAAGGAATTCCAGATTGTAAAATATCTTCCTGTACTATCTACATCAATTTTGTGGCATTATCACTTATATCACTCTTCTTATTTATAATAGATTGATATGTCTACATACTTTCCTCAACTTTTCAAATTTAATTTTCAAAGCTAATTTTCAAACTTATGTATGACTCAAAACAACAACAACAAAATTATTAAATTTTTACTTTTTTATTTTCTGAATTTTCGACCGCTTGGTTTTTATTGTCTCAGTCAGTCACCTGACCTCGCCCCATCTAAGGCCAGATATGGTGATATGCATGTAAAAAAGTAATTATAAGAAAAAGAATGGAGTTATTCATTTGCTGTCTTGTATATTGTAGGGGAGTCTTTTTATCTAATCGACAATTTTAATGCACTTTACTCAGCTTTTCTTTTTGTTTTTTCATCTAAAAAATATTTTTTTACACAAATTTCACACGCACATATATATATTGTATAAAACGGTAAACCAAATTTTCATCTGGCGCCCAGGGCACATGCACCCTCTCCACCCCTTATTTTCGGCCCTGACTCCTTCTCCCGTTAGTTTTTATTGTCCCGGGCAGCCTGGGTGGGGCTTGTTGAGCTAAAGCCAATTGGTAGGCCTCCCCATCTAGCCGAACTTGTCCCGGGCAGCCACCCGATCCCGCCCATATCAAGACAGGAAAAATGAAAGCTCAACACTGCTCAGGGAGAGAGAGAAAAAAAATCGAACAGTCTTCATGGAATCTTTTCATCAGAAAAGCCAGAGTCAAACAAAATCTTCATTTGGCGCCCCCTTCGCCTTTCGGTACACTTGGAATTGGAAAAAGAATAATGCCTAAGAGAAAAGCTCTTTTTTCCAATTCATTTACAGTCTTCTATTATAAATGAATCTTTTTCATATATTTGTAAATTTCAATGCATTTGGTTCAGTTTTACTTTTGGATTTTCTGGCTGTATGACATTTTTATGCAAATTCAACATAAATACGTATATATTTTTGTATGTAAAGACAAAAAAAATCTTCATTTGGCGCCCCCTACGCTTTCTGTTTTGGCGCCCGGGGTATAGAAGTTTGGGGGGGCACAAAGAAGATTTTTTTAGAAGAAAATAAACATGATGTCATGTTCATTTATGTCAGTTGCAATGCTAGTCACATATGATGTACATATTCCATTTTATTTTGTGGACAAACCAGTTTAATTTTACTAATGAAGGATATAAATTAACTACTATTTCTCCGATTTTATTTATAGCTAGTGAAAAGAATTAACGGCCATTAAATGAGAAAATTTAGCAGAACTGCATGAAACCATAGAAACAACTTATGAGTATGTTTTGATATTTCACTTATTCACTATTGGCGATAAGTCATACTGTTTGGCAACAAATCATTATTATAAGGTTATATTTTAAGGCCAATGGCAAAAAACAAGTATCAAAATATTAAAATAAACCTTCAAATTAAGAAGGAAATAAAAAACTTTGGTGATTTATGGAGCATAAGTTTTTAATTTATAGTCAAATTTAATGTTTTGTCCCCACTACCAAAAAAAAAAAAAAAAAAGATTTGAAACATATTTACAATTATAATGTATTCAAAACAATAAAGTGAGACAAAATAAAGGTTCGTCATTTGTGATTTGTTGGGGGGGGGGGGGGGACAAGCTCACATATGAGCAACAACTCTTTTCTATGTATAAAACACAACAAAAATATCTTTATCAAAACGAAAATTGTGAGGAGAAAGGGTGTAAGTTCTGTTTATATAAACAGCTTCTTTCTATATAACATTTAAAAAAAAAAACAAATATTTTTTTTAGAATTTTGTTAGATATCTTTTAATTTTTTTCAGTTTTCCTTAAAAATACAATCTACATAACTAATAGTGGTACTACTTGATTATCCCATTGACCAATTTTGCTAAATTACACAAATGAAGAATGTTGCCCTAGGAAAATTAATGAATTTAAATTAAAGAAATCACTAAAGAATAGAGTTACTTTTAGTAAAACATTAATAAATTACAAATATAAATATAAATAAAACATTGAATTAAAAAGACTTGATGTAACAAACACGTGTAACATGTTTAATGTCAAATGAATGTGACATTTATGGACATCCATTATTGGCATTTAATCTTACAGTTTGGCGACAGTTTTTTGGTCTATGGAATAATCAAGTAGTACCCTAATAGTTAATTTTACAAACACAATTCACAAAATTCATCATCATCCCATAATATAATATTTGTTTTATAATCCATTAGTGAATTAAAATTGGCAGATCAACTTACCTGATGAACTATAAAACTGCGATCCTGAATTCATATCAGTCTCAAAATGGTTTGAAGCAAAATAACTGTCATGGCTTCCAAATGAATCGTAAAAATGACCAAATTGACCACCACCAAAGTCACTTTCTTCAAATCCATCATTGAAATCAGAAAACAGATCATCAAAGAAAGCATGCATCTTGTCCCTACCATGGTTATGGTGTCTTGAATTTCCAGATTTGAAATGAAATGAGGAGTATTTATCAAATTCCTTAAAAAAGTCATTAAATTTGAAGCTAAAACCTTGACCTCCTTTGCCATCTCCAAAGGCTGATTTACCAAATTGATCATATTCCCTTCTTTTATTTTCATCAGATAATACTTCATATGCTGTAAAATAATAAATACATATATTTCATCAGTAAAATACTATCTGTATCAATTTTATCAGTTTAAATCATAACAATATTTAAAAGACATAAAATAAAGCTTCCATTTTATAAAATTATCTCTACAGTTCTTTTTGATAAAAAAAAAAAAAAAAAAGCGTGTGAATGTAAAAATGTTTATATAAATTTACAGAAACTGTAACTTTATTTTTATGAGTCTTTATTATTGCACTAAACTCTGTCTAAGGCGGAAGCGATAGGGACCAAGAAAATTTTCCGCAGTAGACAATATTCCGCCTTAGACAAATTTTACTCTATGTCTATGGATTCATAGGGACTTGAAAATCTTTCTGAGTTAGACAAATTTCCGTCTTACACAGAGTCCGCCTTACAGAGAGTCTACTGTATTTATTTTAAAGTACTGAATGTGTTGAATGAGCGACATTTATAAAATACATAAAACATTACAAAAGTAACAAAATCTATAAATTTAGCAGTAAAAAAAAGGTAGATAATCCATAAAATATATGAATAAAGAAAGAATTTAAATAAATTACTGATAAAAATATATACAATTGAACTCATTTAATACGAGCACGGCTAAAATGAGGACAAGGTTAAAAGAAGCAATTTGTCCATTAAGAATGGTTCATCATTTAAATTATATTAAGATTTTCATGCTTTTTATGAGCTGAAAATTCAGTAATATCGCTAATAAGAGCAAAATATCCGTTCACTCTAATGTGATTTTTGGCAAAAAGCAGGGTAGAATTAGCATTTTCTTTTTGAACACTGTTTTCTCTCACAGATAATATTTCTATGTTATAACTGTCTTTCTCTGTCAAGATGTAGTGAACAATTTATAAGTTTTACCAGACAGAATTTCAATTTTAAGAAGACCTACCATACCACCCATGAAAATGCAAACACAAAGGAATGTCCTTAGGTCTTGAAAAAATAAAAAAAAAGAAGGTAGAAATAAGAACATTTTAAAGGCCACCCATTTGTGAGCAATACAAGTAAACCTACAAAAAAGGAGAATAAGAGAAAATAGTTTTTGTTTCTTTAAATTTCTTACTCTTTGGCCATATTAACCAGCCTTTTCATTCTCTTATTACACTGTTAAAACAGAAAGGATATGTGAAATTAATAGCTCAAAAATTCAGCGACTATTGCAATATTAGCAGATTTTTTTTTCCGAGGAAAAAGGGATCAGATACATTACTGTACAATCGTTGATATCTTTTGAAATTACTAATTTATTAGTCTTTCACTTCAGTACTGTGATTGTATATAAAGAAAAGACTGGTCTAGAGAAAATGACACTCAAAAAGATAAGATTAAATATTTTATATTAACTTTATGATTAAGTTAATTTTAGCATTGAGATAATTAAAGCAATTAATAGTAGCACATAGTTTAATTATGTGTGTGTTTTTACTTTCTTCTATCTTCAACAGAAGAAAATATTGTTATCTAATTTTTTTTTTTTTTTTTTACTTTCGGTTTTCAACAGATTTACACATTTTAGGGGTCAGATATCCCCAAAAACATGTTTATACAAAATGTCTGTCCGTGTGTGCATGTGTTGCCATTGTACCATCGAAAAGTATATGAAGTTATGCATAGACTTGAACCAAATTTTTTGTGTATGTATTTGGCTGTGGCTAGCAGGTCTCCTTCAATTTAGAAATATTCTGCCAGAAGGGGGTGCTGTAATAGCATTTTTTGTGTCATTTTCATTATTGTACCATCCAAAAGTGTATGAAATTATGCATAGAAGTGAACCAAATTTTTGGCTATGGCCAGTAGGTTCTCGCTGAATTTCGAAAAATTCCACCAGAAGGGGGCGCTGTAATAGCTATGTCTGTGCCATTTTCATTATTGTACCATCGAAAAGTGTGAAGTTATGCATAGAATTTAACCAAATTTTTGTGTATGTTTTTGGGCTATTACTAGCAGTTCCTCCCTGGATTTGAAAAAATTCTGTGGGAGGGGCGTGCTGTAATAGCGATTTTTGTGCCATTTTGATTAATTTACCATCGAAAGGTGTGTGAAATTATGCATAGAATTGAAGCAAAAATTCTGTGTACTATGTTTTTTGCTATGGCCAGCAGATCCTCCTTTGATTTGGAAATATTCTGCCGGAAGGGGGCGATATAATAGCGATGTCTGTGCCATTTTCATAATTGTACCATCAATAAGTGTATGAAGTTATGCATAGAATTTAACCAAATTTTTTGTGTATGTATTTGGCTGTGGCCAGCAGTTTCTCCTTGAAGTTGAAAATATTCTGCCGGAAAAGGTTGCTGTTAGCTCGGCGGCTTGTGCAGCAACGGAAATTCGCGTCCTGCTAAGCCAGCTATTTGCGAACAGCTGATGTACAACAGAATAGCGAAAAACTATTGATTTTAATATATATCATGATCGAGATTAGCTCGTTTTTACTCTGATTAATTGACTGGAGCAGAAATTTAAGATGAAAATCAAAGTTGGTATAGTATTGAACTAATAATATTGCAGTATTAATTACTTTTTTGAAATATTAAGATGTATGAGATAGACGAATGTTTTGGGATTGGCACATCCAACTAGTTTAAATTGTTATAATCTTCATGGGTATTATGAGTAACAGTTAATAAGAGAACTTTTATATTTCCCTTGTTTCTCATATTAACCGCGTTCGACTGTATATGATTTATATACAGGATGGCCATAATTACAACACTCCTACTTCGACCTCTCTATATATTGAACTGCTCAGCATATGACCTTCAAATTTTGTGCACATGCTATTCAAGACATGGGGAAACTAATTATGTGAAAAAAAAATAAGTTTCAGAAACCAACAAGATAGTGCTGTACAACTGGTCACATGCTGAAAAGATACATCTCTACAAATATTATTTGAAAGTACCAAATGTTCACCTGACAAGGGCCTTATATATGCACAAAATGCTGTTCAATATGGTTTCCTTTATGAAGATGTAAAATTTGCAGTTTGTGGACAGCTTGTTCAACTGCAGATCTTAACTAGTTGACTGAGACGCTTCTCACAAGTAGAGTGATACCTTCTTTCAGGTATGCCAAGGTTAATAGAAGTTTTCGATAAACAAGATTTTTTTAAGTGTCCCCACAGCAAAAAATCCCATGGATTCAGATCCGGAAAACAAAATGGTCAGATTGTCACAAATGCATGACTGGTTGTTTTGTTGTTATTGAAATGTTGCAGAAGAAATAACATTCTCCCCAGTTTTTATTCTCTTTTATACCCAGAACATGGCTACAAACCATGGGTTTATGGAAAGTTTTGTGCTTACAATGTGAAAATGCAGTTACAAGAGACAGTTCACAAGCGGGTAAGGAGAAAAGGGAAATGGTCGACCCTACCAAGGGGTAGTTCTTTCAGTTCAATAATTACTTTCTGTTACAACAGATTCTGCATGGAATTATCTGCATGGAAGTTGATATACAAATTATAGAATAACAGTGATGGAACAGCAGCGCCAATTGCTCAAATTGCGCCAAATCGATAATGCTGCGCATTTCTGTGCCAAAACGATCATTTTTCAACAAAATTGCGCCCAACTGTGCCAATTTGATAATTCTTGAGCCAAATCGATCATTTTCAACCCGAATTTCGCCAAAAGATTTCGAAAAACATACGAATTTGGTCAAAAGATCGCGAAAAACACGCGATGTTTGTCAAATGATCATGAAGAAAAACATGAATTTTAACAAAGGATCGCTAATTTCGTCAAAAAAGAGCAAAACGCAGTCAAAAGATCGCAAAAAAAAAGTGATTTTGTTAAAAGATCATGAATAAAACGCAAATTTCGTCAGAAGATCACGAAAATTACGTAAATTTTGTCGAAAAACACGCGAATTTGGTCAAATGATCGCGAGAAAAACTTGAATTTTGTCAAAGGATCGCTAATTTCGTCAAAAAACGAACGAAACACGGCCAAAAGATCGTGAAAAAACGCTAATTTATTTAAAAGATACAGAAAAAACCCACAAGTTTCATCAAAAAGTCATAAATTTCGTCAAAAGATCGTGAAAAACACGAGATTTTCGTCAAAAGATCACTAAAAACATGAGATTTTCGTCAAAAGATCGCGAATAACACACGAATTTCACCAAAGGATTGCGAAAAAAAGGTGAATTTTTTCAAAAGAGTGCTAACTTCGTCAAAAAGCGAACAAGACGCGGTCAAAAAATCGTTAAAAAAAAAAACGCGATTTCGTTAAAAGATTGCGAATAAAATGCAAATTTCGCCAAAAGATCGCGAAAAACACGAATTTTGTCAAAGGATCGCTAATTTCGTTAAAATATCGCGAAAAAACTCGCAAATTTGATCAAAAGATCGTAAAAACACGCGAATTTCATCAAAAGATCTCGAAAAACACGCGAATTTGGTCAAATGATCGCTAGAAAAACGTGAATTTTGTCAAAGGATCGCTAATTTCGTCAAAAAAAAGAACGAAACACGGTCAACAGATCGTGAAAAAACGCTAATTTATTTAAAAAGATACAGAAAAAACCTGCAAGTTTCATCAAAAAGTCACAAATTTCGTCAAAAAATCCTGAAAAACACGAGATTTTCGTCAAAAGATCGCTAAAATCATGATATTTTCGTCAAAAGATCGCGAATAACACACGAATTTTGCCAAAGGATCGCGATAAAAAAGTGAATTTTTTCAAAAGAGTGCTAACTTCGTCAAAAAGCGAACAAGACGCGGTCAAAAAAATTGTAAAAAAAAAAAAAAAAAAAAAAAAATGCAATTTCGTTAAAAGATTGCGAATAACACGCAAATTTCGTCTAAAGATCTCAAAATAAACGCGAATTTTGTCAAAGGATCGCTAATTTCGTCAAAAAATAAACAAAACACGGTCAAAATATCGTGAAAAAACGCTACTTTCGTTAAAATATCGCGAAATAACTCAAATTTCATCAAAAGATCGCAAAAACACACGAATTTTGTCAAAGGATCGCGAAAAAACGTGAATTTTTTCAAAGAATCTCTTATTTCTTCAAAAAACGAACAAAAGGATTTAAAAGAAAGATCGCGAAAAAACGCTAATTTATATAAAAGATACAGAAAAACACGCAAGTTTTAACAAAAGGTCTCAAATTTCGTCAAAGGATCGCGAAAAAAACATGAATTTTGTCAAAGGAGCGCTAACTTCGTCAAAAAGTGGTGAAAAGATCGTAAAAAACGCGATTTCGTTAAAAGATTGCAAAAAAAGTGAATTTTGTCCAAGGATCACTAATTTCATCAACAAGTGGGTAAGTGTGATCATACATCGCACAAAGGGTTTCGTTTAATATTCCTCTCAAAACACTTTCTTTCAAAACGTCCAGTACATTTATCGCCATGAAATACCTTCTAAATTTTGGCAAACACACCCTAAACTATGTTAAAGTTTCAAACATATTCGCCTTGTTATATTTCCTAATTTTGTTCGCCCCCCCCCCCCCAAAATGCTACGATATATCACATGACGGGTATCTGCCAAATTTAGAAAAGTGCCCCCGTTGGGGGGGGGGGGGAGTGGGCAGATGGTCACAATGATTTTTGACGCGTCCTGATTTTAAAAATTTATGTTATGTTTTATAAGCCATATTAAAGTTTCAAACAGATCGTCCAGTTATATTTCCTAATTTTGTTCGCGCACCCCCTCAACCCCCCCCCCTCCTCGAAATGCGACGCGCCCTTCTTCTTTATAATTTATTATCGTGTGTTATAAAGTATCTTAAAGTTTAAAACAGATTGAATTGTTAGATTTCCTACTTTAAATGAAATCGCGGTCTGTTAATTCCACATTCCACCACCAGGGAGCGCACTGTATTCTTAACAAAAGCGTATCTGAACGAAACTCCGTTAAACAACCTATAAGTAGATATGTTACTCGAGGTGGTGGCGGTCTTCAGCAAGAATTTAAGATAATTGTTGAAATTACTATTCGGAAATAGTGGTAATTTAACTTTTGACATATTTATATTTAATAAGTATAAATAGCATGTATCTGAGGACTCCATCAAAAAACGCACCTGAAACGGTATGAAACAAAAAAGAAATATTTTGCCCCTCCCCCTCTCCCCACCTTCCCGAAATTTCACGCGCCATTTTTTATAAACTTTTTCTAATGTGTTATAAACTTTCGTAAAATTTCAAACAGATCGCCTTGTTATATTTCCTTATTTTAACAAAAATGTTAGTTCCACATTCCACCACCAGGGAGCGCACTCTATTCTTAACAAAACTGTATCGGAAGGAAACTCCGTTAAACAACCTATAAGTAGATATGTTACTCGAGGTGGTGGCGGTCTTAATAAGAAATTAAGATATTTGCTGAAATTACTATTAGGAAATAGTGGTAACTAAACTTTAGACAATTTTATATTAAATAAGTAGCATATATCTCAAGACTCCCTCAAAAAGTCACCTAAAGCGGTCAGAAACGCTAATTTTTTAAATAGAAATCTAGCGCCCCCCCTCCCCTCCCCGGAATTTCGCGTGTCATTCTTTCTTACACTTTATCTTATGTGTTATAAAATATCTTAAAGTTTCAAACAGATCGACTTGTTAGACTTCCTAATTTTAACAAAATCGCGTTATGTTAGTTCCACATTCCACCACCAGGGAATGCACTCTATTCTCAACAAAAGCATATCTGAACGAAACTCCTTTACGCAATCTTTCCGTAGATAGATGGGTCGGGATGGTGGCGGTCTTAAACAAGAATTTAAAATATTTGCTGCGGTAACAAACGCTAAGATTTTAAAAATAATTCTAGCTCCCCCCCCCCCCTCCTCGAAATATCACACTCCATTCTTTTTTACACTTTTTAGGGTTTCGTTCATCTCACGAAACCCTATTCGTCTCGCTCCTCTGTCTGTCTGTCTGTCTGTCCGTCACAGAGCCCGTTCTCAGAAACTATACATGTTAGAGACTTGAAATTTTGGGTACTTATAGCTGAACACCTCATATCAAACAACAAATCATAAAATTTTGAAAAAGTTGGTAATTAACCGAATTACGGGCTAATTAACTTCTAAAATTAACCAATCCACCTTTTTTACGCAAATTCAAACTGACTTTCTCGAAATCATCCGTGTTTCTCCTGGGTTGCCAGTAAAATCAGCCGAATGCACGGTTACCACGGAGGAAATTAAGCCGAAAAATGAAGTGGAGATTTTAAAGCGAAATCGTATATCAGAAAATATTGGTCCGAGAAATTTGTAAATGGAATAGACAGACGCAGAAAAAAATCTACTTTCATTTGGTATAAAGTTCACATTTCTGCGATGTGTATAAGTTAAAATATCCACTAAAAATCGATCGATAAAAATTTAATTTCTTTAATTGGAAATACAAGGAAATAAAAAGATTTCAATTCGGCGGGAAAGCAGGTAGACATGACGACGCTGCGGTTTTCCATAATAGCATATTTTAATACGAAATTTTAACTTTTTAAATATTAAATTTTTTGATTAAATTTTTTAGCATCCCGATGTCAAATTTCTCGCTGATTTCATTGATACCCATATCTAAGTCCTATCTTAATTACAAGCTGAAATATTAATTATTATTTAATTAATCGGTTTATTCCTATCAAATGCGTCGATTAAAATGAAGAGACGCGCTTATTTAACCACGAATTAACTTAAATTAGGAAATCTAATAATTTGCGTGGGCTTTTTGAACAGCGATATGAGATAAGTATAACTCATTCATCATCAGAAAGTTTACTTCATACCACTATTTTCTAATAGTAATTTCAGGAAATATTTTGAATTATTGGTTAAGTCCGCCACTCAGTCTGTTTGAAACTTTAAGATAGTTTATAACACATAGAAAAAAGTGTAAAAAAGAATGGAGTGTGATATTTCGAGGAGGGGGGGGGGGGGGGAGCTAGAATTATTTTTAAAATCTTAGCGTTTGTTACCGCAGCAAATATTTTAAATTCTTATTTAAGACCGCCACCATCCCGACCCATCTATCTACGGAAAGATTGCGTAAAGGACTTTCGATCAAGATATGCTTTTGTTAAGAATAGAGTGCATTCCCTGGTGGTGGAATGTGGAACTAACATAACGCGATTTTGTTTTAATTAGGAAATCTAACAAGTCGATGTGTTTGAAACTTTAAGATATTTTATAACACATAAGATAAAGTGTAAGAAAGAATGACACGCGAAAATCCGGGGAGGGGGGGGCGCTAGATTTCTATTTAAAAAATTAGCGTTTCTGACCGCTTTAGGTGACTTTTTGAGGGAGTCCTGAGATATATGCTACTTATTTAATATAAAATTGTCTAAAGTTTAGTTACCACTATTTCCTAATAGTAATTTCAGCAAACATCTTAATTTCTTATTAAGACCGCCACCACCTCGAGTAACATATCTACTTATAGGTTGTTTAACGGAGTTTCCTTCCGATACAGTTTTGTTAAGAATAGAGTGCGCTCCGTGGTGGTGGGATCTGGAACTAACATTTTTGTTAAAATAAGGAAATATAACAAGGCGATCTGTTTGAAATTTTACGAAAGTTTATAACACATTAGAAAAAGTTTATAAAAAATGGCGCGTGAAATTTCGGGTAGGTGGGGAGAGGGGGAGGGGCAAAATATTTCTTTTTTGTTTCATACCGTTTCAGGTGCGTTTTTTTTGCGGAGTCCTCAGATACATGGTACTTATTAAATATAAATATGTCAAAAGTTAAATTACCACTATTTCCGAATAGTAATTTCAACAATTATCTAAAATTCTTGCTGAAGACCGCCACCCCCTCGAGTAACATCTACTAACGGGTTGTGTAAAGGAGTTTCGTTCAGATACGCTTTTGTTCAGAATACAGTGCGCTCCCTGGTGGTGGAATGTGGAATTAACAGACCGCGATTTCATATAAAGTAGGAAATCTAACAATTCAATCTGTTTTAAACTTTAAGATACTTTATAACACACGATAATAAATTATAAAGAAGAAGGGCGCGTCGCATTTCGAGGAGGGGGGTGGGTTGAGGGAGGTGCGCGAACAAAATTAGGAAATATAACTGGACGATCTGTTTGAAACTTTAATATGGCTTATAAAACATAACATAAATTTTTAAAATCAGGCCGCGTCAAAAATCATGGTGACCATCTGCCCAATCCCCCCCCCCCCCCAAAGGGGGCACTTTTCTAAATTTGGCAGATACCCGTCATGTGATATATCGTAGCATTTTGGGGGGGGTGGGGGACAAAATTAGGAAATATAACAAGGCGAATATGTTTGAAACTTTAACATAGTTTAGGATGCGTTTGCCAAAATTTAGAAGGTATTCCATGGCGATAAATGTACTGGACGTTTTGAAAGAAAGTGTTTTGAAAGGAATATTAAACGAAACCCTTTGTGCGATGTATGATCACACTTACCCACTTGTTTCTATGTGTTATAAACTATCTTAAAGTTTCAAACAGACTGAGTGGCGGTCTTAACCAATAATTCAAAATATTTCCTGAAATTACTATTAGAAAATAGTGGTATGAAGTAAACTTTCTGATGATGAATGAGTTATACTTATCTCATATCGCTGTTCAAAAAGCCCAGGCAAATTATTAGATTTCCTAATTTAAGTTAATTCGTGGTTAAATAAGCGCGTCTCTTCATTTTAATCGACGCATTCGATAGCAATAAACCGATTAATTAAATAATAATTAATATTTCAGCTTGTAATTAAGATAGGACTTAGATATGGGTATCAATGAAATCAGCGAGAAATTTGACATCGGGATGTCAAAAAATTTAATCAAAAAATTTAATATTTAAAAAGTTAAAATTTCGTATTAAAATATGCTATTATGGAAAACCGCAGCGTCGTCATGTCTACCTGCTTTCCCGCCGAATTGAAATCTTTTTATTTCCTTGTCTTTCCAATTAAAGAAATTAAATTTTTATCGATCGATTTTTAGTGGATATTTTAACGTATACACATCGCAGAATTGTGAACTTTATACCAAATGAAAGTAGATTTTTTTCTGCGTCTGTCTATTCCATTTACAAATTTCTCGGACCAATATTTTCTGATATACGATTTCGCTTTAAAATCTCCACTTCATTTTTCGGCTTAATTTCCTCCGTGGTAACAGTGCATTCGGCTGATTTTACTGGCAACCCTTAGGAGAAACACGGTTGATTTCGAGAAAGTCAATTTGAATTTGCATTAAAAAGGTGGATTGGTTAATTTTAGAAGTTAATTAGCCCGTAATTCGGTTAATTACCAACTTTTTCAAAATTTTATGATTTGTTGTTTGATGTGAGGTGTTCAGCTATAAGTACCCAAAATTTCAAGTCTCTAACATGTATAGTTTCTGAGAACGGGCTCTGTGACGGACAGACAGACAGACAGACAAAGGAGCGAGACGAATAGGGTTTCGTGAGATGAACGAAACCCTAAAAAACGAACAAAATACGGTCAACAGATCGTGAATAAACGCTATTTTCCTTAAAATGTCGCGAAGAAACCCGCAAATTTCATCAAAAGATCGAAAAAACACGCGAATTTTGTCAAACTAACTAAACTCTGTGGCTATACAATCCAAGAAGGATCTGGGCCGACAGTGCCCATCTCTGTTTTCTTGACCCTGGGCCCCGAGGTGCTATGCAGCATGCGTCCCGGCCAGGTGGTCAACCTAACGCGAGACCCTCGGTGTTTAGTTCCCAAGCAAGCTTGGTACTCATTTTATCGACCCCAAAGGGATGAAGGGCTGAGTGAACCTTGCCCAGTCGGGAGTCGAACTCTCGACCTGCGGTGCGGCAGACAGGCGTGCTGACCACTACACCGCGGCAGACAGGCGTGCTGACCACTACACCGCTGGGCTTCCGAATTTTGTCAAAGTACCGCTAATTTCTTTAAAAAACGAACAAAACATGATCAAGAGATCTTGAAAAAACGCTAATTTATTACATGCAGAAAAAAACCCCGCAAATTTCATCAAAAGGTCTCAAATTTTGTCAAAAGGTCGCGAAAAACACAAGATTTTCGTCAAAGGATCTCGAATAACATGCGAATTTCGTCAAAGGATCGCGAAAAAAACGTGAATTTTGTCAAAGGAGCGCTAAATTCGTCAAGAAGCTAACAAAACGCGCTCAAAAGATCATGAAAAAACGCGATTTCGTTAAAAGATTGCGAATAAAACGCAAATTTCAACAAAAGATCGCGAAAACACGCGAATTTCGTCAAAAAATCGCGTAAAACACGCGAATTTTGTCAAAGGATCACGAAAAAAACGTGAATTTTGCCAAAGGATCGCTATTTCGTCAAAAAACAAACAAAACACGATCAAAAGATCGTGAAAAAACGCTACTTTCGTTAAAATATTGCGAAGAAAAACGTCAATTTTGTCAAAGGATCGCGAAAAAACAGGAATTTTGTCAAAGGATTTCTGATTTCTTCAAAAATGAACAAAAAAATTAAAAAAAGAAAAACGCAAATTTCGGTAAAAGATCGCGGAAAATAAATTATATCAAAAGGTCGCAAAAGATAACAAAAAAACACACGAATTACAACAAAGGGTCCGAATAACATGCTAAAAATATGCGAATTTTATCAAAAAATTCCGAAAAACATGCAAATTTCGTCAAAGGACTGCGAAAAAACGCGAATTTCGTGAAAGAATCGCAGAAAAAACGCAAATTTTGTCAAAAAATACCAAAATTTCATTTTGCTGCTCCAAAATTATTTTTTTGCTCCAAAGTGGCTTTTTGCTGCTCCAAAATAGTTATTTTCTGCTCCAAAATTGGCGTTTTTACTGCTCCAAAATGGCTTTTTGCTGCTCCAAAATGAGGTCCATGCTGTTCTATCACTGGAATAATAATTTTGAAAAAAATACCTGCAAATAATAAATTGCATATATATGCTAATAAAAGAAAGATATTTGTGTCTGCTTATGTATGTGTGATGACTAGGGAAATCTATTGCATATATGGATGGTTGTCTACAAAGACAGGTCCGAATGCATTTGAAGCTCAGATTTCAATATTTCATATTGAACAGAAAAATTTGCAAACTTTTCATATTTTAATAATTAGCTGAGATATTAAATTCCATAATTAACACATCCCTGTAAAGTAAAAGAAGTTGTGGTGGTCTGGCAATAAACTCTGATCCGAAGATCTCAAAGCAAGGTATAAACAAAAGGGCAAAAATGCTCAGTTTTTCTTCCCCCCCCCCTCTTTTAGTGATTTTCAAGCATGCTTTGGCTTAACTAATTGAAATATGGAAAATAAAAAATACCCACTTGACAATCGACTTTTCCCTTAAAGATCTTTTCAAATAAAACTATTTTTGAAACATTCTTTTAGTGTACTTTAAACTTTAAAGTTAGTTTTAATCTCAATTAAAACCTGAAAATACAACTGAAATTATTATTTTAACAATTAAATTATATAATACAAAAATGTTTAAATGAAGTAAGAAAAACTTCCTTGGAAACTGAAACTAAGACTAAATTTTTAACAGTAAAATATTTTTTTTAAACTCATATAAAGTAAAAAAGACTCTTTTAGTGTGCATAAGCCTAAAAAATGTTTATTTTACAGGGTTCATATAGACTTGAGAAGAAAAAAGCTAACCAGTCAATTCACCACCAACCTTCAACTTCTGGTTCAAATTCCAGTTGCAAAACCTTAGGTTGGCAAATCTAACTGCTGTTTAACATTTGGAATTTGTCAATAACTTCAGAGCTGCGATTATTCAACCTGAAGTTGAAAAGTACTTAGCTGATTGGCTAAAGGAATCCCATGACCTAGTAATCACCTCTGCGAGTTCTATCCTGGCTTGACATCTTTATCTGTGTCTTTTCAATAACAAAACTAAAGGGAATATTGAAAATGCATACTTATCGTGTTTAATTTTTAAATAAAAAATCCTTACAAATAAATTTGGAATTACCATTTTGATTTGATGGTTCTGTTCGTTCACAAACAAAATTTTGTGTTACTGTAAAACTCTTTAAAAAAAAATGTTAGTTTCTTTAATCTGTGAGCATGGGCGTAATCTGGCGGGGGCAAGGGGGGGCATATGCCCCCCCAGTTTTTTTAAGAGCAGGGGCAAGACATGTATTTTGCCCCTCCAGTTTTTTGTTTTGTTTTCAAATTTCTGTATTTCCTTTTTCGCTTTTTTTTACCCCTTTAGTTTAATAATTTATATTACTATCTTGGGTTTGAGCTAGAATTGGATACAGCAAAATCAAAACAGCCAGAATTAATGTTTTCAGGTTGAACATAAGTAATTTTTCTTATGTCTTGACAAAACCTTCTGCTATAATAACAGTTCAAGAGATTTTTTTTCAGTCTCTCTTTTTTACCTTTTTGTACAAAGTACAAAACTTATTTTCCTCTTCATTTCCAGGGATGTTTTTTTTTTGGGGTGCACGTGTGGGAAGAGGTGGGAATAGATATCACGATTACTGTGTCTTGACTTTGACCATTGTTCTTTTTCGTAAGATAATATAAGCACAAAACAAGAACTTCCTGGCCCTCAGGCCTCTCGACTATAGTGACGCTCCTTGAATATACTCGTAGCGTCAGTCCAGTACTGGTGAGCTGAGGAAATTCTCATGGCGTCTGGATATACAGATGCACATTCCGTTCTCTCGCGTACTAGTACATCAGGGACTAGAGTCTTGCACATGTCACGTTGTACGCGGTTGTACCCTTGGGCGTAATCTGGTGAGGGCAAGTGGGGATCACATACCTCCTAGTTTTTCAGGAACAAATACCTTTTGCCCCTACAGTTTTTGTATCGCTTTGTAGTTAAAGCCCAGCTTTGTATTTCAATTTTTTTTTATTTAACCATTTATATGCTATTTTGCGCACGAACTGGCATAAGCATTGGATAATTCAAAATAACCAGAATTAACGTCTCCACGTTCATAGAAGTAATTTCTGATGCAGTAGTCAAAGCTCAAGTAAGAATATTTCCTCTGCTCTATTTTTCAGAAAAGCGGAACCATTTTTCCTTTTTTATTTTCATAGAACTATTTAAATGCACATGTGGGATAGATCTCTTGATTACTATCTTTTGATTATGACTATTGTCATTAGGGTTTCCTTCATCTGACGAAACCCTATTCGTCTCACTCGTCTGTCTGTCTGTCTGTCACAGTGCCCGTAACTATATATGTTGGAGACTTGAAATTTTGCATAATTATAGCTGAACACCTCACATCAAACGACAAATCGTAAAAATTTGAAAAAGTAGTAATTAATGGACGTTGTTAATTAAAAAAAACCCAATTACAAGATCTGAAAGGCATTCATGATTCAACAAAAGCATAAATTTTTTATCGAATTATAAAAACTATCTCTTCCATCGATTAAAACCAGGTGTCATTTTAACAGCAGATAAGGACTAGCGATTGCTTTAAGGCGCTTTTATTTCTTTTCTACTCATCCCAGAAATTCGAAATTAGTACCACAAGACTGAGAAAAAAATATCATCAGCTTTCAGAAATTCTAAAAATTATCTCGATCGTACCATAAAAACTTTGAAATTCGTTAAAAATCGAGAAAAAAATCTTTTATTTTCCTTCATTTGTGAAGGCAACAGATGTCTGATGAATTGAATTTTGGGCGATAACCAGAGAATATAAAACAGGTGCGGTCTTGCGGTCAGAAATAGACTCAGAATTTTTATATAAGACTACTAAGACCAAATTTAAATATCCATTTTCGAGCTATGATTTTTATGCCATCCGACGTAAAATTTCATTCTCTTTCAGAATATGTCTTTATTTTTTAATTTCGACAAGCAAAGATAATTAATTTTTTGGTCATTAAAACCAGAATTGCATTTTTTGCACGGCAGGCCAAGTGACACGGAAAGAAAAAGAGTTACATTTTTACCCGGTAGCAGAAAGTGCGTGACGTGCGTCGCAGATTTATTTTGGACCTTGCAGATAAATATGCCAACTTGAAAAAAAAAGTATTTCCTTTAAAAAAAAAAAAATAAATAAATAAAAATAAAATAAATACGAAAATTCTGACAAAAAATATCGTGAATTCGACAAATGGTCGCAAAAAAATCGGCAATTTACAGCCAAAGGGTCGCTGCAAAAACGCAAATTTCGTCAAAAGATCCTGGACATAAACATGAATTTTGTCCTAGGGTTGTGGAAAAAATACAAATTTCTGTCGCAGGATCGCGGAAAAATGCGAATTTAATCAAAGGATCGAGGAAAGAACCTGAATTTAGTCAAACGATTGTGGGGAAAATGCAAATTTAGTCAAACAATCGCAAAAAAAAAAAAAAAAAAAAAAAAAAAAAATGCAAATTTATGTTAAATGATCGTGAAAAAACGCAAATTTATATCAAAGGATTGCGGGAAAAAAACGCGGAATTTCGTTAAAAGATCCCAAAAACCGTAAATTTCTGCCAAAAGATCGCTGTTTAAACTTTAATTTTATCCAAAAATTCCAGAAAAAACATGAATTTCGTTCCATGGGCGCAGGGAAAAAGCAAATTTCTGTTATAAAATCGCAGAAAAGGCTTGAATTTCGTCAAAGGATCGAGGAAAAAACACGAATTTAGTCAAACGATCGGGAAAAAGAAAATCAAATTTAGTCAAACAATCGCGAAAAAAATGCAAATTTCTCTAAAAGGATTGCAGAAAAAAGCGGAATTTCGTCATACGATCGCGAAAAACGCTAATTTCTGCCAAAGGATCGCTGTAAAAGCACGAATTTCGTCAAAAGATCTCGGGAAAAACGTGAATTTCGTCCCAGGGGTGCCGCAAAAAACGCAAATTTCTGTCACAGGATCGCGGAAAAAACACGAATTCCGTCAAAAGATAGAGGAAAGGACACAAATTTAGTCAAACGATCGTGAAAAAACGCAAATTTCTGTCAAAAGATCGCGGAAAACGCGAAATTTCATCATAAGATCGCGAAAAATGCACTTTTCTGCCAAAGGATCGCGGTAAAAACTCAAATTTCGTCAAAAGGATGCCTGATGGATGTACAGAATTCCTAAATTTTAACTTAGTTTATTCCTGACTCCTACTCTTGTAATGATAAATTCTTGTCATTAAATAAAATATCTCTTTTTTTTTTTTTTTTTTTTTTTTTTTTTTTTTTTTTTTTCTTCTTTCAGTTAAAGAAAAAAAACAGTTATGTAAAGTAGTAAACCAGTTATGTGTTTCAGTTAAAAAGTTTTTGTAAATAAATTCTTGGTTCGAATTTGAGTAACTGGATTTCATCTTTCGTTACAAAATGTTATTTTTCACAAAAATATAATAATATTCACAAAAATTACTTTTACTTTTTACAAAATGTTTCTCTGTTCTCTTAATATATCTCTTATTATATATGAAAAATCTGATAAGATTACTGTGAAATAGATAATCAATGTGGTCACTATTTTCCTTATGTGTTTATTCTATGCCATTTTTATGTACGTATCTAAAAGTGTGCTGGAATAGTATTTGTTCTCGCAGGAGTCGATCCAGACAAAATTTGGGGCCTATCTGGGGCCCTTTCACAAAAATCTATTTAATAAAATAGGCCCTTTCACAAAAATCTATTTAATAAAATAGGCCACTTCACAAAAATAAATTTAATAAAATGGGCCCCTTCACAAAAATAAATTTAATAAAATGGGCCCCTTCACAAAAATAAATTTAATAAAATGGGCCCCTTCACAAAATTCCTTTTAATAAATAGGTTCGCTACATAACATTCTTTTTCATAAAAACTGTTTTAAAATATGTAATTTGTAAATAAAACCAGGTCACGAAAAACAAAAACTTTAGCAAGGGGATTTAAAGAAGTTTTTGTAAATAAATTCTTGGTTCGAATTTGAGTAACTGGATTTCATCTTTCGTTACAAAATGTTATTTTTCACAAAAATATAATAATATTCACAAAAATTACTTTTACTTTTTACAAAATGGGTCCCAAGAATAAAAACCTGCATCGACCCCTGTCTCGAGTATATGAACCATCAGGGGCGCGCCAGCAGTAACCAGCGCCTGTGTGCAGAACTTCACTTGGCGAACTATATACCCCCACCTCCCCACATCCGAAAATGAAACCTTCCCAGCAAAGAAAGAAACAGTTGGCCATCAGCTGGGAAAAAGATGGCAGCCAGCACTGTCATCAGCGGTAAAGTGCAATTGTGCCATTACGTAAACCAGTACAAAAGTGTTCGTGTGGAATGCAGCTGGCCCATCAGTGATGGCCAACAACAGGCCAGCATTGGTATGCCATCCCATTACTCCAATCCGGCACTTTTCCTGCAGTGCTAGCACCTATCGTACTGCTATTCATTTGCTGGCCCAGCACGTTCCCTTACAAAAATTTCTTATAGAATTCTATAAAAAAAAAAAACAAATTATTATAGAATTATGGCCCTTTTTTCTATAAGCTAGTTTCACCAAGAGCTATAGAAATATCTGTAGAAGTGTCTATAATAGAAATGTCTATAGAAATATTTGAACTTAGGGCGGTTTCCATGTGGTCACCCTCCCAAGTACTAACCGCGCTCGGTGCTGTTAGGTTTTCGTTTATGTTTTCGGTTATGGAAAAGTACTTTCAGCGTATTCTACGACCGCTCGTAGTTTTTAAGCTCTTATTACATTATTTCAAGTTTGTTTCTTTTGTGATTTACGTTCCCAATCATTAAACTGATATAGAAATTATTGTATTGTATAGAAATCCTATATATTTTATACGCTTTTTCAAATCCTTTGTAATTTAGCAAAACCAGATTTAAGAAGAAAAAAAAGGATGTTGAAATAAAGAATTTATTTATTTATTCATTTACTTATTTATTTTGTTGGTGGCAGCGGTACTATATTATTTACAGTTTCAAAAAATAATTAGCTTCACAGCTTAAATTGTGTTAAGATATTCATTTCAGATTTGAGTTCAAATACTCAATGTCTACTATATTCGCAACGCCACCTAGCGTAAGGGTTCCCAGAAATAATACTGCAAAAGTTCGTGTCCTTCCATGTAGTGGTGGGCCAGTGTATGAGATAAAACGAAAACCCGCCAGAATTTTATCTGGTGATTTCAACCGCAAAGTTGACTGAAGCTGTCCAGCAGTGGTCATGCGGTGGTAGACCATTAGTCAGCACTTCTCCATCATTGCCAGCACATATCTTGCTGCTGACCAGCAATTTCCTCTTTACTGGGTTATATTAAAAAGAAAAAAAGAAAAAAAAAGAAAGAAAAGAAAAGAAAAATCGATGAGTATTTATAAATGCATAGCTGCCATCTTTCTGGAGTTTCTTTCCAGATCAAATAGAGTATTTGGAACTAGAAAATTTATTTAATAACATGTGTCTTGTATCTATAGGGTTCGTATTTTATTTCATTTATTAAATAAAATCTCTAGTTCAAAATATGCTTAATTTACTTGAAAAATAAGGAAGGCTGGCAGCTATGTAAATAAAATTCGCAACAAAGTAAAGCCTGTGGAACCTGTCTGTATCAGATTTCATTATCCCGGAGAAAATCTATATATGGAATATAAAAGAAAGTTTGGACTGGGTGCTAATCAACGTACAGCTCAAACTACTGAACTAAAATCATTAAAATTAGGGGGAAAATACTTCTTATGACATAGGCTCTCGCTAAGAAAGGAATATCTAAAATTCTACACCTAAATTGGATAAAAAGGAACCAAACTTTAAAAATTTCTCTAAAAATCAAATATTATAGTTATGTGTCAAATAGTAACATATTTTAATGTATTTTTGTATACTGAATCGAATGGTACCAAGTACATTCTTCTAAGTCCAATAGTTCGTGAGATATTTCATATTTTGCTAATTTAGCAATGCCTTTGATGCCAAAACCTCAAATTTTCTAAAATTACAAGTGATATTTTCTTAAAATACGTTCGTTAATCGTTACTATAACAAAGGAAGAAATTCAAATTCTTCTTGTTAATCAATTGTTTTTGTTAAATAATTAAAACAGCTATATTAATTAGAAAAAAAAATTACAAACGCATCGAAAAATAGAATACAAAAAAAAACCTCACTGTTACTGACTTTGTTTAAAGTACAAAGTAAAAAGGTTTATTCAGAAATTAGTACCACTATAAAATGAAAATACTTTTTAAATATTAAATCAATGTTTGTGCGGATTAAAAAATGTTTGCATTTTCAAAGATTCGAAATGAGACAATATTTGGCGGCTTATCATTTGCTCCTGCGTAAAAAGAAAAAATGGGTACTTTTATATTAGACTGCGCAAATCTCGCCAATTGCGTTTATTAAATCGCCATAAGCACTATTTACATTAGAGTTTGTTTATAGGGATAAATTCTGGAACCCAGCAGATTAAAAGTATAATGGTGGCAAAATTCTGGTGATCATTTGTTCTTAAACATAGGTTATATTTCATGGCGGAACAACTCCCAAAGGTGTTTTTCATTCTAAAATTGCGATATTGTTGAGGTTAGAAATTTGAAATTTGCAAGTGGTTACATTTAAGATCTAATTACTTTCTAGAACGGATTTTAAAAAGTTCGAAATTTAAAAGGATGAAATGCGCGGAAAAGGTTCTAAAAACATTCTAAATTACGATTTCCGTGAAATTGCTAAGGATGAAAATTTTAAATTTAACGTGATTGTTACTTTTAAGACGCAAATGCACGGATAAAGCAGTTTTTAAAGAAAATTCGAAATTTAAAAGGGTGCAATGCACGAAAAGCGTTCTATAAATCTTCTAAATTGAGATTTCTATTGAATTGTTAAGGATAGAAACTTGATCTTTAATCTGTCCGTAATTTTTAAGACGTACAGAACAGTTTTCTTCTTATATTCGAAATTTAAAACGGTGCATGATAAAAAAAAAAAAAAAAAAAAGTTCTAAACTTACGATTTTTCTGATACTGAAGGGACTAGAAACTTGAAATTTTGCATGGCAGTTACTTTTAGAAGTCAAATACTCACTAAGAAGAATTTCTAAAAAAAAAACGAAATTTAAAAGGGTGAAATGACCGGAAAACGTTCTAAATTATGATTTCTATGGAATTGTTACGGAGAGAAACTTCGAAGTTTGACACAGCTATTACTTTTAAAATACAAATGCTCGCTAAGAATGGTATATAAAAATATTCGAAATTTCTGTGAAATGGGCGAAAAGCATTCTAAAAACATTCTAAATTACGATTTGTGTGGGATTGTTAGGGATAGAAACTTGAAATTTGATACGGCTGCTACTTCTAAGACGCAAATGCATATACAAAACCGTTTTTTTTTTAATTCGAAATTTAAAAGCTTGCAGACAGGAAAAGCTTTCTAAGCGTACGATTTTGGTGATACTAAAGGAACTAGAAACTTGAAATTTGACATGGCGGTTAGTTTAAAGATACAAATGCCAGCTAAGAATGGTTTCTAAAAAAATCGAAATTTAAAAGGTGAAATGAGCAGAAAAGTTGTAAAAACATTGAAGTTACTATTTCTGTTAAATTGATAGTATAGAAACTCGAAATTCGACATGGCTGTAATTTTTAAGCGTAAATACTCGTACAGAATATTTTTTTTAAGGAAATTAAAAATTTAAAAGGGTGAAATGCACGATAAGTGTCCTTAAAAACGTTCTAAATTACGATTTCTATGGAATTGTTAAAGATAAAAACTGGAAATTCGATATGGCCGTTATTTTTAAGATGCAAGTGCGCGTACATAACATAAAAAAAAAAAAAAAAATCGAAATTTAAATGAGTGCAGGAGGAAAAACATTCGAAATATACGATTTTTGTGATACTGCGAGGACTCGAAACTTGGCATGGCGATTACTTTTAAGATACAAATGTTTGCGCAGGACAGTTCTTAAAAAAATCGGAATTTAAAAGAGTTAAAGGCGCGAAAAGCGTTTTAAATTACGATTTTTATGGAATTAACAAATGTTACGTAAAATTCTATAGTAATCGTAATTTAGAACGTTTCTGGAAAGTTTTCCACTCATTTCACCCTTTTGAATTTCGATTTAAAAAAAATCATTAGCAAGCATTATATCCTAAAAGTAACCACCATGCCAAATTTCAAGTTTCTAGTCCCTTCGGTATCAGAAAAATCGTAAGTTTTTTTTTTTTTTTTTTTTTTTTTATTGCATTCTTTTAAATTTCGATTAAAAAAAAAAGCTGCTGTGCGTGCGCGTGCGAAACAACTTGAGTTGGTTGCTGCTTTTAAGACGCAAATGCACGCACAGAACCTTTTTTTAAAAAACAGTTCTCAACTTACGGTTTTCCTGATATTGAAGGGGCTAGAAACTTGAAATTTGGCATGGTGGTTACTTTTAGGATATAATGCTCGCTAATGATTTTCTTTAATTCGAAATTTAAAAGGGTAAAATGAGTGGAAAACTTTCCAAAAACATTCTTAATTACGATTGCTATTATCTGATTTCACGTAAAATTTGTTAATTAATTAATTTGTACATCCATTTCAAATTTAGCTGACATATTTGCAATTCTGACTACAAATCTCTTTGACACCAAACTCAAAATTTGCATACTCCGAATTTTCAAAATGAGAAAAATTTGCATTTATGACTCTCTTCTGCCATTTTCTGCAAAAGAAATTTCGCTTATACTGTTATTTTATATAAGACTTAAAATATCCTTCAATTGTTTTGAGCAGTGTATTTGAATGGGGTTCTTTTAATTGTTATAAGTGACCGTTATTTAGTATTAATTGTTTAATGTTATTAATTTATTATTTAGTGATTAAGGTTTTTGGCCCCTTCACCTACAAAACTTTTGAGATATGTTGCCCCTCTGAAAAATCTAATTTTAAATTTACCATGATTTATATTATTTCTACAAATTATTTTTACTTAGTTTCTAAGTCGTAGGGACTTATGGCTACCACCATAAGAAGTATGTGCATCATATAAGACGCTTGTGACGCATAAGTCTACCTATATTCATGGACTGATTATTGCAGGGAAAACTTTTACCAGAATTTCCTAATAGTAATTTTCATCTTATTTATGACAGAAATTCTGCAGTAAGGCAACGTCAGCTATTTAAAAATAAAAAACAGGTAGAATTTAGCTTTTGTGGTAATAAAACTGTACTACGCTCTAACACTGCTGCAGTGAGATAATAGTGTTGCGTGTTTTTACCCAGGTGAATTATGAAGCCTTTCATTGCTTGTAACTACACGAGGTGCGCCTCTGATTATAAAGGTTGGACTGGTCTGCGTCTAAATCACTTTTTAGGAGACTCAGAAGTACTTAGAATAAAACGAAATAAACTTTTTTAAAAATATTTGAATATTTATAAGTAAGTTTGTCTCAGGTAAATTTGCAAAACATAATTCAGATGTTAAGAAAATGCGATTTTAGAATTAATTTTAGAATTTAAATTAAAGATTTTTTTTTTTTTTATATTTGCTCAACTGAAATCTTTGGCACCTTTGCTACTTCGGCGCCTGTGTGCGTGGCAACACTTTGCACACTGGGTCGGCGCGCCCCTGTGAACCATGTTACATAATGATTATTTTTTAATTCTTCATAAAATATTAATTTTTGCTATTTTCTTATTTAGGTTAATATTATAGTTGGAATATAGTTCTATTTATTTTTTAGTATTAAACAGTAAGAACCCTATTTATTTTAACACTTATAATGTTTGTACATAATCGCAATACAGATTTTTTTAACTATTGATTTTACAAATTTGGTTCTTTCGCATCCGGATGTTATTTCGTACGCTGATTCGTAAAATCTAAATTTAAAAAAAAATCGGACCACAACTTTCCGGTTTATGAAAAAATCGATTTTTAAACATAAAAGGGATGCTTTTTCGTACAGACAATTGACGGGAATTTGTTAAAATTAGGAAAACTAAAGAACCGATCGATTTTAAAGTTTGACATAGTTCATAACACATAATAAGAATTTTATGAATTTAAGGTGAGCTGAATTTGTGTGTGTGGGGGGAGGGGGGAGGGGGAGCAAACAAGGGCTCCGTGAAAAAAAATGGCTAATCTGATTTTTTAAAACAACTTTACGCATTTGGTTACGTCTATTTATTAATTACATTAATTGATGATTTTTTTATGGTTTTTCTGGCTGGTTTTCTCCTTACGTCCGGAAATTCGGTTCAAAACTCCAATTGATGGTATTTTCTGAAAGATCATTTACGTTTACCAAAGAATGGAAAACGTCTTTCAATTACATAGTTTCTGAATAACAACACCTGCCTATTCCATGCTTTTCCGAACAAAAATAAATTAAAACTTGTGTCATAAAGTTGACCCTTTGGATTTGCGACCAGCCTTAAGTACAATTGAAGAATATGGTAAAAAAGGAAATATGCTTTTGATAAACCGAAGCAGAAAACTTGACATTTTATTCTTCATTCTTCCATCAAAATACTATAAATTACATAAAATTTTGTATTTAATATTTTGAAAGTAAAAACATTATATAAAAATACTGAATATTTTTATTTAGGTCTTTAAGGGGAGCCCACTTTGAAAATGTAAAAAATTAAACACATTCGAATTAAAATAAACGGCCCTTGCGAAAGGGAAAAAGTGATGGCGCACGCGTAGAAGCCTTATTTATGCATCGAGAGAAAATGAAATTCGAAACGAAGGAATTTCGGGAGTATTTTGTCATTATTTATTAACTTACATCAGTCAAACTGCTTAGTAAAGTTAAAAACGGATGACATATTCTATAAGATCGTACTCTTATGTCTCAAATGACGCAATCAATTGAAAAAAATATCACAGTTAATCCTTTGAATTTTTTTTTTCCAAAATGGCTCGTTTTTTCCGTGAAGCGTTTTTCTGTCCTGTTGCGGCGCCCTCGAGGACGCAATTTTAGAGGTACCGACAAATTAAAAATGTGCTCTCAAAGCTAAAACCTTCTAATCGATGGTTTTAAAAAATATGAATTTTAACCTTTTCAAATACACTGGCGAACTCAGGTCATTTCGCGTTTTATGGAGACGATATTTTTTTAACCCTAAAAGTAACAAAACGTCCATACTTTAACACACTTTACTTTTTACTTTACACACCATACTTTTTTTTCTGTTTAGAGCATCTCTATAGACCAGATTTACATAACCTACAAAATTTTTGAAATGTTCGGACGGATATAAAATATTTTTTACAAGATAAAATATGTGAAAAATTCGATGGAAATAAAAAATCTGAGTGTTTCGTCGCGGTTTCGTCCCTTCAGGGCACAATTTTGAGGTACTGACAAACCAAAAATATGTTCTTAAAGGTGAAACATTCTTCTAATCGATGTTATAATCGGCTTTTAAAAATAAGAATTTTAACCCTTTCAAATATACCGGCACGGAGGTCACTTCGAGCCTCACGGTGACGATATTTTTTCTATGCTAAAAGTAACTAAACGTGCGTATTTTAACAGAAACTTTTTAGAGCATTTGGATAGACCAGATTTACGTCACCTGCAAAAATTTCGAAACGTTCGGACGAGTATAAATATTTTTATAAACTAAAATATATGAAAATATCTACGAAATCAGTAAAAACCTGGGTGTTTTTGCGCGGTAAAAAAAAAGACGTCTTAATTTAAGTGTATGTGTGTGGTGATAGGGAGGGAGGGTATAAATATTTTTAAAAAATGGCCTCAAAATTTTTGCCCCCCCAGTCTTAGAGCCCAAGTTACGCCTATGTCTGTGAGTTTAATAAACAATTATCAGATCAAAACTAGCAGTATTAAGTAGAATAAAAGTAAGTAACATGATAGGTTTATTTATTTAATGAATGTAATTGATTACAGATTCAATTAAAATATCTTGGATAAAATACCATGCCGGTAGCAAAAAATGAGAGACAAGGTCTTAAAAAAATATAAAAGATTATTATAGAAGATTCTTTTAGAGATCTTGTTTAATAATTTTAGAAGAAGGCCGACAACATTCTTAATGTAGTGCAGAAAAAAAAAACCCTCTGGAAAATGGTCTCTTTAAAACAAAAATAATTATTTCAAACTTATACCCAGTATTTAATAAAAAAATTAATTATTTATTGATTATGAACAATTGATCACATATACGCAATATTTAAAAGAAAATTCATGCTTTAGACAAATATGAATGATAGGGTGAGGAAACTGAAATGGAAGAAAACATGTTTCCCTTTCTTCTTTTTTATTTTTTTAAAGAGAGATTTGAATCATATTAAATTGGGATCGAAAGAACTATTTCTATTTGGATTTGGTAGATGGCGCCACCAGAAAATACTCAGTAAAGCTGAAAGCTTCAGTCTTCGCCACAAATATAATTTTGTGTTCATAGAGCTAAAATAACCACAAAAAAAAGAGGCTAAAAATTTAAGTGACACCATCTTTCATAATAAAATCTTTTATAATTAACGCTTTGTTTAATTAATAAATCGCAAACAGCTTTGTCTAAATAAAGAAGTATCAAAGCACAGTTTAAAATGACCACCATCTTTCTTTCAAGTAGACATGCGCAGTTCACTAACCTATGATTTGAAGCTTGGCTGGGTTTCTCGACTCGAGGTTTGTTTTTGCCTCCCATTTCGGCAGGTTGAGTAAACAGTGAATTGTATTTCACATTCAATCAAGAGTAAAGATCGAAACGTGGGGTTGACGGACAATTACCGGGTAAGAAGTCCAGAAAAATTCTAAGAAGTCAAAGAATTTTAAAGGACTCGCCATATTTTTCCATATATACCATGCTCTCATGTAATGCCTGCACTCACTCTAATTTTTAATGTCTCATTTGGAGAGAAAAACAGATTTTATTCTATTAATATCTAATAATTAATGCTAAAATTAAACAGAATTACAATGTAATGCTTAATGCTTTCATAAGTTTGAGTATGAAATTGCCAGCCAACTTTTTTAATCAGTGACCGATAGTCATATAGTATACACATACAGAGGCTAGTCAAATTTCAAATACCCATCATACATGCACCTAGAACTAAAAAATAAACTTTGAAGAGAAAACAAAATGCGATGCATGTTGCAACAATGCTTGTTTTTAACGAGTTATAACAAGCAAAAAATCATTTTTTCCAAATTTTTCAGGAAGAAAACTTTTTCCACCACCACTGCAAAATTTCCGGAAATTTTACATCTCTAATAGACAAATTGAAAGCCATTAAAACTTTTCAAATAGCTTGAAAATGAAAAATGTAAAAAACAACTGATTCTTACATAATTTTATTTAATTTAGTTTATGTGTGTAAAGATTGAATTTTCCAGTCAATTTTGCATTCACTTCCTGATGCATTAAAATTAAAAATTATATAACAAAAGTGTTTGCAACGTTTTATCTTTAGAATTTAATTATACATATATAAATTAATTTTAAGATGTTCTTTCTGTTTACAGGAGATAAATTGTGAAATATTCTTTCAATTGCATTGATTCATTTCACTTTAAGTACATTTAAAATAGATACTTTTTGGTTATTTAATTTTAAAAAATGTTTTGATAAAAAATATCAAGAAGATGTAAAAGAAACTTTTTTTATACAAAAGCATTGTTTCTTATTCACACTCACAAAAATAAAAGCTGCTATTAGCTAGATTGGCACCTGTCTAACAGAAATGTAGCAGTCTAATTAAATTTTGATTAAACATAATTCAGAAAACAATATGGTTGCTAAAAATATGCCAAATGGCTGTGAAACATTAACAATGAAATATTTTAAGTAATAAAAAAATAAAAATTAAAAAATAAAGAATATTTCTATTATAAAACATACTTTTCTTTGGAAAAAAAAAAAAAAAAAAAAATACAATATTTCAATTTTAGATATGTTGATTGTTTTATTCTCTACAGTTTTATTAATGTTGTTATGTATCAACATCATGCATGGTAACTGATTGTTGATTGAGATGTTGTTGATTTTTGACCAGGAATTACCCCGGGTGACCCTACATCATTACATTGTCTATTTATCTATATAAGGTTTGTGTGTTCGGAACACACAACACTTTTTTTCCCCTCCAAATAATACAGTACAGTAGAAGATCTTTATAACGCAAACCTAAAAACGGAAGGTTGTGCGTTATATAGAATTTTGAGTTATATGGATCACATCATTAAATTCACCTTGTAAACATGGCCAAATAAGTCTGAAACATATCAAAATGCATTAGAATATCTTTATACTGCATTCCTTGTTATCAAGAGTTATCCAAATTATAAATTTTTGCATAATATAGGTCAGACATAGTTAACTACTTTATAAACATGATCCAAATATAACTGACACAACCATCCCTTATATTAGACATTTTCAAAAATGTTTATTGTAATAATAGCATTTTTTTCAGTAAAAAGGTCTTAAATTAGAAGATAAAGTTGAACTAATGTATCAAATTCAGTCCTCTAGAGAGTAGCAATGTTTTACAATGCAAAAATGCAGGTGCTTTTTAACTGCAAAATTCATTGTTTACATCTGAGAAGTTTTGCGTTATGTGGAGAATTGCATTATATAGAATTGCGTTATAAAGATCCTCTACTGTATTTTAAATTTATTGAGATAAAATAACAATGCATAGATAAATTCAATGAGTTTAGTGATGACTAATTTTACCAATCATTTAATATGGCAATAAAACATGTGTAACAATCAAACTAAAACAGATGTAGAAGAAATATAGTGAAATTTTACATTGTTTTTCAATATACAAGTTTTTCACGATTAGTGCAGTTAATTGATACCATAAAACTATTACATTAATCAAAACACATTAAAGGGGAAAACTGCAATAGATCCACAGAAAAAAAATTTCAAAACCTTATATAGATAAATAGACAATGTAATGATGTAGGGTCACCCGGGGTAATTCCTGGTCAAAAATCAACAACATCCAATTATAAAAACTATTAAAGGTATTGCTCCCAATTTTGGTATGAAATAAGCTCCTTCTGATGGCTATATAATAAAATGCTTACTTAAATTTATAATCACTTATAATTGAAATAATTATAATTTCTAAGTGACCAGGAATTACCCCGGAATCAGGATAATTCTTGGTCAGCATCCTTTTTAATGTAAATAAAGTAGTAAAGTTAATTTAAAATATGTAGAATGGATCTTGTAAAACTTTTGTTCATCTCATAATTGTGGAAAAATAATACTTAGACTTTGTTTTGGGTATAAATACAAATTTATTTGATGTGCAAAAGACTTGTACATTTAACAAAACATTAATTAGCCAAAGAAATTTTGTAGCATTTATAAGCAGTATTTATTACTTCATCTACTGTGAATGGCTTAATCAATATTTTGCAAATTTAATGGTCCGCAAAATATATACTGAATGTTTGTTTTTGATTCTATCTTGCTTAGGCCAACTTAAGTTTCCAGCTCCTTTTTCAATAAATTTTATGCAAAGGCAAACTTCAATACAGATCTTTATCATAATACAGAGCATAATAATTATGTTCCTCTTTCGCATGATGTATATTTTTAAGTACCATTTTGGGATTTTGCAATGAGATAGTATTTCTACTTATTTGTTCAGTCAACCAGTGTATCTTACCCAGAGAGCATTTACTATTTTCCCCCTTTACAGTTACAGTGAAGGATGCTACTAACAGTTGTAAGAGAATAGTTTTTAGGGTGCACAGTTATAACAGATAAAATACAAAGTATAAATATTGTAAAATTACATTATTAAGTACTGACTAGGAATTACCCCACAAAAAAGGCCTTAGTTTGGCTTGCTGCTGATAACAGTTCTTAATATAATAGAGAAAAAATTTAATAATCACTTTTAAAAACTGTGATATGTCATAGATGAAATAAAATAAAAATAAAATTTAAGAATGACACAGATCTTTGTAAATGTGTACAAATTAAGATCAATGTTGTTTTGCAGAAATTTGAGTAGCAGTTTTGAATATATATATTTCGATATTAAATTTTAACTAAATGAATAATTAAGGCATACATTGTAAAGCAAAGGGTTCAAAGTATCTTTTTAATTTTTTACAGTTTGATAAATTGTTATTTTGATAACGAAAATGAAAATGACCAAGAATTACCCCAGATACTCAGTGACCAGCAACTACTCTGGCTGACCCTACTACGATATTGTTTTTAATGTATACCATTGTTAGAAATTTGATTAAGTTTATATAATTTTTATGAACTTCCATTAACAAACATGTGAGTTAATTTAACAAGTAACAAACAAAGCACATTGAAAAGTCAATTTTTATTTTAATTCTGCATTACTATCATTCTTTAGATTATTTATGTTAGTTAACTAATCATTAGGTTAATTTAAAAAATATTTTAAAATGTTATTGTGATTACTTAAAAACTACATTTTAATTTATTTAAGTAAAAACTTATTAGATGCCAATTCCCAGTTTTTTCTCTCTTTTTTTTTTTTTTCTATTCTAGGGAATACATCTTGCAGTAACAAAAGTTTGATTTTCTAATCCTCGGAGCACATATACTTCTAGTGACGCCTTCATCTGTAATCTATTAAATACTGTTTGAGGAATCCTAAGTTTTAAAAAGTTGTTTGATTTTTTTTTTTTTTTTTTTTTTTTGGCATTTCCTGCAAATTTCCTTTTGAAAAACTAGATGCCATCTTGCTTGGAAAAAAAAATAATAATCACTCATTTTGTAGGCTTGTGCCCTAATTAAAATTTTGCTGAAACTAATCGAGAGAGCATCTAGAAAAAGTTTGCTGCACTAAGCAAGAGCAACCTGTATCACATTATATTTTTATGTAACAATTTATGTTTTTAATTTTACTGAAATAAGTTTAACATAAATGTTGACATTCACATGGTGGATAAGAAAGGATTATGCACAGTAAATTTCAGCAAAATGTTTTATGAGAAATTGTTAATGAAATTTTGTTTTGTTTTTCTTATCTAGGAAAAGTTCATATTATTTTCATGACTGACTGATAAAATTTTTAACTTTTATGATTTTTGCGACTGGTCGACAAACTGCATTTTTTTTTTTTTTTTTTTTTCATAAACAGAATTTGCAAAAAAATAAATTTTATGAATAAAATAAAGAATTTAAGATTTTTGTAAAACTTAAAGAATTTAGAATATTTTCTCTTCCCTGCAATTCAAGAGATTGTTTAAAAATTGAGAAATTCTCACATATTTGAAAGAATTCACAACATAATATAAGATAAATCTGACAAAAATAACAAAACCATTGTATATTTTTTAGACACAGTAGACACTCCCATATCCAGCCCTCTAATGTCCTATAGCACCCGGTAGCAGAAAGTTCGAGACGCGAGACGTGCGTCGCAGATTTATTTTGGACCTTGCAGATAAATTTGCCAACTTGAAGAAAAAAAGTATTTCCTTAACAAAAAAAAAAAGTACGAAAATTCTGACAAAAAATATCGCGAATTCGACAAATGGTCGCCGAAAAATATCAATTTCGGCAATCGTTTGCATAAAAAATCGGTAATTTATAACCAAAGGGTCGCTATAAAAACGCGAATTTCGTCAAAAGAGACCGGAAAAAAAACATGAATCTCGTCCCAGGGTTGTAGAAAAAAATGCAAATTTCTGTCACAGGATCGCGGAAAAAACACGAATTTTGTCAAAGGATCGCGGAAAGAATGCGAATTTAGTAAAAGGATCGAGGAAAGAACGCAAATTTAGTCAAACGATCGCGAAAAAACTCAAAATTATGTCAAAGGATCGCGAGGAAACGCAAATTTATGTCAAAGGATCGCGAGGAAACGCAAATTTATGTCAAAGGATCGCGAGGAAACGCAAATTTATGTCAAAGGATCGCGAGCAAACGCAAATTTATGTCAAAGGATCGCGAGCAAACGCAAATTTATGTCAAAGGATCGCGAGCAAACGCAAATTTATGTCAAAGGATCGCGAGCAAACGCAAATTTATGACAAAGTATCGCGAGCAAACGCAAATTTATGTCAAAGGATCGCGAGCAAACGCAAATTTATGTCAAAGGATTGCGGAAAGGAGGAGGAATTTCGTCAGAAGATCTCGAAAAGCGTAAATTTCTGCCAAAAGATCGCTGTACAAACTTGAATTTTATCCAAAAATCCTGAAAAAACGGGGATTTCGTTCCAGGGGCGCAAGAAAAACGCAAATTTCTGTCACAAAATCGCGGAAGAAACTTTAATTTCATCAAAGGATCGAGGAAAAAACAGGAATTTAGTCAGACAATCGCGGAAAAAAAGCAAATTTCTGTAAAACGATCGCGAAAAAACGCAAATTTTTGTAAAACGATCGCGAAAAAACGCAAATTTTTGTAAAACAATCGCGAAAAAACTCAAATTTTTGTAAAACGATCGCAAAAAATCGCAAATTTCTGTAAAACAATCGCGAAAAAACGCAAATTTCTGTCAAAGGATCACGAAAAACGCAGATTACTGTCAAAGGATCGCGAAAAAAGGAAAATTTATGTCAAAAAATCGGAATTAAATTTGCGGAATTTCGTCAAAAAATCGCAAAAAGTGCAAATTTCTGCCAAAGGATCGCTGTAAAAACGCGAATTTCGTCAAAAGATCCCGGGGAAAACGTGAATTTTGTACCAGAGGTCCCGAAAAAACGCAAATTTCTGTCACAGAATCGCAGAAAAAACACGAAGTTCGTCGAAGAATCGAGGAAAAAAACACGAAGTTCGTAAAGGATCGCGAAAAAAAGCTCATTTTTGTCAAAGGACCGTGAAAAAACGGCAAATTTCGTCAAAAGATTGCGAAAAAAACGAGGAATTTCCTCATAAGATCGCAAAAAACAGCAGATTTCGTCAAAAGATCGCGAAAAAACGGCAAATTTCGTCAAAAGATTGAGATAAACGGCATATTTCGTCAAAAGATTGAGATAAACGGCATATTTCGTCAAAAGATCACGAAAAAAAACCCAAATTTCATCAAAAGTGCGCAAGAAAAACACATAATTAGTGCCGGTAGTGGATTTTCGCTCCCTGCCCTCCCCCCCCCCCCCCCTCCCTCTGTTGTAACCTTTCGGAAATTTTTCTGTGAATTTCAGAATTTTTTTTTTTTTTTTTTTTACTCAGAATCACCCCTGGTATTAATCAGTAAGAACACTGTTTATTTTAACACTCATAATGTTTGTACATAAGAAAATGTAACACGCTACTCCCGCAGACAATTTTCATCCCACTAAATTGCTGTCGCAGACACAACCATAACTTTCTGCTACTGGGCTATAGCACAAAATTAGCACTCATCACTCGCTAGGCGTTGAGTAACACTTAAAACGTGGCGATTAATTTTTTTGTTCTCACTCACCAAACTCAATGGGCACCACTCGCCAAACGCGATAGTTGAAAGATCGATGCCAGGGAGAAAAGGGGTGAAATTCGTTCGGAATTTACGGCGTCCAAATCGGTGATTCTCCCGAATTTAAGAAAAGAAAGTAGCAGGGGTGATTCTGTCTCGAATTTTTCAAAAATTTAAGGCATTCGGTTCCGGAAAAAAAAAAAAAAAAACGGTCATCAGTCCAAAAATTCGAACATAAAAATATCGCTAATTTCGATATGGCCGGCGAGAAAATCAATTTCGTCAATCGTTCGCAGAAAAAAATCACCAATTCGGTCAAAGAATCGTGAAAAAAACGTGAATTTCGCCCAAGGACCACGTAAAAAAAACACGAATTGCGTCAAAATATCGCGGAGAAAACGCAACTTTCGTGACAAGATCGTGGAAAAAAAAGCAAATTTCGTCAAAAAATCGCGGAAAAACACAAATTTCGTGAAAAGATCGCGGTAAAAAGCAAATTTCGTGAAAAGATCGCGGTAAAAAAAGGCAAAATTCGTGAAAAGATCGCGTAAAAAAAGGCAAAATTCGTGAAAAGATCGCGTAAAAAAAGGCAAAATTCGTGAAAAGATCGCGTAAAAAAAGGCAAAATTCGTGAAAAGATCGAAGAGAAAACGCAACTTTCGTGACAAAATTGCGGAAAGTACGCAAATTTCGTCAAAAGATCGCGGAAAAAACACAAATTTCGAGAAAAGATCGCGGAAAAAACGCAAATTTCGTGAAAAGATCGAGGAGAAAGCGCAAATTTCGTGAAAAGATCAAGGAAAAAACGCAAATTTTGTCAAAAAGTCGTGGAAAAAAATGCAAATTTCACGAAAAGATTGCGGAGAAAAAATAAATTTCATCGAAAGATCGCGGAAAAAACGCAAATTTCGTCAAAAGATCGCCTAAAAAGCAAAATTCGTTAAAAGATTACAAAAAAACGCAATTTTGTGAAAAGATCGCGGAAAAAACACACATTTCGTCAAAAGATCGCGAAAAAACGCAGATTTTGCAAAAGGTCACGAAAAAACGTGATTTTCGTCAAAAGATCGCGAAATTTCGTTAAATGGTCGCAGAAAAATGCATATTAGTTAGTGCAGAGGGGGGGGGGGGGTCCCCTTTGCTGTAACCTTTCTGAAAATTTCCTGTGAATTTATTTCATTGCAATTAATAGTAAAAATAAAAATTTTCAGTTGAGAGTAATCATATCGAATGGTAAGTAATATATATTAGTAAATTACAATGTTGATAGTTAGAAAAAACACAATTTTGTATGGAGCTTACATAACTTTGTTACTGGCCAGTGGTTAAAAAAACTGGCCAGTGAAAAAAATCAGGCCAGTGGGTAAAAATATTAATTTTGACCTATATCATGTCCAGACTTTCCCATATCTGGACTGATAAAAACTCAAAATTTATTAAACACTTGTAAAATTATTTTTTTTTTAAATGCTCTTAACATTTCGCCTACTTGTTCGTGATATTCACGAAAAGTGACTGAACAAATTTTTTTCATCTTTGCTGCCCTAGAGCTCATATATTCAGTCCTAAATGAATTCCTCCTATATTTCTTATAAGTGATATGGATAGTTATTCATATTATCAAGCATTAGTGATCATGCATTTTTTTTTTTTTTACCTTTTAAAGTTGACATTGGATTTTATACATTTTAAATTCTTTTTTATAAAGTTTGCCTTGCAATTAATCAGGGTTCGCAAAGCTGGGCCCACTTGAAAAAGCCCACTGAAAAACCCATAAAGTGGGTTTTTTCAATTTTCAGATATAATTTAAAAATTTAAACAACATATACATTTAATGAATTTAAGTCATATCAGTTAATTTTGAAAAAATATTAATATATAAAAGCCATTACATGCACATCTGAAGTAAAATAAAATGTATTTCAGCACTTTGAAATACTTTACTAACATAGAACCAAGTAGGCAACATACATAGTACATAATTATAGGTATGTCTTTATATAAAAAATTCAAATCAACTATATTCATGGAAATAAAAAATATGTATTTTTACTTTCTTCTATCTTTACAAGAAGAAAGTATTGGATTCGTGAAAAATTTCAACTTCCAGTTGATGATGGATTTATACGTTTTAAAAAGGTCCTGAAGACAATTTGATAGTTTTTAGAAAATGACTGTCTGTATGTGAAAAAAATTTTGTGGGTGCTCTATCTCAAGAACTAATGCACAGAATTTCACAAAATTTTAGATTGAATTAGACCTTGATGTAAACTGGTGCTGATTAGTTTTTGGTGTATACTGCCCAACAGGTAGCACTGCTATGCTGCATTTATCTCAATTTTTGCAATAGCTTTATCTCAAGAACTAATGCACGGATTTTCATAAAACTTCAGATTCAGTTACAAGTTGTTGCTTATTGAATTTTGGTGCATATCACCCAACAGGTAGTGCTGCTATGCTGCATTTTTCGCGATTTCAGCAATAACTCTTATCTCAAGAACTAATGTATGGACTTGAATAAAAATTTAGATTCACTTAAACCTTGATATAAACTGGTGCTGTTTTTGGTGTATGTCACCCAAGCGGCGCTGTTATGCTGCATTTATTTCACCTTTTGCAATAGCTTTAACTCAAGAACTAAGAATGCATGGATTTTCATCAAACTTCAGATTCAGTGAGATGTTGACATAAATTGTTACTGATCAGGTTTTGTTGCACAACAGCTGATACTTATATCTCCTTGTTAAATGCATCCAATTCAACAAGTCTATGTTTTACAATCCTCATGACGGGCATAAATTGTCATTTAATTTTGGCACTGTGATAGTGAATTTTGAATTATTAACATGTATGAGATAGAAGAAACTTTTGAAATTGGCAAATCCAACTAGTTTACCCCTTTATTTCTTCCTACTTATATATTTTAAATTTTAATATTCTATTCATTATTTGATTTAAAGAAAATTAACAATTTTATATCTTCTATTACATTTCAAACTTATTTGTGAGAAACACTGACATTTAGTTAATTTAAATTTATACAATTTATAAACTTGTAAAATAGCATTACAATTATATTGTATATAAAGGAACAATGTATTTTTTTATGTATAGTGTATATAATATATAGAAAATATAGTATACAATAATGTAATTACGCATGGATTATATTTTTGAAAAAACCCGATTTTCCCCGGGGAAAATTGGGTTTTTCATGAAAAAACCCGAAAAAACCCATGTGGGTTGGGTTTTTTCAGAAAAACCCGGGTTTTTGCGAACCCTGCAATTAATACAGCAAATGAACTCCGCCCAGCATAATTATAATGAGGCATTGGTGTGAGGTAGCAGATTGTCAGCGAATAGAAAGAACAAAACAGGCAAATTTAATTCAATATTAAAAAAATTAATTTATGTAGTTCAAATTGTAATTACAAAGATAATGTGCAAATATAATGAAAAGTAAAACTAAACATTTTTATATCTTGATTAGGTATATTTATGACTTTAATAAAAAAATATATCCCTCTCTCTTATCTAGATTTTTGTCATATCTGTATAATTCTAGTCCAAATTCATTTGGTTATGGGAGTTTCTGCTGTATAAGGTTCTCTAATTTATATTTTTCTTTGCTAATACTCAAGTATTAAAATAAATGTTATATACATAACATGTAAAAAATAAACAGAATCAATTTAACAAAGTACTATAAAATTGTAATGAGCAACAGGCTATAAAAAAGTCCTTCCGACCTGTACTGGAAGAAAACAGGTAGCCTTCCTATTTGTTAGTTTTAAGATTTTAACTAATTTGACTCAAAAACAAGAAGCTAAAATAAGAGTAACCCAATAATCGAAGATTCATTCCCAGTTATTTTGTCAATATTAAATTTGAATGATAATTTTGCCAAATTAGCCAACTACATCCAAGTTTTTTGTCAATACAATAGACTCCCTCAAATCCACAAATGCTTAAAATCCACACATCATTGCAGATGTAAACAATGAAACTTTCAGTTCAGATGTAGGAGCAAAATTACAGAATATTTTAGTTTTATATCATTTCGTAAGTATTTTAATATGTAATTCTCGATAATATGACTGAACTTGTGGTTTTTCATGAAGGGAGTATTATAAATTTCTGAAAAAAAAAAAGAATCAAGATATTGTAATATCACTGGTAATCACAATCTTTTTACCAAGTATATTTATAGATTAATGAAACTTTTTTCGTCATTAAAAGACTGAGTACACTTGAAATAAATCTTCCTTACTTTATGATTTTTATGTCAATTAATAGGGTACTTTTATGAAGAAAGTTTCATTGAATAATTCAAGGAAAATGTATTTCATCTTTATTATACATATTTAATAACAAAACATTATTAATTATTTACTTGACCTTTACTTTTAATAATTTAATTATTTTTTAAATTATCGTACTTTATCCGTTTAGTTTATTACTTTACTTAATTATTTTAATATTTTACTATATTGCAAGCATTCATTATAATTTGATTTCATTATTACATTCAAATTACTGTTTAAAAAGTGGAAAAGCAATTTTTTTTTTTTTTATGTTTCGTTCAGGGTTGGGTTTCTTCCAGAAGAAATCAGTTTCTTCCAGGACAGTGGAAGAAACTGGAAAAAACTGGAAGAAACTGGAAGTAATGGAAAAAACTGGAAGAAACCAACAGAAAACAAAATATATGCTCAAAATTAAAGCATATTAACTATATAAAAGTATTAAACTCAAAGTATGATTATATGAACCCTAAATTGGAAAATTTAATTAGTATTAAAAGTATTACTTTTGGAAAAATAAGTCATTTTTTTAATAACATACTTCAGGTTCAGCAAACATTTACAGGTGATGGATTTTACAATTTTAGAGGTAGAGGGATTTTTTTCTTTCATTAATTATGCCATTTATGTAAAAAGAAAAAAAAAATTACCAACAAAATGTTTATTTTTCATATGAAAATACATTATTTTCTTATAAAAATGCATTATTTTAAACTGCACAACACAGAAAATAAACAAATTTGTAATTATTTATACTAGCATCTAGCATGCATATCTCAATACTGATTTTAAAAGACTAATTAAAATTAAATTAAAGTTCTTAAAATATCTATGGGTATGCCAAAATGGTTTTAAACTCTCCTAAAGTTTTCTGTAGGACTTGAAAGAATTTTTTTTCATCTTTTGCATTCATCCATTCTAAGTTGAGAAACTGATTGCAGCATCCTACTGCTAAAAGACTTTTTGTTATACTATGCTGCATTGTAGTAAGGAAAGTGAGGATTTTAATGAATTTTTTTTAACACAGTAATTATTGTACTATATTACTTACCTTAATAAAATGGGTGTAAATTAAAAGCACTTCTCCATGTCATTTTTATTTAAACGAGTTTCATTCTATTATTGGTGAATGATCTGCGTACTATTTACTACTAGTTTCAAAAGTTTAATTAAAGAATATGCTTGTTAAATTGAAATGGATGACATTTGATTTTGTGCATTTTGGATAAAATTCCTTTTCTTCAGCCAATTTTTGAAGATCTGACAGGCATCGTGGCTAAAAAACTGATGTAATTATTAATTTAGCGTATATAATTAATTAAATTTATATAGGTCTGATGGAATTAATTTACTTAAGGTTGTAGGAAGAAGACATTTATTCTACCTTACAAAGTTGAAAGTTATATGGTAAATTCTTAAAGAATAAGTTTCTTCCATTTCTTCCACTTGGAAGAAACTTATTTCTTCCGGCCAGTTTTTTCCATGGTTTTTTCCGCGGTTTTTTCCACTGTGGAAGAAACTTGGCAACCCTGGTTTCGTTTCACATGAGATTCATTTTGCGCCAAGTATAATATGTTTGGCGACAATGATTTTGCTATAACAGAAAAGTACCAAATATACATAATATGACATTAATATTCAAATAAATGTACCATTTGATCAATTTATATAATCTAAAGTTACTTAATAGAGTTTCAACTACTTTTGAGTGGTTAAAACTAATTTTGACCAGTTTTTAGACAGTTAAAACTGATCTAACCAGTTTTTACCATTGTGCTAGTTAAAATTAGTTTAGACCAGTCAAAATTACAACCCTGATAAATAGGAGTACTCGGTCAAGATTGGTGAAAACAGTAGTTCCCAACCTGAGGTAAGCATATTCTTGGGGGTATGCGAAAATAATATTGGTAATGGCAGAAATCACAAAAATATTTCAACTAAAAACACATAAAGAAAAGTGTTAATTTTAGAATACAAAGTTAGCCTCTTGTGTAAATCTAATATGTTACAACCAAAATGAGGGAAATGGATCACTATACCTAATAGTTAATTCATTGATAATGTAATGTCAATAGCTCTGCCCACTGCTAAACGCATTGCATGAGTACTTATATATTTTTCCCGATCTTCCTGAAAACTTCAATTAATCATTATGCAATATTCTTTTCTGCTTCCATTTTGATTATTTGTATATTGTAATACAAAGTTGATATCAATAACCATCGTAAGATAGTTAAAAAAATTTTTTAGTGGTACATTGATATTTCTTAATGTTTGGCTAATATTATAAAAAGCAATATTAACTTTAAAATGCAGGATAAAAAAATAAAATGTGAGAAATGTCAATGTAATTTGTACCGATTTATTATATGGTTGTTATAAGAAGATTACTAATGAAAAAAAGCATGTTTATGCAATCAAGTTGAGTGGAAGGGGGTGTTTATGAGAAATGGGGGTACTCTGAAATGTAAAGCCTAACAAAGGGGTATGTGAAAGAAAAAAGGTTTTGGAATGCTGGGAGGAAACATACAGAAATTTTTCCAGACTAATTGCTTTTCTCCAGACAACTGAAATAGGTAGCTTCTTACTTTTTAAATAAAATCATTAATATACATATTCTTAAATAAGGTCAGGTTACCTTCTGCTATTTCACGGAACTTATCTTCAGCTTTAGGATCTTTATTTTTGTCAGGGTGATATTTCATAGCAAGCTTTCGAAAAGCCTTTTTAATTTGTCTGTCACTGGCATCTTTACTCACACCTAATATATCATAATAATCTCGATCACAGATAACATCACAAAATAACCACAGGAAATATAGGCTGCTAACAATTAAATCCACTGGAATCTTCATTTTTCTATATTAAAAACCGGAAATAAAATTTTATTACTAAACACAGTAGTATTAAATAATGTAAAAAAATTATACAAAAAATTTACAGCACAGATGTCATACATGCACCGGGTTTGGCACGATTTTTTTTTATGGCAATTTGGCAAAAATCTTGTTTTCGAATACCAGTTACATATAGCACGCTATAATAGCACATTTTTTATTTCAATATGAAAATAAAGTGATAAATGAAACAATTTCTATTATTTTGAAAAGGAAATAACAAGTTAAATGACAGTTTAATTAATAACTATAGAACAAAACAATTTATATAATAAAAAAAAATAATACATGTAAATAAACTATTTATTAATAAATAAACAGGTGAAACAATAAAACAGTTATAAATATCACAATAAATATATCAATACATTTAATAAAACGATCTGAACTACTAGGTTGCTATACGAAGCAAAACCTTGCAAAAATAGACGGGTTACCATGTCAGGCAAAAAACGCCATTTTCGTCCTAATGAGGTACCCTGGTGTGTATGTGACATCTGTGCCAAATTTACAGTTTTCCAAATGTAAAAATTACACTATTTTCTCATACTACTAGATTTAATTTACCAAACTAAATAATAATAAATACAGTAGACTCCTTCAAATCTGCAAATGCCTAAAATCCGCACATCTTCACAGATGTAAACAATGAAACTTTCAGTTCAGATGTAGGGTAAAAATTACAGGCTTTTTCATTTTTATAACATTTTCTACAGATTTTAAACATAATTCTCAATAATATGACTGAACTCATGCTTTTTCATGAACGAAGTATAAACTTATTTCTGAAAAAATTCAAGACTTGTTGATATCTTTGGTAATCAATCTTTTTACCAAATATATTTATGTATTAATCAAGCTTTTTTGGTTATTAAGTCTGGCTAAACTTGAAATAAAACTTCCTCACTTTATGATTTTGATCTGAATTAGTAGTGTACCTTTATGAGTTAAGTTTCATCGAATAATTTAAGAAAAATGTATCTTTATGGTGCATATTTAATTATACATTAATTATTTACTTGACATTTATTTATAATAATTTAATCATTTTTAAAATCATCTTAATTTTTATTATTTTAGTTTATTACTTTACTTAATTATTTTAATATTCTAATTCTACTATATTGTAGACATTCATTATAATTTCGATTGCATTATTACATTCAAATTATGTTTAAAAAATGTAAACAAATCAATGACCAGAAATCCATAAAATTCTAAAATCCACACAATCTCTGATCCCAAGCAGTGCGGATTTGAGATAGTCTGCTGTATATAATATAAAAGACAAAAATTTGGCATACTCAGGATATATTTAATAGTGTAATGCTCTTAATAATTTTAATACAATTGAAATTCAAATAATAATGCCTCTGAAATTCAAAACATTGTCATAAATGGCTAATGATCCAATTGTAATTTTCTTTATTTGCATATTACATGAGCTCATATAGGATATTACATGGTTAATTTTCATCATTATTTACAATTGCAATCAAAATTCTTACTCAACTGTTCTCCCAGTTACTAGCTTCAAACCAAATTTTATGCTTTTATTTTACCTTTATTCTCAGCAAGGAAGTGTAAAACTGAAAACTGCCTGTGAACATAAATTATTAGCTCAAAAATGTCATGCAAAAACTTACCAAACTTTTCAAATACATAAACAAGTCTACTTGACTTTGGTAAATTAGGAACAGATGTGTTATTATCCCGGGGGCTTTTTCAAGAAGGCTCACGTTTTCAGCACCAGCCTTGGCGAGTTGGCGAAAGCATTCAGCCAGCTCTAACGCCAATCATCGTCTTGTGTTTTTTTTTAAACCGCAATGGCGGAAGACGAACTAGCATATTTTAGAATAACAGTCCTACCTAAATTAAAGAAATATTTTCAGTTATGTGTTCTAGATGAAAAGAAATCTTCTTCGAAAGAAATTGTATTACGAATTCTTATACTCTGTTTTATCGAAGGCCTTTATTACTTTTGATGATATAGACTAAAATTTTGATTATTTGATCGCCTCAAAAATCTAAATTTTCATTCAATTAAGCATTATTAATTCCATACCTCTTAAACAAAAACTCATTACCTTCATATATTTAGATATTTGATTACATATAAAGATGGATTTATGGGGATCATGAACTAATGCAGTTTCAGTGCATTTTGATGTATATAAACACAGATTTTAAAAAATACCTGTGGCAGAAAATTACTATATTTTCTGCGATGAACTTTGCAGAAACAACCCCCAAAGTCGAGTGAAAACAGGCCAAACCAAGAAAGGAAAAAAAAAAGCCTTTCACACCCCCAAACAGGATGTTTAGAAATTGCCTTTTAAATGTGAGATGAAATTCTTAAGGGGAGATGGGGTAGACGGAAGATTGAATGACTATCTTTTGTTGCTTTAAAGTAACAAATAAAATCATTAGAGAAATTTTTTAACTGTATATGATAGTGAGGGGCTATAGATTTAAATAGTTAAATTTATCAATTAACAAATAGAAAAAACAAACCAAAAATTAAAAACTTGGAATATTAAATTTTTTTTGGGGGGGGGGAGGGGGGGGGGAACAAAAACAAGCTTTTCTTTTTTTTTTGGGGGGGGGGGGCAGAATTTGAATAATTGGTCTTTTACTTATAGTTACTTCAAAGTAATAAATAGGACAGAAAATTTAAAAAACTGTAAAGAATTTAAAAAAAAATGAAAGCGTGTGCACAAAAGGTTAATCCTTATTATTTTTTAAATCTTTCATTCTATTTGTTTCCTTATCTTTTTTTTTTATGGTAAATTACTTATTTGTTACTTAAAAATCAACAGATAGAGCAAAGCAGTAAACTTTATGCACTGTTATGGATAAGCGAAGGAATAATTAACATTTCAGACACAATTTTAACTAGTCTTTTCTGCAAGGCAACAATGAATTTTAAATGGGCAAAAAGTAGTGTGATGGAGGAGAGGAGGGGGAGAAAATTCGAAATGGGAGGTTGCCTCAGACGATTGAGCATTATTTTATTGCCACTTCAACTTAATAAATAGAGCAATATGTGTGCAGAATGACGAAATATAAAGTGTGTGTGTGTGTGGGGGGGGGATTTCATTCAAGAGAAGAATTTACATGATTTATTCAAATATGACGAATTATTATTTTTAAATAATAAATAAAACAACTAAGGCGAAATAATATTTAAAAATATGGCAAAAATTTTTAAATAAAAAACTGAAGAATTTTAAAGATTTTTAATTTTGTGCACTAGGGACAGACCAATGTCTTTTTCATAAACTCAAATAATGATAAAATTTTAACAATATTAAAATGTAATAGTAATTGGTTTAATTGCATGCATCAACTTGCAATTATTTTAGCTTATAGATTTAATTGCAGGATACGGCTAAATAATTTATTTTTATCATTCAATCTAATTATAATCGAATTGATTGTAGTTTCAACTTCCTATTAACTTCTAATCGCAATTAAATTAAAAACAATTTTTAATGAATTATTTCAGTGAAAATGTGTTTTATTAATGCAATCAACACGTCACACAATTATGCCGCTTAATAATAAAAAAAACTAAATTAATTCAGTAATAATACTAACAAAACTATGTTCAATTGTGTCATAAAAACATGATCAATACAATTATATTTATTAAAGAAAATTTTTACGTCTGTTTTTTAAAATACGTTCTCTATTTCTTCGAACATATAGTGAATTAATGGAATAAATGAATATTATAGAACTGAAAAAAATAACTTATGTTTGAATTATATATACTTGTGCAATTAAAAGTTATTTTAATCCGAAAAAGATTTTTGTTTTAAGCAAGGCTCTAATTGTAAACCACGGCGAAATAACATTTCGTCTAGCTTTTTACATTTGCGGAAAAAACAAATGAAAAAAAGCACACCTCTTCCTCTCAGCAAAGGAATGAGGTTGCCGTTCGTTACGCGTACGACGACGTCACGAACAAAAAAGGGTGCATAGCGTTGAATTCATCCCCGCGCCAACCCTTACTCTGGCGATAAAGTGCTCAAAACGTGAGCCTTCTTGAAAAAGCATCCCGGGGGTCCGCCATCTTGGATTTTTTTCTTCGCTTGAATTAAAAATTTCTTTATTAATAGTTATAATCTTTATGCTCCATTTTTTTTTTTTTTAATATTATATTAACCTATCAACAATATTTAACCATTGGCGACATTACTACTTGGCAAAAAAGGAGTTTTCATGCAAGAAAAAAATCCAAGATGGCGGACCCCGGGATAATAACACATCTAAGCCAAACTTTGTAAAGAAAAATTGGTACTTTTCTATTATTACAGACACCATGCCAAAACGCATGCTAATGCGTCTATTATTTCAATCCTGAATGTGAAAAGGGTTTTTATTGTAAACCATATGAAACATTGTGATTTGCTATTTATGAAACGTAAATGATTATTATTTAACCTTAACTTATATAACAGTTATTTGTTTACTTATTTTAAATATATATTTGTGATTTAATAAAATAGTTCGTAAAAGTCTAATTTTCAAATGTTATATTTTTAAAATGCTCACTTTACTATTGACAATGTTTTTTTCTTTTATTTTTCAAATGTTTCAATTCACATTTTCATTTTGCATCAATTATTACACTTGGCGACAATGGTGTCCATAAACAGAAAAGTACTGAAAAATTTTATTATAAAATAATGTAGCTACTGACATACATTTTAAAAGTATCAGAAGGTTTGAGTAAATGTGAAATATGGAATCAAAAATTGAGACATTAAACAGGCAGTTCATTTGAAAATTACCAATACATAAAAATACACATGGATTCATCTCAAAACATATATAAATTTAATTTAAAATGAAATAGAATATTAAGTTACAAACTAACAAAATCATTAATAAAATAAATGTTACTTTGATGTTAGCAGACAGGAACTTTTATTTTTCAAAAAAAAAAAAACATTGCTCTGGTGTTGAAATAAAATGTTTTTATTCATAGTATTATTTCTTCTTATTTTTAAATGAAATGAAAGAAAGGCATGTATTTTAAATGTATTAATAAAAAGTATGTGTTTTAAATTAAATGAATGCAACATACAAAAGATGCTGATTGTAGGGGAGAGTGTTGTACCTTGGGACATTGACAATTTCTAATAAACTATTGGCAACAGTTATCTTTTGTGTAGTTCTAATAGTGACCTAAAACCAACAGATCTCATCATAATAACAGACAACATCAGAAGCATCGAATTTTAACAGCTAGGTGAAAAAAATAAGTTTCATTAGTCCAAAGTAAATATTTTCCTAGATTCTAACTTCATTTTTTTCCTATGTATTTCTAGAACAAGTCAACTGCAATTTATTTTTTTATAAAAGAGAAGATTTTTAAATGTTTTGGGTATGAGAAAACAATGATAGTTCTTCTAGATTTACCACCATTTTGATTTTATTTAAACCGTGTGGTGATTGTACCTCGGGACAGTAAAATAGGGTAGATGTGCCAGTAATGGACACCCTTAAGGAATTTCTTTAAAAATTATTTTTTTATTAATAGTTAAAATTATTATATTCCAGTTTTTTCAATATTATATTAATCTATCGACAATATTTAACCATTCTTATAGCCTCATTTCCCAATATGAATAAAAATTTAATTTTAAATAACAGAAATATATCAAAACACCCAAACGCCCAGTAATGGACACCCTCTGGCCCAGTAGTGGACACCCTCTGTTCCAGTAATGGACACCCCATAAAAAGTAATAAATATAATTGTTTTTATGACTGTATTTAGAACCAGAATTTAATAAAAACATGCTAATGAAACAAAATAGTTATTTTCAAATAAATTTAACATTTAAGATACCAGTAATTAATAAAGTATTTGTGATAATCATTTATTGTTTGTATCAATTATTGAAATTATCAGAAGATCGATGTTTTAATTATTTTAGATGGATAGATTAAAATACTAAATATCAGGCAATTACAGCTATCAAATTATTGTAACAGTGGTGGATTTAAAGGGCAATTAAAAAAAAAGTTTTGGAATATTAATGTTTAGTTTTGTGCCACTATTTTTAAATGTTTAGTTTTGTGTCACTATTTTTAACAATCTTCCAGACTCTACTTGGTATATCATTTATAATAATTAATATTACAAATATGAAAGAAATGATATTGTGAGTTGAATATTTAAAATACTAAATAAAATAATTTCAAAATAAAACTGTAGTACTGATGTTTGAGGCCAATGATCTGCAGATTTACTATAGTTTCATGAATATTACCTGTAACTTTCATTAATAGTCTTACATTTTTTTTTAAAATAAGGAAACATTTAAGACAGAAAATAGATTTTTAATAGCTTCTATAACTTAATTGTTTTTATTTAAACGGAGAGGGATTAAGCCCTATGAGCCCCTCTTTGACTGTGCTCTTAAACAATATTTTTTGCTTCCTGGCTGGTTTGATTGCCGGATTTTAAAATATGCAAGGTATATGTACTACATAAAAAAAATAATAATAAATAAAATATTGAAATTTCATAAAATAACTTAAAAGCAGCTATTTATAAAAGTTTTGGTGTTATTACATTTTGGTAAGTATAATTTAAAAATTAAATTTGATTATTTAGGTTTGCAGTTAAGCCAAAGTATTTTATGCACTATAAACATTACTAAAATTGCATTTTTAGCAATGTCTACATGGGGTGTCCATTACTGGAAAATGACTAATTAACCATCCCAGTAATGGACACCCCTCTTAAAATCTTAAAAATAAATGAAAATTTGTAAATGGCCATTGGTATATAAAATTCAAAGTTTTCTATTGCTATTCAAACAAAAACATTCAAATTTTGCAAGAAAATAAATAATATATAAATTGATTAAACGAAGCCAACTCTTAGCCTCTTCATTAAGAGTTTCACAGAAAAACAGCGAAACTTTGAAACATTATTTTCTGCTTCCTGATTGGTTTGATTAAAAGTGTCAACAATAACCCAGTTTTATAAAACATACAAGGGGGAATTATAAAAAAAATAATTAAAGCTAAATATTTATTAGTTATTTTTTTATGAACCAAAAACATCAAGGGGTGTCCATTACTGGAAGGGTGTCCATTACTGGCACATCTACCCTATGTTGTACCTTGGGACATGTCCAATGGTACAAGAAATACGTGGTTCATAATAATTTGGATAAATAAAAGTATTTTTATTACTTATTTTACAGAAAAATTCACAAATCATATGAAATGCAATAAATAAAACAACTCAACTTTATTTTGGATCTTGAACTCTAGTTTCATTCTCTATTTCCTTGAAAAAATAAAGGTTTTGTTTGTTGGCATAAAATTAGTTATTGTTATTGTACAAAATATTGTATTAGTTATTGTACAAAATTATTGATGAGTTATATGCCTAATCCCTGAATTATGCAGTATGTCCCAAGGTACAACAAGATGCTGTACCTTGGGACAGTTTGCCTTCCCTACTTTAAATGAATGGCATTTTTTTATTTTCAAATTGTCTGAATTTCTAAAATTATATTATAGAGAAATATGTTGGCGTATTGAAATGTTGCCTTTAAATTTTAAATCTGATTATAATCATAGAAGTAAAAAATTAAAATGTGAAAATTGTCCCAAGGTACAACACTCTCCCCTAACAATATTTTTTTTACCTGCAACTGACTAACATAAAAGTACCAAATTAATTTGATCTATCAACTTGTCAAATGATTAAGAACAAGCCAGATTCTTAGTATCAGGCATAAACATTTTAAATAAAATGTCAATCAACTTACAAAATTGATTTTAGATTTAAAGTTTAAAATTTTATATCAGTATAAGTATGGGGTGAAAAAGAAATTTTTATTTAGTTCTCCAAAGTTTTCTGAAATTTCATAAAACTTCCTACAAACAACATTTGCACATTTATGTGTTCTCAAGCTCTGCAACCTTCCGGTATAATATAGAAATTCATTTTCACCACACAAGTAAAAAAGTTAAAGCAGAAGTTACTATGACATAGATATTGGAATATAAAATTAAGTGTTTTAAAGAACCACTATTAGATAAAATATTATTGAATGATGTATATAAATCATCTAAAAGATATAAATCAAAATCAAAATATAATTTTTAAACTCAGAATTTTTAAAGAAGGCTAAATACTCACCACTCTTTAATGACTAGATAATAAACTTTAAAATTATAAATAAAAGAAAAGAAAGTTGCCTTGTTGGTAGATTTCATTTACCTGACAGGATGGCTAAGATTCATAAAACTCTTTTTAATTTTTAATTTTTAAAGATTCATATTTCATCTCAATGGTGCATTATCTTTAGACTACAGATGATAGTTTAATGTTTTCAACTGGCAAATATGTAAATATTTGTAATTTTTTCTGATATAATCGAAGTGACTTTTTTCATGATTGCAGGACACCGAATTTGATCAAAATCAAGGGAATAGATGGGAATAGATAATTATAATTAAAACTTTCTTAATTGCGATATTTTTATATAAATTTAACTTTCAAAATACCATAACTTCAAAAGTCCTTGAAATATGATCAATGCATCATAAATATTTCTTTATAATATGCAAAGATATAAATAAAAATTTTACTATACCTGTTATATTTTTAATTTTATATCACAGAAGCGACGATAGTTTAAAATAACATATACAAGTCACTAGAATTAGCTTTAAAAATGACGCAAGCATTCCCAAGGTATTTTGATGCAGACGAATCTCTGATCCACTACTAACTCGAAACTGTTTGCTTACGGAGACAATTATGATTGGTCAAATAAAGTATGTATGACTTCACTTCCGATCTAACAATATACTCAGGAATTTTGGCTAAGATCCAGCTAATATTTCGCAATTCGAGTCGGGACTATATTTTCGGAATTCAGAAATTGTGACTTTAATTTATAAAAAAAAAAATATTTATTAGTGCGGCCCTTTAAATATTTTCTAGAACTTGATCTTACGTAATGAGATGATCGATTGGTACATTCTGCGACCTGAGGTCGAGGCTAAAATTCGTCTGCTGGTGGCTCAAATACGCCATCTGGGGGAGAAAAGATGTAACTTCTTGCTTCAGGATACTGCCATGCAAGCCCATTGCATTACATGTATTTTAAATTTGCTCAGAATGATTATTATTTTGCATAATTTCAGATTTCCTGTGACATTTGTGTTCTGTCTTATATGACAAAGTAAAAATGATCCGAATTTGAATATCTAAAACGTTCAAATGCATTTGCAATAAAAAATTATTTCAATGGCACTTTAGCATTAGTTAAAGGGACAGTTTTCCTGTACCGAAGGCTGCGAGCAGCGCCTCTATAGGCCGGCGTAATGGTAATGCGATTGCGATCGTAGCGCCCTTAGTGACAATGGGGAAGAAGCTCCCCATCCTTGTAATATGCTTATTATTGAGTATCTATCTTATTGTGATCTTTCTTTTTTTAATGTTGCATGTTTACGTTTTCGATAGAATCTTACACCGATACATGAACATAGAATAGACATTCTATTTTATATATCTAATATATATTCTATGTTCATGCACGGATATATGTTTTTTTTTTACATGATTAGTGAACGGTTTTAAGTGCAACGAATACTAGGTAAAAATTTCGTCTTGAATGCTATATATCAAAAGCAATGGTGTAATATAAAAATATACGAAATGTTGAACTCTACAACTCCCAGAAAATTTTATAATTATTCTCCTTTGGCAGGAAAATTTTTATAGCCCGTGTTTTATAAATTTATGAAGTTTAACGTATTAAACAATCAACTATATATCATAACAATCAACTACATAATCATAACGTATTAAACAACAACAATAATCTTTTAAAATTTATGCATTTTCACTTCCTTACAGATAAAATAAAAATATTGTTTTTAATGTAAATAACGTACAATCAATTCAAATATGTTTATAATATTAACATATAAGAAATAATAATAATAATATTATAGATAGGGAAAAATTCCTTTCGACAAATTTTTAGAATTATATAAATCTAAAAGTTAAAAATAAATAGAGGTACTGACATTACACACAATAAAATTTTATTCGATATGAATAAATTGACACAATACCTGAATTTGATTTTTTGCAATTTAATCTTATAAACTTACATATTTGCATTCTTAACAGAATTTTCTGGCAGCTTTCTTTTATATTATTAGTCTAATTATCAATTTGTAAGTTAAAAATGAACAATACAAGTACGGTAAAAAAAAAAGCAGCTAAATAAATAAAGCAAGCATGAATAGAATATCGTCTTACACCTGCTTCGTTTTAGGAACGAATAGATATTCAAACAATAGAGGATAAACATATTTCTTCAACATAGGTAAATTTCGGAGGTTTGTTAGTTCTTCCCCCTTGCCGATAGTAACGCTAGTACTGTTCCTATTACACATTTTGCCGTAAATGTCCCATCTTGGTGCTTAATCTATGGTCCTAACTGTTAGAAAAATTTGTGAGTCTAACAGTTTTTGGGGTGAATCCACACGCTCCTCACTAATTCATATACTATAAACGCAAACTGCGCGATGCCTCATCACAACAATAAAAGAATAATTAAAGGCCTTACCTTCTATGTATAGATATCCGTTTTTCAGCTCGCGGTTAGTCAGGGCGTCTAAGAATTATGGAGTATCCCGTATCATCATATATTCGTATATCTTTACTCCTTCAGGTCTCAGTGCATCAGGCTTAAAATAGGAATCATGTAACAGACGGTTTATTGTGTCTGTACTCCATTGAAACTACTCATATTGCAGGAAAGGAAAAAGGAGAAGTTTAATTAGAGATACTAAGAAAGAGATTACATTTTGTACGTCTTCACTTGTGTGAGGACGTTTTAAAAGTGAATATTACATATGTTTTTCCGCGCGTGTTACATCATTAAAATTGATAACCATATGGATGTATTTTCGGCACTTTGAGGTAATCAACCAATTATACATAATTGGATATTTATGAAAGTTACAAGGAAGTAAAGTCTGATAAAATAGTGTTGAGTGTAACAGTCAATTATAATGTTTATAAGTTTATAACGCGAACCAGAATAGAACATAAGTGCTTGCGAGTCTGGTTTAAAACATATCTCACATAAGGCGAAGAAAGATGAAGAGATGCAGTTTCTGTGCATATTACATCTGTCGACTACTAAGTGTTTCTTTTTCGCTATGAACTCTAATGATGTTTTTCTGCAGTAGAAAGAGGGAGAAAATGGGTATCCAAAACTCTTGATAAGGGGATTATATGAATATATCTTCTATCAAGTTCCCCCTTAAGCCCCTAATCAAGATTGATCTGTAATTTTAATTTGTCTCTGTTCTCTTGAAATTCAGTCTTGGGTTCTGGCTTCGTCAAAATGTCTGCCAGCATAGATTTGCTCGGACAATAACGTAATTCTATGGTACCATTTTCTTTCATATACTTAATCATGTGATATTTTAGATCGATGTGTTTTGTCTTGTTGGTGTATTTTTCAGATTCTATCATTTTTATGCAGGATATGTTATCTTCATATACAATTACGGGTAGGTTTTGTGGTAAATTCAAATCTTGTAAAAGTTTTATTATCCACACAAGTTCTTGTGCAGCGTTTGCTGCGGCTACGTATTCAGCTTCTGCTGACGATTGCGCAATGCAAGTTTGGCGTTTGGTTATCCATTGTATCGGATTTTTCCCAAGAAGGAATAAATTCCCTGATGTTGATCTTCGCGTTTGCGTATCACCGGCCCAATCGGCATCGGTGTACACTTCCAAAATTGGTGTACATTCAGTGCTGATTATGAGATTTAGGTCCTTTGTGTGGTAGAGGTACCTGATCAGTCGTTTAACACCTTTCCAGTCTTTTTCCGATGGATTTTCGTTCTTTCTGCTAAGAACATTTACAGCCAGTAGTATGTCTGGCCTAGTTATAGTTGCAATGTATAATAACGCGCCTATCGCTTTACAATAATTTATGTTGTTTGGCATTGGATCTTTATCCTTTTCTGATCTTAAGAAGCCCGTTTCCATGGGTGTTCCGTAAGGTTTTGATTCCTCTAAGTTAAACCTTTTAACGATTTCCATTATTCCCCGTATTTTTGTTTAAATCCCTGAGCTACTAATCTCGCCTTGTAACGCTTTACTTTCCCAGATTCATCATATTTAGCCTTGTAGGTCCATTTGGATCCAATTACTTTGGCTCCCTGTGGTGGTTTTACCAAAGACCATGTTTCATTTTTCATAAGCGAGTTTATTTCGTCGCGTGTCGCTTCAATCCAATTCATTTTTTCTTGTGGGTTTTCAATGTTTAGCATGTCGTGCCAACCTTTCGGTTCATATACCGGATCATGCCGGACTGCATAGGCAAACCTGTCCGGTGGCACGCCTCTATTATGCCTTTCAGATCTTCTCAATTGTTGTGTATGTTGAGACGCGGATGGTGTATCTGAAGAATTTTGGTTTTGTGTTAGATCAAATTCGATTACGCTTGTGTCAGTCTGTCGTGTGTGTTTGTTTGTTTCTGACATTAACTCATTCGTGTTTGAACTTTCATCAGCATTTATATTACCCATGTTATTTTCCGCGAATTTTACGGTTCTAGCTAAAATGACTCTTTCGTCACTAGTAAATATTCTGTACGCTTTCGATCGGTTGTCGTAACCTACGAAAATGCCTTTCTCTGCTTTATCATCTAATTTGCCGCGTTTTGATTTGTGGATGTATGCGTACGCAGTACAGCCGAATACTTTAAGATATCTTAAATTTGGTTTTCTGTTTAGCCAAAGCTCATATGGCGTAGTGCTAATAGATTTGGAAGGCAAGCGATTCTGCAAATGATTTGCGGTGCAGATTGCTTCTCCCCATAATTTATGTGGGAGGTTAGCTTCGCTTAACATGCTTCTAGTCATGTCTAACAGTGTCCTGTTTTTCCTCTCAGCAATGCCATTTTGACTTGGACAGTATGGTACGGTGAGCTGGTGTTCGATTCCGTTACATTTAAGATAGTTTTCTAATTCATCGTTGACATATTCCCCGCCATTGTCGGATCTGATGGCGGTTGGGAATTTTCCAAACTTATTTTTGACGGTTGAGATGTATTCCCTCAATTTTTCATATGCTTCGCTCTTTTTCGACATTAAGTAGATAACACAAAATTTGGAATAGTCGTCAATGAATGTTATGAAGTACCGCTTTCCCCCTATGGTGGGTGTATTTATCGGCCCACATACGTCACTGTGGATTAATTCTAGCCTTTTCGTGGCTCTATGTGCACCCGATTTGGGAAATGGGGCGTCGTTGGTTTTGGACTTTATGCATACCTCACATTCTTTGTCGTGTCGGCAGTTGTTTATGGTAATTCCGTTCACTAGTTGTTTTTGTACAATGGTTTTAATTGTTTCGTAGCTTCTGTGGCCTAACCGCCTGTGCCACAACTCAATACATTTTGTGTTTGAACACTTATGCGTAATGTTTACATGATTGCTTTCAAATTGATTATCATTGTTTACTTGTACTTCATATAAATTGTTCTTTAATCTACCTTGAAGAATTACTTCATCGTTATGTATAATGTCGCATGTATCTTTTTCAAATTTAACTTGACATCCGTTTTTCGTTGCCCTGCTTACTGACAGCAGGTTAGTTTCGATTTCAGGCACAAACAGTACGTCACGAAGTATAATCTGCCTGTTGTTTTTTCCTGTGTGAATTACAATTTCCCCTGAGCCATATGAAATTAGTTTATTGCCATTCGCGACTGTTACGTTAGTTTCTGTGTCGCTAGTCATATTTGAAAACATTTCTTTGGAGTTGGCAATATGGCTAGAGCTTCCGCTATCGATAATAAAAGTTTGTTTATTTGCGGGTCGTTCAATTAACAACGCAACATTTTTATTTTCATTTCCTATCTGTCTTGTATCTTGCGGTTTCGCGGTTTTGGCCGGGGCATTTTCTTCAAAACATAGAGAGGTGGTGTGATTTTTATTTTTGTAAAATTTATTATTTTGTACTGGATTATTATTATTTTTCCGTTTCAGGAACCAACAATCGTTGTACGAATGGTTCTTCATTTTGCAATAGGAACAAAATTTGTTACCTCTCTTGCGGTCTGTGTTAACTAATTTTTCTCGAGCCTTGTATGCTTTAGTACTATGTTCCGAGTTTTCGGAATTTTCAACTCTACGAGTATACTCATCAAATAATTTGCTTTTAATAAAGCTGGGCGTCAATTCATCTTCATTTCTCGACTCTAACGCCGTAATCAATGTGTCATATGACGGCGGTAATGAGCACAAAAAGAGTGCAGATATATGAGAGTCGGTAACATTTTCTCCGATCGCAGCTAATTTGTCGATAAGTTCCATTAATTTCGTGATGTGTGCGATTAAGTTCCCTCCTTCGTTTAGCTTTGTGCTATACAATTTTCGAAGGAGGTGCAATTTGCTTGAGAGATTGGACCGTTCGTGAATATTTTTCAAAGTGTCCCAAGTCTCTCGAGCCGTGTTTAAATGTTTGATGTTAATTATCTGCCCATCTTCAATACTGAGATTGATTAGTGCCCGTGCTTTCCTGTCTTTCTTATTCCAATTTTCAGTCAAAGGGTCTGGAGCTTGATCGGTAATGACATCAAATAGCTCCTCTCTAATTAAAAGCATTTCTAATTTAAACCGCCAACAAGAATAGTTATTGGCGTTAAGTTTTTCAATGGCTGCACTATCTTTTGCGTAAGCCATAATTTTTCTTTCCTTTAAGTCAATTAGATACTTTTTCCTTCACCTGACTACCGGATTTATTTATCTGGCTTAATTTGCCTAAATGGATATCTATATTTGTTTAATTTACTAAATGAGACATTAAATCAGTCTCATAATCAAAATATGTTAGAAAAATTTGTGAGTCTAACAGTTTTTGGGGTGAATCCACACGCTCCTCACTAATTCATATACTATAAACGCAAACTGCGCGATGCCTCATCACAACAATAAAAGAATAATTAAAGGCCTTACCTTCTATGTATAGATATCCGTTTTTCAGCTCGCGGTTAGTCAGGGCGTCTAAGAATTATGGAGTATCCCGTATCATCATATATTCGTATATCTTTACTCCTTCAGGTCTCAGTGCATCAGGCTTAAAATAGGAATCATGTAACAGACGGTTTATTGTGTCTGTACTCCATTGAAACTACTCATATTGTAGGAAAGGAAAAAGGAGAAGTTTAATTAGAGATACTAAGAAAGAGATTACATTTTGTACGTCTTCACTTGTGTGAGGACGTTTTAAAAGTGAATATTACATATGTTTTTCCGCGCGTGTTACATCATTAAAATTGATAACCATATGGATGTATTTTCGGCACTTTGAGGTAATCAACCAATTATACATAATTGGATATTTATGAAAGTTACAAGGAAGTAAAGTCTGATAAAATAGTGTTCAGTGTAACAGTCAATTATAATGTTTATAAGTTTATAACGCGAACCAGAATAGAACATAAGTGCTTGCGAGTCTGGTTTAAAACATATCTCACATAAGGCGAAGAAAGATGAAGAGATGCAGTTTCTGTGCATATTACATCTGTCGACTACTAAGTGTTTCTTTTTCGCTATGAACTCTAATGATGTTTTTCTGCAGTAGAAAGAGGGAGAAAATGGGTATCCAAAACTCTTGATAAGGGGATTATATGAATATATCTTCTATCACTAACGACCTAATACCCTGTTCACACTAGAAACTTAAGAAATCTTAGACCGCCAGTTTTGAAGTGGTACCCTCCCGGAACTGGATGCCTGTTCACATCGAAAAACTTACCTTAAGATATCTCAGTAGCGTCACAGTGTCTGTGATCTGAACAACAGTAAAGTATGCGCACGCGCTTAAAATAACAACGGCCGCAAGAGCCAATCAGTAAAAGCGAAGCTTCATAGCCAACGAGAGCATAGATTAAGGACCAAGATGGGACATTTACGGCAAAATGTGTAATGGACTTTACCCACGAATGGCAACAGCCACGCCTCTGCGGGAATTTCCCCTCCGAAAAAGACTGTTTATTGGACGAAGGGGAAGTAGTGCTAAAATGTTCTTCACGCCTATTGGTGTTTCTCTTCTGTTTACCCGCGACTGACGTCACATGGGTAAAGTCTGGCAACAGTGCTAGCGTCACTATCGGTAAGGGGGAAGAACTAACAAACCTCCGAAATTTTTCCTATGTTGAAGAAATATGTTTATCCTCTATTGTTTGAATATCTATTCGTTCCTAAAACGAAACAGGTGTAAGACGATATTCTATTCATGCTTGCTTTATTTATTTAGCTGCTTTTTTTTTACCGTACTTGTATTGTTCATTTTTAACTTACAAAATGATAATTAGACTAATAATATAAAAAGAAAGCCGCCAGAAAATTCTGTTAAGAAGGCAAATATGTAAGTTTATAAGATTAAATTGTAAAAAATCAAATTCAGGTATTGTGTCAATTTATTCATATCGAATAAAATTTTATTGCGTGTAATGTCAGTACCTCTATTTATTTTTAACTTTTAGATTTATACAATTCTAAAAATTTGTCGAAAGGAATTTTTCCCTATCTGTAATATTATTATTATTATTTCTTATATGTTAATATTATAAACATATTTGAATTGATTGTACGTTATTTACATTAAAAACAATATTTTTATTTTATCTGTAAGGAAGTGAAAATGCATAAATTTTAAAAGATTATTGTAACGATTGTTTAATACGTTAAACTTCATAAATTTATAAAACACGGGCTATAAAAATTTTCCTGCCAAAGGGGAATAATTATGAAATTTTCTGGGAGTTGTAGAGTTCAACATTTCGTACATTTTTATATTACACCATTGCTTTTGATATATAGCATTCAAGACGAAATTTTTACCTAGTATTCGTTGCACATAAAACCGTTCACTAATCATGTAAAAAAAAACATATATCCGTGCATGAACATAGAATAGATATTAGATATATAAAATAGAATGTCTATTCTATGTTCATGTACCGGTGTAAGATTCTATCGAAAACGTAAACATGCAACATTAAAAAAAGAAAGATCACAATAAGGTAGATACTCAATAATAAGCATACTACAAGGATGGGGATCTTCTTCCCCATTGTCACTAAGGGCGCTACGATCGCAATCGCATTACCATTACGCTCTATGGGAACGTCCTATCTTGGATGTTAATCTATGAACGAGAGTGAGTGGTCGTTCCTCTTTCTAGCCGAAGTAAGTCGAAACTCACTTGAGAGTTCGGCGGCTTGAGATATCTTAAGGTATCCAGTATGAACATAGTATAAAAAACCCTATCGATCCAAAACCTTAACCTAAGAGCATTTTCACTGGTTACAGCTAAACCCTTACGCCAACCAATCAAAGGCAAGTTTTTACTGCGCAAGCGTCTACTTTACGGTTTCTATATCGAGCCTAAGCTCCGATAATCAATCAATCGATCAGCTGTCAATTATAAACAAATAATTGTTGGCTGTACTTGTCATGTTTAATAGTAAATATTTTGTATAAAAAATAATCGAAAGTTTTGATTGTTTTTCCCCACTAAAGGTTTGTCACCTGTGGCTAAAAAAAAATGCCTCCAAATTTATTTATTACTTTATAATTAAATTCCTAAAAATATTAATATTTATTGTCAACAGAAGCACACAAGTGTACATCACTTTTGAAAAAAAAACAATTATAAAATTCCATCTTGACATACTTAAAGCAAATTCAATAAAAGAGAGTAAAAAGAAAAAACAAATTCATAGGTTTAATGAAAATACAGCCTATACTTATTTTGGTACTTTTCGGTTAGCCAGGCAGGCGCCAGTGTTATATATACATACATATATGTATATATATACATACATATATATGTACGTATATACATACATATATGTATATATATACATACATATATATGTACGTATATACATACATATATGTATATATACACAACTATATATATACATATATTGTAATATGAAACGATAAAAGCTAAGCCCCTTTTTAAAATCCCCTTTTTGTCCCTTTTTAAAATTTAAATTTAGAAATTAAAATTAAAACTTTTAAAATGCTTTTGTAATTGTGTCTCAGTTGATTGAATGAAGTTGCCCCTGTTAAGTCAGTTTTCCAGCATTGCATTTTATAACTTTCAAAGATTGTTTTGGCACATCTCATAAGAATACTTTTGCTGAATAAATGCAATTTGTAAGTCTTGCTGCATTCTATCGGCCGAACTCAAGCCACAGCCTTTATCCTGGGCAGTCAATCATTCAGCTAACGACCAATTATAGTTTAAAGACGCCTCCTTTGACTTCAACGGCCCCTAACAGGAATAATGCGAAATATTGCATATTTATACCGATGCACGGGTCCCCGGACAGAGTTTTTTACCATCAAAAGAATGCACTAACTCCACGTCACTATTAGCATTTGCTAATGTTAAGAGCAGCGAAAAATATACGAAGGATGTTTCATTTAATCTGGATTAAGTTTAATATAAAAAGATAGTAAAATATCAGCTACATACTTCGCGCTACTTGCGAACTGAATTAACAACCAGTTACAACTGATGCCAATAGATATTACATAAAATAGTGTTGCCACTGGGAAGTAAATATTAAGTAAAACATGGAGAGTATAATCATACAAATACAGTTAAGTTATTTTTAACACTTCCCCTTGATTAGATCTCCATCAGTCAATTTTCAGTCCTACACTGAGTCTATGATTTAGCATAATTGTCCTGGTCACACTCTTGGTCAGCATGTCTGAAGCATTCAATTTGGATGGCACATATGTGAAGGAAAGCAGTTTCTCCTCTACCCTTTCACGTAAGAAAAAATGTCTGAGTTCAATGTGCTTGTTACGTTCTGAAGTAACCTGATTCTTGGCTAAGGAAATAGCACCTTGATTATCCACAAATATATTTTGAGGAATGTTCAAGAAATGCTCATCCAAAATTTCTTGCATAAAGTTTTGATACCATAATGCTTCTTTTGCTGCGTGGCACATCGAAAAATATTCTGCTTCAACTGTAGAAAGTGCAGTTGTCCGCTGCTTCTTGCTGCTCCATGACACAGCCCCACCTGCAAGCAACACAATATAGCCACTGAATGATCGACGATCAACTTTATCACTATCCCAATCAGAGTCGCAGAGTATTTCTAGCTTCTTTCCAGTCTTCTGAAAAGTTAACTTTAATTCCTTGGTCTGAGCTAAGTAACGGAGTATATGTTGTATACCAGACCAGTGTTCTCTACTTGGACAATTACTGAATTGGCTCATGTAGGTAGTAGCAAATGCTAGGTCAGGTCTTGTTCCTCCTGCCAGATACAAGAGTCCTCCTACAGCTTGTCTATACTTCAGTGCTCCTTCGGCATTCAACATACTATCCTTGGATGCTGGTACATACTTCATGCCTGGATCTAGAGGTGTTGATGCTCCTTTAGAATTTAACATACCAGATGTTTGCAGCAGCTCAGTTGCATAGGCACTTTGGTCAAGAGTAATGGAACCATCTTTATTTCTATTTATTCTGATTGAAAGAAGGTTATTTATTTCTCCTAGGTCCTTGACTTCAAAAACAGCTCCAATATTGCTTTTAAATTCTTCAATAGTGGAGACTTCATTGGACATAACTAGGAGATCATCTACATACACACCTACAATCAATTTCCTTTTCTTATTAAAGTAAACACATGGATCTGCTCTTGATCTTGTCAGTTTGGCTGATTTAAGAAATTTATCGAGACATATATTCCATTCTCTTCCTGATTGATGCAAACCATAAAGGCTCTTCTTTAATAAGCAAACTTCCTCACTTTGTTTCTCATGTAGATTCACTGGTGGCAATTCCATAAAAACTGTTTCGCTTAAATTTCCATTCAAATATGCTGCAGTTATATCAAGCTGGTGAACCTGCCAATCTTGCTCGACTGCAAATGCAAGCAAAGTTCTAATGGATTTTGACTTTATCACAGGACAGAATGTCTCTTTGTAGTCAATTCCTTCTATCTGGGTATAACCACGGGCCACTAATCTTGCTTTATATCTTTCTATTTGTCCATCTTTATCATATTTTCTCTTGAACAGCCCCTTGCATTTCACGACTTTTCTTCCATTTGGTCGAGGGACTACAATCCAAGTTTCATTTCTTTTTAAATTTTCTAATTCTTCTCCCATGGCTATCTTCCACTTCTCTGCATCTGTACTAGTTAATGCTTCTTCCAAAGTTTCAGGATCATCCTTCTTGGATGCTACTGGGTCTTCACATATGGGTTTCTTGAATTGTCAACTGGACTCCTTTTCATTTGTGGCTTTATTTATTTCTGGAGAATCTTCTTGATTTATTTCCGAGTCTTCCATAACATAATCTTTCGTCCACTTAGGTGCAGATATTTGTCTTCTGGGTCGGCTTTCCTGTGGTTGTAGCTCTGTCACTTTCTCCTCTTCCAGTTTCAAATTTTCATTTACAGTACCTTCATCTTCATCCGTGTAAGATTGATTTCTTTCAGCAGCTTGTTGACGAGGTAGTGTTATCACATTCTCTGACAAGGATGGTTTCTCTTCGAATATCACATCTCTGGAACAGATGACGGTTCTTGTTTCTTTGATATAGATGCGGTACCTTTCATCTCCATCATATCCGACAAGATATCCTTTAGTTGCCTTTTTATCCATCTTTCTTCTTTTCTGGACTGGGATATGAGCATAACAAATAGATCCAATGATGCGCATATGTTTAATTCTGGGTTTCTTGCCTATCCATAGCTCATAAGGACTTGAGTTTGGAACTGGGGATTTGCCTGTCCTGTTCAATATGTAGATTGCAGTACTGATGAATTCTGCCCACAGGGAATTTGGGAAAGCTACTTCTTCAATTGCATATTTCAATGTTCGAGCCATTTCAACTACTGTTCTGTTATCTCGTTCAGAATTGCCATTTTGTTCTGGGGTGTATGGAGTTGTCAGTCTTTGAGAAATTCCATGCTTCCTCAATATTTTCCTTATTTCTTGACTGTCATATTCTCCACCATTGTCGCTGACTATCTCTTTAATGTTATGCCCTAAATTCTTAGCATGAACTATGAAACTTTCAAGAACATCTTTAACCTCTGACTTATGTTTCAAGAAGAAACAGTATCGAAACTTTGTGTAGACATCTTTGAATATGGCAAAATATCTATATTTTCTAAACGACTCATCAAATGGTCCACAAATGTCTGTAGAGATTAGTTCTCCTGCTTTATTAACGTTTTTCCTTGTTCCAAATTTCAGACGATGGGCCTTCCCATATACACAGGCTTCACATAATTTCATGTCAGGTTTAACTTTGACATTTAACTCCTTTTCAATAATTGTTTTAATGTGCTGTTTGTCTTGGTGGCCCCAACGTTCATGGTAAAGTTGAAGAAGCGAATCTGTACTTACAGCCATATTTATATCAATTTGGGTTTCTGGAACTAAGGTCTTCATAGCAGCTTTAAAGAGACCGCCTCCAGCATTTCTTGTACCATGTAGAACTATTTCATCATCAATTTTTAAATAACAGTCTTTGAATGTTGATTCAAATATACTATTCTGATTTCTATCTTGAGTCGCCAAGACAGAGAGCAAATTCTTGCTAATTTCTGGAACATACCAGACATTTTCTAGAAATTTTATTTGGTTCTTTCCATTCACAATGGTCATTATTTTCATTGTACCTTTTCCAACTGCTGGTAATGATTTTCCATTCGCTACAGTGATGTTATGGGGGAGCTCAAATTTTTCAAAGTCAACAAAACAACGACTATTATTGGTGACATGTCTTGAAGCCCCATTATCAATGAACCAATCATCAGAATTTGTTTCAGCACAAAATATTTCTTCATCTAAAGCTAAAAGTGTCATATTTGCAGAAGCATTACTTTTACCTACTTTGCTTAGTGGCCTTGTGTTTGAGCTGTTTGACTTTGGTGGTTTTCCATCTGCTATCCATTTTCTGCATACTTTTATCCAGTGACCCCTCTGATGGCAGTAGTGGCAATTGGAACTCTTGTTTGAAAATGATTTCTGCTTTCCTGAACTTGCTATCAATGCTTCTTGATCTGAGTTTTCTGTAAAATGTGGATCCTTCTTTAATTCTCTTTCATGGGTGCACAGTTGTGTTGTTAGCTCATCTAATGTTCTTTTATCGTCGCTTAAGAGCAACCAACTAGATTTAAAAGAACGATATTGAAGAGGAAGAGTGTCCAAAATTTTACAAATGAGTAACATATCCGGAAGCCTATTTTCCTTCTTGCTTTCGAGATCGCTATTCAGATCATTCCACAAATTTTTCAATTTGGATAGATGGGCTGTCATATCTTCACTTGACCAATTAACTTTGAAAAATTGCAGGCATATGTTATATAGCTGATTGTCCGATGAATCCTCAAATATTTTGTGGAGTTCGAGCCATACATTTCTTACACTGTCAAACCTCATTACCTTTTGTAATGTGTCTTCCGTCATGGAGTTTGTAAGAACCATCATAGCGCTGTTGTTTGCTTTATTATAATCTTTCAGGTCCTTCTTGTACGCCGTTCGGATCGCTTCGGCTGCTGCTGTATCGGGCTCCTCCGGTTTCTCCAATCTTCCTTCAACGACTTCTAAAGCATCTTCGTGATAGTTTAATACGAATTTAATTCGATATTTCCATATTGGCCAGTCACTTTTTCCACATAATAGCTTAACAGGGATCTTCCCTTGTTCCATTTTAATGAACTATAAACAGTCCTGACTTATTCAATCTAACTCACGTGTTAGGCTTAAGAACTGTCGCTAACTTTTATCGCCGCTCTACTTCTAATTTGCGCAATTAGCGTGCTGGGAGCCATCACCTATTAGCATTTGCTAATGTTAAGAGCAGCGAAAAATATACGAAGGATGTTTCATTTAATCTGGATTAAGTTTAATATAAAAAGATAGTAAAATATCAGCTACATACTTCGCGCTACTTGCGAACTGAATTGACAACCAGTCACAACTGATGCCAATAGATATTACATAAAATAATGTTGCCACTGGGAAGTAAATATTAAGTAAAACATGGAGAGTATAATCATACAAATACAGTTAAGTTATTTTTAACAGTCACTCGGCTCTCTTAAGTATCGCTTTGCGGTACACATAATTCCCAAGCCCGATGTCCATAAAGTAAAGTAGCAGCTCTCAAGCCAAAACGGGCCTGATTTCTCAAAAGGATGTAACACAGGAACAATAAATCAGGTCCCCGGAAAAACTGTGTCTTTATTGGAACAACTACTGTCTTAATCTGACTTCGATTTCCCGGATACCACCCACGGCCTGCGACTATCTAACTATGCTAGAAGTTCCGAGGGTTCGCTCAGAAATCGGCACGCATGCGTCCGCGGTTCGCGCCCCTGCCCCCATCGGTCGGACACTGACCGACGCCACGACAGAAGATCCATAACGGGAGTAGCGGCTGACTCGTTACATTGAAAAGTCGGCACGACAGTGCATTTACGCGGGACAAATCCCGAAATCCAAGCGAAATATCCTTAAAGATCCGTCCTTGAAGCAAGAAGAAGACCGAGGTGTGTAACGAAGTCCTAAAAAAGGGGGAAATGACGAATCTGTTTTCAGCAAAAGGACGAAAAGAAAGCTCTAAAAAAGACATTTAATAAATCCTTGTTTCTTCCATCCACGAGTAGAAAAAGAAAAAGAAAACAGGAAAAAAAGTTCATTTGGCGTAGGCAGTAATAAGAAGAAAAAAAAAAGATGTGTCCTGAAATCAATTCTTTCTCCAACCAACAAGCCTTAAAACTCTGCAAACAAGCTTTAAAACTCTGAAACAGTCTTTTCAAGAAAGAAAGAAAAGAAGGAACGTTATCAGTGGAAATTAGGTCAAGTTCGCGATCCAGTGATTCAGTCATCCAGGAGAAATCATCTTATCTAGGTCAAAGTTGAACAGCTGTGTTGAAGTAATTACTTTCGGTTTCTAGAGGAGTAGAAAGATAAGAAAGAAAAAACGAAAAGAGTGAGACTGTTTTACTTTCCATGTGTAAAAGGATTTATTTTTAGTATTATTAGTGTGTTGAAATTTTTATGAAGATCTTTTTTTTGTTGTTTTGTTTGTGGATATGTAAGGCTGTGCTTGAATAGATTTGTTGGAGGTAAGACATTTAATCTATTTTTGAATTAAAAAAAGAAAGAAAAAGAAAAGAGTACAGTTTTAAAAAGTGATATATTTTTTTTAATTGTTTGTCATTTTAATAGTAAAAATAGAATAAGCAAAGGTTTATTTTATTTATTTTTTGTTATAAAATAGATTAATTTACTGAAATTTAGACAGTATTTAAATCTTTGGAATTTTAAAATTTTATTTTAAAGTTCGTTTTTTTTTTGGTCTCAATTTGAAAAAAAAATGTATCAAATTTGAATTTCATTTAGATTTAAGCCCATTTTTACAAATCTTGTGTTGCAATTTTTGAAAAATAGTCCATTTTTATTGTTATGTATTTTAATTGTACCTTAAATTTTTGTGTAATACTGTGATATTTTGTATTCTAACATGAGTGTCACACCCCCTCCTGAAAGGAATGACTTAGAAAATAAGTCAAGTGACTCTGGAAACGAAAAAAATCAGCTCCCGAGTAACGATAGGAGTTCAGATCTTAACCCTGACGACAAAGGTAGTCAGAAGTCCGGGGTTGCCACACAGACATATAATGTAACAACATTAGGTGAACAGACCCTGTCAGCTCAAGCTGGGTCTGGTCACAGCTCAGTAACTGCTAGCCCGAAAATGTCCATAGAACCTGATATTATTGCGTTTTCGCCTAATTCGGATATGGTTTGGGCAGCTTGGCTAGCCTATTTTGAGAGTGTTTGTATAGAACAGGAAAAAGACGACTTCTGGAAAATTAGGCACATACAGAAATACTTAAAAGACAGTGCATTTACGTTGTACATTAATAATTGTTTAAATGTGCTGCATTGGTCCGAATTTATCACTTTGTTCAATGAACATTACGAAATTCCTGACACTCTTTCTTTAACTGATTTTTCCCGTATTAGATACAAAATTGGAGAGGACCTGAACGAATACTATCAGAAAAAGACTAAAATCGGGAGAACCTTAGGGTTAGACCAGAAACTTATCTTGGAAGGACTAACGGAGGGCTTGCCGTTAGAAATGCAAAAGCTAGTTATTGCAAGCAACCCCTCAACTACACATTCATGGCGTGAATTAGTATTCAGAATTTGCAAACTGCAACTGGACAGAAAAGGAAATGAGAGCAAAGTTGACGCAAGCCCGCAAGACCCCAATCAATACCGACAATGGCGACCCTTTCGACCCCCATATGAGACAGGACAGAATTTTAACAAGCAATGGAACTACAGAGTTCCCTATCAAACACCCAACATTCGACCTTTTGCATCTAACCAAACACGAAATCCTCAAAATACATTTAGACCGACGTCAAATGTTCAACCGAGACCAAATGTACATCACCAGACCACTTTGCCCCCCTCCCCATGCAAAGTTTGCCTTAATATAGGAATACCAAATGCGTATCATTAGGTGGGAGACTGCCCTTTTCGACAACAAGTCTTAGCAGTTCCAACCCCTAGTCCCAATATGAATTTTGCGAACTCCAACCCAGATCATAGAGCTAATGAGTCATCCGAAAATATAGACGTAACCAGTGGTGTAGTCGTATAAAAAACAGAGGGTATACGCTTTAAGCAGAGGGTATACGCTGAAGACAGAGCGTATACCCTAGAGTGTATATACTATAGCTGTTTTGAGAAACAGAGGGTATACGGTGTTCCTTAAAAAAATCCAGAAGGTATACGGCGTATACCCCCGTGTACCCTCCACTACATCCCTGGACGTAACCAAATGCGTAAAAGTATTTTTGTTTTAATCAGATTAGTCATTTTTTGAGGAGGCCCTCGTTTGCCCTTCTCCCCCAATAAAAATTAAACTCACCTTAAATTTATAAAATTCTTATTATATGTTATAAACCATGTCAAAGTTTGAAAGCGATCGGTTCTTTAGTTTTCCTAATTTTAACAAATTCCCGTCAATTGTTTGTGCGAAAATGCATCTCTTTTATAAGTTTAAAAATCGATTTTTTCATAAACCTGAAAGTTGTGGTCCGATTTTTTTAAAATTTAGATTTTATGAATCAGCGTACGAAATAACATCCGGATGCGAAAGAACCAAATTTGTAAAATGAATAGTTAAAAAATTTTGTACCGCGATTATCAAACCCTAGTATGAAATTTCTCTATTTTCCTTTCAGTGTCACGTGGCCTGCCGTGCAAAAAAGGCAATTCTAGAGTTAATTACCAAAAAATTAATTATCTTCGCTTCCGATTGTCGAAATTAAAAAATAAAGACATATTCTGAAAAAGAATGAAATTTTACGTCGGATGGCGCAAAATTCGTAGCTCAAAAATCGATATTTTTAAAAAAAAATGGTCCTGTACAAAAATTTTGAGCGTTTCTGACCGCAAGACCTTTATATTCTCTTGTTATCGCCGAAAATTCAATGTCATCAGACATCTGTCGCCTTCAAAAATGAAGGAAAATAAAAGATTTTTTCTTGATTTTTAACGAATTTTCGAGTTTTTATGGTACTATCGAGATAATTTTTAGAATTTTTGAAAGTTGATTTTTTCCCCGTCTTGTGGTACTAATTTCGAATTTCTGGAATGCGTAGGAAAAAAGTAATCGCGCCTTAACCCGGGAGAACTCGCTAGTGAGAATGCCCAATTGCTTTTCTTTTACTTTACATTCATATAATATCAACTTTTTTTGGTTGGCTTAGTACTTTTATTCACAAAATGGGTAAAATAATTGTAAAACATTTTGAAATTTTAATTAAAATGAAAAATGATTTAAATAAGAGTCTTAAGGGTGTATTCGAAAAACTATTTTTCCACCCTCAACAGCTCGAAATTTTCTGAGACATTTTCAGACTCATTTTTAAAAGTAAAAACATGAAACTTGCTGGGGTGATTTCTGAAGACATGTTTAACATGCCGTGTGATTTCATTTTCAGCTGAATTAATTAGAATTTGATTTTTAAACATAATTATTTTCTCAGTATGACCATTTTTTTTATTCCCATATCGCCCGCTTCGGAAAATTTGGTTCAAAACGCCAACTTTGACAGCGTTTTTTTACAGTATTTTCTGCATTTATCAAAAAATTAAGAAGCACCGCACATTATATAGTTTTTAAATAAGAGAATTTCCAAGTTTGATGCGTTTGAGAGCAAAAATGAATTTTAAAATGAATCAGAAAATAAGCAGTTTGGATCGAAATACACCCTTAAAGAAGTACGACTGTGAGAGAAAATCTCACGCAGCGAGTTCTCCCGGGTTAAAGAAATCGAAAGTCCTTATCTACCGTTAAAATGACACCTGTTTTTAATCGGCGGAAGAGATCGTTTTTGTAACTTGATAAAAAATCTATGCTTTTGTTGAATTATGAAGGACTTTCTGATCTTGTAATCAGGGTTTTTTAATTAACAACGTCCGTTAATTGCGAGTTTTTCAAAATTTTATAACCAAAAACATACACAAAAATATGGTTTATTTCTATGCATAACTTCATACACTTTTCAATGGTACAATAATGAAAATGGCAGAAAAATCGCTATTACAGCGCTAGCCCAGGGGAAATGTACATTTTACCTTGCAAAAGGTCGGGTAAAAGATTTTTTTTTTCTAAATTGTTTATAATGATGCCAACATGGAAAAACCAAGTTTTCTAACAAAATTTCTTAAGGCTAAATTTTCTGTGGCCGAAAAATAACAAAATTTTGGGACATTTTTTGATTTTTTGGAAATATCTCGAGACTCGATGCCGTGATCAGCTCAATGATTTTCTATTTCTCATATAATGAAAGCATATTGAGAAATAAAAGTCCATTTAATTATCAATTAGAATTGGGTACGGTGATGACTTACAAAAGAATACTCAACAAAACATTCAAAGTCTTTGCTTGTTTTATTGAAACTATAAAACTATTTACTCTATTCACCTAAACCTGATAACAAGTTGACTTTTAAGGGGTACTTTTGCTTTGATAAAAAGGCATGTGCTGTTTTCTAAAAAAATCCGGAGGAACTTTTTGTCAGAAGCATGGCAATGCCACTCTTTCTTGGGACACAGTTTAAAAAAAAATTATTAAGAATTATAGATAAGTTTAATTAATGAAAATAATTTATTTTTTTAATTAGTAGCATCTTAATAAATAAAAATGTATAAAAAAATATAACCATCTGTTTTAAATAGAACTTTGTCAAATATTTACCTAATAAATCGCTTGTTGGGACAACCTACGGTAATGATATTTTGTCTACAAAAGAATATATTTCTTATTTTTAAATTTTTTTATAAATAATAATATATCTGTAAATTATCATTAAAAAACATGATAGCAATAACTAAAATTATGATATTTAACTATTTTTCTGTGCAAATGTGAAAGGACAGTAAAACATGACTTTTTTTTAAAAAAATCATCCAGGTATGAAAATTTGCGAAAAACTTATTTTATTCCCCACTATAATGGTATATTTTATTTACCAATTATTGATAACATATGTTTTAATGTTTTACTGTTTTAAAGATAGCAAACATTGAATTGTAGTTCCATATAATAAGGGGGGACTCAAAAGATAAATATCTTTTATGAAATAAATACTTTTACTTTATAAAATAGCTACAATAAAAATGATACCAGATTATTTCACTAACTAATGTTATGCATTTATATCATGTAAAATTTATAAATTCTGTTAATAAAATATTTGAGATCACTAGTTTTATAAAAAATATTAGTTTTAAAATATATTGTCAATTTTTCTCCACTTATATCAATAAATATAACAAGAGATTTTATCATTTTAGCATATGTAATGTAAAAAAATAGGTAAAACTTTAAGATTATCTATTAATTGCTTTAAAGCTCAAACAGGATACTTTAAATTTCAGAACGGGTTCCAAACAGTTTTCCAAAAATGAAAGTGTCCGAATACATTAAAAAAAAAAAAAGCAACAAACCCGAAAAAGTACAAAAGCACAACATTAGATATTGATCTCAGGTATCCCATGGAAAAAAAAAAATTATTTAAAAGTAACAAAATGCGAGCGAGATATTTGTCAAGAACGCCCCCATAGGTTTAATATTACCTTGCGAATGTTTTCATGTGACTAATTTAGTCCTATAATTCATATAACTGTCACTTTAAACGCCTCAATACGACAACTACCGTAAAATCTTTGAAAATGAAATCTGTATATACGGAATTCGGTCTTTAAAGAAAAGTATATATTTTTTCAAAAGAGAGAATATGAACAATTATACCTGATAAGATGGAAACCTGTTTAAAGTGGAATATATTTCGGTTCCTTTCGGTACGGTTTTCAAGGTTTTAATGAATCAATATTTGGCAAAGCTGATTACGTAGTTCGGCATTACGTATTTAATGCTTACACACTTAAAATTTTCAAAATCCGGCTATTAGAGATTTATTAAAATTTCCGTGGTAAATTTTCTTTTAAAAAGAAGCGGGGGTGGGGGGTGGGGGGGGGGCGCCAAAATCCATGTTTGGCACGCGTGCAAAAAAGTCTAGTTTTAGCCCTGAAACACATAATTTACAGCTACTAATATATAGAAGTTGACATACAAAATTAAATCCGTGGGAAACATTTGAATAATCGGGGCAGAACTGCGTTTTCTACGGTTTTTAAGAAAATTGAAAAAATTGTCCTGTTTCTGAAATGGCGTACTGCGCTTGCTATTGAGTGTATAAAAAAGCTGTAAATATGAAAGTTGTAGAGAATTTTATTTTCTTTAATATTGTAATTGACAAATATGATGCTACAGCAACGGGTCTCGATATATTAAAAAAAAACAAAGGTCTCAAAATTTTCTTGTTTTTTGGCCACAGAAAATTTAGTCTTAAGAAATTTTGTTAGAAAACTTGGTTTTTCCATGTTGGCATCATTATAAACAATTCGGGAAAAAAAAAATCTTTTACCCGACCTTTTGCAAGGTAACCCCCTTTTTTTGGTACATTTCCCCTGGACTACGCCTTTTCCGGCGAAATTTTCCCAAATTCAGAGAAGACCTGCTTGCCTTAGCCAAAAACATACACACAAACAAAATGGTTCAATTCTATGCATAACTTCATACACTTTTCGGTGGTACAATGCGACACACGGACAGACAGACATTTTGTATAAACATGTTTTTTGGGATCTCTGACCCCTAAAACGTGTAAATCCGTCGAAAAAAATTTCGATTACAACACTTTCTTCTATTGAAGATAGAAGAAAGTAAAAATCTAGATACCTATTATTATTTACAAAGGCATATAAAATTGTTGCAATCTTTTCTTTCAGATTGAATTATACAGAATAATCTATCTATATTTTGATGTTTATGACAAAATAAATTGCTTTATTCTACATAATTTAAGTGGCTACTTCATGCAAATTTAATGCTCTAATTAAACTAGATATCTTTACCGATTACCTCACAATGGATATCTTTGTCAACCAATCACTTCTTTAAAGTTATTTTCTTAGTCTATATTTAAGCAATGAAATTAACTCCAATTATTTGTCATAGTTTTATTATTTTAACCCTGGAATCACATATGTAAATATATGATTCCATATTCTATCTATCTATATTATAAAGGACAAACATATCTGTGCGTAACGCATACGTCATTCTGCGAATGGCAACACTTTGAAATTTGAAATGAAATTTCAGTTTTGCAATTTTCTTTACTGCAAATTTTTAAACTTCTAAACATCGCACATTTTAAATTTTTACACCATTGTATAAGGAAAAAAATGCTCTTTTAAATGCAATTTGTTTGAAAGCTGTATCTCAATTTAATTTTGAGATATTAATTTTTTTGTAGTTTTTAATACATTTTTTGTAATTGTGGCAACGGAAGTCCGCCATTTCTGTTGAAAGTCATGGAGGGTTTAGAGGGAAAATAATCCCCGAGTAAAGAAAATAATATATTACTGTAGCTTTTTTTGCCTGTTTCTCATAAAAACTGAAAAAGAAAAATTGAAATTACAATGCGTGCTATGTCAGCGATTTTTTAAGTTTCCAATCCAAAGCCATTTTCAATTTTTACACCCTCAAATAGAGAAAAAAAAATCTACTTTCAACTGCAATGTGTTTGAAAATTGTATGTTAACTGACTGAGTTATTACGGTTTTAGAAATAATTAGCTGCCCGTGGCGACCAGTTTGGTCTCCCTTAAATGGAATGCTAGGCATTATATCGTGTTACTTTTATTCATAATTTAATTTACTTGCTCAATCCTTCGCCAAATCGGAAGATTCTGATAGAGAAATCAAGAACTCGGTATTTTTATGTTAGTCGGGCACAGGTGATAAATCGCCAAACATAGTACACGTCGTATTTTTTCATATTTCTAAAGAAATATGAAATATTAAATTAAAATATAACCCTTTCACTCATTTTAAAATGGATAACTTTAATTTAAAACTGAAACATTTCAAATTCACGAATTTCACTTAAAAATAAATCTTTAAAAAAGGAAAAAGAAAAGAAAAGAAAAGAATAAATACCATAAACGATTTAATTTCAACATCAAAGCATTGCTTTAATTTACACCTCGAAAAATAAAAAATGCTGCTGGCGAGTTAAAAAATGCTATTGGCGATAATTGCGCCCAGCTAATATGAAAGTACGAACTTTTTGTGATCATAGCAACTTTTATGTAGTATTATTCGAAAAAAAATATTTTGATGAAATAGGTTACCAGAAAATACGTTGCCAAATTTCTTTTCTCGCCATGGACTTTTTCTCTATTTCGCCAAGTACCTATATTGGAAAAGTACCTTCATTTATTTATTTGTTGTATTTTACATTAGATGAATAAAAGACGGCACAGGTGTCATATACGCACTACGTTTGCGCGACTTTTTTCTGACGCCAATGTCATATACGCACAAGGGTACTTAACTGGCGCCAAAGTGTCGTTATTTTGCTTGATATTGTAGCCCGGATGTTGTTGTTTATTTATTAATAAATTGTTTATTTACTTTTATTTTATTTTTTTTAATTATATAAATGGTTTTGCTCTATAGTTATTAATTAAACTTTTTTTCTATTTATTGTTATTCCCTTTTTAAAAATATTACACAATAACCAATGAGATGCGTTACATTCAGGTGTTGCCATTAAACAATTAACAAATAATCGCGATTTCTGTGCCACCTACGATAGCATAAAATATATAGATTTTCAAGCATGAATTATTTTTAAATTTATCTATCCCGTGTAGCTCGATTACGAAAGATTAATCTCATTTAAAAAATGTAAAAAGTTCAGCATTTGTTTCCGTCTAATGTTGTATAACAAAATTAAAACTTCCTCTATAGAAAAATTACTAAAATAATGTAAATAAAAAAACAATTTAACAGACATGTGATTGAACCACGTGCTTAAAGCACTGAAATGATCGGAAAAATGTCCGTAAGTCGTAAAATATTGGGCTAATAACTCCTGGCATGCGCTGACATGTGAAAGTATCGCTTTTAATAAAATTTAAAACTTTATTTGATTGCATAATTGATATTTTTCAGATAAAAATTCTTTTTGATGTTAGTGGGCAATCTAAAATATATATTACATGTAAAAAAATAATTACAATAATAAATGAAAAAAAAAAGAATGGTTTTCACCTATACTCTGTAACCCGAGGAGCTCGGGTTCGATCCCCTAGTAATAATAAAGAAAGAAGTTTGTGTGTGAGTGAGTGAGTGAGTGTGTCGACGGTGTTCTGAAGAGACCACTGCACGTAGAGCTACAAAATTTGGGGAAAAGGTACGTTTATATATGAAGTTTTGCACTTCGAAGCCCGATTTTCGATTTTTTGATTAGATTTTTTTAAATTTAATTTTTTAGGCTGTTTTTAGCGTTTTTTTACGTTTCGAGGCGATTTTTCCATATAAGTGAGAAGAATATGATTTCTTTCTTTTAACCCAATGTAGTAAATTTTGTTCTCTTTTCAAAAAAGTTTATTCGGAATTCGTGCAGCGATTTTTGAATTTTTAGCGAATTTTTTATGCAATTATTGAACAGCATTTAATGCATTTAATAAGGAGGTTACCGTAGAGGGACACAGTTCTGTCGTCAAACGCCGCCAAGATTATCGCCAAATTTGGTGACCAAAATGAGTCGCCAAAAGTGACGCCAACTTGGCGATATCTCTAATATTTCGCCAAATTCCCATAGACTTCCATTGTAAACCAATATGGATTACTTGCTTACAGAAAATGAACAAATTGAAATATTTTAATGCAACAAAAACTAATATTAACTTAAGGGATTATATTAATTATATTTAAGGGAATCCAAGTAAATTAAATTGTGAATAAAAGTAACATGATACAATGCTTAGATTATTGTATTTTATTGATATTTTCGACGAAAGGGTTGCCAGTAGTCATTTTGGTGAAAATTATAGTTGATAAATGAATTGAAATGGCTATATCCGTTAGAAAATAATGTAAACAACTCGCAAATTAAAAAAAAAATAACTGTTATTTGTTTAATTAAAAAAAAAAAGAATCAAAAACCTTTTTAATGCGAGATAAAATTTATAAAATGAAAATATTTAATTTAAATATGAAAGGAATGTTTATAAAACTTAAAAAATAAATTAGTATGAAAGAAGCAATTGATACATTATTTGGCGATTTTTCTCTTCGCCAGGTTAATAAAAATGTGCCTGAAAAAACTTGAAGAAATAAAATTTAAGTAACAGTCTTTTAGTCCTTCTTTATTTTTTTATTCAATTTAATTATCATTTTTATGTAATTTTCCCATCGTATGTCTTACAGGAGAAAGGCTTTATTTGTGAGTTACATGCTAATTAATTATTACCTTGGTCGCCAAACAATGCAATTTTAAGCCACAAAGGTAGAAGCGTGAAATAAGCCAGGCGAAGGTCGCAATAATTTTTTTTTAAGTATAGGAGAACATTTCGGAATAAATCTTTATATTCAAATGTAAATTATATAAAAAGGAGTTAAAATTATAACTATGTAGTCAAGTATTTAAATTTTAATGTAAAACTGTGCCATATACACACATATTTTATTATCTTCGATAATCAAGCCACCACCAAATGGCATATTTACTATATTGTTGAAAGTTTTGTTGGCACAGGTGTCATGTACGCTCCATGGTACAAAATGGGCTCCAAAATGGCGTTATTTTGCCTGACATGGTAACTCGGCTATTGTTGTTTATTTTTAATAAGTTGTTTATTTACTTTTATTTTCTTTTTTACAGTTATATAAACTGTTTTGCTCTATAGGCATTTATTAAACTTTTTATTATTTATTGCTATTTCCTTTTAAAATAATAGAAAATAATTTAAATATATATGTGTAACTGGTATTCAAAAACGATGTTTTCACCAAATTGGCGTGAAAAAAAAAAAAAAAAATCGCGCCAAACCCGGTACGTATCTATGCCTAATAGTTATTTACATTATTGTGATTACTTAGTATCAGGCAACAGATTGAAGAGCATTTGGTATATTTTTGATATATGGGCTTTGGTGAGTTAGAGAAAATGGCCTTGGCGAGTGAAGTGAATTTTACGTATATTTACTGGCAAACTATTTATTTTTCATATACATATAAGCATTTTTTTTTCAATATTTATTTTATTTATTTATATAAAGAAGAGCTATTTATCTACCTTTAAATACGAACAGAAATAATTTGTGGTTCTACCTGATTATCCCGTAGACCAAAAAAAATATCGCCAAACTATAAGATTAAATGCCAATAATGGGTGATCGTAAATGCCAAATTTATTTGACATTAAACACTTTACACATGTTTGTTACGTCATCAGGTGATTTTTAATTCGATATTTACGTTTCTTCGCGATCTGCTGCAATTTTTTGACATTCCATTTTTGACCTATAATACTAAAGTAATTTCTACCTTCATTTCAATAAAGTTTATTCGGATTTCGTATGACAATTTTCGAATTTTTCGGGTATTTTGTATGTGATTTTTAGTGTATTTTAGCGATTTTCTAGTAATTTTCCACATTAGTGAAAGACGTTGATAGAAGTTGAATCAACTTTCAATCTTCGAGCACAATATATAATTTTTCTTTCACTTTTCGAAATTTGTGCAGCGATTTAAAATTTTTTCGCAATATCTTATTGTGATTTTCAGAAGTTTTTCGCGATTCGTGCAGTTTTTTTATGTACCCGGGCAACGCCGGGCAAGTTAACTAGTAATAAAATATTTTTAATAGAAATTATATTAATTAAATAAATATTTATAATAACAATTATAAAAAAAAGTGTTGGAGTATCGAGGACTGTCCATAGAGGTAGTCTGGGTGAGGGTAATGACAATGTTTTCCAACAATGGGAATCATTTCCTGTGGTTTATCTACATATTCTATAAATACATAATGAAAACTGTGTCAAACATCTAACAAAGGTAATTAACCACAATACCATCCTTCAAATAAAACCACCAGTGTGGGGTACAAGTGTATCACATGTAGCATACCAGGATTAATTAAAATAAACAAATAAAGATATAGAAAATCCCCATCTGTATAAATTAAGATATATTTATTATTATAAATTATTCTTTCTGTAGATAAATGCATTGTTTTATACTGCATAGATATAGCTTAATACATCCAGTTATCATCAAAAGGCAAGACTCCTACACAATGTTCAGTGTTGCAGAAGCATTTCTTTTTAATTATTTCCCTTTTAGAATCAGACTCATAAGTACAATCCTTTTCTTGATAGATATTCCCTCCATAAAGATATGTCAGTTCTTCATAAGGCATAATATCTCTTTTTGCAAAAAAACAAATCCTTGGTATCATACTATTCGCTCGTACAGGTACGGGGACTAAATTAGGGGAACAAGAGTGGTTTAAATAGCGCCCAACATTACCATAAAATGTTGGATCAATAACAGTGCATATATTTGAGAATTCAGAATTATATTCATTTAATACAAAAATATAATTAGGTTCTTCGGATGATCTTTTATTCATTCTTATTTGCGCTTCAAATTTATCGATTAATTCACCAGCATATTCACATACGAATGTTAATTTTGGGATAAATTCAACAGTTTGAACACCAAAACCCTTGTATTCAGTCATAAACACTTGTAAAAGAATTTTGATACCATTTTGCACAATGCGGTTTGGGCAACTTTTACAATTGCATAAATCAGAGCATTCTACAATTGGTTTAGATGATTCGTTCACAAATTCTTCAAGTAAAATATCATTTTTGTATGCAATATCTGATCCCAATCCACAGGAACAAGAAAAGTCACACGTCTCTTCACAGTCACACGGCAATGGAATGCTTTCAAAATCATCAATCAAGGAATTAGAAGTTAAGATGTTATTTGGAATGTACTGGAAAAGAAGATAAAACATAATTTTATTAAAAAACATGATGAATGAAAAGATTCACAGAAGAAATTTTTGTGATTAAAAAATTATAATTAATAAAAATTTTAATGTAACAAACTCTCGATTTTGATATCTTAAAATGAATAAATATACCAGCTGATTCAAAACACAGAGGTTACATAACGATTATCTCTTAGACAACTTATGACAGAGAAACATACTACTAATTACAAAATGCAATCATGTCATTAGCTATATTTATTATTATAAATTATTATTTCTGTATATAAATGCATTGTTTTATACTGCATAGATATTAGCTTAATACATACATTCATATCAAATATAGCTTTGAGATATGGCATTACATTTATAAGCAGCTGTAGTATTAAAGGTACTGTAAAACAGGGTTAATCGGAACATTTTTCAACTTTAACGCAAGGAAAAAAAAAAAGCAACTACCGATTTTTTATTTCTTTAATTTTATTAATAGAAACTTCGGTATTGTTTTGTTCTTGAAATTTTAAGCAAAAACAAAACATTTTCTACAGTTTTTATGTATATTTTTTATTCTTTTAATGATGTTCCGGTTCATCCCGCAGGTAGGGGTGAATCGGAACAAATGTTATAATCTTTATTTGTTCCGATTCAGACTTTAATAGTGTTAATAAAAACAGGTAATAATGATAAGCGATGAATAGGAACACGTAGTTACTATAAAATAAATCCTTTATTTAATTATGCAAGTAAAGGTATAACTTTTCAGAAATTAGAAAACAACTTTGAACTCAAGAAAGATTAAAATTTATTCTAAGAAAATGTATTTGAATTGAGAAAGATTAAATTTAATACAAATTCAATTCACTTATGCCATTCACAAAAGTTATCATATCCTTGAAACGCTGCCTCCTCTTCCACAGTTTCTTGAAATCTCCAAGTATGGGGGACCCTTTTGTAAAATTTTCCACATAACTATCATCTTCTGGGTACAGGACTTTGGTCACATAGAGTCTGTATGACTTTTCTCCATGCACTTTAACGACAAGGAAATCTCCTGGAGAAAATTTGTCCGAAAGTTGGGGATTTTCTGAGATTCCAAAATCTGGGTCTTATTACAATACATATTCATACATATGTTTTCAGATATGACATGAAAATATTACTTATTGAAGAATAAACCATGACAGTAATCTGCTGGGTGAATCGGAACAACAACAGAAATGTGTTCCGATTAATCTTAAACTTATGATGTTACAAGATACTTTTCATTAGAAATACATAAAATCTAATACAGTATACAGTAGACGCTCGATTTTACGAACTCGATGGGACTCATAAAATGTGTTCGTAAAATCGAAAGTTCATAAATGGGAGTGACATTAGTTCAATGGTATGCTGGTTGGAACCAGTACATCAGTTCGTAAAAACGAATAATTCTTAAAAAAGAGGTTCGTAAAATCGAGCGTCTACTGTACAGCATATCGTTTATAGGTCTCTCCTTAATGATTAAAAACACTACTCTTAGGTTTAGAATACGAAAAGGTCTGTAGTTACATACAGTTGCAGATGTGGAGGTTTTTGAGGATCCAATTTAGAGTCCTGCGCGAGTCGGGTTCTACACGTCCCGAACCCACAAATTCCATTTTAAGCCAACCCGCAAACCGACTCGAACCCGCAAAAATAATTTTCGGCAATCCGCACCCAACCCGAACCTGCAATATTTCAACCCGCAACCCGAACCGAACCCGCAATGTAAGGAAAGAAAATCATGTTTTAATACCATTAATGAAAAATAATCTACAATTGTATCTCTAATAGAGGTCTGTACACAGACCGGCCCGCGGGCCGCTCCGGGCAAAATTTCAAACGGGCCAGGCCGCAGAATTAGGACAGTTTTTTCAATTTGCTAAGCTGATAAACAAAAAAAAGGTCCTTCCGGCTAGTGCCGGGAGGAAGAGGTAGCTTTCATATTCCTTATTTTAAAAAAGCCAACTTATATTATTCAAACACACGGAGCTCAATTTAGTGGAAACCGAATATAGGAGATTCAATACTAAGTTTTATCAATACTAAATCATTATGAATGAGAATTTCGCGAAATTAGTCAGCTTTATCCAAGCTGCTTTTATTTAAAGTAACTTATATTTGGCTGCCAAATTCGGCGATTTCTTAAAGTGCCTGTCATTTTAAGACAACATGTTGGATGAGGCTAACCAGTGAACTTGGTCGAGACCTTAGTAATTGCTGTGCACATGCTCACTCACATCGGAATCGGTTGATATATACAAGTGCTGTCGCAGTCAAAAAATCAGATTTTTCAAAATGTCACCCACATTAGAAATTGAAACTGCTATATCTGAGCCATTTTTTTAGATAAAGACAAACAAAAAATGCTCCTGAATCCTTATATCAAGGTCAAATACTTAAGAAAGAAACCTTTTTCAATTTCTAATTTTTTTGCACCTCACTTTAAATATAATTTTTTTGAAATTTGATTGCCGCCATTTTGGAACAAGATGGCTGATGAATCTGGCCAGCGAACTTGGTCGAGATCTTGATGTATACTATCTACATGCCTTCTTACATCGAAATAGGCGAATACGTGTGTTATCGCGTGACAAATACAAGATCGTTTCAAAGTATTAGCCATGCTAGAAATTCAAAGTTCTATAATTCAACCATTTTTTAAGATATAAACAAAAGAACAAATTTTCAGAAACAAAAACTGCTCCAGAATCTTTGTATCAAGCCAAACACATAAAAAATCTTTTTCATTTTCCAATTTTTTAATACCTTAAATTAAATTTTTTTAAAATGGCAACCCTTTTGAAACAAGATGGCGGATGAAGCTGGCCAACGAACTCGGTTGAGACATTGGTATGTACTATGTACAGAGACAGACCAGGTTACATCCAAATCGGTTCATAAATACGCCATAAATACGCCTGTTATCGCGTGACAAAAATCAGGTCGTTTTTAAATGTCAGCCACAATAGAAATTCAAAATGCTATAACTCAGCCATTTTTTTAGATATAGACGAAACAAAACCTGTTCCGGAATCTTTGTATTAAGGTAAAATACATACGAAAAAAATCTTTTTCATTTTTTAATTTTTTGGTATTTCATTTTAAATTTAAAATTTTTAAATTTTTTTAAATGGCGGCCATTTTGAAACTAGATGGCGGATGAAGCTGGCCAACGAACTCGGTCGAGATATTTGTATGAACTATGTACACACCAAGGTACATCCAAATCGGTTCATAAATACGCCTGTTATCACGTGACAAAAATCAGGACGTTTCAAAATGTCAGCCACGCTAGAAATTCAAAATGCTATAACTCAGCCATTTTTTAAGATATAGACGAAACAAAAACTGCTCCCGAATCTTTTTATCAAGATCAAACACATAAGAAAAAAATATTTTTTCAATTTTCAGTTTTTTGGTACCACATTTCAAATTTAAATTTTTCTTAAAAATTTAAATGGCCGCCATTTTTAAACAAGATGGCGGATGAAGTTGGCCAACGAACTCGGTCGAGACATTGGTATGTACTATGTATAAACGAAGTTACATTCAAATCGGTTCATAAATATGCCTTTTATCGCATGACAAAATTCAGGACGTTTCAAAATGTCGGCCATGCTAGAAATTCAAAATGCTATAACTCAGCCATTTTTTAAGATATAGACGAAACAAAAAATGCTCCGGAGTCTTTGTATACAGGTCAAATACATCCATTTTCATTATTTTGGTACCACATTTCAAATTTAAAATTTTTAAAATTTTTTTAAATGGCCGCTATTTTGAAACAAGATGGCGGATGAAGCTGGCCAACGAACTCGGTCGAGACATTGGTATGTACTATGTACACACCGAATTACATCCAAATCGGTTCATAAATACGAGAGTTACAGTACGACAAATGTCAGATATATATATATATATATATATATATATATCAGTGGCGTGGCGTCCGGTCATCGCTGGATGCGGCGATGACCAAGCAATATTTTAAAACTCTTAATAAGCTTTTAAGACTCTACGATTCAGTTTTAGCAGAACATTTGGAGTTCATGTATAAGTGAAGGTAAGATTTAAAGTTTCTTTTTTGAACATTCAACCATTGAATTTTAGAGTTAATAATTTTTCACCACAAACTTAAATAATTGCGATGACCACCGAAAATTTTCACGCCACGCCACTGATATATATATATATATATATCAATTTTGAACGGAGGGTGGTTTCGGGGTCTAGGGGTCATGATCGATGAAAATATATCAAAATTTTTTGAAATCGCTTTCCTCCGAACGGCTGCAATAGGTAGCTTTTTGTAATGAAAGCTACCTAAAACGGGCCGGCCGGCAAAAAAATTGAACGGCACTACCAGGCTGGACGATAACTACAATTACGCGGGTCTACCGGCCGTATATAAATATTTAGACGAAGCCGATAAAATTATAAACGGGCCGTGCCGGGCTAGGGCCGAACTTTTAAGTTTTACACGGGGCGGGCCGTTCCCGGGCCTGGAAATTCCCACCCATGCAGACCTCTAATTCTCTAATACCATGTTTATGTTTTATATAGAAGAATGAATAAATCTATTTCTTTAATATTCAACTAACAGTTAAACCTCTGAGCACATCGGGATCGTTGAATAAAGTCAAACATCGGGTCGAGTTATTCCGAATTTTGTTTTTCGGCTTGGAATAAATGTAATTTTCTTTCTGCAGGTCGGGTTCACAGTAGAATTCTTTCGGGTCATATATAGGTTTTTTACCACTCAGGTTCTTAAGAGTTTCTCAAAAAGGTTTGAGCACAGCTTGAAAATAAACACGTATTTGAATATCTAGGACTATATGTTCAATTTACTGCAGAAATAAAATGTATATAAGAAATGCGGTCACAGTTTAGTCTTTCTTTAAGAACTATTTCTTTCGAAGTATGAAAAATGTTATCAATATTTCGTTTTTGATACACACAAAAACAGAAGTATCATATTATTGATAGTTTATGTACACATACACATATTACGTGTGGGTATTATGGCTTGAGAAAGGCCCGCTTTTGAGAGATATGGGTATAAGCGTTTAAATACATAAATTTTAGGAATTGAAAAAGTGTCCGCTAAATAGAGGCGCCCGCCTTTCAGGACAAAAGCCATAATGGATGTTTCATTGTACATAGATTTTTAATCTGAAAAAATATTTTGAGCTTTCTTTTGAAATTCGGGTCAACCCGAACCCGACCCGCTAGAGCCAAAACCCAACCTGAAAAAATGAAATTCACCCCGACCCGCAACAAAAAAAGTCTAGAACTGGGTGCGGGTAACCCGACCCGATGCAGGACTCTAAATGGTATAAAATTAAAAATCTAATCTTTAAATATGCTTTAAAATTAGTTGCTGTTTCAAAAGTTCTACTCATAACGATACAGCTTGTTTTACACATTTGGCCATCTGCCTTTAGTTTATCAGCCAGTTAATTTTTTGAAAATTTTCCCGTCTAACATAGTGCATCGCGTATCACCACAATTAAATTATTCACTTGATACATTAGAGAGGAAAGACCATTTAGTGTTTTGCTGCGTATTGTATTTTTAAAATACGGTAAAAATATAATGTAGTTTGTTATTTCGAAGACTCGTGAAAGGATGACTAAAGACAAAACAGACAAGCACACATTTTGCTTTTGTGAAACTTTGATCTGCGGTTTATATAGGCTTTTAACGGGAAAAAATACTTTCCGCATTCTTTTAAAAAAGCAGGTCAAGCCGAACCCGACCCGCAAGAGTAAAAAAAAGCCAATCCGAACCCGAAACAATAAAAGCCAATCCGAACCCGAAACAATAAAAGCCAACCCGGCCCACACACAAAAAAAAAATTAAAGTCACCCGACCCTAACCGCGGGTCGGGTCGGGTTCGGGTAAAACGACCCGATGCAGGACTCTACCAATTGCAGTTTTTTCTTTATATAACCGAATAGTGGTGCCAGCATGACAAAACTGAATTTCCCAACACTTCATGATATTACTTAAAAAAAAAAAAATTGGCAACTAAAAATAACCTCACGTATATATTTATTTTAAATTTATTTGTATGAACAGGAAGTTTTGTTCCTGTTCACCCCGCTGTTCCTATTCACCACGTTTTACGGTACTCATCTGTGGCCTTACAATCCATTTTGGACAAGGGCCTACAGTACCCAAACCTGTTTTCCTGATCCTGGGCCCAAGGTGCTATACAACATGTGTCCCGGTCAGGTGGTCAGCCTAACGTGGGACACCAGTGTTTAGTTCCCAAGCTAGCTTCATACTCAGTTTATCAACCCCAAAGGGATGAAAGCTTGAGTGAGCCTTGGCAAGCCAAACTCTCCAGCTGTAGCGTGGCAGAATGGCGCATTAACCACTACGCTACTGGGCTTCTTTCCTATCAACCACTTTCTATAAAAAAAATAACAGACGCCAAACAATAGGATTCAACACCAAAAATGCATAAACGTGACGCCCCATTTATTACACGTTCATGATTTTTAGCCAATAACTGTAACCGAATGCCTCATCTGCTTATTCCAAGTATGGAAGATTGTTGAGATAGTAACATGCTGGAAAATGTTAAAATAGTAGGCATGACTCCCCTATTAAAAGTTAAAGGATAATAATACGCCATTTAGGCTGAATATTTAAGAACATCCCAGATCTAAGATAACTCACTGAATGTCAGTGTGTCTGAGATCTGATCAAATATAAAGTGTGCGCATGTACATAAGTTAAAATCAGCCTCAACAGGCAATCATTTAAAGCAAACCTCCACAGCCAATCAAAGTTGGTGGGAGTGGCTGTATCTAGCAATAGAACATTGGAACTCAATGAGAGAGTTTGTGGAACTCTCTTAGTAGATATCTTAAATATCTGGTCTGAACACATGCCATTCAAAGGAACAATTTGAACCAAATTTCTGGATATAGCTCAGACGGAAGGTTGATTATTAGAGAGATATATCCTCAGCATATTTATAGATTTTGTATACTACTCTATTATAATGAGGTCTTCTGGAGGTATATAATAAAATTCAATAATAACTTAAATTTGGAAGGAATAGATTGCTCTTTATTAAGTCAGAAAATGTAAGCAGAAATAATATAACTAGCAAAACAATCATAAATAACAGATGATATAATCATATGAAATGTACATAAAAATTCAATAAAGCATTGAAATTAAGAGTAAAAAAAAAATTATAATTTGCAAGAAGCATTCTGATGGGCAAAAAAGTTTTTATCCCACGCCATTCAAATTAGTAATATAATAATCATAATTTTTTTAATTCGGCACCACATAAACACACTTAAATGTGAATCTAAGATCATTAATATGAATATAAATCTCGGATATTTATCTTTTTTTTTTCAAAATTTGAGAGAAAATAGAAGAACTAGAAAACATGAATTCTGCCTTTTCAGAATTTAGTGTCGCCCTCGATGAAAAATAAACAAATAAATATGGATAGTACAAAACATATTTCAGTTTTAAGACTTAAAATACACGCTTTTATTTTATATAAAACGACGTCATTTGCATCCGCTGAAAAATTCCACATTTACGATGCAGTCTTAAACAATATCTATAGAAATGCGTGCATAGGACATCACTATCGCGGAATAATACACAAACCCGGCAAAAAGTGATGTTGTCATTCAAGGAACTCGACAAAAGAATCGGGTATCTAATTATTCATAAGCCTTCATTTGTTTGTAACATTAATATGGATACTGAAAATTAAATATAGTTTGTAATAGCCTCCATGCTTTATCAGAAATCATTCATTTATATTTTTTCAAAATTCGGAAAATGTTACTACACACAGATTAATAAAATTGCATTGTTTCAGCTTTTTGATAGGAATTAAGTAAATTATGGAGAAAAAAGTCACACACATATACTTTAAAATACATTTTTATAGCAGATGATATTCTTGACATAGTACATATTTTAATTAATTTTTTTTGTTAGTTTATGAGAAAATGTCAATAAAAAGATATAGTAATCTATAGGGATGCACCGAATAGTGATTTTGGCCGAATACCGAATATTCGGCTAGCCGAATAGTAACTGCTAGGCCCAATACCGAAAATTCGGCCTGCCGAATAGTAACTATTCGGCCGAATACCGAATATTCGGCTTGTCGAATACTTTCATATATTTCAAAGTTTAAAGACATTAAAATGTTAAATTTTAAAACAATTTTACATAATATTTAAAACAGAAACTTTTCTTCTAATAAACAAGAGCTTTTTTCAAGTAAACTTTATGCTGAAAAAAAATCTGCTTTCAGTTTTTTAAGAAAAGGATAGTTATAAAAATTTTTTAATTAATAAAATTTTAAATCCCATGGCTTCTTCTAAGAATTAAAACAAATGAATAAAATTTTCTTAAAATTCTAAAATAAACATTTTAAAATCAAAGAGAAATTGTGTAGAAATTGGAAGAAAAATTGTACAGGATCATATATTATTTGTTTGCCAGGAAGAGACTAAAGAAAAAGTAAATAAATAATACAATCGATTCAAATTTTATATGGTGGCAACTTATCAAGAATAACTGTTCTACTTCCTTTGATTAAGCAAGGAAGTTTTTAAATGCATGCTAGATCGGCATCTGGAGTGGGCAATCATTTTAAGAGATTGTAAGTGTTGTTCTTAAAATCTTAGCAAGAAACAGATTATTTACTGGACAATGTTCAGGAACTTGCATTTGTACATAATTCCTATGAAAATCCTCATGATTGGTTAATTTTCTTAAATAATACTTAACAAACAGCAAATAAATAATGTAAAAACATTATCTTTTATTTAAATAAGATTCTATTTCTAATCATTCTGAATATCTTTATAAGTTGACTGTTAAACGTAGAAGTTGTACATCGTTTAAAAAAATATAAACTTAAAATATGAAAATATGAACTCCTAAATAAATAATACAATCGATTCAAATTTTATATGGTGGCAACTTATCAAGAATAACTGTTCTACTTCCTTTGATTAAGCAAGGAAGTTTTTAAATGCATGCTAGATCGGCATCTGGAGTGGGCAATCATTTTAAGAGATTGTAAATGTTGTTCTTAAAATATTTCGGTTCGGCCGAATATTTTAATATTCAGCCAAACCGAATATTCGGCATGCCGAATAATTTGCTATTCAGCCAAGCCGAATATTCGGTATACCGAATAGTTTGATATTCGACCAAACCGAATATTCGGTAACATGGCCGAATACCGAATATTCGGTGCATCTCTAGTAATCTACTATTTCCCTTTTACTTTCTACAGAAATGGAGTACTTCAGTTGCCACCAATACAGAAATGGCTTTAAAAACTACAAAAAAAAAAATAAATAAATAAATAAAATAAAAAAATAAAATAAAATAAATATAAATTGAGATGCAGTTTTCAAACAAATTGCATTTAAAAGCACTTTTTTTCCCTATACGACGGTAAAAAAATTGAAAATGTGCGATGTTTAGAAGTTTAAATAATTGCAGTAGATATTATCAGTACCGTACAATGATACATCTGCTTCGTTTTATAGCTGGCTTATGTAATGCAGGGTTCGCAAAAACCCGGGTTTTTCTGAAAAAACCCAACCCACATGGGTTTTTTCATGAAAAACCCAATTTTCCCCGGGAAAAATCGGGTTTTTTCAAAAGTATAATACATGCGTAATTATATTATTGTATACTATATTTTCTATATATTATATACAATATACATAAAAAAATACATTGTTCCCTGATATATAATATAATTATAATGCTATTTTACAAGTTATAAATTGTATAAATTATATGAATTTAAATTAATTAAATGTCAGTGTTTCTCACAAATTAGTTTTAAATATAATAGAAGATATAAAATTGTTAATTTTCTTTAAATCAAATAATGAATAGAATATTAAAATTTAAAATATATAAGTAGGAAGAAAAAAAGGGGTAAACTAGTCGGATGTGCCAATCCCAAAAGTTTCTCATACATGTTAATAATTCAAAATTCACTATCACAGTGCCAAAATTAAATGACAATTTATGCCCATCATGAGGATTGTAAAATATAGATTTGTTGAATTGGATGCATTTAACAAGGAGATATAAGTATCACCTGTTGTGCAATTTACAACAAAACCTGATCAGTAACAATTTACGTCAACATCTAACTGAACCTGAAGTTTGATGAAAATCCATGCATTATTAGTTCTTGAGATAAATGCAGCACAACAGCGCCGCTTGGGCGATATACACCAAAAACTAATCAGCACCAGTTTATATCAAGGTTTAACTTAATCTAAATTTTTATTCTAGTCTGTACATTAGTTCTTGAGATAAGAGTTATTGCTGAAATCGCGAAAAATGCAGCATAGCAGCACTACCTGTTGGGTAATATGCACCAAAATTCAATAAGCAACAACTTAACTTGTAACTGAAGTTTTATGAAAATCCGTGCATTAGTTCTTGAGATAAAGCTATTGCAAAAATTGATAAATGCAGCATAGCAGCGTCACCTGTTGGGCAGTATACACCATAAACTAATCGGCACCAGTTTACATCGAGGTCTAACTCAATCTAAAGTTTTGTGAAATTCTGTGCATTAGTTCTTGAGATCGAGCACCCACAAAATTTTTTTCACATACAGACAGTCATTTTCTAAAAACTACCAAATTGTCTTAAAATAGCAATTAAAGCCTTTGTGCAGGAATATTAAAAAGCAGTAAACCAACGTTTAAAATGCACAAATAATGCGTGAAAAGCAGCAAACAGCTGTTTCAAATCTACAGCGAGATTCTTCTTCAGTGCAAGATAGGGAAAAAAGAACAGCATGCTAGAAAAAGAAAGGCTGCTGCTTTTCACGCATTATTTGTGCATTTTAAACATTGGTTTACTGCTTTTTAATATCAAATTGTCTTCAGGACCTTTTTAAAACGTATAAATCCATCATGAACTGGAAGTCGAAATTTTTCACGAATCCAATACTTTCTTCTTGTAAAGATAGAAGTAAAAATATGTATTTTTTTTCCATGAATATAGTTGATTTGAATTTTTTATATAAAGACACCCAGTAGCAGAAAGTTATGGTTGTGTCTGCGACAGCAATTTAGTGGGATGAAAATTGTCTGCGGGAGTAGCGTGTTACATTTTCTTATGTACAAACATTATGAGTGTTAAAATAAACAGTGTTTTTACTGATTAATACCAGGGGTGATTCTGAGATAAAAGAAAAAAAAATTTCTGAAATTCATAGAAAAATCTCCCAAAGGTTACAACAGAGGGAGGGGGGGGGGAGAGGGAGCGAAAATCCACTACCGGCACTAATTATGTGTTTTTCTTGCGCACTTTTGATGAAATTTGGGTTTTTTTCGTGATCTTTTGACGAAATATGCCGTTTATCTCGATCTTTTGACGAAATTTGCCGTTTTTCGCGATCTTTTGACGAAATCTGCTGTTTTTTTGCGATCTTATGAGGAAATTCCTCGTTTTTTCGCAATCTTGTGACGAAATTTGCCGTTTTTTCACGATCCTTTGACAAAAATGAGCTTTGTTTCGCGATCCTTTACGAACTTCGTGTTTTTTTCCTCGATTCTTTGACGAACTTCGTGTTTTTTCTGCGATTCTCTGACAGAAATTTGCGTTTTTTCGGCACCTCTGGGACAAAATTCACGTTTTCCCCGGGATCTTTTGACGAAATTCGCGTTTTTACAGCGATCCTTTGGCAGAAATTTGCACTTTTTTGACGAAATTCCGCAAATTTAATTCCTATCTTTTGACATAAATTTTCCTTTTTTCGCGATCCTTTGACAGTAATCTGCGTTTTTCGTGATCCTTTGACAGTAATCTGCGTTTTTCGCGATCGTTTTACAGAAATTTGCGTTTTTTCGCGATCGTTTTACAAAAATTTGAGTTTTTCGCGATTGTTTTACAAAATATTGCGTTTTTTCGCGATCTTTTTACAAAAATTTGCATTTTTTCGCGATCGTTTTACAGAAATTTGCATTTTTTCCGCGATTGTCTGACTAAATTCCTGTTTTTTCCTCGATCCTTTCATGAAATTCAAGTTTCTTCCGCGATTTTGTGACAGAAATTTGCATTTTTCTTGCGCCCCTGGAACGAAATCCACGTTTTTTCAGGATTTTTGGATAAAATTCAAGTTTGTACAGCGATCTTTTGGCAGAAATTTACGCTTTTCGAGATCTTCTGACGAAATTCCTCCTTCTTTCCGCAATCCTTTGACTTAAATTTGCGTTTGCTAGCGATCCTTTGACATAAATTTGCGCTTTTTTGCGATCGTTTGACTAAATTTGCGTTCTTTCCGCGATCTTTTTACTAAATTCGCGTTCTTTCCTCGATCCTTTTACTAAATTCGCATTCTTTCCGCGATCCTTTGACAAAATTCGTGTTTTTTCCGCGATCCTGTGACAGAAATTTGCATTTTTTTTCTACAACCCTGGGACGAGATTCATGTTTTTTTTTCCGGTCTCTTTTGACGAAATTCGCGTTTTTATAGCGACCCTTTGTTTATAAACTACCGATTTTTTATGCAAACGATTGCCGAAATTGATATTTTTCGGCGACCATTTGTCGAATTCGCGATATTTTTTGTCAGAATTTTCGTATTTTTTTTTTTTTTTTTTTTTTTTTTTTCGTTAAGGAAATACTTTTTTTCTTCAAGTTGGCAAATTTATCTGCAAGGTCCAAAATAAATCTGCGACGCACGTCGCGCGTCTCGAACTTTCTGTTACCGGGTAAAGACATACGTATAATTATGTACTATGTATGTTGCCTACTAGGTTCTATGTTAGTAAAGTATTTCAATGTGCTGAAATACATTCTTATTTTACTTCAGATGTGTATGTAATGGCTTTTATATTATTTTTTCAAAATTAACTAAAATGACTTAAATTTATTAAATGTATATGTTGTTTAAATTTTTAAATTATATCTGAAAATTGAAAAAACCCACTTTATGGGTTTTTCAGTGGGCTTTTTCAAGTGGGCCCATTCTGAAAAAACCCACCGGGTTTTTTCGAACTGGGCCCAGCTTTGCGAACCCTGATGTAATGGGACGTTAATTTTTAGGGACGACACTTTAATTGTTGCCCGAAATAAATAGCATATCGGGGCCTATAACAACAGTTAACTTACATCCTTCAGTAGAAAAACTAACCTGGCTTATCTACCAATAAATAAAAAGGAAATACGCACATCTTGTGCTGCATTTGAAATCAAATGTGATGTCACACTTTTATATTTTTTAGCATTAAATAACATTGTTTGGCGAGTTTGTTTCCCCCCTTAGAAAATGGTTGACAGAAATTAGACAAACAACATATTAAAATATGACATTTAATTTTTTTTTTTATACATATCCCTTTTGCTTTAATTTAGAAAATTCTCCATTCACCAAAAAATAAAATATCACTGTCATTTCTATACAACCAAAATTTACAGAGTAAGATACTTTGAATAGTATGAAATTTTAATGTTTTCTGGCACAAAAAAAAAAAAAAAAAAAAAGAAAAATGTGTCTTTAGTAGGGTTGGCAAAAAACCAGGTTGTTTTGGTTTAAACCAAAACAACCTGGTTTGTTTGGTTGATTTTCCCGACTAAATTTTAATAGCATTCTTTGTTTTATTATATATCAGAAATTCTGCCATTAAATACGGCGATAAATACCATTAAAATTTAGTGGTAGCAATCGGTCATTTGGGTCGGAGTGCTCTCATCCCTGAATCTAATGATTATACCGTTTTTCAAATATTGAATTTAAAAAATTACCAAATTTTACAATGGAGTACCATAGCGAAACCTTCACGCGTAAAAAAGATAATGATAACGGCTATGTGTCCTGCCGTGTATACTGGCTATAGCAGGAGTCACAAATTATAGTAGCCTTTATTCTGTTAAAATATAAAAGTGAATTATGATGTCACGAGTGCATGATTTTTATTTAAATCTTGAAAAATACAAGATGCCCTTTTTTTTAGTTGTGAATGATATAGGTTAATTCACATATGACCTCATATTTATGGCTAATGCATGGCTTTTACAAGAGAAAGTGAAATCATGAAGAGCTTTTCATGAATTTACATTTCTTTTCCATTTTTAGGGTTCCGTACTTAAAAAGTAAAAACGGAACCATTATAAGATCACTCCTGTGTCTGTCTGCCACAGCCATTTTACTCGTAAACTATGGAACGTGGAAAGTACAAATTCGGGGAAGTAATAAAGACCATTGACCCACATATTTTCAGATTAATAAACATTTATAAATATATTTAGTAAAAAAGTAGAGGGGCTAATTATGCTACTTGAAAAAAAAATATTTTCTTTGTATATCATGTGGGGTATCCTGTGAAAGCTTTAGTAACGCTGAACTCAAAAATACATTCCTTTTAATTTTAGGTATTATATTTTTAAAGATATTGTTGAAAATGTAGCGCAAAAATGTTCCCCCCATTTAATTCCGAATCTACTGAAACTAAAATTATGAAAAAATTAGAGGTAGTAGACGTTAATATAAACCTTGCCGGAAATTATAGCGATTACCCTAGGTCACATAGTTTTTGAGTAATTAGCATTTTTCTGTTATACACAAATTTCGATTTAAGGGCATTCAGAAAAATATTTGAGCATAGCTGAATATACCTATCATTGCAGAAGAATAAAAGCATTGTTGATAATGATTTTCGAAAAAAATCATCGGTAATTAGCCGAGATATTAACCCTTAAAAGTACGGTCAGTTTGGACATACACAAGGACAGGGGCGGCGTACTCTATGCCTAGTTAACAACTTTTAATGATATATATATGTAATGTAATGTCCAGTAATAGTATAAAAGCAATAAACGTCAAATTGTTAAAAAAAATACTAGTTTAAGGGGTCTCGGGACTCTAAAAAGTGGAAAAAATGAAAAAAAGACCATTTTCAACATTTAATGTCTTAAAATGTATATGATTTTAAAACACAATTTTAATTGGGATGAAAGATATAAGTATGTTCTTTCGTTTCATGTATTTAAAAAATTGCAAGATACAGAATTAGTATTTATAGGGGGCTCGAAACTGTTAGACATTTGTCGAACAAAAAATTGGCATAACAGTTTACGCGCAGGATTACAAAATAAATATTGCAACTAGAATGAAAATTTTGGTGCTTACTTATACTTCAGATTGTAATAATTTCTCTGAACTTAAATAAATTTGTATTTAAAGCATTTTTATATTTTTAATGCAATGTTGCATTTAGCTAATACAAAATTTTTTAAATTTCAACAGTAAAATCACCTAAAAAAATATTTTTATGAACAATAAAAAGGAAATTTTAAGTTCAGTTTATGCAGACTAACATGAAATATATGTTTTGAAAATTTCATGAAAAAATATTCAGAAGTTTTTGATGTATCCTGCGCGTTATGCCCAAAAAACGCCATTTGGAAAATAATGACTTTAAAGTTTTGGAAACGCCGCTTCAGCTATTGAGCGGGTATAATTGTAAAAGTCAAAACTTCTGTTCTAATGGGAATTTCAAGGAAACAATTATATCAAAATATTCCGAAAAGATAGGAGTTTAACATCTAAAAAAATTAAAATTTCTTAAATTTTGAAGCTTTAAGAGTCCTGCGACCACTTAATCCTTTCCGGCACTGAGTAATTCTATTTATAAACTTATGAAATAATGAACTGACACCAGAATTTATAAACGAATTTATTAGAAAATGCGAACTTTCTTATTTTCACGTACATGATAAAAGGAAAATTTTAATTAAATATTCTTGGTGCCGTTTGTCTGTTTTGGAATTAAAATTATGTGTCTGTTTTGGAATTAAAATTAGGTGTCCGTTTTTTAAGGGCATCGCCCTCGAAAGATTTAATTAGAATGAATCGCATAAATACTGTGGGATTCGCGATAGTTTGCATTGCTTGTATCTCTCAATACGCCTCAAGTGACTTTAAAAGTTAATTAAACACCTATCTGGAAAAACACGGCACTGATCAAGGCGGCGTTGCAACTTTGAGACCTGAATTCGAAGCGCGCTTAGCACAATGCCAAATTTAAACTTTGAACACAGGTTTTGTTTTAGCTACACTGTAGAAATAAATGTTATTACTACGCTGAATTTAGTTTCATGAAATGCCAAATGAAGTTTAACTATGCACTGCTTTTATTGTCAGTACCGAATTAAGTTCATCATAAACAGATTAGGATAATATTGAGAAAAGAGTTATACGAATAGCTATATTTGATATTATTTAGGCACCATATCTCTTTGAACTTTCATGGTATACCCATTTACACTTTTCTAATATATGCAGTTATACCAACCCAACCCTACGTTGTATAGTTTTTTACAAAGTCTTAGTATTCTTTTAGCAACTTATATATATATATATATATATATATATATATATATATAATACAATTACAAATTCATATATTTATTCTACGGAACCCTCTGTACGCGAGTAATGCTCGCACTTGACCGTTTATTTTTTCAAGAATCAAGACTATATTTATTTAGGGAAGGAAACATTTTTTAAAAGTACTGATATACAAGCAGAGTTTCTCAAGGCTTTCAATATATTAAAAAAGGGAGCATATTTGTGCGAGATTCATAGTCCATACAGCGTTTAATTTTAAAATTGATTTTACTAATCAAACACGTTTAAAATCCCAGACAACGCCAGGCATTTCAGCTAGTGTATTATAACTCAGTAAGTTTTGGTCATAAAGAAAGTATTCTTTTACTTGTTAGATCATAGAGAAAATTTTGCCAATGGGAAAAAAAAAAAAAAAAAAAAAAAAAAAATCATAATTTAATCTTGTAAAACAAATGCATAGTTAAAAGCTATACTTGATATGAATATGCTTTGTAATTGAAATGTATTTCTATGATACATGGTTTAAGAGATAATCACAATGAACTCTAATTTTGAATCATGTATGCAATCAGAGTATGATAAACTTAATCATGGAGCCCTGTTCCTATACACTACAAACATAACATAAAATAATTTTATATGCTCTACTGGTCACTCTTATCATAATGATTACTAGTTAATAAAAGTTAAGATTGCAATTTACATAATGTAGAATATATGCAAACATTAAAAAGACAAGTATGCAAGCATTTAATAAAAATATGTTAATACAAATTATAAAAGATTTGGTAATTGTTAGTTATAGCAGCCCTCATAATTATGATTACGCCAAGTTGTAGTCAATTTTGCCAAGGTCATAGCTAAGCTTGTGAAGTGTTAATCTAACATTGTGCACACATATGATAGATATAAAAAAATAAATACCATTCCATTAAATAATACAGTTGATTCCCTCAAATCCATACAGCTTGGGACCAGAGGTTGTGCAGATTTTAGAATTTTGTGGATTTCTGGTCATTGCTTTGTTTACACTTTTTAAACTGTAATTTGAATTTAATACTGCAATCGAAATTACAATGAATTGTTACAATATGGTAAAATATTCAAATAATTAAGTAAAATAATAAAAATTCAGATAATTTTTAAAATGATTAAATTATTTAAAAGTAAAAGTCAAGTAAACAATTAATAATGCATAATTAAATATACATAATACAGATGATATAATTTTCCTTGAATTATTCAATGAAACTTTCCTCATAAAGGTACACTATTAATTCAGATCAAAATCATAAAATAAGGAAGTTTTATTTCTGGTTTAGACAAAATAATGACCAAAAAAGCTTGATTAATACATAAATATATTGGGTAAAATGTTTGTGATCACCAGTGATATCAGCAATATCTTGAATTGTTTCAGAAATAAGTTTATATTTTCATCATGAGAAAGCATGAGTTCAATCATATGAACCACAATTACATACTAAAATGCATATGTAATGATATAACAATAAAAAGTTTCTATTTTTTCCCCTACATCTGAATTGAAACTGAAGGTTTCATTGTTTACATCTGTGATGATGTGCGGATTTGAAGGAGTCCACTGTATATTATATGTCAATAAGAATAAATTACAATATTCCATAACCAATACTAATTAATGTGTAATAACATTTACTTAGGATAATAACTTTTAAATTTTTCTTCTCTCATGCAGTTGTTCCAATCAAGTATCGCATTTTCGCCCATGGTTATTTCTTACACCATTTTATGGGCCTTAATTCCTCTGCCCAATAGGCAATAATACTTAAATTTTAAAGCAATTATGAATGCAATGCTATTGTAGTGATCTCATCTTACATGATCAGTATAAAATGAGTTACTAGCTCAGAGTAACTGGCTTGGCTTTTTGCTCGACGCTAACGTTCTCGCCTCCTGATCACGAGATCCCTGGTTCAAATCATGGCTGAGCCAATTCACTCACACCTCAGTATTCTCAATCCAGTAGGGGTAATTAATTTCCACCACAGAGGCTTTTTTTTTACAACTAACTTTTTATGTTGCATCTCGATATAGCTTCCTCGTTAATAAGATGCAGACAACGCTAGTTTTATTTTGTTAGTAAAAACAATAAATTCAACATTCATACAATATTTTAGAAATCCTGAAAATAAATAAAGATTATCATCTAATGCTTTAAGAATTCCTGTTCTAGCATGACCTTCCTCTAGAAATATTCTAAATCGGGTTTGAGGGCTGCCTGTAAGGGAAGGAGAAAAGAGCCTGAGCATGTGCCACTGAGATACTGAGGTTCTGTATGCAATACTTTGATCATTACTTATCTAAGCCTTAAAGCTGAATTAGATGGAAATTTGATACAAAATGTTTCGTACCATTTACCATTTTCTACAAAAAAAAAAAAAAAAAATGTTGAAAAAAAAATCAGTAAAAATTAACACTACCCTCCATCATTACCATTACTCGTTCATGAGGTATGGCACTTGCACTAAGTTATATGTTAAGGTGGATTCTGAGCAAACATTTACATGCATTTTCTTTTGCACACAAACACAGGGTAGCTTTGGGAACAGATTTATCCCGACTAGGACAACTGGAAATACTTGCTGCTTAAAAATATGACAAATTGAATAATGTTAAAATATGAAGTGGTACATTTCACTTTACCTAAGGGTATATTTTTACACTTTTGAAAAGTAAAATGTGCAGGACTGACACTGATAACTATTCTTATATTCTATTCTTACCACTTTTTTTAAACAGTAACTTTTTTCATACACTTCTACTACAACTGCAAGAGAAATATACCACAAAGAATATTTTTTGAAAATATTCATAGAAATAAAAATATTCATCAATGGCAGGGCAGCACTAAAAGTGCCTTGGCCTCTAGTACCGATCAGGTAGGCTATAGTATCAAATTTTTCCTTTAAGCATTAATAACTTCTTACAAAAAAAAAAAAAAAAAAAAAAAAAAAAAAAAAAGGCAGAATCCTAGAACAAGTAAGACACCTGATTTGGCAATTTTTCTGGCACGTGCCTATAAACCATGCACGGCAACCCCTTAAAATGGATGTGTAATCAGAACGCAAAGGTGTTTGCTGACTTTTTAATTGGTCCACTTTCTAAACTGCCGCCAGACTTCTGTTTTCTACTACATCAACACCTTGAAATCATGGGAAATTCTTTTGAACTATCTTGCTAAATCAGAGAAATCTTTTAATGATTAAAATTCTTATTTTTCAACAACTTTCAGAAAAAAATCATTGCATCATCTCAATCTTTTAAAGTGCCTAGCTACATCACAGTAAACGCTGAATGATTCAAATTCTAATTTGTCAAAAAATTTTAAATAATGGCTTGGTTCATGTACAGTAGCAAACTCAAAAATGCATGAAATTCCTTAAAGGTCACCTCGTATGGTCACTAATGCATGTACAAAAAAAAAAAAAAAAAAAAAAAAGAATGAATAACAGGGGTCGATGCAGGTTTTTATTCTTGGGGCCTCATTTTGTGAAAATTAAAAAAAAAAATTGTGAATTTTGTTATATTTTTGTGAAAAGTAACATTTTGTAACGGAAGTTGAAATCCTGTTACTCAAATTCGAACCAAGAATTTATGAACAAAAACTTCTTTAAATATTCTTGCTAAAGTTTTTGTTTTTCGTGACCTGCTTTTTATTTACAAATTACACATTTTATAACAGTTTTTATGAAATAGAATGTTATGAAGAGGCAGGCATGCAAGTGCAACAATGCTTCCAAAAAAGTGAGAAAAGTGAGAAAAAGACCAAAATAAGTGACAAAAAAGTGACTAAAGCATGTCAAAAAAGTGACTAAAGCGTGTCGAAAAAGTGACATTAATGGTACGTGACAAGGATTTTTTTTCAATTTATTTGTAAGTTAAATTATGTAAATAAAACACCTTTTTGCTTTTAAGATGACAATCCTCTATCAAAATGACGGATAAGGTAAAACTTCAGTTTTATTTAATCATATAAAACAAAAAATACAATGTTAGCATAATAAACTTTTAAAATTTAATTATAAATAGTAAGGTTGTTTGTCGTAAAAAAAAAGGCAGGGGTCCTACCTATCACCTTTTAATTACCACTATTTCTAAAGAACAATCTTCATTTTATTTCTACAACATTTGCAATAAAAATCTATTGTTTGCAAATAGTGATATGATAACAGGTCACTGGTAGGATCCTTGCAATATTTTCTGCGACAAGTTCCAATTTTAACTGCAACTAACTATACAAAAAGAAACTATATGTTTAAGAAAAAATGATGGAAATAAAGAAAAATTAAAATTCTATTGCTAAATTCACCCTGAGTAAATAATTAAAACTCTTAGAAAAAGCGCAAATAAAACGTACCAAATTATTTACAGTGCACACATCTATATCTATAAAAGAGTTTGTCCTGACTGACTCATAATCAACGCTCAGCCCTAACTACTGAACCTAGAAGCATGAAAATTGGGGACAAAATACTTATAAGCACACACTAAGAAAGGATTTTTGAAAATTCCCTCCTAAGGGGATCAAAAGTTTTATAATTTCTGGCCATATCTCAGCAGCCGTTTTAGGTAGGAGTGTGAAAAGCCATAAAATAAATCTATTAAAAAAATAATTAAACACATATTTCAGTGATTTTATAAATTCCCCTCCTAAAGGGGTTAAAAGGGGGAGCAGAAAATTTTAGAACATTTGGCATATCTCAGCAGCAGTTTTAGGTAGGAGTGTGAAAAGCCAGAAAATAAATCTACTAAAAAATAATTAAAGAAGTATTTCAGCAATTTTAGAAATTCAACCCCTAAAGGGGTTAAAGAGGGGGGTCGAAAAATTTAGTATATCTGGCCATATCTCGGCATCCGTTTTAGATAGAGCAGTGAAATTCCAGAAAATAAATCTACTAAAAAAATAATCAAACACATATTTCAGAAATTAATAGAAATTCCTCCCTAAAAGGGTTAAAGAAGGGTCGAAAATTTTAAAACATTTGGCCATATCACAGCAGCCATATTAGGTAGAAGCATGAAAGCCAAGAAAATAAATCTACCGAAAAAGTAATTAAAACACGTATTTCAGCGAATTTAGAAATCCTCCACTCCCCCCCCCCCTCTATGCGGTTTAAGGGGATAAATTTTTAGGTCATTTTGCCATATCTTAGCAACCGCTTTAGATAGGGGCATGAAATTGAAGGAAATAACTGTATTCAAAATTAAACATGTATTTCAGTTATTTTTAGAAATTTCCCCACTAAGGTGGTTAAAGGGGGTGGGGGGCAAAACTTTTTGAACATTTGGCCATATCTCAGCAGCCGTTTTAGTTAGCAGCGTGAATGCCAGAAAAAAAGCTGTACTAAAAAATATTTAGACAAGTATTTTAGCGATTTTTGAAATGCCCCCAATGGGGGTTAAAGAAGAGTAAAAAATTTTAGAACATTTGGCCATATCTTAGCAGTCGTTTTAAGTAGGAAGATGAAATTCCAGAAAATAAATCTACTAAAAAAAATAATTAAGCGCGCATTTCAGCAATTTTACAAAATCCCCACCTAAAGCGGTTAAAAGGAGGTCCAAAATTTTATAACATCTGGCACATCTCAGCAGCCGTTTTAGGTAGGAGCATAAAATTCCAGAAAATAAATCTACTAAAAAAATTATTAACACATATTACAGCGATTTTAGAAAATTCTCCACCTAAGGGGTTAAAGGTGGGGGCAAGAATTTTAGAACATTTAGCATAAATCATAATAAATAAAGATGGAATTGTCACTGGAACTGAAATTCAATGAAGAATGTGCATGCTATGAATCTTACAGTCATGTGACGAGATTCCTTTTTAAATCTACCCTACTTTTCGATGAAATTCAAATGCAATCGAATTATGTTTTGCTCCTATTAGCCGTGATCCTACTTTTGTAATTCATAATAAGCGAGAAAATCATAGTACAGTTTAAATGACAATTTTTCTTAATGTCCAAATTGCTTGTTTTAACCGTGCACTCAAATTAGCCGGTCTCGTATTAACCGAGTTCAAATGTATTTACACATGACTTTTTGTGTAAAAATATCAATTATTGATGCTGAGGATATCGACAAATCTGAATGATAAAAATGTCGATTTTAGTTACCCCCCCCCCCCCCTTTTTTTTTAAATGTGAGCGAACCAGTTTCCACACTTGCTCACTTTTAGAGACTTCATCTCTTTTAGTCAGAAAAAGTGACTAAAAGTGACTTTTTTTAAAAATAGTGACTAAAAGTGACAAGTTTTTAAAAAAGTGACTAAAAGTGAGAAAAGTGACTAACTTGCATCCCTGAGAGGGCCTATTTTATTGAAAGGAATTTTGTGCAGGGGCCTGTTGTATTAAGTTCAATTTTGTGAAGGGGCCCATTTTATTAAATTTATTTTTGTGAAGGTGCCTATTTTATTAAATAGATTTTTGTGAAAGGTCCCTAAATAGGCCCCAAATTTTGCCTGGAACGACCCCTCATAAATAAATAAAATAAAAAAATCACTGGATACAGCAGCCTCGTTTTGAAGCAATCTCTAAAATTCAGGAAACTCAATAAAGTCTCACCTGCTAAGTTATGATGATAACTTAGCAGATGATGATAATTTTGATCATCTTTATGATGATAACTTGGCTAAGTTATGATGATTATAATATATGTATGAACGCTTCATATACATGAAAACCTATGAAAACATCATTGGGTTCAGGCAACCATGTTGTGCAGCAATCTTCAAAATGCATGAAATTCGTAAAAGCAGTGATCACTAATGGATGCGTGAGAGACATATAATAAAAGACTAATTAAAAACATTTAAACAAAATATACATAAAATTTTTAACATACTTTTGAACAAAAATGGTCGTTTTAATGTTTATAACAATCAGTACCGAATTTTAAAAAGGTATAGGTATCCCAATAGACATCTCCTTATTTGAAACCCAACACTAAGAAATGCTGAATTACACAATTTTCCAGCCATCAGTATACTGTAATCTAACTTCAGTGATGCCACTAGACTTTTGAAATCCTGGAACTCGGACACTTCTAAATTTTTTTTTTTTTTTTTTACAAAAGTGCATATTTTTTGCTAAAATAAGACAGATTCTATGTATTTAATGCAAAATATGCCACTTTTATGATCTTTCAAGAGGAAAATTACACATCTCGAAGGACCCACCACAATTTTTTTATGCATCCCTTCTCAAATTTTTTGCTTAAATGATGTGCTCATGGTTCGATGATATAGATCAATGGATATATATCTTTATATATATTTGATATTTATTTTTTAAATATCATGAAGTTTGATATTTGGTCTAGGAATTAATTTGTGTGGTTTTTAATAAAAAATTAAAGCTTTATTTCAAAAGCAAAATACATAAATACGTTAACAAAAATATTGTCCATCACTACCCACTACTTTTTCCCATCTTTCAGGTAATTTACGAATTCTGTGTCGAAAGAAGTCCTCACTTTTCGAAGCGATCCAATCAGAGATCCATTTTTCTATATTTTCTGAAGAAGTGAACCGCTGTCCAATCAAATCGTTATTCATGCAGTCAAACAAGTAGTAGTCTGAAGGAGCAATGTCTGGTGAATATGGCAGGTGGGGTAACACTTCCCATCCGACATTATCCAAATATGCTTTGACCGGTTTTGCGACATGTGGTCGGGCGTTATCATGTTGAAAAATAAGTTTATTATGTCTGTTATCCCATTCTGGTCGTTTTCTGGCCAGAGCTTGTTTCAAATGCATCAAATGAAGTCGATAACGTTCTCCATTAATAGTTTCACCAGGTTTCAGAAGCTCATAGTACACCACATCTTTCATATCCCACCATATACACAGCATAACCATTGTACAGTGAATATTTCGTTTCGGTTGTGATGGACCTGGTTCACCTGGCATTACCCAGGCTTTTTTTCGTTTAGGATTCTCGTAATAAATCCATTTTTCATCACCAGTAACAATCCGATGCAAAAATCCCTTATTTTTCTGATTTTGAAGCAGCATTTCGCAAACGGTTTTTCTTCTTTCAACGTCTCTTTCTTTCAATTCATATGGAACCCAATGTGACATCTTTTGAATCATTCCCATTGCTTTGAGGTGTTTGGAAACTGTTGTTTGATCAACCTCTAATGATTTTGCAAGTTCTTCCTGCGTTTGACACGAATCCTGATCGAGCAATGCTGTCAATTCTTCATCTTCAAATTTTTTTGGCAGTCCAGGTCGTGCTTGGTCTTCCAAGCCATAATCACCACTTTTAAACCGTGCAAAGCACTTCTGACACATTCGTTCAGCTAGAGCATGATCACCATAAACTTCCACCAAAATATGATGACTTTCGGTAGCACTTTTCTTCATGTTAATGAAGAAGAACCCCTGCAAAAACACTTTATGAAGCACAAAATTTGACATTTTCAGTTGGATAAAAATTGTTGTTGTTTACGCAGCTTAAACCAAATGGCATATACTAAACTGGATGCACAATAACAGTAGTTCTAAATGCATGTTTGAACAAACGAAACTATGGGACAATACGCTAGTTATGCCATCTCGTGTAAAACTTTGAATTAATTCCTAGAGCAAATATTTTCGATATTTTCATATATTTGACACTAATTTTCAAAATATTGCATTTATGATATTTTCAGTCAAAACAAGTGTAAATGAATTTTTTAACTATTATTGTTTGTGTCATTCTGTAGATAAGAGCTTTGGCAGGCCCTTTTTAGCTCTCCCCCCCCCCACCCCACTCTTCAAAAAAAAAAAATCTTTTCCCAGCTTTACATTTCAAGCTGAATTTTTAAATGCAGAATGTAGAACCAATAATTATGTGGGACAATATTTACTTAAAACAGCTATTGAAGGATAAATTGTCTAATTTCAAGAAGTTATTTACTGCTTCATAGAATCTTTTCTGGTTTTAGTTTCCTTTAGTTTAAACTACACAACAGGTTAGAGAATGAAAAAGGACACAACCTTACATTTATATTCAAATTTTTCAATAAAAACGAAGCATATAATTTTGTTGTATAAAACACAAAATTTTCTGGAAACTTGATAGTTAATCCCATAGTTTGTTTTTTGTGAGTGTAAAGAGCAAATTGTGTCTTTTCAGTTAGTTGATCTTTAATTTTGTTACATAAGTGAAAAAAAAAATACATTTAGAATATTGTTTCATTAAGTTTTCATGCTCAGGGATGTTGAAATGCATCATTTTACTCGTCACTAGCAAGTGAATTTTCTAACAGGGCGAGTGAATTTTTAGTCTTTGAAAACTGCAAACTATTGAAATATCCGAAAACATTTTTTTTTTCTTTTTTATTGTAGTTAGCTATATTTTTTAACTTTTCTAATTACTGCGATGTAAACATGGTATTAATGTAAGTTATATTTTATATTAAACTTTCTATCTCTTGTTTATATTTCTTAATTTTACAGGGATAAAAAAATATGAATATGCATTATAGTAATAGTAACCAACTATTTTTGAGTTGCGTAAATTTTGTCATAGAAATTTTCAACTGTACGTTGCATTTTACTGGCTGGTGAAATAAATCCTTGGCTGGTAAGATTTTCTAGAAATTCCCTACCCCTGTTCATGCTAAATGCAATATGTTTCAGCTTCTAGTTTATATTAGACTGAAAATATTTATAATTATCAATAAGTTGACTATTTTGAAAATATCGGAAATATAATAAAAAATATTGGATATATAACAAAATATCATGATAAATGAACCCTGGATGCGCTATAGTGCATCCCCAACATTACTGAACTTTCCAGCAAAAAAAATAAAAAAAATAATAACAATTTCAAACTTTACCGCATCAGCATTTTAATTTCAAATTTTAAAATTAAATTCAATACACAATACTTTTTCATTGCATAAATCTGAAAAGAAAAAAAAAGAGGCTTCCCATCTTCAAAACTTTTGAAAATTACACCTTTCCAACTCACCACGCTGAGTTGAGTTGCAATCTTAAATTTCATCATCAATGACGTCAACACAATAACATTTTCATGTAAGCGTAGCCAAAAATACAAAAAACAGTTATATTGCTAGAAGGAATGATTTATTGCCTCGCTAAATTAAATGTCACCAAGTGTCTCGCTTGTTCTAGGACACCCCCCCCCCCCCCCCAAAAAAAAAAAAATCAGTGATTTAAAACATTCTGTACTAAATATTCCCTAGCTCTCATTCTATGATTTTATTTAAAAAATAAATCTCTCTATGGAACGATTATTTTTTATATGCTGGGTGACACGAAAAAATTAGAACTTTTAAAATGCGTAGTGGCAGCCATGTAAAGTTAGCAGAACTATATAAAAGAGACTTTGAGCTGCTGACAATGTCACTATTTAGCAATTATGTATTACTGTCACAGCCAACAGTATCTTTTTGCCATAAGCAGCGGTAGAATTGATATAAAAAAGTCACTGGTCCGAAGGACCAGTAAGCATAAGAATTTACTGGTCTGCAGTAATCATCACTGGCCTGCTACATAAAATTCTTAAACACTTTGAGTGCCCCCGTCCTAGAATATAAACCAAACTTCCTTTGCAGTTATTGAAACTTTCCTGCATAATAAAATGTAAGGCGCAACCGGAGAACACTCTCCTTCTTGGTGCAATTTCAAAAATTGCCAAATTGGCACATTTTTGCATACTGTCTACCGGAGCTGCAACATCCGGGAGACAGTGTTTTTTATTATTTGTAGTTTCTTTTAATATATTTTAAGCCATTACTATCTGGATGAATGCTTGAAAGGCGAGAATAAATATTCAATCAGTTATTTTTACCTGTATTTTTGCACGCAACTTCAAAATGGCGGCAGTGAAAATAAACAAAAAATACATAAAATAAACATAAAATTTCAAATTGTTTCGAAATGCATTTTTAAAAGGAGTACATTTTATCAAATACAGTCAACTTTGTGAAACCCGCACACTTAGGGACCGAGGGTTTTGCGGATTATAGATCATCCATTTGCTTACATTTTATTTTTTACAGTCTGGAAATAAATTAGAAAAAACTGCACACAAATTACAATTACAATGTAAAAGAAAAACATAATGCATCATTATTTTACTGATTGTATTAATTTTTTTAAACATTGACACAACATAATGGTAATATTAGTTTTACTTTGTTGTCAATGATAATTTTTTTTTCTGTAGTCTATGAATACTCATTACTTTTTGCTCTGAGATAAAATTTTGGGTACTTTTCGGTTAGCCGGGCGCCAGTGTTATATATACATATATATTTATGTATACATGTATGTATATCTACATATATATTTACATATATATATGTGTGTATATATACAATATGTGTATATGTATATATGTGTATATTTACATATATGTGTGTATATAAATATGTATATATAACACTGGCACCCGGCTAACCGAAAAGTACCAAATTTTGTTGCCCTGTGAAATTTAAATATTTATACCCAATTTATATTTAAATATTTATTCATTGGAAAATTGATAACTTATGAAAAAAATACAAAATTTAACTTTATCTAAGAGTTTAACTGTTAATGATATTTTCACTGTTTACATTCCAACATGTAGTGCGGATAATAGACATTGGTGGATTTCGCAGAGTTGACTGTATACCAAAAAACAAAATTTTCACTTACCCAAATGATTAAAAAAAAACGTTTGTTAACAGTGAGGGGAGCAAAATGATATTTTGTTTTTTTAATCGGAGGGGCTCTGCCTCCCTGAACCTTCCATTTTCTTCATTCATAATTTTACCTTGTACTCTAGAATGTCATTCAAAAGCATCACTCAATCTATCGTTTTTAGTCATTCATATCTTGGACACAATCAGCCTCTCTTTCCTACATAATTAAATTAATGCTCAAAAATACAGGTAAAAACCGATCGAATATTTATTCTCACCTTTCAAGTACTCGTCCAGATAGTTAATGGTTAAAATATATTAAAAGATACTACAAATAATAAAAAAACACTCGACTGCAGTGAAACGACCTCTTAAAAAGCCAGCGTCCATAGCGGGAATAACGTATTTCAAACAAAATTTAAACAGGTCTCCTGCTCTCCTCTTTTGTCCATTAAGAAAACCTTTTACAAAAAACAATTGTCCAATTAGAGAGCAGTTTACAAAACAAGGAGTTTTTAAACCATCGACGCTCTCTCAAGAGAAATTTTAGGGTTGCCATAATTTGTAGTCCGAAATACCAAGGTTGCCACATTGGCACAGTTATCGGCCGTTTGGGAAGAGGTAGAGTGTTCTACGAATTACCCAAAATGTAAAATTATAATTTGCTAAAAATTAAACAGTACATAAAGAAAAACTATAAAATTATTGATTAAATATTTCATTTCAGATTACATATTTCAACTGACAAAGGTTTAATGCAATTTTTAATTTAAAAAAAAAAAAAAAAATTATGTGATTTGTTTAGGGATGCACCGAATATTTGGTATTCGGCCATGTTACCGAATATTCAATTTGGCCCAATATCAAACTATTCGGTATGCCCAATATTTGGCTTGGCCGAATCGCAAACTATAAGGCCTGCCGAATATAGAAATATTAGGTCAGACCGAATACTTAAAAAAAACTTTTAAATCATAATTTTAAAAACCTTACACAATTTCTACTTTTAACTGTCAATTTATAAAGATATTCAGAATAATTAGAAACAGAATCGTATTTAAATAAAAGAGAATTTTTTTACATTATTTTTTGCTGTTTGTTAAGTATTATTTAAGAAAATTACGAGGATTTTCATAGGAATTAATTATGTACAAATGCAAGTTCCTGAACATTGTCCAGTAAATAATCTATTTCTTGCTAAGATTTTTAGAACAATGTTTAGGGTCAGGTGGGGGAAAGTGGTGGTAATCTAAAAAAATGCACTTTTTTCACAATAAATGTACATATTTTTACTTTTTTTTCAATTAATACATAATTGGAGTTTGTGACAAATATTTCTATTAAGATTTGTAAATCTGGCAACAAGTTTACTGTTGTTTATCTTCTTTTTTACATATATGTGCAGTTTCTTCTTAACACATGGCATTGATAAACTTTGTTCTTGATCCTTTCTCACTTGAAAAAAATTAGTATATTTTGATACATTTCAGTAGAAGAACTTCTTAAAAACAGATTCATGCATCAAGGTAAGAATTATTTTATTATTTCAATTTTTTATGATTTTTTTTCTGAGGTGGGGGAAAGTGGTGGTATAGTTAGGCTTAGCTCAATGTTGTATGATGATTCAATTTTAGACTGTAGATGTGATTAATTTTTAAAAATGGGCTGTAATCAGGGGCGTGCCTAGCGGGGGGGTGTTGGGGGTGTAACACCCCCCCACTTATTTGGAAGAGTTGGTAAAATTTAGAATAGTCGGAAAGTTAAGAACACACCCTGCAAAAAATCCCCTCTCCTGTCGTCAGTATCATTTCAATTCTCTGTTGTCCGTCATTTAAAGGGGAAAAGAAATAACATCTCACGGAAGATTGTGTATGATTCTGTGTGGGAGGGAGGGGTTGTCAGAGAGCGGAGGTGATAGATAGAGAGAGAATCGCGTTTCTGAGAATTTGAGACTTTCGGGAAAGGAGGGGGAGGAGGGGGTTGTTGCAATCTCTACTGTAAGTTTTCCCATGTAGCATCTTTAAGTGCTCCCTTCTGCTATGGACTGATTCTTAGAATTTGGTGACCTCTTGGCTCTGGATTTGGCGCTAGTTATTTGAGGTTGTTGCATTTAAAAGATGAAGTCACGGACACAGAAGCAGAGCGATTTGCGAAAGTTTATTTTTGTCGCATGATGGCGAAAAATTCAGTGAAAAGTTTATGCACATACTGTGATCGTGTACACACACATTTCACAGAAAAAAAAAATAAATTTATATCGCCATATAAGAATATTTCATCCGAATGAAAACATCAACCTCCAGAAAGGAAAACGGATTCAATGTACAATATGTAGATATTTCTGCATTTCTATTAGAGGCCTGCATAGTCATATTCAAACAGATCCTCCAGATGTAAAATTCAGAGCTTCGTAAAAATGTTTCCGAAACATCATTTTCATCACAAAATTTTACTGCGAATGTTAAGGCTTTTGCAGACCGGGTTCGACACTACAGCGAAAGTTTGATTGAGGAATGCGATAAAATCCTAACTAGCAATTCTATGGAAAATGTCAATGTTTCTAAAAGGAAGATTCCTCGACTTTTCTAAGTTGTGATCCAGCCGATCGTATTGGAAAGAATTTAACCGAAAACCAGAAACGTTTCATCCTGTCTCGTGGACCTTATCAACCTCAGAGATCATCTTACCCTGTGAATCATGACATAGATCCTAAGAAGCAGAATAAGTTTAGCTCCTGCTGGTATAAAGAATATCCATATTTAGAATACAGCGACCAACTGGATGCCGCATTTTGTTTTGCTTGTTCACTTTGCTCTGATGACCCGGGGCCTGAAAACGCAGAAGAAGCTTGGATCAGTGTTGATATTCGTGTATGGCATAAGATGAAAGGCCGAGGAAAAAACCGTAAAGGCAAGTTAATGGTTCATTTTACGAGCAATGCTCATAGAACCGCAGTGTATAAATTAGATAATTTGGCCCAAAAAAGTAAGCACGTTGACAACTTTCTATCTAGTCAACGTAGAAAGGCAGCAGCTAACGCGGAGCAAATTCGTCTAAGAAACAGAGAGATTATTAATATACTTCTAGACTGCACCAGATATCTAAGTCGTCAAGCATTTGCATTTTGGGGACGAGAAAGTGACAGCGGTAACTACATTCAGCTCATTAGATTAATGACCAGGTGGATTCCAACTTTAAAAAACTGGATTGATGATAATCATTTTCGCCCATACCATGCCAACGAGTCACAAAACAACTTTATTGGGGTTCTTGGATCATGTGTCCGTGAAAAAATAGTTGCAAATGTCAAAAATTGTGGATTTTTTAGCGTTATGGCTGAAAGCACACCCGATGTCTCTCATCTTGACCAGCTCTCAATTGTAATCCGATACGTGACCCAGTTTCACCCAGAAGAAAGGTTGTTAAAACTAAAAGATTATCTAGCTAAAACAGGCGAAGGAATGGCTAAGCTTATTTCTGAAATTCTACAGTCAGTTGGAATATTGCTTTCTCAAGCTCGTGCACAGTCTTACGACACCACGTCATCTATGTCCGGCGCATTTTAGGCTGTCAATCAAAACTTAAAATTGTTCTACGACAGTATTCAGGATCTCTATAACTTTTTTAAACTGAGTACAAAGCGATTCGGCATACTGACAGAGAAAATAGAAGTTCTTCAGAAGAGTCTTACTTTGAAATTTTTGTCAAAGACAAGATGGACTATGCGAGCGGATTCAGTCAGAGCTATTTTATCGTCCTATGATGCCCTCATCCATACTCTGCTAATTATTTCTGAAGACATGAAGGTTGACAAGGATGCTCGAGCTAAGGCGGCAGGGTTAAGAAGCAAAATGATGTCATACGATTTCATTGTTTCTTTACTTGGAATGAAAACAATTATGTTTCAGACCAAGTTAGCAACAGAGCAATTGCAACGTGACGACCTGAACATTTTAGAGGGAACCGACATAATGCAGAAAACTTACGAAAGCATTCAGAAACTCCGGAATGATGACACGGCGGCAATAATGAACATCATTAAGGAAGCTGACAACATCTGCGAGATACATGGAATAAATCAAGATTATGAGTTCAATTTGCAGCACAGGCGACGGAGGCCTCCATCGAAGATCGACGAAAATCCTAAAACTGCAGTTCTATTTACACGAGAGAATTATTTTAAAGCAGAAATTTTGAAGGTGGTAGATGGGCTTACAACTGCATTTGTAGACATTCATAAGTTGATATTTGAGAAAGTTAAACCACTAGCCTGTCTCCTTCCATCTAGGATCAAGTATAGCTCTACCGAGGACATTTCTAAACTATGTCAACTATTTCCTGGTGATCTCAAAGATGTAGATAACTTGGAATGTGAAATTGATCTCATGTCCTCAGAAATAGCTAGTTCTGAATCGGATACAATTGGGGCAGCAGCGCAAAAATTTGTGGGGAAGGCTCATTTGTATCCTAACCTTTCTTTGGCCTACAAGTTGGTTTTAATTATTACAGTAACTGTAGCAAGTAATAAAAGAAGTTTCAGCAGGTTAAAGTTAGTAAAAAATTACTTGCGTACCACCATGTCGGAAGAGCGACTGGACTAACTAATGCTATTAACCTGTGAAACAGACATAACTGACATGTTGGATTTAGACAGTGTAGCTGGAAAATGGGCTATTCTGAAGGATAGGCGGATGATAATTTAAAAATGTAGAAGGATAATTTTTAGTCTCTTATACTAATATATATCTTATTTTTAGCAAGCAAGATTTGTCTTTTTTATATATCTTAAAATTTATACACTTACATTACACAACAGCATGCGGTTTTATTTATAGAAACATAAATTCCGAAGTACTTCAAAATTCTTAAATTGTTACTTTTGAGAACTGGTTAATGTACAGTACATCCATACACATTTCCTTTTAAATCGTAAGCAGAATCCTAATTAATAACAGGATTCTGAACTCTACTTATATAGTAAAATAATTTTTAAAAAATTACACATATTGAACAACAACATTTAATTTCGACTGTGGTTAAGGAGAATGCAGGTGAACACTTAAGACTTTTAGTGATTTTTATAAATTCACAGTATTGTAGAACAGTTGACTCCGTCGCTGAGAGGGGGGGGGGGGGGGCTATCACAAAGTCTTTCTCACCCCCGATCTTGCAGTCGGCAAAATTCAGTTCACACCCCCCCACTAAAACAGCCTTCGGCACGCCCCTGGCTGTAATAAAAGTATTAATCTTAAAAAAATAGGCTTTATTTATAAATTTTAATCTTAATATGATAATACAATTAAATTAAAAGTTATTTTTTACATAGGGTCAGGTGGGGGAAAGTGGGGGTGGGGGTATATTGAAAAAACCTATTTTCTCTTTTAAATTAAGATATTTTGTTAATTCTTTTTTAGAGACATACATTGAGATTATGGCAACTATTCTTATTTTAGTTTTAGAAACTGGAAACAAATTTAATGTTTACAAACTATCTTGTTTATGCTCACTGCATACCGTCAAAAAGTCGATCAGCTAAAATAATCGCCCAACTGATAAAAATTAATACATCACATAAAGCATTTGAATAAGTCACCATTGGGGAACTATTAGACTTTTCTTGCTATTTGGTGGTGAAGATTATACAGAGTTCAGCAATATATGCTACATACTAAGTGAACCTAATTTTGATAGCCATGGACATTATTTATTTAATTAAATAATATCTGAAAATATTTTTTTTTGTGCATTTGTACCTTTAAAAATAATTAAGATACATTTATTTCAGTGTATTTTTATTTAAAAAACAATATTTACACATTTTTATTTAAATATACACTAATTTTGGAACTACCCCCACTTTCCCCCACCATGGGGTAAAGTGGTGGTATCAAAACATGCTCTTTTAAATGTATCACTGTCAGAAAACAATCGAATAAAATTGAGTGGTTATGCTTCATGTTTAATCTATATGAATCCAATGTATAGAAAATGCATCAAAAGTTTCATTAAAAAAAATTTAATAGTTTGATTTTAGGGCCTTTTCTAAAAAAAGCTTGATTTTACCACCACTTTCCCCCACCTGACCCTACAATCTCTGAAAATGATCGCCCACTGCAGACACCGATCTAGGATGCATTTAAAAACTTCCTTGCTTAATCAAAGGGAGTAGAACAGTTATTCTTGCTGAGTTGCCGCCATATAAAATTTGAATAGATTGTATTATTTATTTACTTTTATTTTAGTCTCTTCCTGACAAACAAATAATATCTGATCCTGTATAATTTTTCTTCCAATTTTTTCACAATCCATTTGATTTTAAATTGTTTGTTTTAGAATTTAAGAAAATTTTATTCATTTGTTTTAATTCACAGAAGAAACCATGAAATTAAGAATTTTATTAATTAAAAAAGTTTTATAACTATCCTCTTTTTAAATAAATCAAAGCAGATTTTTTTCAGTATAAAATTTCCTTGAAAGAAGCTTTTGTTTATCAAAATGAAAGTTTCTGTTTTAAATATTATGTAAAATTGCTTTAAAATTTTAATGCCTTTAAACTTTAAAATATAAAAGTATTCGACAAGCCGAATATTCGGTATTCGGCTAGATATTCAGAATTCGGCCTAACAGTTACTATTCGGCTAACCGAATATTCGGTATTCGGCTGAATATTCAGAATTCGGCCTAACAGTTACTATTCGGCTAACCGAATATTCGGTATTCGGCCAAAATCACTATTCGGTGCATCCCTAGTTTAGTTGCAGCTTCCTCAGGGAAGTTTACGTTTACCAGTCAGAGAGGGGGGAAAAGTTACTGGTGACTACGGACCATTAAATTTTTCAAATTAGAGGTCCGATTGAATTTTTGGTGATCTCAGACCAGCGGACCACCAAGGATTTCGAACGTTGAAAGCATGTTTTACTTTAGGTTTTTCAAAAGTTCCCTTTTTGGTGTTATCTTGTTTACCCGAATGTGTAATTTAAACAAAAAATACATATCAAATATTCAAATAATATAACCAGAAACTTACGGAGACATCTTTAAATAGCGTTTGAAAATTGATTTTATTTATGAAAGATATTGGCAGATTTTCCTGACCGTTGGTAATGTCATCAACGAAAACATATGGAGATGATGAAGAATCTGCGTTCATACTCAGTGTTATCTATATCAAATAAAGAAAATCTTCAATCACACTCACACATCACAAAACATTTGCCTTGGCTTGGTCAATTGTTTATTTACATTTGCACATTTAGCGTCCGTATATGTCGGCTAACTGCGTTATTACTCTAATAGCCAGAAGCTTTCCAGAAGTCATCCAGTGCAGAAAAGAATTACTAGTAGCTCAATGAAGTCAGATTGTGTGTAGTAGAGTACCTTTATACATATGAAATTGGTCAGAAGTCAGGCGCGGGTGGCTAATTTACAAACCCTCAAGCTTTGAACACCCTTGGCGAAAGGGAAATGTAGCCAAATAATTTGGCGAGAAGAGATCAGTACGCGCATGCGCGTTTGGTAGGTGTCCAAAGTTAGAGGGTTTGTAAATTAGCGTGCGCATGCGTGTATCATCGTCGGTGTAGGTAGAAGCTTGAGGCTTTGTAAATTAGGAAGAAGCTAATATTTTGATATTGAATTAGATAGAATTTTCTTTTAGCGTATTATCCTTTGGAAATATTGTTAAATTAGCGAATAAACGTGGCAATTTTTACCCCAAAAGACTTCTATTTGGTATGTAATGATGTTTTTTTTATATATATAATTATACATTTTGTATTTAAATGTAGTTTTATTAAAGTTTCGTAATAGTTGAAGGAATTTAAGTGGTAGCATGTGTATTTTTATAAATTATTGCTTTGAGGCAAAATTATTATTATTTTTTTTAAGGTTTTTATTAATGTTACAAATGATACTGTTTTAGTAAACATGTATAATTAGCTATTTTCCGTTTCTCTGTCCCTACTTTAGAGTACTTTAAAAAATCGGCGTTTATCTTTTGAATCAAACATTTATTCTTGTATTATATTTTGGTTTTCATTTTTTAAATATTAATATGTTTAAGGTGCTTTTATTTTTTAAATATATATAATTGTGCTTAAGATGTTTTGATTTAAAATTCTTAAGATGTTGAGGCTCTCATTTTGTGAATTCTTATAACTTTATCTTCAAATTTGATAAAAATGTAATGTAAACAAAAGAACTGTTTTGCCGTATCGTATCCTTTTTTTTAAATAGCAAAAATTTATTGTAATATTTATATCACTTTAAAAGTATTTTTTCATAATTAGCATTATGTGATAAATATTTACATGCTACAGTAGCATAATTATTTCTTTTTTTGTCTAATGGTTTCAAACAAGCATACTTACATTTCTTAGCTAATAAATAGTTATTCATTAGTAAATAATATTTGCCTTTCAAAAACTAATTTCTGTATATGTATGCATGTACCCATTAGATTTTTTTTTTTTTTAGTTTGCTACATGCTTTAGCTACAACAGTTGATGATGGAAAGGCAACAAGGATGGTGCGAGTAGGTGTTAAGCTGGGTGATCTGTTCATCAGCAACATCAGTTATTGCCACTAACATGACAACGGTCAGTGCAGAAGGTGCAAAATTCAACTAATATCTAGTACAGTTGCAGCATCGCTGGTTGCTTATTTTTGTGTTGGCCCGTTGGAATGCGTCTGGGAGGCTATAGATTAGAAAGAATAATCTTTAGTATTTTAGATTCAAACTTGCAGGCTAAATCACATTTTATATGCTGCATGGAAGCTACTTCTTTTTGTTTTATTGCCTATCTTTATGAGAAGTAAGTAACTTATTGCTTTTTAGAAATTTTTAGTGCTTTTATGTACTGTTCATATAAGAGTAAATTTATTTAATATTTTTTGATTTAAGACATTAATTTTTAAGGAAATTAATAATTATCAATTGTGTATAATCAGAACAATCGCGTAGATTAAAATAAAGACTTTAATATACTAAGATTATTGTTTGAGGAAGTACCATGCTTAAAATAAGCATAAATAAAATGTAAAAAAAAAATAAGCACACTTTTATTAGTGTACTCAGATAGAATAGAATATTCCGGATTTGGGGTCCTATACTGTATTAATATCTGTAACTACTTTTTGAAATAATAAGATGTATGAGATCAAAGAAAGTTTTGGGATTGGCACGTCCAACTAGTTTTTTTTATTTTTATTATATGAACATCCTGATCCCCCAGCGTTGTCCAGTCTTGTAATCATAAGCTTAAAATATCTCATCAGTGTTGAAGGATTTTATATTTTCACACGACAATCTGTCTAAACAAGCCGAATGATGGAGGTTGCACTGCCTTTGGCAGTGTAAACTCTCGAATGTGTATGATTTTATATTTTTAAATGAAAATCTATCCAAACAAACCTAGAGTTGTTGGCCCTGCTGCCTTCGGCAGCTTGCACTAAGCCTATTACGTACGCCCGGTCTCTTTTTAAATGTATTTTTAAATAAAAGACCGGCATAACTCGAGATAACTTTACATATACCTAAAATCAATGCTGAATGATTTAAATGAAAATTTTTCCAAATGAACGTAGTGTTGGGTGCCCGACTGTCTCCAGTAGTGTAAACCCTCGAATTTATATGATTTTATATTTTTAAAGGAAAATATTTTTACACACTGATCGCCTGTTTACCAATATCACATAAATATACTAGAGGACTGAAGCGGCCGAAATTTTCTGACCCTGGTTCAGACCTTGCCAGAGATATGCTATCTTGACCCAGTGTAACAGCTAAAAGCTCAGTCCCGGTCTTAGCCAATCAAAAGTTATTATTCACGTTATTTTATTGCCACATTTACGATCTCAGAAACCAAATTAATGGAAACAGAAGCATATTCTTTCATTATTTAAGTATTAAATAATGAAAAATTTGATAAAAGCATAATTTGCAAAATTTAAATAAAAAATTTCTAAATGCAAGTTTAATTTACATAATTTATAAGGGAACCTGAATTTAAAACTTGTAATTGCACTCAATTTTATCAACATTGCTATAAACTAATTTATTTTAACATTATACTTCCAATAAACTTGATAGTTAACATGAAATTAATCTGAAATTAAACGAAAATTCCTTATATTATTCAGATCTATCTACATTTCTATCATTTCAGTAACAAATTAAACAAGTCTGAAATTGTACGTCAAATGTGGCAAATGAGGTGCGTTCGTATGATAACTGTTTCATAAATATTCAGATTTTGGTGCAATAGCTGTTGCACTCTTATGAAAAAAGGCACAAATACAAAATTTATTACGATTATATATATTAAGTTCGGCAGTACGGAAATAATAGGACTAGATCTTAAATAGGATGTCATCACCATGGCAACCTAGAATATCATGACCTATCATGGGATATCATTGAATTAATGACTTAGGATAGTATTTAATTCAAGAATGAAGAAAACTTTTATTAATATCTTTTTCAGTTTTGATTCAATTTTCATAAAAATTTGAAATGACTCGACAAAATTGTGCAACAATTCTATATATTCAATTTTAAACCATTTGGTTGGATAATTTTTGCGTTGTTATATTGCTTACAGACGATCTGACCAGAAAATGATTATAGGTGCTATGTATTTATATTATTATGAATGCACCTAAAAAAGTAGCTCTCTCTATATATATATTTCACCTTCATTTATTAAGCAAAAATAAAAGCATAATCCTGTTTGTGCTGTCGTGTATATGTCATGCGAGCATTTTCAAAAGGTGATTGTGTTGTGTGGCCAATTTAGTTGCTTTTTTAATTCAAAATAGCTAGCAGAATTTCTGAATAGTTACCTTCACTTCATTAATTACGGAATGTCTATCATTAAATAAAGCAAAAATTACTATTCAAAATTTCAGGCAAATTAATAAAAAATATGCTAAATTGAAAACATCGGTAGAAGGGGGCCTTGCAACAATTCTTGCACACAGCCTCGCTTTCGCTAAGGGCAGCTCTGATCCATATTCTATGTATTGGAGACTTAAGAATCTGAAAAATGCTATACAGTAAAATCTTCTATAAGACGAAATTAATTAGGAAAGAAAAAATATGCGTTATAGACACGTTCTTTTCTTAGCAAGTTTAAATGTATTATATTCTTTTCTCACATATACTCATTTTGCTTGAATCAACACATTTTTCTGTTTAAGGCAGGATTCCGTCATAGGTAGGTTCAGGGGTGTAAAAATCTAGGTGCCAGCGGATAGTTTCTCACCACTAAATTTTAATAGGTTTTGTCGCTTAAATTTTATTACCATTCTTACAAAAAAATTAGACAAAAAATAGCAAATAAAATTTAGTGGTGAGAGACTCTCCGCTGGCGCCTAGATTTTTACATTCCTGGGAAGGCTGTTTTTCACATGTTTTATTGCCTAGAAATTGCTATTCTTTAAAAATAATATTTTTAAAAGTTTAATTATAGAATTATGGCGATTTAAAAATTTATGCATTTTTTGCAAAAATTTTCATGAAGGGCCAAATTTTACTGATTTTTGCATGGAACAGGCCATGCTGAGGCAATAATCTTCATACTTGCTGGGCTGAGACCAGCACTTAAAATTTTGGCCCTTGCAAACCTTTGAAGAATGAACCCATTCCCGGTTTTTTCACTCCCAAAAATTCAGATACCAAAGATGAGAAATTTAATATTAATGAGATTTTTAAATAAATGTAGGCGAGCAGAAATTTTCAGACCCAGACGATCAAAATATATTGGTCCTGCCTGGGCTAAACTTTTAGCATTTATGCTAAAAATTTGACCCACCCAGCAAAGAAAAATCAACTAAATCAAGCCCAGAGTCTTAACCAGACTCCATTTTTGATAGAAAATCAGATAACTTCTTAATCAACATTATCCTATAAATAAAATTATTTAAGATATATTTTATACATACTCATGTAAAAATTTTGCAGTTGCAGCTTAAACTAGTATGTCCACAAGCTATGAAATATGGAATGACAACATTATTGATTACTCGGAGAAATTCATTTAAATGGACATTACTACATTTTTTTTTTTTCTAATGAGTCACCATGACTCATTAGGAAAAATAATGTAGTTTAAAATGGAAGAAAAACATTTAAGAAAAAATAATTTTGAAGCTCTATAAAGATTTTTAAAAATATATTTCTCTATAATTTAATAAAATGAAATAAACTTCTAAAGATTTCGTCGAACAAAGGAAAATTTCACTGTTATTTTCGCAAAAACCTGCCGGTCTAACACGGCCCTCCCAAAAAAATAAGTAGTACTTCAGTCCTGGTCCGGCAAGAGTCTGCAGATAAAAATTAAGCTTGAGCATGGTCCAGCCCGAGTCTAATAAAAAGAGATTAAAAAGGTCCGTGCAGATCTTAATGTGTACATTTTAAGTAAAAATCCTATGAAAATGATTTAAAACAATATTCATAGGTTACATAAAACAAATTAGTGGATATAAATTTTTAAAATGTTTAATATTCCATATTTTCTAAGAAAATATTCTATTTGTGAAAAATGTATTTTCTAGAAAAAATCCCATTTTTTTCCCCCTCTATCCATAAGAAAACAATAGCAGGTAAAATCAGGTTACAAGATCAAATGTTGGACTTTACTCTGATATGCAAGGTCCGGATTGTATCCTAACCGAATCCAAAATCTCTGCTGAAAGTCAACTTGAGACCCGACAAGAACAAATTTTTTCAACAGAAATATTAAACCCAAATCTAAAATGAAGGAAAATTAATCATATTTTAATGCATTTACGAAAAAGTAGTCTACAATTATATTTCTTGTATCAAGTTATTTTGGCTTTTACCATTTAAACAAATATTTAGCATCTTCTTTTTTTTAAAAAAAAAGTTAACTCGAATGAATCAAATTCCAACCCGAACTGAACATTTAAAACCAACCAGACTCACAACGGGGAAAAAAAAAAAAAAAAAAAAAAAAAAACATGCCAACCCAACCCGAACTTCAGTCGAGTTTGTGTACTATCCGATTATGCGACTCAATGCAGGATTCAATTCTGTACCAAGTGATTGAAATAAATATAAAATACAACTTTGAAATGTTCATGCAAGAAGTATTTTAAAAATATCTACAATAACGCCAAATATTCTTAGAAACGACCATAAAATAAAACAGATTCAATTGCATTGTTAAAATATCTTGTATTTAAGAAACAGCACAGTGATGGTTAGTATTTTTTTTTTTTCCCTTGGTAATCATTTCATGTATAAATGCTTTTAAAGCAAAATCTTCTAATTGAAATCTATATTTATTTCTTTGAGATTGTGACAGCTAAACTGTTCCAAACAGAGTGATAGAAGAAGGGAGAAAAAAGAGAAAATCATGAAATTTCTTGCAGATTGATTGGAATTAAATAAAAAGTTTTGATTTGTTTTTGAGAACTTTATTATAAAACACGCATACACACATAAATAACGGTTGTATTCACTATAAGTCATTTTTAATTTTAATCGTATAAAAACTATTGGTGCATTTATTAATACTTAACAAAATCTAATAGCATTTTTCAGTTTTTGATAAGGGAAAAAACATTTAGAAAATGCTGAAAGTTGATTTTTTGAACTGAATTTCCAGATAAGACAGCTCAAGGAAGGTCATCATCAAATAGCCATCGTTTATAACTTAAGATATAATACATTTATCGAAAATGGAAAAACGTATTCGATTTCAAATCACTTTGATAGATATGCCAGCAAATTCTATGCTTTTCCGTTTAAAATTACTGGATCTCGATGAATTATTGCACGAGGTTTCTTTTTAATCTCCCCCCCCCCCCCTTTAAAGAAAGTCTGTATTTCCGATCTACAGATTCTTTTAGAAATGATTAAAATGAGAATTTTCATATCTTATTCAATTGACGAAATGGGATGTGATAATATTATTTTATTTGTACATAGCACTAAATATTAAAATTAATATGTTTATTATCTATTTGTAAATAATTTTAATATATGGCACGGTGAAAATAAATGTCATTTTATCCCGTTCGAACACGCTATTTAAGATACTTGAGATAAAGTTGAGACTGCTAACGCCCAATCGTTCTCATGTGTCTCTTCAGTGTATAGAAAAGTTTACTCAATTTCAACGGGATTTTTTTTCTTTTAAATATTATTTATAATGAATTATCAATTTTGAATATCATACTTATATTATTTATATCAAATTAATAATATCATATTTTGGTACTTGTGGTTTCTAAAATTCAGTTTAATTAATTTTTTTTATTGCAGAATCATTCGTGATATACCAAGGTAATGATGCAATTTATCATCCGTGCCATATGCCAGAATTTAAGCTGCAGATTTTGTGCAATTTCAGTGTAGTTTTTCGTATTTATATTATTTAAATCATATTAATAATTTCGAATTTTGTATTTAAATTATTTACTTCTAATTAATAATTTCATTTTTATAATTTCTTAATTCAGCTTATTAATATGTTTCTGTTTAGCATGTCATTCGCGATTACTGCGGAAATTTCACATGCGGCGTTTCTTCCAGAAATTACGGTTAGTAAGTGAAATTTATTCCCAACAAGGGCAAGAATTCTTCAAAATTTCCTAAATCCTCCTTTCGGTAATTACTGCTTGTGATAAAAATGTCATTTAAATTCCCTCTCGAAATTTCAGTTTCCTCTTCTTTGTGCCACCCTTCCCCAATCACAACATTTTAAATTCTTAGATCTATTTTTCATTGATTTTTTTAGGGTACCATACTTAAAAAAAGAAAATGGAGCCATTATAAGTTAATCGTGTTCACATATTTATAGATTTTTAGCTATCCACAAATATTTAAAAATATATATATTAAATTAAAAAAAAAATAGGGTGACTAACTAAGTTACTTTATTTTTTTTCGGCATGTGTGTATCATGTTGGGTATTGTTGGAAAGATCTTGTAACACCGTATTCAAAAATATTTGTTTTAATTTTAGATATTGTCAAAAATGTAATGCAAAAGTATGTTCCCCCCACAGCCTATTTCCAAATCAAGTGAAACTAAAAGGGGCAGTAGCAGTTTATTCAAACTTTGCTGGAATGTTATGGTGATTATCCTGGGTGACATAATTTTGGAGAAAGTCGCATTTTCCGTTAAACACAAACTTAACTTTGCAGGGCTCAGTGGCAGCATTTTTAACTATAAAAGTTATAAAATTGACAGGCCTGACTACTCAGGCGATTTGGAATCAAATAGCAATTTCCATTTTTTAAATAAATAAATTGCTTATCAAGTAAAATGAGATTTTTGTCACATAACAACAGGTTTTTCTCCTTTCCCATGCTATCACGTACAGAAATTCGATTCAAAACTCCAACTTTGACAATATTTTGGCTAAAAATAGAAAACGCCATTTGATTACATAGTTTCTGAATAAGAACACCTGTCAATTTTACGTGTTTCTGAACAGCGAACAAAAATGAATTCAGTAATGTGTCAGAAAGTTGCTTCTTTGTATTTGAGCCTTAATTACAGAGAAATATTTTCAAGAATCTACTTTTTACTATACGGCTTCAAAAGTTGTGATGTTTTTAACCCTCTTTTTTTATTTTATTCTAAATTACGTTAATTTTCTCATGAATGTCTAAGCGTCTAACATTGCTGTTGCTATTGTGTATTTTCTGTCTTGTGAACACATATAATCTAAAATATGCTGTAAAATTTTCCTATAAATATGTATACAGTATTCTTTAAAAAAATCTCAATCTTAATTGTATGCAGGGTTGGCAGGTTTTTGACGTGTGTCAGTTCATGTCGGGTTTAAACCATCATGTCAAAAACCTCAAATACAAAATTGATTTGTAAAAATTCACATTAAATGTCACACATGGCAACATTACATGTAATATTTTAAATTCACTATTACTGTATATCAATAATTAGTACATAGTAAAGTATTATTGTTAAGTACAACTTTTTAACAGGCTAAAATTTTTATTTTTTGTAAAACTGTATTTTTTTAAAAAATAGACATTAAGCTCACCTGAGTTGTACATTTTTTCTCTTACTTAAAATCGTTTTAATTTCTCTTACTTTTGAGAGCTTAAAGCATTAGCTAGACTTTTCTTTATACAAAAAAAACTTTGAAAAATGCAGATTTTTTTGTATACAGGGTGATTCATAAAAGATGGGCAGAACTTTAAGGGGTTATAGTACACTTAAAGACAAATAATATTAAATAGGAGACTAAGGGTCCCAGACGTATTCCCAAGGAGATAGGGGGCATTAAAGTTTAGGGTCCGAAATTTCAAATAATTATAAAACATGGAAAAATTGGTCGATTCGTTTGCGGTTTTTGCAAAAAATTTTCTTTATGCCAGTATTTTCTTGAAATAAAATTTTAAAGTTCAATTTCAAAAAATGCCGATAGGGGGCGCTTTAGACTTTGGAGTAACAAACAACTATTTTTTAACGTTATTTTTTGTATTTCTTTAAATGATTTCGAAAGCTTAGATTTAAACTTAAATTTTGATCTAAAAATCTGAGTCCTAACGAGTAGTTAAGTAGCGTAAACTGAAATTTGAAACCCTTCTCCCCCCAGAACAAAAATCAGTTATTCCCGATCTTTGTGTCGTAGATTAGGCTCTAACTACTGCCGCGTTTTGCTAAAATTATTCTTTATGTCAGTATTTTCTTGAAAATAAATTTTAAAGAAAATTTTCAAAAAATTCCGATAGAGGGCGCTTTAGACTTTGGAGTAACGAACAACTATTTTATACCGTTATTTTTTGTGTCTCATTAAATGCTTTCTAAAGCTTAGACTTAAATTTTCAGCCCAAAATCTGAATCGTTAGACGTGGTTAAGTTTCTGGGGAGAGGGGTTTGAAATTTCTACTCCTGAGCACAGTTCAGTTTACCATGTCCACACATTGTGTGCTGTGATACGAGGTAAAAAGACACAAATTAGGATTATGTTACCAAAGCATATTTATTAACATGTAATTACAATAAATGTTCAAAATTGTGACCACCAGAGGTTATGCACGCAGAACAACGGCGAAGAATGGAACGGCGAACATTCGCGAAAACATCAGGCTTTTCGAGCACTTCCCCTACAGCGGCGGAAAGTCTGGCGACCAGTTCCTCGGGGGATTCAATGGGTGTCTCATACATAAGAGCCTTCAATCGTCCCCAAAAAAAGAAATCGAGGGGTGAAAGATCTGGCGAGCGAGCAGGCCAAGCAACAGGACCACCTCGACCAATCCATCTGTTCGGAAATGTGATGTCCAGATAGTTGCGGACGTCTCGTACGTAATGGGCTGGCGCTCCATCGTGCTGGAACCACATGACCCGCCGGATGCGTGGAGGAACAACGTTTAACAGGTCTGGCAGCACATGTTGCAGAAATGTGAGGTATGTTTTACCGTTGAGGCGTTCAGGAAGAAGGTACGGTCCGATTAGGTGGTCTCCGAGGATTCCTGCCCAAACATTGATGGAAAAGCGTCTCTGATGAGCATGTGGATTGACATCCGCCCATACATGTGCATTGTGTGTGTTAAATGTACCTTCACGTGTGAAGGTACATTCATCGGTGAAAAGCACAGTTCGTCCAAAATGTGGATTTAGCGCGTTCTGCTGCAGAAACCAGCGGGCGAATTCAATACGATTTGGATAATCCCCTGGAGACAGTTTCTGGACTCGTTGCACATGAAACGGGAGCAAATGTTCATCCTTCAGTACCCTCCAAGTCATGGACTGTGAGGTATCCACCTGCCTAGCCACTGTTCGTGTACTTGTACTTGGCTGCGCCGCTACTACATCCAGAATGGCTTCTGCAACAACTACTGATTCGTCCTTTTTTGCACGACCTGCATTCGACCGGGAAGCGAGAAATGATCCCGTCTCACACAACTGTCTGTGCAAGCGCTCGAAAGTTTTGCGGTTAGGCAACCGCCTGTTGGGAAATCGCTCTCCGCACATTCGTTGTGCCTCTGCACCATTTCCATCTGCCGCTCCGTAAATTAAATGCATCTCAGCCTTTTCCTTATTCGTGAAGGGCACCATCTTCCGATTCATTACTACAGCGACTTACACTTGACTCACCGTTCAGTGGTTTTTATGCCTGAATCGTGTCGAAATTTTGCATACGTGTTCTTCTTCTTCCCCATTTGACATTTGCATACTTTCTGTTTCCTTCTTCACCCGGTGACTAGCGTCAGGAATGGAGCTTTAACGTTTGCATGAGCGACGTTTCCAACTGTGCCAGTGACTTTATGAGTGAATTCCGACTATGCAGTCCTTGACGAAAGTTGTATTTTTGCCTCGTATCACAGCACAGAATCGTTGGGCATGGTTAAGTAGTGCAAACTGAACTATGTTCAGAAGTTGAAATTTGAACCCCCTCCCTTCGCTACTGAACCACGCTCAGCGATTCAGATTTTGAGCTGAAAATTTAAGTTTAAGTCTAAGCTTTAGAAAGCATTTAATGAGACACAAAAAATAACGGTATAAAATAGTTGTTCGTTACTCCAAAGTCTAAAGCGCCCTGTATCGGAATTTTTTGAAAATTTTCTTTAAAATTTATTTTCAAGAAAATACTGACATAAAGAATAATTTTAGCAAAACGCGGCAGTAGTTAGAGCCTAATCTACGACACAAAGATCGGGAATAACTGATTTTTGTTCTGGGGGGAGAAGGGTTTCAAATTTCAGTTTACGCTACTTAACTACTCGTTAGGACTCAGATTTTTAGATCAAAATTTAAGTTTAAGTCTAAGCTTTCGAAATCATTTAAAGAAATACAAAAAATAACGTTAAAAAATAGTTGTTTGTTACTCCAAAGACTAAAGCGCCCCCTATCGGCATTTTTTGAAATTGAACTTTAAAATTTTATTTCAAGAAAATACTGGCATAAAGAAAATTTTTTGCAAAAACCGCAAACGAATCGACCAATTTTTCCATGTTTTATAATCATTTGAAATTTCGGACCCTAAACTTTAATGCCCCCTATCTCCTTGGGAATACGTCTGGGACCCTTAGTCTCCTATTTAATATTATTTGTCTTTAAGTGTACTATAACCCCTTAAAGTTCTGCCCATCTTTTATGAATCACCCTGTATATAACAAGGTAATGTGCATCAATGTTATTCTAGTCTAGGCAATAACCATTTCATTCAAAATTGAAATTGGATTCTTAAGCTTAAACATTTACAAAATAAGAGAAGTAATTAAAAAAAAAAGCTTAAAGTCAAAATCTTTTTAAAACATGCTTTCTTTAAATATATAAAAATGTTTTTGATTTTAAAGCTGAACAAAATTGGCTCGGTCTTCTAAAAGAAAATTCCTTTAAGCCCCATATTGAAAAAGTGCACAATAGAAATCATATCATTGTTTGGCTTATATTTTGTATCCCAACCATCAGGGGCAAGGGTTGACTGATTTAACAGTTGATTCAGCTCGCGCTTGAGCTATAGAGAGAATTCATGGATGCTTACCCATATTATTGTGTATGAAGCTAAAGAATCCCCTTTCCTGTCTTCTTATTTCAGTGCTATAGGAGGGACCCCATTTCTTGGTGGAAAGGTATCATTAAATGCAATAGCTTTTTGAGCCTGCTGCAAAACTTGCTCATCTAGCAATGCTTTTGCTATCAAGTCCTACTAGCTCAGCATCAATTAAGAGACAGACTATTTTCTAACGCTTCATACACTCTAAACTCAGAAATCATCTGGTTGTAAATAAATGTGCTAAACACGTTGTGTGCTGCAGCATGCTGCGTGGTAAAATTGACCCAGATTATTTAATTGTACAAAATGATTTTCTTCTGATTGAAAATTCCAAAAAATAAAAATATTTTATTGCAATTAATAATTTTTTTTTATTATTAAATTACAATAAATTTAAATAAAAGATCGCATAAATCCTTGACTTATTTAATGTTTACCTATTGTTGTTAAAATGTTTTAATGTGTTACATGTATTTGGCGGTTTTTGACAGTTTAAACCAGTTTTTGATGCTTGTCATGTCAAAAACCCAACCCTGATTGTATGTTAAGAAAAACTGGAATTTTTTGTAGAAATTGAGCCGCGTCTGATTTAATTATTTTTTTTTTTTTGCATGGGCCAGGACCGGACTGAACTTTTAATTTTTACATCATACCGGGGAAGCTTTCGCTTGGGCCGGGCTGGGTCTAGAAATCTGGCCTGTGTAGACCTCTAAATGAATAAATGTCATTTATAAAGCTATCAAGATTTTTTTCAGTGTCTGGGACATAATTATAACCAATGTATTAAGATATATCCACAGAAATTACATGCACAGCCTCCCTGTTCATTAAAAAAAAAAAAAAAAAGTGAAAGGACAGGATCCTGAAAATATCTTCTGTATCTGGTTTTAAATAAGGAACATTAAAAATATCAATTGGCTAAACTTTAAAAAAAATTATACGTAAATTATACTCATTTTAAAATTATCTGTGAACATTTTTACTTATAAAACAGAATCAAAATAATAATATATAGGCAAACAAATAAAGGATATTCACTTTATGAGGGAATTGACTGATGAGTGGACTGGATCACACCTGCAAACTGTATCGTTAAACGGAAAGAATGCAGTTGTTTCTACCCTTTAATAATCAGACTTATCACTGATTTGCACCATGTTTCACTGGCTGGCATGCATTTTTTTTTATTAAATTAGAGTCAAAGTCTTATTTTCACAACTGCAGAAAAGTTAGAAAAAAAAAATTCAGTGGTCAACTGGAGAAAATTTTGCTATAGCTGTTTCTTAAGGCTCCTCTGCACTGTAACTCCCCGATCGCGAAATCCCATGTTAGCCTATGGGAAAACTTTCAAGCGTGATTACTCATTACCTAATATAATTATTATAATACCGTTTTCACCAACTGTAAGTAGACGTCAGATGCTGATTATGTGTGTTTTAAAAAATTATCTCTGTAAATTTTAAGTACGTAAAAAATTCCTATAAACTTTGCAATTTCCATTTGATTAAATTTTATCATCTTCTTAAAGATACTTAAAATTTACGTAGACAATTTTTAAAAACGCACATCATCTGCATCTGATGTCTACTTTCTGATGGTGTAAACGGTATTTTAATAATTATATTAGGTAATGAGTCATCGCGCTTGAAAGTTTTCCCATAGGTTAACATGGGATTTCGAGTTCTGGGAGTTTCAGTGCAGCGGCCCTTTAACATTGCGAAAATTCGCTATAAAAGGATAATTTAGCATTAAATACAATAGGAAATGGCAGGACCAAAATGTTAACATCTTCTATTAATTTAAATTTGTGTTGTAATGAAAGCATAGCCTTAAAGAGAGAAATCCTGATGAATTTAGGAAATGCATGCTATTCTGGACAGGGGCAGTTTTCAAATAGAAAGTGGTAACTCTGGTTTCTAAAGTCCACATGGGAAGGGAAAAAATAGTGCAAAGCAGATACTGGGAAAAGGGTCGGATGCCTTCTCCATATCTAAAAAGAGCAGCATGCAGTGCCTTTTGAAAAATGTCAAATGTAAACACCAATTTAAATATTAAGACAACCGATAATCATTTTCAGAAACACCAAAAATTCAAATAAATAACAATAATAGCTCAGATAATTTGAGACAAAAATCATGAGAAAAGAAATTTATACCAGTAGAAAAAAAAAAAAAAAGATTGCAAAATTAGATATTAACATAATTAGTCTACTTTAATTAAATTTATAAGAATATACATTTCAAAGTTGAATTACATTATAGGAAAAAGTTTTCTTATTTAAGGAGCTGTAAACACATAATTAGAGATCAACTGAAAATTAATTTTCATTCAAAAATTGGACTTTCTCCGAAAATGCTGCTGGATCGAAACTATTAGTATTCCAAAAATCTCATTTCTTCCTTCAGAAATTTTCAACATTATTTAATGATTTGAGCTGTAATGGCTCAAATGAGACACTCTTTATTAATTACTATAAACTTCACTGTTTATCAGTCATGACTGACTCGAGACATGAATACAAATTACAAAGCAAGCAATGCATATATGACTAAACTTTGAAGGTGCTTTTCATGTGCTCATTAAAAGCTGCAGACTTAACAGTAACAGAACATTTTTAGTTTGAAACCACATAAGTTTTTCCAATACTCTTTGAGAAAGTTCTAGTATAACAAATGATCATTTACATAATAAAAGATACATTGAGGTATGCATATCTAAAACATTTTTTAATTACTTGAAATTCATATCATTAGAAAATCATATGTGTAATGTAGATGAATTACATTTTATTTTATATGAAAATAAAAAGTTTCGGTCAAAGGCACACAGAGCCAAATTGGACCACACATATAATTAATTCATATTTTCATATATTTATGTATGTATTAATACCTTTAAAAAAATTATGTTTTCGTTTTTGGCCAAAAATAGGAAGCTTACCGAAATTCAGTTTCAGTCGATCCTTACACATACCTTACATAGCCCTGTGGCAAAAGTTTTGTAAACTTTCTGCTACGACAAGCCTCAAAAACAGCAAACTTTTTCTGCAACGTGGTATTTTTTAATAGTAGAAATGAATGGCAAATTTGTACATAATATAATTAGGAAAAAGACATTGAAGAACTAATATAGCTTAAAGCAGGTGTTATATGTAATGGTCTAATCTGTTTTTAAACTGCATGTAAAAAAACAACAAAAAAACTAAGTTTAATGAACCAGCATTAAAGGAATTGTTTAGCCTATTTCGAGTAATTTACAATAAATAAATTGTCCCAATACTTTTCTTAAGAATTATTTATTGAGTACGAGCTTAAATTCTTGTAATTTGTTGCATTGCACCATACATTTAAAAGCTATAAGATCAATTTATTGGAAGGAGGGAGAAGGATTGTACATACGTACTTTAATTATTTCAAATAATTAAAATATTAAAAATAAAATTTAATAATATATTTCTAAATAAGTTGTCTGTCATACAAGCAAACATAATTTTCTATATTTGATATGGAAAGCAAGCAAAATAAAAAAGGAAACAATAAAGGATTAAGCAGAAATCATTTTATCGATTAAATTATTTTAAACTTTATATATATATATATATATATATAAACTTGTCAAAAAAAAAAAAAGATTTCTTTCAAGTGAACTGCAACATATAATTTAAAAAATAAAATATATTTTCTGTATGATGTAATGTAAAAAAGGGCTATATTTATTGTTTATAGTATGATAAACAGTAAGAGGAGACCATTTATGCATTTTCAATATTTCAGGAAAACAAACAGTGAATGAAGATTTATGTTACTTAAAAAATTTAACAATGAGAAGTAACATTAAAATGAGTTTCTCAAAAGAATATGATGAAGACTTATCTTTATGAAGATAAAGTTAGGCCTAATAATGCTTAAATAAAAACAATACTTAAGCCAAAAATTTTTAAAACTGAATAAAATATACAAATAACATTCTTGAGAAATAACAAAAATACTTGTTAATTATATGAATTTTTATTACAATATACACAAGATATTTAAATTTCCTGTTCAAAAATTTTGTTTACACTAAGAAAAAACAAATATGGCTTCCTTTAGTTTACTTGTTAACTGCAGCTGTGAAAACCTATTTAAAATAGCTATAGTAAAGATCTAATAAAGCTTAAATAAAAACAATTCTTAAGCCAAAAATATTTATAACTGAATAGAATATACAAATAATATTCATGAGAAATAATAAAAATACTTATGTTAATTATAAGAGCTTTTCAATACAAGATATTTAAATTTTTGTTTACACTAAGAAAAAACAAATATGGCTTCCTTTAGTTTAGTTGTTAAAACTGCAGCTGTGAAAACCTATTTAAAATAACTATAGTAATATTCTTGAGGTGCAGAGGAAACAAATATCAAAACAATTATTAAACTATTTTAGAAGGAATGCTTATAATATATTTTCATAGACTATAATAACACACTGATGTACTTTTAAATTCATATACAAAGACTAGTCAAGTTAACAGCTTTGAAGAAGATATTGTTTTTCATTTGGCACACTAATACCTGCAGTTTTAAAACTGAAATAATCAAATATTTGAAAACATATAATCATTTTAAAATATACTTTATTAATTATAAAATAATAGACTATCCTACCAATATCAAAAGGTTTTTTTTTTTTTTTTAATATATATAAAACACTGATTCAAAGATTAAGACAACAAACCGGTGGCCATCTTGAAAAACACCAAAAATTCAGATAAGTAACAATACCTGAGATAGATAATCAAAGACCAATAAAAAAGGAATTTTTACCAGAACAAAATAGAATATAGCGAAACAACACCGAAAACTGGCGATATGTAACAATTAAAATAATAAAACTTTGTAAAAAATCACCATAAAATAAAAAAAATACATAGGACGCGTTTCAAGCTAAAAATATTAACAGCTCGTCATCAGCTAAAGTTCTTGTCCCTTACAGACACGTGTTTTACTTTAGTTTATGACGAGCTGTTAATATTTTTAGCTCAAAACGCGTTCTATGTATTGTTTTTATTTTATGGTGATTTTTTTACAAAGTTTTATTATTTTAATTTTAACAAACTAGAATGTTATAAAATTTGATCTTAAGATAATTAGCTTGAATGCAATGTATTAGATTATGCATTTCAAAATTCATTCACACTTAAGGATTAAATTTCATAATTTTAGGAACTGTAAATACATAATGTGCAGTATTAAATGAAGAAAACAAAAACAGTCAATGTAATGTACTCAAATCATAAAAGATTAAGATGTAAAAGTTTAAGGTTATTTTTTATATTTAATTATAACAATTGAGTACTTACCACAAAGTTTACAATGACAGGATACGTACGAAAAAATATTTAGCTGCACCTGATTTACTTAAAGAAAACTTTGACTTAACAGTTTGCATCATCCTCAAAACAGCTTTCTGTAGAATGGTCAACTAACACATCCATATGGTCGCCTAAGAGCTAGCAAAAAGACATTTAAAGGCAAGAAAAGCAATTGCATTTCAAGCCATTTGAATGCTTTCAACTGGCTGAATATCAGAGTCAACAACAAGTCGTCTAAAGTCCATAATTTTGATCTGAAAAAAAATTGGTTTTAAAATTAAGAAAATAATAAAAACAAATGGCTTAGATGTCTTATTAACCCGGGTTCTGCCATCTTGGATTTTTTTCTTGCATGAAAACTCCTTTTTCGCCAAGTATTAAACGTCACCAATGGTTAAATATTGTTGATAGATTAATATAATATTGAAAAAATTATAATATAATAATTATAACTATTAATTGAAAAACAATTTTTAATTCACGCCAAGAAAAAAATCCAAGATGGCAGACCACGGGATAATAAGACATCTGTTCCAAACAAATCATCATACACAAATTGAAGACTTACAATTTATATAAACAAGTCATGCATACACAAACTGGACAATTTATAAAAATACAGTCTAGGGATACTTTGCATCAATCTTTTTAGTATGCAGATGTGCAACAGATTTTGTTTTAAAGGAGAGGGAATCGGAGAAGGCTGTAGATAGTTTTTTCATTTTAAATGCTAATTACATAACTACTACAGATAAAAGATGTAACGAATTGTAATTCGAATGCAATCTTTTTAAATTATAAACTAAAATAAAAATTGTATTTGTATGTTTAAAAATTTTAACAGCTTTATGTATATTTTGTAATATTTGATTACAGAAAAATTCGAACTGGATTTTACAATTCAAATAATTTTTTAGCATGACATGTTAGGCTTAAATCAACTCGCAGCAAGTATCGTAAAAATAAAATAACTTTAAAAAGTAGTACATTATTTAAAAAAAAAATCGGCATAAATTAGGAAATGTTATATTCAATAATATGTTTAACATAAATAAAATACATACCATTCCGAGAAGTATTTATTGCGGAAAATACCACATTGCAACAAAATCACCGTTCCCTTTCACATTCGGGATTCAAAACTCTCGTCAATTCATTGATTCATTCTCAAATTCTCACTCCATTCCAGCGCGCACTGATCTTCTCTCGCCAAATTATTTGGCTACATTTCCCTTTCGCCAAGGGTGTTCAAAGCTTGAGGGTTTGTAAATTAGCGCGCGGGTGCTAATTTACAAACCCTCAAGCTTTGAACACCCTTGGCGAAAGGGAAATGTAGCCAAATAATTTGGCGAGAAGAGATCAGTACGCGCATGCGCGTTTGGTAGGTGTCCAAAGTTAGAGGGTTTGTAAATTAGCGTGCGCATGCGTGTATCATCTATGAGGTAGGTGGTGTTCAAAGCTTGAGGTTTTGTAAATTAGGAAGAAGCTAATATTTTGATATTGGATTAGATAGAATTTTCTTTTAGCGTATTATCCTTTGGAAATATTGTTAAATTAGCGAATAACCGTGGCAATTTTATAAACCAAAAGACTTCTATTTGGTATGTAATGATTTTTTTTTATATATATAATTATACATTTTGTATTTAAATGTAGTTTTATTAAAGTTTCGTAATAGTTGAAGGAATTTAAGTGGTAGCATGTGTATTTTTATAAATTATTGCTTTGAGGCAAAATTATTATTATTTTTTTAAGGTTTTTATTAATGTTACAAATGATACTGTTTTAGTAAACATGTATAATTAGGGTGAACTACCCAGTAATTGACCATTTAGTGAAAGTTCCTTCGCATTTTTTTTTTTTCTCTGCTAAATTTAAGGAGATATTTCTTGAAACTTTTTTTTTAAAGCAACAATCACTTATAAGGATCAATAATAAATAAACATTTTTTGTCTACATTTTTGCAATTTTATTTTATTTAATATAGTAGTTGTCAAGTGAGATTTTGCCAGTAATTGACCACTTAATGTTAGAAAATGACCATCACTGTGTCAGTAATTGACCACTCTGAAGTTGAACTGATAAACCTTCTTAAAATTAATCATATGAAAAAATGGGGAAGTTTGCCAAGTTTTATGCTACAGAAACTGAATGTCTAGCCTCCTGGACAGCCAGAAAAAAATTGGGGAAATTTCAGATTTCTAAAAAAAAAAAAAACTCTGACAAATTTAAAATTTGAGAATTTTTTTAGAAAAAGAATTTCAATCATAAAGCCAAGGATTTTTAAACTGCAGTAGTAGCAAAATATGTAGCTGTGCTCTTTATAAAGACTGTTCGAATCTCTTAAAAAAATATATATTTTTTTTGCTTATCCTCTTTTACTCTTTCCTTGGCAATTATTAAGGTTTTCGGTATGTAACATCACACAATCTCGACATCTGAAAAATTATTGCCACCTGGCTAACCATAGAGTACCAATTGTTTTTATTGGCATGGAAAACTTAGAAAAGTAAAGGAAATTCATCACTGAACTTTCTAGTCTGTCACTCTGTATGGAAAATATAGGTGTACATTTTATATATATGAACACATCATGATCTGCTTTTAAAAAACTAGTCAAGAGATTTTTTTGTAAAAAAAAATTTAAATTGTTTCTGAACAGAAAACATATTAGTGAATTTCCACAATGTTTTGTAAGATTGAAATTAGTGGTAAAACATGAAATTTATTTGTAAATATAGACAAGAAAAGGATTGTTACTATTTCGAAATTTATTCATAAAAAAATCCATTAATTATTAAAGTTAACACAAAAATGAAACTTAATCCTCATCTGTTTCACCAAAACAACTGACACACATGAAGTCAACTTCTTTGTCACTCTGTCATCCAATGCAAATTGTTGCCTGTGTCTCGTGGACACACATTTTAGTATGTAGGGCTCATACCAGATTTCTTTAATTCCTATCATATCTTCTTCCATCCAGATTTCTTCACATGCATTTCACACCTAATCATTTATCAGACTTTGCTTGTATGTAGAAGTCTTTATTGCTGCTTTTTCACCTTTTTTTTTGGTTTTGTTTTCTTTAATTTTTTAACTTGCCTTACTTCCTGTCTTCTTTCTCCTGTTTCTCTTTACTTTCCCTATAATTTAGTCATGCTTTAAAGCAGCCATGCTCAACCTGCAGTTCACATATGGCCCAGTAATCTTTTACTTGTGGCCCGAGATACATAATCATTAATCTCTATTTATAAAATTGATATATGCATAAAATATACTTAAGATTTTCCCTATTGTTTTATATTTTTGTGGGATGACAAAATCTGTCATGTTATTTATAATTAATTTTAAATTATATTTAAATATTCTAAATGCCCTTTTCGTTTAGTGAAAAGTTTTTGTCCTATTTGTGCTACAGTTATGCATACATTTCTGAAGCACTTGACAATCAACACTCTACTTTTGTCCCTCAAAACTTACTGTAATGTTAATGTAAATTCTGTATTGTTATTATGTTTTATTATTATACAACTGCACTTAATTAAGGTTGAACTTTGTCATGGATAAAATTAGCATAAAAAACATTTTATATAGCAATTTTAACAGCATACTTCCACAACAATTGTAATAGAAATCTACCACAAACTATGTTTGGAGCTGATGGTGGTAAAACTTTTTTTATAAGATTTGTGTGACAAACCCGAATGATATTTAGAGCCTCATTATACTAATTTTGTTATCTTTACATTTTAATTGCACTTTTCTTGCATTATTATTATAAAATGTGTTACGACGCTCTTAACATAACAAATGTGTGCTTGCTTGATCAGTAATTGACCAAGCACATTTAGTTATTAACCACCCTGGTCAACTACTGAAAGAACTCATTTTTTAAATAAAAAATTGGTGAATATTGCTTTCATAATAGAAATCTATGTATTTTTTTAAGTATCAAAAGGAATGGATGCAAACAAGCAAAAAGTCAGTAGTTGACCATTTTGGTCAATTACTGAATGCTTTCAACATTCACACATCTAGTAGTTGACCACCCCCCTTAACATCATTTAATTTACGAATTTAATATTAAATGCATAATGATTAGCTTAAAACAAACAAAAATGAACTACACACCTCATTTGATGAACCAATGGAACTAAATTAAACTTGAAGCTGCAAGATTAATAAAACAACTCACAAAACAACACTACTATTACAGAATGTATTCACTTTTGATATTGTTAGAAGGTGCATTTTCTTTAATTTTTTACATTCAATCAGAATATAGATAGCAAAAGTAATTTTTTCCTATGCAATTCATGGGATGTTAGATATTTTTATTCAGCATTCAAAAATACTTTATCAACACATTGATTCTTGTTTTTAACACATAAATGTGTTTTCGGTCAATTACTGGCATGTGGTCAATTACTGGAAGTTCACCCTAGCTATTTTCCGTTTCTCTGTCCCTACTTTAGAGTACTTTAAAAAATCGGCGTTTATCTTTTGAATCGAACATTTATTCTTGTATTATATTTTGGTTTTCATTTTTTAAATATTAATATGTTTAAGGTGCTTTTATTTTTTAAATATATATAATTGTGCTTAAGATGTTTTGATTTAAAATTCTTAAGATGTTGAGGCTCTCATTTTGTGAATTCTTATAACTTTATTATCAAATTTGATAAAAATGTAATGTAAACAAAAGAACTGCTGCCGTAACAAAAGAACTTTTGCCGTATCGTATCCCCTTTTTTAAATAACAAAAATTTATTGCAATATTTATATCACTTTAAAAGTATTTTTTCATAATTAGCATTATGTGATAAATATTTACATGCTACAGTAGCATAATTATTTCTTTTTTTGTCTAATGGCTTCAAACAAGCATACTTACATTTCTTAGCTAACAAATAGTTATTCATTAGTAAATAATATTTGCTTTTCAAAAACTAATTTCTGTATATGTATGCATGTACCCATTAGATTTTTTTTTTTTTTTAGTTTGCTACATGCTTTAGCTACAACAGTTGATGATGGAAAGGCAACAAGGATGGTGCGAGTAGGTGTTAAGCTGGGTGATCTGTTCATCAGCAACATCAGTTATTGCCACTAACATGACAACGGTCAGTGCAGAAAGGTGCAAAATTCAACTAATATCTAGTACAGTTGCAGCATCGCTGGTTGCTTATTTTTGTGTTGGCCCGTTGGAATGCGTCTGGGAGGCTATAGATTAGAAAGAATAATCTTTAGTCTTTTAGATTCAAACTTGCAGGCTAAATCACATTTTATATGCTGCATGGAAGCTACTTCTTTTTGTTTTATTGCCTATCTTTATGAGAAGTAAGTAACTTATTGCTTTTTAGAAATTTTTAGTGCTTTTATGTACTGTTCATATAAGAGTAAATTTATTTAATATTTTTTGATTTAAGACTAATTTTTAAGGAAATTAATAATTATCAATTGTGTATAATCAGAACAATCGCATAGATTAAAATAAAGACTTTAATATACTAAGATTATTGTTTGAGGAAGTACCATGCTTAAAATAAGCATAAATAAAATGTAAAAAAAAAATTAAGCACACTTTTATTAGTGTACTCAGATAGAATAGAATATTCCGAGCATTCCGGATTTGGGGTCCTATACTGTATTAATATCTGTAACTACTTTTTGAAATAATAAGATGTATGAGATCAAAGAAAGTTTTGGGATTGGCACGTCCAACTAGTTTTTTTATTTTTATTATATGAACGTCCTGATCCCCCAGTGTTGTCCAGTCTTGTAATCATAAGCTTAAAATATCTCATCAGTGTTGAAGGATTTTATATTTTCACATGACAATCTGTCTAAACAAGCCGAATGATGGAGGTTGCACTGCCTTTGGCAGTGTAAACTCTCGAATGTGTATGATTTTATATTTTTAAATGAAAATCTATCCAAACAAACCTAGAGTTGTTGGCCCCGCTGCCTTCGGCAGCTTGCACTAAGTCTATTACGTACGCCCGGTCTCTTTTTAAATGTATTTTTAAATAAAAGACCGGCATAACTCGAGATAACTTTACATATACCTAAAATCAATGCTGAATGATTTAAATGAAAATTTTTCCAAATGAACGTAGTGTTGAAGGCCCGACTGTCTCCAGTAGTGTAAACCCTCGAATTTGTATGATTTTATATTTTTAAAGGAAAATATTTTCACACACTGATCGCCTGTTTACCAATATCACATAAATATACTAGAGGATTGAAGCGGCCGAAATTTTCTGACCCTGGTTCAGACCTTGCCAGAGATATGCTATCTTGACCCAGTGTAACAGCTAAAAGCTCAGTCCCGGTCTTAGCCAATCAAAAGTTATTATTCACGTTATTTTATTGCCACATTTACGATCTCGGAAACCAAATTAATGGAAACAGAAGCATATTCTTTCATTATTTAAGTGTTAAATAATGAAAAATTTGATAAAAGCATAATTTGCAAAATTTAAATAAAAAATTTCTAAATGCAAGTTTAATTTACATAATTTATAAGGGAACCTGAATTTAAAACTTGTAATTGCACTCAATTTTATCAACATTGCTATAAACTAATTTATTTTAACATTATACTTCCAATAAACTTGATAGTTAACACGAAATTAATCTGAAATTAAACAAAAATTCCTTATATTATTCAGATCTATCTACATTTCTATCATTTCAGTAACAAATTAAACAAGTCTGAAATTGTATGTCAAATGTGGCAAATGAGGTGCGTTCGTATGATAACTGTTTCATAAATATTCAGATTTTGGGGCAATAGCGGTTGCACTCTTATGAAAAAAGGCACAAATACAAAATTTATTACGATTATATATATTAAGTTCGGCAGTACGGAAATAATAGGACTCGATCTTAAATAGGATGTCATCACCATGGCAACCTAGAATATCATGACCTATCATGGGATATCATTGAATTAATGACTTAGGATAGTATTTAATTCAAGAATGAAGAAAACTTTTATTAATATCTTTTTCAGTTTTGATTCAATTTTCATAAAAATTTGAAATGACTCGACAAAATTGTGCAACGATTCTATATATTCAATTTTAAACCATTTGGTTGGATAATTTTTGCGTTGTTATATGCTTACAGACGATCTGACCAGAAAATGATTATAGGTGCTATGTATTTATATTATTACAAATGCACCTAAAAAAGTAGCTCTCTCTCTATATATATTTCACCTTCATTTATTAAGCAAAAATAAAAGCATAATCCTGTTTGTGCTGCCGTGTATATGTCATGCGAACATTTTCAAAAGGTGATTGTGTTGTGTGGCCAATTTAGTTGCTTTTTTAATTCAAAATAGCTAGCAGAATTTCTGAATAGTTACCTTCACTTCATTAATTACGGAATGTCTATCATTAAATAAAGCAAAAATTACTATTCAAAATTTCAGGCAGATTAATAAAAAATATGCTAAATTGAAAACATCGGTAGAAGGGGACCTTGCAACAATTCTTGCACATAGCCTCGCTTTCGCTAAGGGCAGCTCTGATCCATATTCTATGTATTGGAGACTTAAGAATCTGAAAAATGCTATACAGTAAAATCTTCTATAAGACGAAATTAATTGGGAAAGAAAAAATATGCGTTATAGACACGTTCTTTTCTTAGCAAGTTTAAATGTATTATATTCTTTTATCACATATTATTATATACTCATTTTGCTTGAATCAACACATTTTTCTGTTTAAGGCAGGATTCTGTCATAGGCAGGTTCAGGGGTGTAAAAATCTAGGTGCCAGCGGATAGTTTCTCACCACTAAATTTTAATAGGTTTTGTCACTTAAATTTTATTACCATTCTTACAAAAAAATTAGACAAAAAATAGCAAATAAAATTTAGTGGTGAGAGACTCTCCGCTGGCGCCTAGATTTTTACATTCCTGGGCAGGCTCTTTTTCACATGTTTTATTGCCTAGAAATTGCTATTCTTTAAAAATAATATTTTTAAAAGTTTAATTATAGAATTATGGCGATTTAAAAATTTATGCATTTTTTGCAAAAATTTTCATGAAGGGCTAAATTTTACTGATTTTTGCATGGAACAGGCCATGCTGAGGCAATAATCTTCATACTTGCTGGGCCGAGACCAGCACTTAAAATTTTGGCCCTTGCAAACCTTTGAAGAATGAACCCATTCCCGGTTTTTTCACTCCCAAAAATTCAGATACCAAAGATGAGAAATTTAATATTAATGAGATTTTTAAATAATGTAGGCGAGCAGAAATTTTCAGACCCAGACGATCAAAATATATTGGCCCTGCCTGGGCTAAACTTTTAGCATTTATGCTAAAAATTTGACCCACCCAGCCAAGAAAAATCAACTAAATCAAGCCCAGAGTCTTAACCAGACTCCATTTTTGATAGAAAATCAGATAACTTCTTAATCAACATTATCCTATAAATAAAATTATTTAAGATATATTTTATACATACTCATGTAAAAATTTTGCAGTTGCAGCTTAAACTAGTATGTCCACAAGCTATGAAATATGGAATGGCAACATTATTGATTACTCGGAGAAATTCATTTAAATGGACATTACTACATTTTTTTTTTTCTAATGAGTCACCATGACTCATTAGAAAAAATAATGTAGTTTAAAATGGAAGAAAAACATTTAAGAAAAAATAATTTTGAAGCTCTACAAAGATTTTTTTAAATATATTTCTCTATAATTTAATAAAATGAAATAAACTTCTAAAGATTTCGTCGAACAAAGGAAAATTTCACTGTTATTTTCGCAAAAACCTGCCGGTCTAACACGGCCCTCCCAAAAAAATAAGTAGTTCTTCAGTCCTGGTCCGGCAAGAGTCTGCAGATAAAAATTAAGCTCGAGCATGGTCCAGCCCGAGTCTAATAAAAAGAGATTAAAAAGGTCCATGCAGATCTTAATGTGTACATTTTAAGTAAAAATCCTATGAAAATGATTTAAAACAATATTCATAGGTCACATAAAACAAATTAGTGGAGATAAATTTTTAAAATGTTTAATATTCCATATTTTCCAAGAAAATATTCTACTTGTGAAAAATGTATTTTCTAGAAAAAATCCCATTTTTTCCCCCCTCTATCCATAAGAAAACAATAGCAGGTAAAATCAGGTTACAAGATCAAATGTTGGACTCTACTCTGATCTGCAAGGTCCGGATTGTATCCTATCCGAATCCAAAATCTCTGCTGAAAGTCAACTTGAGACCCGACAAGAACAAATTTTTTCAACAGAAATATTAAAACCCAAATCTAAAATGAAGGAAAATTAATCATATTTTAATGCATTTATGAAAAAGTAGTCTACAATTATATTTCTTGTATCAAGTTATTTTGGCTTTTACCATTTAAACAAATATTTAGCATCTTCTTTTAAAAAAAAAAAAAGTTAACTCGAACGAATCAAATTCCAACCCGAACTGAACATTTAAAACCAACCCGACTCACCACGGGGTAAAAAAAAGAAAAAAAAAAAAAAAAACGCGCCAACCCAACCTGAACTTCAGTCGGGTTTGAGTACTATCCGATTACGCGACCCAATGCAGGATTCAATTCTGTACCAAGTGATTGAAATAAATATAAAATACAACTTTGAAATGTTCATGCAAGAAGTATTTTAAAAATATCTACAATAACGCCAAATATTCTTAGAAACGACCATAAAATAAAACAGATTCAATTGCATTGTTAAAATATCTTGTATTTAAGAAACAGCACAGTGATGGTAAGTATATATTTTTTTTTCCTTGGTAATCATTTCATGTATAAATGCTTTTAAAGCAAAATCTTCTAATTGAAATCTATATTTATTTCTTTGAGATTGTGACAGCTAAACTGTTCCAAACAGAGTGATAGAAGAAGGGAGAAAATCATGAAATTTCTTGCAGATTGATTGGAATTAAATAAAAAGTTTTGATTTGTTTTTGAGAACTTTATTATAAAACACGCATACACACATAAATAACGGTTGTATTCACTATAAGTCATTTTTAATTAGGGATGCAACGGATATCCGGTAAATATCCGATATCCGGCTGATTTTTCAATATCCGAAATATCATCGGATGTCCGAATCACAATCACCGGATATCCGACTTCTCTGACGGATATCCGGCAGAGAGCAGCAAAGCGTATATATAAGGATAAGAGAAATCGTTTGACCCAAACAATGCAAACAATTTTGTTTATAATGCAAAATATGAAAGTAAGTTCACTATTCATGAGTAAAAGGTAATTCTCAAAAGTTTAAAGAATTGGCAGCTTTCCTAACATTGATATTTGAACTCTTTATAATAAATTTAAGAAGTTATGTTTACATCTTTTAGAAAATTGTACCTTTACTTTCAGAATGTAAAACAAAATTGGAAGTTGTTTATTAAAGTATGACTATTAATTTTCTTCTTTCTTTTAAGTTTAACAATTAAACAGGCCTATTTTTACTTTCGTCTATCTTCACTAGAAGAAAGTATTGTAATTGAAATTTTTCCGGTTTTCGACAGATTTAGACGTTTTAGGGGTCAGAGATCCCAAAACATGTCTGTGTCCGTGTGTCGCCATCTTACCATCAAAAAGTGTATGAAATTATGCATAGAATTGAACCACATTTTTTGTGAATGTTTTTGGCTATAGCCAGCAGTTTCTCCTTGAATTTGGAAATATTCCACCATAAGGTGGCACTCGCTGTAACAGCGCTTCTTGTAAAATTTTCTCGATATTTCGCAGTTTTTTTTTTTTTTTTTTTTTTTTTTTTGTACTGTATATTGGCGGCTCGTGAAGTGAAAGGAACTTCGCATCCTACTAAGCTGGCTATTCACAAACAGCTAGAATAACGAAAAAATTATTTATTTTAATAAATATGATCGAGATTAATTTATTCTTATTCTGATTAATTGACTGGACCAAAAATTTTCAGATCAAAATCAAAGTTGGTATAATATTGAACTAATAATATGGAAGTATTAACACTTGGAACTACTTTTTGAAATATTAAGATGTATGAGATAGAAGAAAGTTTTGGGATTGGCATATCCAATTAGTTATTTTTGAAACTTCATTATAAATATTTAAAATTAAAAGTAATTTTCTTTTTACTTATAAATATCAAAGTAATTTAACTTAAAATAAAACTAAATGTGACTTAAAGTAAAACAGTATTAAATAATTGAAACAGAAAATCGGCATCAACTAAACCTATGTTTGGAGAAAACTCTTTAATCATGGGTATATTAGTAGATATTTTATGTTTAAATTATAAAACGAAAGTATGTATTTCTTTGTGAAAATACTCTACAATTATATACATATTAATTGGTTTAAATTTGTTATACAAATTTTCAGCCTTTCATTGTACAAATTAGTTATTAGCAATTATCAATATAGTCAATCCCGTATCCACATCCAATAGTAATTATCAGCATTTCATTGTACAAATAAACAGAATATTTTAATGCTTAAACTACATTTTTTATATAACATTATTAATATACATTACAGGGCATGATTTTCGAGACAGGATGGCAGGATTCGTGGCTTATAGAATATTGGGGCGGGAGGATCCGGTTTCTAAAAAATCATTTTCCGAAAATGTTTCTTTGTTAAACGACGATTAAGTCTCAGGACCGACTGACAAATTTCGTGATATTTTCCGCTATTGATTGGCAGATTTCATAGTTTATTCTTACAACAAATTGACAAAATTCATGTTTGTTTTTCTGCATCTGACCAAAAAATTTTGGGATTTTTCTCCACGACTGACTGATGAATTTCACGATTTATTCTGGAGATCAGTCGGTGAATTTCATAGATTTTTTTCTCGTGATCAACTGATAAGTTTGGCAGTTTTATTCTGTGACCGATTGGCAAATTTCAATGTTTATTCTTGCGACATGCTGATGAAAGTGACGATTGTTTTTCTGCATCCGATTGAAATATTTTGCATTTTTTTTTTCTGCGATCACCTGAGGAATTTCAAGATATTTGCTCATGACGTACTGGCAAATTTTACGATATTTTTCTGTGATCGATTGACGAATCCCATGATATTTTCCCGCTGCCGATTTCCCACGAACTTCAGTTTATTTCTCGCGACCACCTGTCGACAAATTTTTTAGGGTTTCGTTCATCTGACGAAACCCTATTCATCTCGCTCCTCTGTCTGTCCATCTGTCTGTCTGTCACAGAACCCGTTCTCAGAAACTATACATGTTAGAGACTTGAAATTTTGCATACTTATAGATGAACACCACACATCATACGACAAATCATAAAATTTTGAAAAAGTCGTACATTTAACCCTTTGGGCTCCCACATGTGTATTTTAAACAATTCTTTCTAAGTGAGTCCCTAATTAGGTTGCAGGCGTGAAATTTTGCATACTTATAGCTGAACACCATCATGCGACAAATCATAAAAATTTGAAAAAGTCATACATTTAACACTTTGGGCTCCACATGCGTATTTTAAGCAATTCTTTTAACTGAGCTGGAGATTTGAAATTTTGCATACTTATAGCAGAACACCTGAGGCCAGGCGACAAATCATAAAATCTTGAAAAAGCCTTACGTTTAACCCTTTGAGCTACCACATATGTCTTTTAAGCAATTCATTCTAAGAGAGTCCCTAATTAAGTTGGAGACATGAATTTTTGCATACGTATAGCTGAATACCTCAGACCACACGACAAATCATAAAATTTTCGAAAAGTCTTATATTATTTACTCCTCCGTGCTCTAACTTGTATATTTTAAACAATTTTTCTAACCTCCACCCTTTTCACCCGGGGAGCACTTTTCCAACTTTTGTCGACACCCCTTTGACCATTCTTTCATACTATGTACCATAGCCTTACATATTTTAGTTCCACTTTTTACCGCTAGTGGCGCCTACTTATCTCGGGTGCTATGGGTCCAATCCCCTCGACTAATATGTCTATGGATAGTATGTAAAACGGAGTTTTGTTCGGATAGAGTTTTGTTTAGAATAGAGTGCGTCCCTTTTTGCGAAATGTGGAACTAACAGATTTTTCAAAAGGATAAAGTGTTTTGAAAGGAATATTAAACGAAACCCTCTGTGCGATCTGTGATCACACTTACCCACTTGTTAATTTATTTTCACCATGATTCACGAAATCAGTGATATTTTTTTCTATGACTGATTTACGTATTTTGCAATGTTTTTTCTGTGTACCCAAAATAGGAAGTAACTAAAAGGGCAGTAACCGCTATTGGAGACTGAGCTCTACCAAATTGGCCAATAGTCAGCACTAAACAAAATGAGATTACACTTGTGATGCACATGGAAAAAAAAAAATTGGTGAATTTAAAAAAAAAACATATTTAGAAACAACAAACTAGATGATTCTCGCAGTTCACAGGAATTACAACATGGCTCTTTGAAATCAACTTTTCTCGTGTAATAGAAGGAATCAATTGACTATTCCCTTTGCAAACTTTGGATATGGATTTAAAATTCCAATGCATAGAGCATAGTTCAATTAATGAAAATACCAGGGATTACAGTTCTGACATAATTCCATTAAGGATGTAATAAAACAAGTTTGTTCAGAAGTGACATACAATCACCGTATGTTATTGACAATACAATCACTAACCGATATGCATTATTTATGCAAGTAAGTTAAAAATGAATGCACATCAGATTTTGCAAAGTTTTCTAAAAAAATTTAAGAGAGCATAACCATCTGTTTCCAATAATTTCTAAAGTTATAAAAATTGCTCTGTGCTGTTTGTCAAAAGTATAATTTGTGAAAGAGGCTGAAATATGCAAAAAGGAATAAAATCTAAATTAAATTCATTTTGCAACCCAATTGTTAATTGCCCATAACATTAGGTGAAAGTTGAATAATAAACATGGTATATATAAAGTTTGATTCTGTTCCTTTGTTTTAATAAAATAAAAATTTTGGATAATTATCTTGAGTTGTTAATTTAAATTATTTCAATGGTATTTTGTCATGTCTGTATAAATGTAATTCTTTAAGTGGCACGTAAAAAATAACAGGGTTTAAAGATTTTTTTCTCCCTTTCTAACAGTTCAACTCCCCTGCATTTATAAATGTTGGGTAGGAAACTCCCCTCCTGGGAAAACCTGAATGAATATTAAAAGAGATATAGTTTTTGTAAATTATATTTCAATACATTTAAAAATTTTTAATGATGTGTGAAACATGTTTTTAATTTATTGTTCTGAGATGGCCTTATATAAAGAAATAATTCACCATAACTAAAAACATATCTAGTGCCGGATATCCGAATCCAGCAGGCAAAGGAGCTTCGGATATCCGGTATCCGATATCCAGCAAAATCAATATCTGGTTCATCCCTATTTTTAATTTTAATCGTATAAAAACTATTGGTGCATTTATTAATACTCAACAAAATCTAATAGCATTTTTCAGTTTTTGATAAGGGAAAAAACATTTAGAAAATGCTGAAAGTTGATTTTTTGAACTGAATTTCCAGATAAGACAGCTCAGGGAAGGTCATCATCAAATAGCCATCGTTTATAACTTAAGATATAATACATTTATCGAAAATGGAAAAACGTATTCGATTTAAAATCACTTTGATAGATATGCCAGCAAATTCTATGCTTTTCCGTTTAAAATTACTGGATCTCGATGAATTATTGCACGAGGTTTCTTTTTAATCTCTCCCCCCCCCCCCCCTTTAAAAAAAGTCTGTATTTCCGATCTACAGATTCCTTTAGAAATGATTAAAATGAGACTTTTCATATCTTATTCAATTGACGAAATGGGATGTGATAATGTTATTTTATTTGTACATAGCACTAAATATTAAAATTAATACGTTTATTATCTATTTGTAAATAATTTTAATATATGGCACGGTGAAAATAAATGTCATTTTATCCCGTTCGAACACGCTATTTAAGATACTTGAGATAAAGTTGAGACTGCTAACGCCCAATCGTTCTCATGACACTCTTCAGTGTATAGAAAAGTTTACTCAATTTCAACGGGATTTTTTTTCTTTTAAATATTATTTATAATGAATTATCAATTTTGAATATCATACTTATATTATTTATATCAAATTAATAATTTCATATTTTGGTACTTGTGGTTTCTAAAATTCAGTTTAATTAATTTTTTTTGTTGCAGAATCATTCGTGATATACCAAGGTAATGATGCAATTTATCATCCGTGCCATATGCCAGAATTTAAGCTGCAGATTTTGTGCAATTTCAGTGTAGTTTTTCGTATTTATATTATTTAAATCATATTAATAATTTCGAATTTTGTATTTAAATTATTTACTTCTAATTAATAATTTCATTTTTATAATTTCTTAATTCAGCTTATTAATATGTTTCTGTTTAGCATGTCATTCGCGATTACTGCGGAAATTTCACATGCGGCGTTTCTTCCAGAAGTTACGGTTAGTAAGTGAAATTTATTCCCAACAAGGGCAAGAATTCTTCAAAATTTCCTAAATCCTCCTTTCGGTAATTACTGCTTGTGATAAAAATGTCATTTAAATTCCCTCTCAAAATTTCAGTTTCCTCTTCTTTGTGCC